>VDFB02049217.1:67145469-67571288 GCA_007258455.2 Sequoia sempervirens
TATGCCACTTAATACAATATAAAATATCTTTCACAAATGAGAATGCTTATCTTATATTTCACTATAAGTCTATAAGTGGTCTAGAACAAATTAACATGTAAATTATCTACAATAATTTGAGAAGTGTGGTTGATGTGAATGATAATATATGTTTATATAATATAGTGTTAAAATGCTTCCCCCCATTTAAATTCTTCCCTTAAAAGAAGTTGATTATTCAGGGACACAAGAGCTTCTGTTTTGGAACAAAGTCTTAGAAAACTTGGAATAGAAAAGATGAGTAAAGATGACATGCAAAAGATGCAATGGCAAGTGCTGGAGGGGAAGATTGGTAATTGGATCCACTTCATGTGCATAGCTGTAAGTTGTTTTCCCATGTTGGGAGATTTCAAGATATAAATTTTCCTTCAATAGTTTGGTTTTTAGTGTTGTTTTTGTTCATAAAACTGATGTTCTTTTAGCTAATCTAGATTTCATACAGGTGAAGCTTTTATTTGCAGGGGAACATAAAGTTTGTGACCAAGTATTTGAAGATTTAGATCCCTTGAAAGATTAGTGCTTTGTTGAAGTAACGGCAAACAGTGTAATAATGTTGTTGAGTTTTGGAGAAGCAACTGCGAAAAGCAAGAGGTCACTGGAAAAGTTAATTGTACTGCTTGACATGTATGAAACAATGTGAGAGCTATTACTAGAGGTATTATTACCAAAGCATCTTTTGTGTTCTACCTCTCTCTTATGAAACATATGCATATATAAAAATAGTATCATTGAAGAAGCGTAATGTTATTGTAGTATTATGCATAAGCATTTTCTTATTGCTTACAATCTGCAATTTCAAATATTAAGTGTTCTACTTATTAGTATGCTTTTGTCAATTTATTATGCTTATAAAGTATATGCAGCCTAGAGGTGTGTCATATACTTCGCATGATGTAATGTATGTGATGTTAGTGTATTGTCCCATTGTTAGTTTTGCTTCAAACTAGTTAAGAATAATTTGATACTTTCTATAGTTTCTGAAATTTTGAATTATGTGAATACATATATTAAAATTTTCATGTGCCTAATTTAGTAATTCATTTACCCGTTTCAACCAAAACTTTTTTTGATCTGACAGTATCAAGAAATTTTAAAAAAATAGAATTCATTTTACCTCACATTTTTTAGAATTGTGTATCCTTTTGATTAGAATCCCTACTATTCACAATATATTCCTTTGCTAGCAATTTAACATTATAATTGCTAATATATTATACGTTATATTGATGGCATTGAATCCTTAGTATTGTTTAGAATATGACAAACTAATGCACTTCTTTTTCAAGCAAAGTTACTATATGGGATATCACAATTGCATCATGATGCACATTGTGATTTCTACAGTGGAATCCTTTCTCATTTTTCTCTTTAGAGCTCTAAAATAGTGTCACCAATCAACCTATATTTTTTGTATCTTTTAATGTCCTAGAATTAGTGTTTAGGAGCATAGTTTGTAAAATCAAACTTGACTTAGACTTTGCAAACGAAAAATTTCCAACTTGGAAACTTAAAAATTATTTAAATTTTATAAGAAACATAAATTTAAAATTATTTAAATTTTATAAGAAACATAAATTTAATGCAAAATACAGCTAAAAAATGAGTTTAGTGGCGGGGAGGCTTGGGTGTAATTCCTCTAGCGGGACTGAGGTGCATCACCTCTAGTGGGGGTTTGCCCCTTTTGGGGTCCATAGGTAGTGCCCCTTGGGCATGTTCCCTATCATGATATAGGTTGGGATTGAGGGGAAAATCCCTTTCCTCCATGTCCAAATGAAGACCTTTGAAAGTTGAAACCACAACAACCATCATGACACATTCCTTTTTCATAATCTTTAAAAAAGGAAAATATATTGTGTTTTCACTCTAATTTGCATAAGAAAACTTAAATGCTAAAAATTGTGTATTTTGAGTGTTTATGCCACATTTTTGGTGCATAGGGTTCCTTGTTAAATGTTTGGTGAGTTTTCAGCATGGACTCACTGAGTTTAAGCAAGTTCTTGCTAGGTTTGGAGACTTAGACTTGCTGAAAACTTGCCATCAAGGATGGCGAGTTTTTCTTGAGAGTACTCAGCTAGCGAAAAATCCCACAAGTATTGGGCGAGTTTGTATACAAAGTTAAGGAGTATTATCATTTTGTAAATTCTCTTTGAAAGAGAATATAAATGGTGTCATGTGATATTTCTCCACCTATTTTGTCTATACTTATACCTGTAAAATTCCATTAAGTGCAACCCCTTTAGGCACCTAATACATTTTCCTTGTCAGAAATTTGGTGTTTAAACTCCTTTTATGTAGATGGAGGGAGTTAGTGATCTAGCACATTTTTCCTATGCATAGGAAGTTGTTTACTTAGTATGAGGGAGGGAGTTAGTGACTCGAGTTGTCTTCATCCTATATATAGAGTTCAATGATGCTCATCTTTCAAGCCTAAGGCTAATCTTGTTTATGTTGTCATATTTATGGTATATTAGCTTTCTCTGCAAGATTGCAAGCTTTCTTTCATCGAATGGTTCCTTGCTTGGTAGCATTAATATCTCAAAATTCTCATGGTATGGCTTCTAAGTGACTCCTTCATTGAATGTTTTATGCTTATGATTCTTTGTTTAAGTAGTTGATCTCTTTCCTTTCAAGCAGCAATTTATTGTTGTGGGTTGAGCCAAACTTGTAATTATGTTCATGATCCTAAAATGTAACTCTCTATAGTTCTAGTGTGGTGTTCAATTTCCCTTTCATTCCCTTTGTCATATCACTTTTTATTTGTCTCTTCTCATAAATTGTTTTTGCTTGCCACCCATTAGAATTTGTTTTGATATTTTTTCCCATAGGTCATAGTTATGCCTTGGATTAGTAATAACTAAGAATTATTCTCTTGCTTCAATCACTCTTTATATGTATTCCCACTCACATAAGGTCTAGTTATAGGGGGGTCAATCTTGAAACTCATGATGCTTTGTCTTACCTTCGTAGCCATTCTACATGATCCTAATAAATGGCAGACATTTCAATCCAAGATTTGATGGAGTTGAAATGGTACCATAAGATGATAGAAGACACTATGTAGCACAAAGAGATACTTTGGAACAACACACTATGGGAAAATTTAGGATTATTAGTCACTTAGCATAACTTGTACAATAAGTTTAGCCTTCCTTAGACCCGTCATCTTCCTCAACCAAAAAAGTGATTTTGAGGAAAAATACCATACAATGCACAAGTCAATCTGGTCCTTCTAATATTTGAAGTGAAGATAGATAATGATGCTTTAGATCATAATTTTCAAATTCATACTCAACTAGAACTTGGAATCGGTAGACCAAAAATTTCCACCTTGACAAAAAATCAACAAAAAATCAGCAAAACTCAACTATTAAAAAATACTTAATTTTTTGAAAACATAATAAACTTAATGCAAGTACAATTCACAATGTATCAAATGAGTTTGGTGGGGGTTTGGAGGAAATGCTAGTTGAGGGGCAATGCCCTTAATGGGGGTTTGGGGGCATCACCCTTGTGGGGTTCGGAAGCAACACCCTCGGTACATTCTTGGCTTAAGATGTGTATGATCATAATCTTGTAAACCAAGTCTCTCAACAAGTTTCATGCATAAAAATTTGTTGGAAGACTTTATGGAAGTTCAGTAGGAACATGGATGAAGTGAAACTTTTGAACATCATAAAAACTGAACATATCTTCCAAGGATTGTTATAGATCAAATATAATATAAGTTGAACGTCATGCTTTGGATTTATTTTTGGCTTCCTTGTGCATCCTTTTTAACTAATCTCCTTATATGTGGATGGAAACCAGCCCTATACCTAGTCAAATCATTTTATCAAAATGTTAAACTTCGAGTTTATAAGCTAAATTGAAATTTTGAAAAAAATTTAACTATCATCCATAGGTTTTCGATAAGAAATTCTTTTTTCCTAGTTTTTGACTCCTCACACCCTAGAAAAAAATTATGTTTTGTAATTTTCTCTTGTTTTCTATGTTATAAGGTAGGTTTGTAATAAGGTGACTAAACAATAGTTAATATGGAATGCTTGTTGATATTTAAATTGTTGATGTGTATGCACAAGCAGGCTAATGAGAATGGGTTTGTAAAAAGATCAGCTGCTAGTATGCTAAGTGGAAAGAAGCTTGCTTCTCCAAACATGGTGAGTTATGTGATGACCTCAGTGACCACATTTTATTGTATTTTCTGTGTTATATGGTATTGAATATTAAATATTACATTTTTTTATTTGTCTGAATGAGATATTGATTGAGCTACATGTAGTTGTTGTAATCTAAAGAGAAAATTGTACAAGTTTATTAGTTTATGTTATTCATGCATAAAAAAAATTCTAGAAGCCTTTATGCAAGTTCAGTAGGAACATAGATGAAGTGCAACTTTTCAACATCATAAAAACTCAACATATCTTCCAAGGATTGTTATAGATCAAGTATAATATAAGTTGAACATCATGCTTTGGATTTATTTTTGGCTACCTTGTGCATCTTTTTTTACTAATCTCCTTATGTGTGGATGGAAACCAACCTTATACTTGGTCAAATCATTTTTTCAAAATGTTAACTTCGAGTTTATAAGCTGAATTGAAATTTTGAACAAAAATTAACTATCATCCACAGGTTTTGGATAAGAAATTATTTTTTCCTAGTTTTTGACTCCTCACACCTTGGCATAAATGTTTTTTTTGTAATTTTCTCTTGTTTTCTATGTTATAAAAAAGGTTTGTAATAAGGTTACTAAACAATAGTTAATATGGATTGCTTGTTGATGTTTAATTTGTTGATGTGTATGCACAAGCACACTGATGAGAATGGGTTTTTAAAAAGATCAGTTCCTAGTATTTTGAGTGGAAAACAACTTGCTTCTCCAAACACAGTGAGTTCTATGATGACCTCAGTGAACACATTTTATCGTATTTTCTATGTTCTATGGTATTGAATATTAAATCTTATAATTTTTTATTTGTCTGAATGAGATATTGATTGAGTTGCATGTAGTTGTTGTAATCTAAAGAGAAAATTGTACAAGTTTATTAGTTTATGTTATTCATGCATAAATTTTTTTTGGGAGCCTTTATGCAAGTTCAGTAGGAACATGGATGAAGTGCAACTTTTCAACATCATAAAAACTCAACATATCTTCCAAGGATTGTTATAGATCAAATATAATATAAGTTGAACATCATGCTTTAGATTTATTTTTGGCTCCCTTGTGCATCCTTTTTTACTAATCTCCTTATCGAAACCAACCCTATACTTGGTCAAATCATTTTGTCAAAATGTTAACATTGAGTTTATAAGCTGAATTAAAATTTTGAACAAAAATTAACTATCATCCACATGTTTTGGATGATAAATTCTTTTTTCTAGTTTTTGACTCCTCACACCTTGGCACAAATGTTTGTTTTTTAATTTTCTCTTGTTTTCTATATTATCAGGCAGGTTTATAATAAGGTTACTGAACAATAGTTAATATGGAATGCTTGTTGATATTTAAATTGATGATGTGTATGCACAAGAAGGCTGATGAGAATGGGTTTGTAGAAAGATCAACTGCTAGTATGTTGAGTGGAAAGCAACTTGCTTCTCCAAACACGATGAGTTCTGCGATGACCTCAATCAACACATTTTGTTGTATTTTTTGTGTTCTATGGTACTAAATATTAAATCTTACAATTTTTTATTTGTGTGAATGAGATATTGATTGAGCTGCATGTAGTTGTTGTAATCTAAAAAGAAAATTGTACAAGTTTATTATTTTATGTTATTCATGCATAAAAATTTGTTGGAAGCCTTTATGCAAGTTCATTAGGAACATGGATGAAGTGCAACTTTTGAACATCATAAAAACTTGACATATCTTCCAAGGATTGTTATAGATCAAATATAATATAAGTTGAACGTCATGATTTGGATTTATTTTGGCTTCATTGTGCATCCTTTTTTACTGACCTTGCAAGATTCAAGTTAACATAATTCAAACCATATGCCCAAAAAAATGCATGGAATGTAGTGTTTATATTTGTGGCATTTGTATCTAATTAGCATGAAGCTAATAGTAACATTGTAATCACTACTATGAGTGTTGGTTTTTTAGTAAATTAGATTGATGAGTGGTTCTTGGAATCTATGATTATTTTAATCCCTCTCTCCATTCTCTTTTTGGTTGAATTTACACCCTATGGATGATAAAAATCATTTAGACTATCAGGTCTCTTGATTAGCAAAAGTGTGAGACTGCTAAGGTAATTTTTAGGGTAAAACATTCATGAGGTATCATTGCAATTATTTTTGAAATTCTCCTTTTGCAACTATTTTAACGCACACATGAAAGTACTATTTAAGTAAGTAATGGTTGTTTTATTATGCAAACAAGGGTAATCAATACCTATGTAATATAATGTGGTTTTTTTTTCTTTTTGCAGAAATGTATTGATAAACTCAAAGAAGGGGATAAAGTTAAGGTGTTGGATCCATCAGATGGTGATGCTGTGGGAATTGGGCCGATTCACTCCCTATCTATTGTACATGGAGTCAACTTGAAAGGAACAAGGGATGCAAATGTATGACAAAATAGATGGAGTTGTTTGTCTGAAAGAGAAAGAGGGAATTTTCATGGTGGCCACTAAAATATTTGCAAAAAATGACATAGTTTAACATATTTATCATGTACTAGTTGTTAGACATCTTGGCTCATTGCTTTATGTAGTATTTTGAATATGTTGTTTAGGGATTTTAATTATCATGGTGTATTTGAAAGAGTTGGAAACTCTTAAACAACTTTGACATTTTTTATTATATTTACATATATATTTTTAGACAACTTTAACATCTTATAACTTGATATATATATATATATATATATATATATATATATATATATATATATTGATATATATTTGCATTAATTTTTTATTGTAGATTACCTTTATTTATCATGATGTTGATTCAATCTTTTAATTCTAGTATGTTGTAGCTTGTACGTATATGTAATATTTTTATTTACTTTTATGTTTTAGTTCAAATTTAATATTATATTAGTTTTACATTATAAAATTTATGGTATTTAATAAATTATTCATTTCATGATTATATTTACTACCAATTAAAGCAAATCAATAAATAAAATGACTAAATTAATGACTAATTATATGACTAAAGTAATGATTAGATTAATGACTAAAGTAATGACTAAAATAATGACTAAATATATGATTAAAGTAATGACTAAAATAACGACTAAATATATGACTAAAGTAATGACTAAATGAATGACTAAATATATGATCAAATATATGACTAAATAAATGACTACCATGACTAAATAAATGACCAATTAACAACAATTAATGACTAAATTAATGATTAAATATCTGATTAAATTAATGACTAAATATATGACTAAATAAATCACTACCATGACTAAATAAATGACTATTTAATAACAATCAATGATTAAATTAACGACTAAATCAATGACTAAATCAATGACCAAATCAATGAGTAAAAATTAATGACTAAATAAATGACTAAAATAGTTTAGTCATAAATTTGGTCATGTTATAAATGACCAACAATAAACTACTAATGGTCATGTGACCAAAATTAGTCATTTATATGCAATTTTTAGTAGTTTATTTATTCATATATTGTTGTTTGTGTACTAGTGAAAAAGACAAAACTCCATATAGTACGTTGAATAAGATCGACTAGCCTTCCAAAATCCATCATTCATTGTTGTAGCAGCTCCAAAATCTCTCATCCACATCAACCAAAGAAGATTCTCCATGTTAGCACTCCAAAACAAACTTATACATTCATTAAAGAAGACAAGCTCTCCGTTGTGGAAATGGTGTCATCAAAAACAAAAATAGAACTGAGGTGCTACTCTAATACTTCAAAATCAAAGTAAGCATGATCACTCTATCTTCTTGTTAAAACTAGAGAAACCACTACTCCTCCATCATCAAAATACTCTTGAAATGCCAGTGTGAGAAGGCAATAGTCATACTCTGGGTCAGTATCTCCTTCATCACTCAAAATACCAACCAAATCCTCCATGGGAGAATCATGCCTCCCCATACAAGAAGCATAAGCCTTGTGGTACTTATTATTCTTCTTCCCATAAGACTTAGCCAATTTCCCACTAGAAACACCCTGGATATGACCAAAAACTCTTCTCCTCAAGTGGCAATTTCTCTTGACACCACTCTTCTTAGTTTTATTAAGGGCACTCCTCCTGCCCTTTTGCATTGTAGGAGCTCCCGGTATGCCATGTTTAGTTTTAGGTGTGTCCTCCTAAGATTCAAGCATATTAAGTCTCCTATACTTTCTAACTAGTTGGATAGACTCACCTGGCTTACTCATTCTCATTGGGAAAATCACGAGAACTAGAAAACCTCAATTGCAAGAAAATTTTCACTAGTTCCTTCACTTGAATTGAAATTGCAAAAAAGAAAAACTTAGAATCACAATTTTTACTAGCCCAAGCAAAAATTGTAGACAATTAAAACCTTTACCAACCCTAGGAATTCAAGACTCATAAGCCAACTAATGCATAACTAGAATAGAGTAGGTATGAATACCCATCTACCTGGGAAATCCACTTTCATAATCTTTGCAATTACTTGCCTCAGACTCACACGCTTCTTATCTAGCTCCTAAACTAGTTTCTTAGCTCTTGATGGTTGCAAATTATGGTGAGATAAAATATTAGAAGATCCTAATTAAGTAAAGCAACTAGAGAGTGTAGCCATTAATGATCAAGGAAGGCTTGCACAAGTGAGTTGACAACTAGCTGCTCAAATTTGAATCTTGACAGTCAGTCTTGTTGTGTTTAAAACATAATCAATGATGCATCTTAACCATTGCTCCTTGCTTTAACAACTTATTCCTATAAATGGTGACAACTCCTCAGAAATTAGTCATGTCACCATTTAATCTAATTAGTCATCTCTAATCTAACAACTATCATGTATCACCATCCTAGACCATACCCCTTCAATTGAATTAGCGAGGTGCTAAGAGCCATTAGTGAGGGGAATATTCTCTTCAAACATTCCATCACCCATCATAGATTTTCCTCCCTTCTCCAAAGTCCCATCAGTGATGTGAGCACTGGTGCAATGAAATATCAGTTGTTGGATCAATACCCACCTTAGGTCATGGTCACTTCCCATCACATATCCCTGATTCACACTTCAAACTCCAAATCACGTCAGCAATGGGAGAGAAAAGGTGATGGAAAAAAATTAAACCATGTGTTCCCAATTGAAAATCAAAGGCAAAAAAGGTATCACCCAAATCATACTTCATATCAGCGATGGCACATGAGAACTGAGGACCTCATCACTCATTGCCCATTTGAAAATGGCAAGTGCACAACTATCAGTGATAAGCGATGAAAAGAATCACAAAGAGTTTTTAAAGGACCATCATGCATCATGAATTTGAGACATAAGACTCAAAAGTAATTAGCTATAGAAAAACAACTAGCAATATAAAGGGAAACTCATATCGCTCAATGCTAATGTGAAACATAAAGCTAGAACTCTATCTACGATGAGCGACCAACAAGGCAATGAACAAGGATTTAAGTAAGATAATTTTGCATGTGCTTGCAAGTTGTTTTAAGAAAGGGAACACCTAGGATCATGTATGAAAAGACCTTAGAAGACTTAGAATCATTTTATTCAAAGAATGTAAAGGCCAAACAAGGATGATCAGTCAACCTAGTAAAATATATTCCAGACCTAGGCATGAGGGGTCGGTAATACAACAGATTTGATGACATAGGTCTCAACTTAACTAACCAGGAACTGATGGTAGGGAGTTAATGAAAAATTATAACACTGACAAGGATGAAGACTTAAGGGTTATTTAGGAATGGTTTTGACAAAACAAACCAAAAGGTGTTAATAGTAGATGAAACCCTAAGTTCAAATACTTTAAACCAACCAAATTTTATAGAATTTAGAAATGCAACTAGATTTTTTTAGGGGTTCCATCACACTATTTTTTAGAAAGAGCCACATAGAATATAGTTGAATGGCTAGGCTATTCCTAAGCTAGGGAGTATAAAACTAGTAAAAATTCACTTGTGAAGAGATAACTAAGAAAAAGCACCTGATTTAGGAAGGATTGAGTAGTGCTAGTAGAGATCATATGGCTATTTCCCTAGTTGAATTATGTCTTTGAAGGTCAGATATTTGTAACCCTTCTTGAAATTATATTGGTCTAACTTAGATGGGGCCCAAATAACTTTATCCCTTGAATCTAAAAGTAGAATAGTATGTGTATCGAATATTTATTGTAGCTTTTTCTTCTAGTGTTGAGGGAATGGGAGATTATGGACATTTTTCCATGAAACATTATATTTGAAGTTTGAGTTGTCTTTTTCTACATAATGCTTGAATTTTGATCCACATATTACTTTGAGACAATTGTGAGCCAAATACAAACTATCAAATGAAGATATTGGGGGATTCCCATTCCATGAGTCCTCCAAAAAATTAATTTTTTCACCATTGTTGAATTTCCATGAAAAAAATGGGATATTACATCTCGGCATGTGATGATGAAGTTCCACAATTTTTATCCTTCTTGTGGATTTTCTAGAGTGGAGAATCTTTTCAAATCACTCAATTCTAGATATTTTAATCTCAATATGTTGCTTCATTTAGATGAAGATTTTTCATACAGCTTCCAAGTTAACTTTACACTCAAAGATAGATTTCTTAATTACATATTTTTTAATCCAAAACCTCCAAAAGCTTTGTCTTTGCACATTTTTTCTTAGGAAACTTGAGGTATTTTCTTGGAGTTATCTAGATTTTCTTTCCAAAGAAATTTCCTAGTAGCTTTAACAATGTTCTCATAACCCCTCTTTGTATTTCGAGCATTGATAGAAAATAATTTGGAATGGTGGATAAGATTTCTTTAATCATAGTAAATCTCCTTGTCAAAGACGACCATCTAGCCCTCCGTGATGCTACTTTGTTTTGAATATTTTTAAATATTTTATTCCAAAATGATGTTTTTTGAGCCTCTATGAAGAAATAAATACCTAGATAGCTACAAGACAAATTATTTTGTCTAAATTCTAGAATGGAGGAGAATGCTACCAATTACCAAAGTGTTAATATTCTTGAAAAATATTTTTGATTTCCCTAGGTTAATCATTTGTCCTGATATTATGCAGTAGTTGTCCAACACATATTTAATATTTTTTGCTTCAAACATTGAGGGATGACCAAATAGTAATGTATCATCTAAAAATAGAGAAGGTATGCGAAAGATGTTTTTTCTTAGTATTTTTATACCCTGCCACTTATTTGATGTAGAAAAGGCTAAAATTCCCATATTCAAAAAAATTGCAATTAGAATGAAAAGGGAGAGAGAGGATCCCCTTGCCGTACGCCTTGTGAAGAAAATAAAAAAATAGTTGTTGATACTTTTACAAGGAATAGAAACTTTACTCTCTTAAGATAGGAAAGAATCCATTTTTTCCATTTTGTAGCAAAACCTAGTCTTGCCAAGACCTTTGATAAGAAGTCCAAGATTACTTTATCATAGGCCAAAAAAATTCCTTGATGAATTGAATGAAATATTTCATGGGCTATTATTTTCCTTTCAACTGTCTCTTTTCCCAAAAAAAAAAAACCCTTTTTCCTTCAAGATTATATTTGAAATAAGTTTGGTAGGCATTTGTTACAAGTATGAGCAATTAGTGTTGTCATTGGTGTCAACAAGTGTGTGTTGTCATTGATGTGTATTATTAAATGAGATTTTTGCAAGAGTATGAGTAGTTGATGTTATCCATTCTTTGATTAGTTGCATTATGTTGACATTAGTAAATATACTGATGTCAAACTCTTTTTTTTTTATTTTATAAGCTTCTATCTATGGTTGAGGAAGTACTGAAGATGATGAGGATTTGTCCCTAGTGCTTGGTTTCTAAGTTCTTTTGAGAAAATTTGATAAAAAGAGGAAGTTGTGTGTTGTAGTGGTGTTTTGGGTTACAAAGGTGTGTTCTTGTGTTGCTTTTTATTTCTTCTAGGTTAAAGATCTTCCTGTGTAATTTAGATATGTTTATTAGTGATGCTCAGAGGTGTTATATCTATAATTTTGTGCGCTAGATAGTTGTATAGAAGAATTTGTGTTCACTAGTGTGTGAACCGTGTATTGCAAAGGTGTTTTGGATAAGAGTCTTTGTTCTACATTTCTTTGTAATTGTGTTTTAGCACTTGCAGATCCATCGATGTGTTTATTGTTTTGATATATTTTCTCATTCAAGGTGGTTTTAGGTTTCATTCTTTGGATGTCAGTTTCTCAATTAATAGTGTATGGTAGAGTTGTTTGAGTGTACTAGGTGTTTAAATTCTTCAATTGGAAGTTGTTGCAAAGGATTTTCTTGGTTTTCACAGTGTTTTAGGAATACTATAGATCATTTTCAAGCATCGTGTGTGGTTCACAAGTTGTCCTTGGAATTAGGGAAGCATGTAATTAAAATTTTGATGATATATAGATGGGTAATGACCAACCTAGTGTTTACACTACTTGTAATGAATGTTTATATTTTATAGAAGCATGTGGTTGTATGGTTTTGTTGATTTGGCTCCTAGCTAAGGAATGATGTGGTCCACTTTCACTTCTACCTACCATGAAAGTGTTTTGTCACTGACCTAATTTGAATTTTTTGGTTGATGTGCATAGATAACCTTGGATAAGGGTTTCAAGGTTGAATATGGTATAAGTATGAGTTTAGTTGTTGATGAATGTTAATATGATGCAAATGATTCAAATTTCAAAGTGTTAGAGTGCAAATTTGGGAAGTGTAGTGTGATCTTTCATGTGTTGGTTTACTGGATACAATGAGTAGAAGGTTTATATAATTCTACACTCATGTTGCAAGGGTTTTGATACCATTGTGGTTGTTTCTATATTTCATTGAGATGATTTTATCTATGTAACATTAGTTCTTTATCTTCTTTTATATTCTAGTAGTGAGCCTTTTAGTAGTGAGCCTTTCTTTCTTTATGTAATGAATCCTCCAGCATTGAGCCCTATTATATTTAGTGTTGATATTACTTATATTATGAGCTAATATTCACCATGATATTTCCATTATTTTATTTTAGGTAAACATAGTGTTCTCTTGTTTATGGTGTTAAATATTTTTAGTTTATATTATTTTCTTTTCATGCTAATTCATCATAATAGATTTTAGGGTTTAATGAATGAATTTGGATATGAAAGTGTATGAGGGTTTTGAGTTTTTAGGGTAAAAATCATTCACCCCCCTTCTCAATTATATTGTGCATTTAATAACTAGTATTATAGAAAGGTTCCTAGGAGAAAATCTTAATAGCTTGAGGTAGATTTGGGATGGTGCACAAGGAGATCCCTATGTTTGATGGAATAGACTATGCATTCAAGAAAACAAAGATGGAAGGATTTTTGAGTTATCTAGGATATGATGTTTGGAAATTAGTTCAGAATGGATATACTATACCTAAAAATGGTTTGAGAACTGAAGATGAATTCAATGCATATGAAATAAATAGAAAATCAAGGTATACTCTCTTAATTAGTCTCACAAATTCTGAATTAGTGAAAGTTATGAATTTGAAAATTTCTAGTGAAATTTAGGAAAACATGGAAAGCATTTATGATGGAGATGGTAAGGTTAAACAAGCTAAGATGTAGAATCTAAAGATCACATTTTAGAACTTGTGAATTTCTAATGATGAAAAAATTACAAGATACATGCAGAGGGTAGATGAAGTAGTAAGCTCCATTAGAGGTCTTTGTGGAAAAGTGAAAGAATCAAAAGTGGTAAATAAAAATCTAAGAACCCTACCTAAAGCTTGTAGTCATAAATTTTCTACTATTCAGGAATTTGCAAACATAGATCAGTATTCTAGAGATCAATTATATGGTTCTTTAACAACATTTGAAATGAGAATTTGGTAATAGTGGTGCAAAAGTTGAGACTTCTTTTAAGGATGGAAAATTATAAAAGACTAAAGAATTAGATCAACAATATCTTGATGATCTAGAAGCTAAATTTGTGAGAAGGATGAAAAATGGTACTAGTAAGAAGTTACCTATCAAATTTTTTAGTTAGCGAAAGATAGGTATCTATGCTTCAAGATGTGCAAAGTATGTTGTGAATGAAAAAAACAAGGAGAACAAAGTTAAGATTATTAAGAAAAGATATTATGTTAGGGAAGATACAAGTATTTCAGATGATGAATCTAATTATAGAGATGATGATGATGAATGCTTATTCATTTCTTTAAATGATGAATATATTTCTACTAACTTTGAAATATGTTTCAAGGAATTCCCTTCAAAGAAAAAGGATAAGACTAAAGGTACTTTGGTATCTCCTTTTCATGCTAGATAGGATAAGAAATATTTTATCATTACTAGTGGATGCTCTAACCATATGACCAAAGACAAGAGTAAGTTTGTTAAACTTGAAAACTGTGATGGAGGAATTGTTAGATTTGGTGATGATTCAACTACTAAGATATGTTGAATAGGTTCAATTAGTTTAGATGGAAAGAATAATACTGATTATTTTTACTATGCTAATGGTTTAAGGAATAACCTCATGAGTGTTGGAGAAATGTGTAGAGAAGGATACAATATTATGTTTTAGGATGATGGATGTGAGATCAAAACAATGTATAGAACTGTGATTGTTGTTGGAAGAAGGATATATGGAAATGTTTATCAACTCAAGGGTGTTGATGGCTATTTCTTCATGACTCACATTAATGAAAGTTGAATTTGGCACAAGAGGATGTATCACATTAATTTTGATAATCTGGTAAAAATTAGTGTAGTTCAAGCAGTGAGAGATCTACCAAAGATTACAAAGCATGTCAATGTTGTCTATAAGGATTATTAGTTTAGAAAAAAAATAAGAAGTTTCAAAGGAAAAGATAAATCTACTACCAGATTGTTGGAATTGGTTCATATAGACCTTTGTGTTTCTACAAGAATAATAAGTCTTCAAGGTGACATGTATTTCATGCTTTTTATTGATGATTATTATAGAATGACATGGGTTACTCTTCTTAAATAAAAATATAAACCCCTAGATAGGTTCAAAGCATTTAAAGTAATGGTTGAGAATGAAATGGACATGAAAATAAAATGATTGAGGTTTGAAAAAGGTGGAGAGTTTACCTCCAATGAATTTAACATGTTTTATGAGAATCATGGCATAAAGATTCACTTGTTTTCCCCTAGGAATCCTCAACAAAATGGAGTGGTTGAAAGGAAAAATAGGACTATTGAAGAAGCTACAAGGTGTAGACATAAAAAATATACTAATTGACATCATGCATCTGATCCTGACTTACTAACATTGTTTCTTCCTAAATCATCCCTCAGTCTAATTGTTTAATCAAATTCCCCTATTTGATTAAATTCATCAATATTCATCTCTTAATTAAATATATCATTTTGTCTGATTAAGTCACTTTCTCTTGTTAATTAAATCAATCCTTCTAATCTAATTATCCCTATTTAATTAAATAATCAATTTATTTAAAGTCTATCCATTAAATTAAATAAATTAAAACCTTATTTGATTTAATCTAACACCATCCCTTTTGATTAAATAAATCAAAATATTTATTTAATTAGCCTCTTATCATATTCCTCTCTTATCTGATTTAAATAAATCCATAAATTTGAGTCAAATAAGTCACATCATCTAATCTCCTATTAAATTAATTAACCCTTGATTAATTTAACCTCATCTCATGTCACATCCTCTAGATAATGCAAGTTGCACATGAAAATAGATTTAATTCATGTATTAAATCCCTATTTTCCCTCACATGGCATATTTTGGAATATTCTCTCAATTTGAATTCAAAAATTCCAAGTCAACATGTACATCCAACAAGGCATTTAAGATCTCTTACATGTCCTTTGCCTTGAGCCAAGTGGCATTTATTGCATTTTCTCTTCCCTTTTACATGTCATTTCAAAAAAATTGAATTTCAAATATTGACATTTATTGGCACAAACCCCAAATCTTGCACAACCATCATCCATTCATAGCTTGACAAGTGGCACAATATCCTTGGATGAAAGTTAGTCCCACATTGCTCAAATTTGGGCTTTCATCCATCTTGAAATCCTATAAATGAAGAGCTCCTCTCCTTATTTCATTATCCACAATTTGAGTAAAGTTACCATGCTCAAATATCTATCAAGTTTCACACCATTGAGTTCATAGCTAGGTTCTTTTGTAGATTTGGCTTGGAGTCTTCATCATTCATCATCAAAAGTGGATCAAAGTTCATCATCAAGTCTACATATTGAAGCTTGCAATCATAGGAATTGGGAAAGGGCCAAATTTTCACATCAAATTGGCACCAATTCCCCCATGGGATCAAGAGTTTTCTATTTAAATTAGGATTTCATCTTTGGTTTATCATTTTTTATTGTGTTCATGCATATTTCCATTCCTAGTTTGAATTGTAAATGGATTCTATGGGGAATCCTTGTTTATACTTGCAATATCTAACTTAGGGTGTTTAATCTCTTTTTTTTGCAGGTACATAGATTGGGGGTTAACATTTTGGCACTAGGAGGGCTAGACATCATAAATTCTAACATTTCCTCAAAATTTCCATGTTTTCTTAACACACAGGAAATTCTAACACAGGCTCGTCAGCGTCGCTATTTTTAGCACCATGAGCTCGTCAGCGTCGTTGTTTTAGCACTATGGGCTCGCCAACGTTGCTATATAGCACTGCGCGAACATAAACTCTACTGCTGGACTCATCCCACCAAGAAATTTCAAATTTAAAACTATGCCGCTGGGCTCACCGATCTGCAAAAGTTTTGAAAAATTCTTAAACTCTGACGCTGGGCAAAAATAGCGATGCTATTGTGCTCTCTGTCCCGACACAAAGCACTGCTGACTGGTAAAGTGATGCTAAGAGGAAAAAAATAGCGACGCCTTCACGAGTTGTGACACTGGAAAATAGTAAAAGGGAAAAATTAAATTTTTAGCACGTGCTTTAATTTATGATTGCTTCTTCCTCTATTTTCTGCTTTTCAATTTCTATGTTTTTCCAGAATTTAACTATTTTTCTTCTTTGTAGGTTGGAAGCCAAAAGCAAAGGAAGAAGGAGCATGGTGATGATATCTTATCTAATCAAAGTGTTTTTAAACACTTAAGTGTTTTTTTAACACTTCCTTATGGAATTTGTCATCTTTTTCTTTCTTTAGAACACTAGCTTTCATTTGAGTTTAAAAAGGATTATTTTTGTTTATTTCTTGCAAATGGATTTAAAAAGAATCTTAGGATCTACAACTTACTTGATTTTTTTATGGATTAAACAATTGAACAAATGTCTTTCACTTGTGATTTGGTGCTCTAAAATGAACTCACATATTGCTTTGAGGGTTTAAAAAGAACAAGTGTAGTTGTGTTTTTCTTGAGGGATTACTTAGACTAAAGCCATTAGAAAAGGACATATGCGCTTCTCTCGCACTTTATAGTGATCTTGAGAATCTAAAGATCTTTTCCATGACTTTGGGTTAAGACAAAGCAATCACCTCCACACTTAGATTTGGGCTTAAAATTGAACAAACTATTATGTGAGTGTGAGTGGGGGGCATTTTCATGTACATTCTCTCTCTTTGTTGCTATCAAAGATTGATCAAGTTACGGATTTTGTTCTTCATTCGATTTTGTTTATCTTAGAGGGCCTGCCTTGTGGGAAAAAGTACTTACCCAAGGGAATGACTCAACCGGTAACACTCAAAAGCCAAGAGTATTTCTAGTTGGGATATAAATGTGGATATTGGAAGAAACGCCAATATCACGCGGTTGACTCCAACAAGATGGATCTGAAAGGGGACTCTTGCCATGTTGGGTCAACTCCTACAAATGGAAAGTCCTTACTAGAACCCATGTGCTAGAATTTTCCAAAATCCTTTTATCTATTTGTTGTTGCAAGAACGGTCGTTCTGAAGCCACCCCACACTTTTACGGTCTTCTAGTAGAAATGGAAAACATGCCATGGGAGTTTCATGGGTGTTGATGCTTGGTTACCCCATATAAGTGAGTGTTGTGGAGGGGAGCCAGTGGGGTCAAGCATCTAACCATTCACTAGAGATAAGTGTAGCTGGACTTGTCCAAGTGGGAATCCAACAAATATTGTCTTACACATCCATAGGATTGTACTTATTCTTGGGTTACAAAATGCATTGCTTGATTGAAAACATCTCAAAACAAACACTTAACACCATCCAAATTTCAAACCCTTTTGAAGACAAATACAATTGACTCAATCCATATGTTATTGCTTTCCCTTGGGATTCACATCCTTAGAGGTTTCTACGTGTTGGATTATATCTCAATTTTTCTCCTTAAGTAAACAATAGGAAAACCCCTTGCCTTAAGTTCATTAAATTTCCACATAACATATCTTGTGGGGTTTGAAGGAGTTAAAACATTGGACATCTTAGTTTGAAAACCTAATTGAAGAAAGTGTTTTTGGTAAAAATAAAGCCATTAAGCAAAGCTAATAAAAATGAACTTTCATATGTGTTGAGGACTCCAAAATCCCAAAAGCAAAAATCATTGATGGGAAACATGAGTGTTCAAATGAAATCATTTCTTGGTTACAAAGGTCATTAGGAAGCATTTGCATGCTCTTCAATACCTAGATCTAGGCAAATAAAGTGTACCTTTTTAGGTTCATCTTAGGATCAAAACATATCAAAATCATTTTTCACCCATCCTCCAAAACATCAAATCCATATCATCATCACCTTTTGATAAATCTTGAAATCATCCTTGATACTAGGCTTTATGGAAAAATCCAAACCATCATCAAAATCATTGAGACAAAATCCTTGAGAACATTTATCAAAACACCTTTGGTTAAGTAAGTGTAGATGCATCCTTTTGCATATACTTAGTCAAAGATATCATCTTTTCTAAAACTTAGTGTATGTAGATGAATCCTTCTTCATATGCTTAGTGAAACAATCACCTTGTTTGAATAGGTGTGGGTAGATGCATCCTTCTCCTCACACATATTTAAATTATCATCATTTGAACAAAGCTATCCCTTAGATCATTATCAAACATCCTAGGGTCTTTTTGTTCAAAATTCAAATCAAAATCCAAATCAAAAGTCAAAGACAAAATCTCAAAATCTCAAAATCTCAAAAATCAAAATCAAAATCACAAAGAATGGTCTCACAAGGACCAATCACATCAATACCATTATCCAACACGCAAAACATCAACACAACATCATCATCTATCACCATTCCAAATCCACTACCACCTCCACCACCTCCAACATTCACCAAATCAAATCAATATGACGCAGTATTACAAGCCAATTTTCAAAGAGGATACCAACAAGTGTAGAAACAAAAAGCCATACAACAAGCCGCTCAGGCTGCACAAGCTACCAAAGCTGCACAAGCTGCAATACAAGTGCAACAAGCACAACAAGCCCAGGCATTATTGCAACAACAACAACAAGAAGCCTCCCAAGCTGCACAAGCATTACAAGCACAAAGAGTCATGCAAGCACAACTTTTATTGCAGCAACAAGCCGTACAAGTGCAAGCCGCACAAGTGCAAGTAGCACAAGTGCAAGCCCAAGCTCAAGCACAATCTCAATATCAATCACAGCAAGCACAAGCACAAGCATAACTTCTTGCACAAGCAGCACAATTGTAGGCATATCAACAAGCATTGAAGAAATACCAAGAGCAACAAGAAGCAACAGAATTGGCAGCCCAACAACAAGCATTGTGGGAACAATAGCAAGCACAACAATAAGCGTTGTTGGAGCAACAACAAGCACAACAACAAGCCCAAATCCTAGTGCAACAGAAACAAGATCAACAACAGGCATCGTTCATACAAAAGCAAGTAGAATCCTACTTTGCTCGCCAAAACATGTAGATACCATCAAACAACGCACCAACCAGCCCATCCATCCAACCCATAACCCAAACCACAACACAAAACACTTTCATCCCACCCCCTGATCCCCAGAGTGATGTGACAACACAACTTAGGTTGCTCTCGCAACAAGTGCTCGACCTCCAATCAGGGCAGACAACTAAAACACCAGGCAACTTGTGTGCCTATCCATTCGCTAGGAGCCTAGACGTGAAACCATTCCCTAAGGGATTTGAAATCCCCAAATTTGACAAGTATCAAGGGATGGGAAACCCTAAAGATCACATCAGGGAGTTCCAGGTTCATTGTATGGAAGTCGCATATAACGATACATATCTGATGCAGCTATTCCCTAGGAGCTTGGCAGGTCCCGCTATAGAATGGTTCTCTGCTTACCCACAGGCATTAGAACATTCCAAGAAATTAGATATGAATTCATTAGGAATTACACATGTAACATTACAATGGATGTCAGTCTCGAAGAACTCTCCACTTTAAAACAAGGAAAGAATGAGTATTTCGCCTCATTCCTTCAATGATGGTGATCCAAGGCCAATCAGAGCAAGTGGACCATGCTAGAGGAACAACAAGTGTTCACAATCATAAACAACCTTGAAAGTCACCTATCATTTCATCTCAAGGTTCAAGGAATCACTACATATGAACAATTGATCTCCAAGGTGCTCAGCATTGAAAGAGCCCTTCTGACCCAACCTGCCGAATCAACGTCATATCACGAACCAAAAAACAACCACCCATCATTTAATTACAATAATAAACCTCATACATGGGTGAGAAACAAGAACATCACTAATGATGGCATCATCAATGCCAAGGTGGTCATTAGTGGTCCATGCCAAAATACACCCACACCGTAAGTCCAACCACAATGCCAAAACACTCATCACACAACATATCAACCCACTAATCCCACCATCAATAACCTCACTCACCAAAGAGGACCACCCCAACACAAAACTTATCCAAAACATAAATACGCCATTTTGGGGGAACCATTGGAGGACATAATGAAAAAGGTAATTGCTGAAAAACTCATCTAGCCTCCTACATTCAAAATTTACCAAGAACCCGATGTCAAATACCCTTGGTACAATGAGAATCAACTTTGTGAATTTCACAAAATAAAAGGTCACACCACAAACAATTGCATGAGACTCAAAAACATCATCCAAGATCTCATTGACAAGAAAATCATAAATGTGGAACAACCTACGGGAAATGAGGACCTTAAAATCTACACAAATCCGATACCGAATCATGGAAACAAAGGAAATAGAGGTGATAAAGGGAAAGGCAATGTAAATCATGTCTATGAATCTATTGTTGCCTCACTAAATGAAGGCTGCATGGTCATCACTATCAAGGGCACCCATGTTGAAGATTGTGGAGTCACCACAAGAGGCGGCAAAGTCACCATTGCAGGATCATCCCAACCAAATAGAGTCCTACATCAAGAGTCATTCCATATAGCTACAATGTTGTAGACCAACTCAAAAGAATGCCAGCACACATCTCCATCATGGAGTTGTTAAAAATCTCATCAGGGCATAAAAATATCCTTGAGGAAGCATTAGCCTCATCCACTATCCCCGCAGATCTCGATGCAGAGCAATTCCAAGCTATGGTCACAAATATCATAACACCTAATCTCCTTACATTTTCTGACCAATATTTCCCTACCCAACCATCTCACAACTACACACTTCACTTGAAGGTCATTGTAAACAAAAGAAAAATCAAAAGGGTCTTGGTGGATGGAGGTGCAGGTTTGAACATCTGTTCTCTTAGCCTCATCAAACAGTTGAAAATTTTAGAAGATTCCATTGACAAAGGAAAGGGCATCACAATAAGAGCATATGATGACCAAGAAAGAGTGTCTCAAGGCATGATTAAGCTCACTATCCAAGTAGGGCCAATAGTCATGGAAACTACATGTCAGGTCTTGGACCTCACATTACCATACAATATCCTCTCGGGATGCCCATGGATTCATGCGATGAAAGTCGTAGCATCAACCTTCCACCAATGTGTGAAATTTACACATAATGGACAAGAGGTTACCGTCCATGGAGATCCAAAGCTGTTTTCTTATTGCAAAAATCTTGAGGCCAAGTATTACAAAATTCCCCAAGTGCCAAAGAATGATGAGGGCCCATCCACACAATACATCGATCCCACCACTCTCGCGTCCACTTCTACGATAGAGACACCCACCATTCCCACCATATCCGACATCAAGCTCATCATCTAGGAGGATTGTTGTAGAAGTTATAGGCTCCCTAAAAATGCTTTTGTGATAGGAGAGTTACCACAATCTCCTAGATCATGAGGACACCCACGAGAAAATCAAGCTTCCACATCACAAACGTATCCTGAGGATTATCTCGAATTCACAAGATGGGGAGACCTTGGTCATGAGGTCATTGAAGCAGATCCATCTCACATGTTGTATCAAGATGAAAGATTGGCAACTAATTTACCAATGGACGAAAGAAGAAAAGGCCTACACATGATGCTTGCAATGGGCTATGACCAAAATCAAAGAGTAGGACAAAATGACAATGGGCTCATAATACCTATCATGCCAGAGATGCGACCCATAAAAAATCTTGATCTTGGATGTGCCACTCTGAGAATAACCATACATGGCCAAAGTCCTCTGGTTAGAGCCACTAATGTTTCTCCTCAGCCAGTACTAGTACAAGTGCACTCACCAATAGTCACGGGTAGGGACACACATAATTTTATAACTGAGCCCTATATTAGTAGCGATGACGAAGATACCTTGACCAATCTACCTAGGCTATTCGAAGATACCACCTTGTGTATGATTAGTACCATATCCTTTGAACCAGATAGCCAAAATCATGGGATTCATTTAGTCTACCCCCAACTGATCAACTATGACCAATGAGGACCACCAGTTCTCGATACATTAAAAAACAATGAAGCACTCTCATAATTCATGGAATTGAGGGATAACATTCTAGATGGGGATCACAAGGCAGGATTTATAATGGATTTAGACACACAGGCATATTATGGGGAAATGATTGAATCCTTCAGTTGCAAAAGTGAGAAACTAAGAATCATATCCAAGTCCTTGAGTGAAAACCACACTATGGCACTCTCTGACAACAAAATAGTAAAAAGAAAGGATGTATCCAATGGTGAAAACCTCTCTGAGGTGCCTGAGGATGAAGGATTCAATCTTCCCTGAAGAGCTATTCATTAGGAGAAATCAGCAGTCTTGGCCGAAAAGTGCAATCTAGTCAACATAGGAACAAAGGAGACCCCACATATCACATTCTATGCGAAATCACTATTAACAGAAGAGCAAGAACTCCTAGCAGCATTCCTAAAGGAAAGAAAAATAAACTTCGCATGGAGTTATGTTGATATGCCAGGGCTAGATCCAGAGACAGTGGTTCATCATTTAGTAGTATATCCAGAAGCAAAACCAGTCAGACAAAAGCTTCAGAAAATGCATCCCCAAATTGCCTTATTGGTCAAAACAGAGCTGAAAAAGTTGTTGGATGCAAGTTTTATCTAGGACCAATCGATTATCCAAAATGGGTGTCAAATTTGGTACCTGCTTCAAAACCTGATGGAACCATAAAAATTTGTACGAACTTCAGAGATTTGAACAAGGCATGTCCAAAGGATGATTTCCCACTTCCCAATATCGACATGATTATAGACATGACAGTGGGGCATGAGATGCTATCACTAATGGATGACTTTTTAGGATATAACCAGATCATGATAGCAAAAGAAGATCAACATAAAACTACCTTCACTTGTCCATGGGGGACCTACTGCTGGAACATGATGCCATTTGGCCTAAAAAATGCAGGAGCAATCTATCAAAGGGCCATGACACTAATATTCCATGACATGATTCACAAAATAGTCGAAGACTATGTCGATGACATCCTAGCTAAGTCAAGGAAAAGACAAGATCATATAGCAACCCTAAGTGCTATCTTTGACAGATTGGAGGAATATAAAGTTAGACTAAATCCCAATAAGTGCATCTTCGGTGTACAATCAGGTAAATTGCTAGGATACATAGTCTCCATGAGGGGTATTGAGGTGGATCCAACAAAGGTGAAGGAAATCCTTGAGATGGAAGCACCAAAGACACTAAAACAACTAAGAGGCCTCCAGGGCCGACTTCAATCCATCTGATAGTTCATAGCACAACTGGTAGACAAGAAGAACCCATACTCTCACCTACTCCACAAGGGGGAAGTGTATAAATGGGACAAAAAATGCAAAGAGGCATTCAACAAAATCAAGGAATATTTACTAACACCTCCAGTGTTAATGGCACCTATCCTGAGAAAGCAATTGATCTTATATGTGTCAGCAACAGCAGTAGCCCTAGGAGCTCTCTTGGCTCAACATGATGAAAACGAAATGGAGAGGGCTATCTACTATATCAGTAGGAAAATGGTTGGCCACGAGCTAAATTACACATTCATCAAGAAAGCTTACCTTGCAATAGTGTTTGCATCCCAAAAATTCAAACACTACATGTTGGCACACAAGATCAAGCTCATTGCCAAAATTGATCCCCTCAAGTATCTCTTATCCAAGGCAATGCTCATAGGCAGAATGGAAAAATGGGTCATGATATTATCAGAATATGACATCGAGTATGTGGAAAGAAAATCCATCAAGGGTCAAGTTATTGCAGACTAACTAGTAGAAGCACCTATGTATTCTAAGAATCCCCTTGTATCAGAGTTTCCTAATGAGTCTATTTTTCACCTCAACGTAGCGGACCACTGGAAACTATACTTCGATGGCTCATATACACAACATGGATTAGGAGTTGGTGTCTTCTCCATCACTCCACAAGGGGACTGCATACCGATGTTATACAAATTGGCATTTCCTTGCACCAATAACATAGCAGAATATGAGGCTCTGACTATAGGTCTCAGGATAGTAGTACAATGGAATATCATAGCTCTCAAAGTCTATGGAGACTCACAGTTGATCATAAATCAAGTCTATAATGAATATCAGACTAAGGATGATAAGATCATTCCATACAAGAAATTGATGGAGACTCTAAAGGAATCCTTCACTAACATAACATTTGAGCAGATTCCAAGAACCAACAACAGACCAACAGATGTGATGGTAACAATAGGATCCTTGTTGAATATCCCTAACAATGTACCAAGATACGAATTTCTGATTGAGCAGCTTCTTGTTCTAGCATTCGAGGTACCCGAATCAGAATTCATGTGTGCAATCGTTGGTCCAGGTGATCCTTGGTACCATAACATCTACACATATCTTCGCATAGGAGTCATACCTGCTGACTTACCATCGAGCCTAAAATGAACCTTCATCAGAAAAGCATCTAGATTTGTCATCCTAGGTGATACCTTATACCGTAGGAGCATAGAAGGTACCTTGTTACGTTGTCTAAATGTTGAGGAGGCATTAATTGCTCTAACAAAGGTTCATAATAGTATTTGTGGCTCACACTCAAGTGGAATGACCATTGCCAAGAAACTGCTGGGGCTGGGGTATTATTGGCCCACAATAGAAAGAGAAGCACATGATCATGCTAAAAGGTGTTTACAATGTCAGCAGCATGGAGATCTTATCCATGCTCCAGCTCAAGAGCTTCACTCGATCATCACACCATGGCCCTTCTCATAGTGGGGACTCGATCTGATTGGAAAAATCACACCCACCTCATCCAATGGCCATAAATTCATTATCATTGCAACTGAGTACTTCACAAAGTCGGTGGAAGCCATACCCATGACATATATCACTGAGAAGCAAATCTCAAAATTTATCCTGAACTATCTCATCTATCATTATGGTGTCCCACAAGCCATTATCTTAGATAATGGGACACCATTCAAGAACCAGGAGGTTCGCGACTTGTGCGAGAAATTCAAAATCTAGCATCACTTCTCCACCCCGTACTATCCCCAAGGCAATGGCCAAGCAAAAGCTATGAACAAAACCATCCTTAAAATCCTCAAAAAAATAGTCAATGACGTAGGTCGTGACTGGCATTTGCAACTTAATCCTGCCCTCTGGACTTATTGAGCCAGCATCTGCACATCCACCGGTGCCACCCCCTTCTCATTGGTCTATGGATCATAAGTTGTCCTCCCCATTGAGATCGAGATCCCATCCCTTAGAATATCATTGCAAAACCTCATCACAAATGAGGAATATCGGGTGTCAAGATTAAGTGAACTGGAACTACTGGATGAGCGAAGGATAGATGCTTTAAATCACCTACAAGTCTATCAAAATAGACTCAAATGAAGCTACAACAAGAAGATCAGAAGCAGGACTTTCCAAGTCAAAGAATTGGTCTTAAAAGAAAATCAAAAGAATGTGCTGAATCCCAACAACAAAGGCAAGATTGAACCAAATTGGTTAGGGCCTTTCATCATCATAGCAAGCTATAAATCAGGGGCATATCAGCTATCAACACCCGAAGGGGAACCTCTGCAGGAGCCCATGAATAGCTCCCATCTCAAAAAGTTTTATGCCTAATTCTTTCAAGGTATAGAACCAAAAAATCCAAAAAATTAGAAAAAATCCTAAAAAATTGTTACTTCTGTGAAAACCTAGCAAACAAGCGTCTTGGTAACAACAAAAAAAATCAAAAAAGCAAGAAAAATCCAAAAAAATTAGAAAAAGGATAAAAAATCCTCCTTTAGTGAAAACCACTTCGGTCGCACTTTGGGCAAGTACCTTGGTGAAAACCTGGCAAACAAGTGCCTTGTGTAAATAAGCACTATCCATCCACCAGGATCTTTATGGCTTGATCTACATCATCCCTCCATTTCCCTCCCATCATCCATCACATTTAGGTCTCCATCCATCACTCATCCACTCTCATCTGAACCATAGCTTGGTCCTATGTTCATATTATGATCCCTCCTAGTACTACTCGGCCCATCCTCAAGGTCAGTTTGTCCTGCCTTTATCGGGGTAGTTTATTGTATCACGCTGGGGGCACTTTCTCATTGGATCGGATTCATGGATGGTCTTAAAGTCTTCAAATCAAAAAAATCCAAAAAACATTCAAAACATATCAAAATCCAAAAACAAGTCAAAAATCATTCAAAAAACTGAAAACAAGGTCATCTTATCGAACTACATTTTCTTTGAGCTTGAACGTAGGCAAGGTTGATCTTTGATCATCCCCCTGAGACATTTAGGTCAGTCCTATAGGAGTCCGTCTTAATAAACTGACATTTCATCATGTATATCATCATCTGTAAATCGGTCGAGTCGTAAGTCAAACTACGTTGTCTCTAAGCTTGAACGTAGGCAAGGCACATCTGTTGATCAACTCCCGAGGCCCCTAGGATAGGTCTTTAGGTTAGTATCTTGGTCAAAATCTCAGAAAATCCCAAAAACATTGGAAAATCCAAAAAATCAAAACATTTGTAAAATCCAAAAAAATAAAAAATAGCCTCAAAACATGTCAAAACATAAAAAAAAATCCAAATATCTAAAAAAAATCCATCCACCTCATTTTTCTTGCACCCGCAATAAGCACCATCCATAATAAATAGATCATCATCCTCAACCTTTGGTGAAACAATTAGAAACAATTCTAGCAGGTTTACAAATAGAACCTCAAAATGCCAAGTCTTAAGTCTAGGTCAGTGAGTAAACAAATTGGTCATCTCTTCGTATCGATAACACCATCATCTAAATTTTTCCCATATCAATCATCCCTTATAAATGAAATGATGTGCCACCATCCACTAACATGTCCTAGGATGAATCCTTCCTACAATGGGCATTATCTTTTGGTAATAAGTTTCGCTCATCATCTTAGAAAACACATCTTTTTCCATTAGCGGTATTGAAGAGCATTAGTCTGTTTATTTACTTGGTCTTTTCTTTTGACTTATCTTATTTTGTGCTCATTCCAAGGACATCTCAATGATATCCCAAAATAGTGGATTTAGAGAAATAGGAATAGGGCAATGATCATTATCTTTTGTCTATTGTTCTTGTTGGACATTCTTGCAATATAACCTCAGCGAATACTTGCTTTGTTAGGCATATATGGAAGAGGTCTAGGACAACTTGTTGACTATTACAAGGATAGGTTTACCTTTCTATATTTTGGTTCGAGATGTCTGAAACTTCTGAAGTGCATCCTAGCAAGGTTTCTGTATGTCAAGTGTGAACAAGAATACTCCTATCTGATTGTTGAGTCAAAGTCCATCACACTAGGTACCACACCATCCTGGTTTTCTATACCTTGATGCCTCATACCACGTGTGTTATCAAACATAAGAAAATTTGGCCCTTTGAAAATCCCAATTCCTTGGCAAGTCATAATCATCATCATCATCATCATTACCATCTGCATTTGTGTCATCATGCATCTTGTTGAAATGACTTCTTCTTTTCTTACTAACCACGCTAACCAAGGTACTATGATAGTTACTCATCATCACCATCATCACCATCAACCCTTCATCCACACATCATTAACATATTACATAAGCACATCATATAGATATCATTAGCACATTGCATTGCATATCATATGTGAAACATCGCATTCTCATCATCATATAAATAGGTGCATCCATATCATCACATTTCACCCATTACATTGTATCTCATAGCATTATATTAATCATTGCATAAACATTGCATTTGCACTTCATAACCATTTCACATTACCATCTAAATCATCACATAACATTTACAGAATCATTTCATAATCATTTATTGCATAACCGCAAAACAAATAGGCAGATAAGCATTTAATTCATTACACATCAGCATATCACTTTATCCTTGCATCACATACATAATTTAGGATAATAACATTTGTTATTCTATAAAAACATCTCATAAAACCATTTGCATCATATCATAACCATCACATCATATACAT
Organism: Sequoia sempervirens; assembly: GCA_007258455.2. Classification (NCBI taxonomy): domain Eukaryota; kingdom Viridiplantae; phylum Streptophyta; class Pinopsida; order Cupressales; family Cupressaceae; genus Sequoia; species Sequoia sempervirens. The sequence goes on from VDFB02049217.1 coordinate 67,174,440, forward strand.
TCATAGATCATCTCATAATTAAGTCTTATACACATTATTGCACATCATCGCATCACATACATCATTAGAAATAAATGCATCCATAACATATAGAAGAGGAATGATACATGCATAAATAAAGGAGTACACATGGAATCACATCAAAATCAGCTCATATATATATCATAGCATCCATATCACTGTCATAGTACAAGAATAATCAGATCATTGTATGTGTATGTCAATCGGTACAAAAATGCCCATTGGGGCTATCAAAAATGAGCCCATAAGGCACCAAAAATGTGTATCATCTGAATCATGCCCGATCTCTATGAATGCTACCCTCATCCCTATCACAATGACCCTCTGGTGGTCTCTGACTGGCCCACTTTGAGTACTCTGGAACCCAGTCTGCTCTAGGCACATGGTCATGGTAGGCCTGACAGTAGTACTCTACCTCTTGAACGGCCTCTCTATAAGATCGGACCGACACTATACCCTAGGAGGATGAAGCGGCTGCCATGCTCTCTATCTGTTGCCTACAGCCCATCTCTATAGCTACATGTAGCTCTATGATCTGTCGCTACTGTATAGCCCGATCTCTCTCTGCTCTGAGCTGCTCTCTCTCAGCCTGTGCCTGGTCCCTCTCAACCGTCACTGCCTGCACCTGTGCTTGTAGCTATAAAATCAGGGCATCCCATGCATCTGCCTGCCTTACTGGCTGTGCCCGTGGTTGTACAAGAACCTAACCCTCACCCTCTACTCATGGTGGTGGAACTAGTGGATCCTACTATTGGTCCTATATGGGGACATCTCCATGATCTGGTGGAACTGGGGTCACCTTTGGTGGGTCCCGTCGGATCTTGATCCTCAGACCTTACCCTCACGCTTGTCCTCTACCCCTGCCTTTGACCTTGTATGCCTCTGGGTCCTCACCTAGAATAGTCAACTAGAGAGGAGGCCTGAACCAATCTCTGTATGCCTGTGTCATGGCTGGATCTTCCGATCCCTGATCATAGGCCAAAGGTCAGACCACCAAATGTCAGAAGCTGTCAATCACCTTTGCAGTAGGAATGCCAGGCCCCCATGACACCTATGTCATGTTGCGTGCAAACACGGTTACGTAGCCATCATCTGGCCGATCCTGTGGCTCTCCAAACTGATGTTGCACACACCCTGGCAGGTACCTCTCTATCATGGTATGCTTTTTTTCCCTACATGTATCTGTCTTGGTGACAATAGAAAAGCTGGTCTGCATCATCAGCCCATCCAAGCTGACTGAGGTATAGTTTCCAAGTAAACACGAGCATCTCATCTATGACCCACCTCTAGTAGGGGATCCCATGATCTCCAGTATGTGTGAGTGACACACCCCCTCTATATCGTGCCACAAGGGAATCCTCTACCCCCATCGAAACTGGAACCACTCATGGACGTAGCACAAAAATGTGCTCCCACGCCCAGACATGTAGCAAGGTAACTCTGGCTCCTAGCGCTCTACCATCTACATAGGCATACTCGTGCAGATCCTTGTAAAGTGAGGCCAAAAGCACAGGCCTATCCCAGACCATCCTCTCCCAGCAGTATCCCCATTCGGGACTAAAGTACCACCCTCGTCTGTCTGGGGAAACCAAACTTGAAATAATAGCTGCAATCGCCTAGCAGAAGGGAGGTGCTATAACTCTATACCTCTCCAGCTCAATCTGCCCCTCGCAGTAGATAATGTCTCGAGTGGTGAGGACTCGGGTGCAGCAAGTGCATCCCCCCTCCATGTCGTAGATCACCCGGTGGCCATGAATGGGAAATTGTAATATACACTAGACGTCCTCCAATGTGATGGTCACCTCACCAGTGGGAAGATGAAATGACGACGTCTCATTGTGCCAACACTCCGCCAACACTGACAACATCCCAAGGTGTGTGCGCATGGGCGCTGCCTACATAATGTGCCATAGTCCTGCGGCACCCAGTCGATCCTAATCTCTGTCGCTAAAGTCCTAGAGAACACTCGCCAAATCCCGCGACTGGTGCTCTCGAGAATAGAGCTCCCTAGGTCTGTCTTGTATTAGCAAAGTCAGCATGTTAATTTTTTTTGGAAAATTCCTAACCTAACACCTCAAACTGGTTCCCAATGACGTAGTTTGTGAAGGCATTGCAGTTTGAGTTTCCTCAAACTCCAACGCTGAACCCAAAATTTTTCCAAATAGTGCCACTGCGGTGCACTTTGGACCCTAGCGTCACAGTTTTTGTGAAAAGGGCATTGCTGCAGCACAATTTTCCAAATTGGCCCGCGAGTTAGAGCCGAGCCCAAGTCTAGCGGTGGAGTTTTTAAATTTTAAATTGCACCGCTGCGGCACTAAACAGCGCTATTGTGGCATAAGATGGCAATTAGTGGTACACTTTAAACACCGAGTGACACTATAATAGCATCGTTGGAGGCGAGCTCATCATAAAACATGTAATAAATGTGTTAAAATGAAAAAATGAAGCTTTAGTTAGGGTCACATATTGGGGTACCGATGCCAGGTGGCCGCTAGTAGGTCCGAACTCGGTCCAAAATATGTAGAGGAAGTTGTTGTTGCACCATATCGTCAGGAGGTCAGAGCTCAATTCTCAAGGTTTGCTAGCGGAGGTGTGTGAAAATGACTTGAAAGTGACCCCTCAGGCCCCTTTTAAGCCTAAAAATTAGGGTTTTTTGACCCTCTAGGGCTGTCCTGCTAGGGTCTTGGACCCCCGAACCTATTTTTGTCTATTTGAGGCTTGTTTTTCATTGTTTTATTGTGCTTAGACACATTTTTAGCCTCCTGGACCCCTTTCGGACCTGTCAGGAACTTTGTCACCTTTTTTCATGAGATCACCAAAAAAATTGAAATTTTCGTCCGATCTCTCGAGGGGGCATCATAATGACATGTTTTCTCTTGCCATGCAGCAATGGGGCAAGTTTTGATACCAAAATTTTTTGGCTTTGATCGAGATCGTTTATTCTTTGAACCAACGCAGCGAGTTCATTGTTTCAAAGAGGGGCAAAATGTAGACATCAAAAATATACTGATTGACATCATGCATCTGATCCTGACTTACTAATATTGTTTCTTCCTAAATCATCCCTTGGTCTAACCATTTAATCAAATTCCCCTATCTAATTAAATTCATCAATATTCGTCTCTTAATTAAATAAATCATTTTGTTTGATTAAGTCACTTGCTCTTGTTAATTAAATCAATCCATCTTATCTAATTATCCCTATTTAATTTAATAATCAATTTATTTGAAGTCTATCCATTAAATTAAATAAATTAAAACCTTATTTTATTTAATCTAACACCATCCCTTTTGATTAAATAAATCAAAATATTTATTTAATTAGCCTCTTATCATATTCCTCTCTTATCTGATTTAAATAAATCCATAAATTTGAGTCAAATAAGTCACATCATCTAATCTCCTATTAAATTAATTAACCCTTGATTAATTTAACCTCATCTCATGTCACATCCTCTAGATAATGCAAGTTTCACATGAAAATAGATTTAATTCATTTATTAAATCCCTAATTTCCCTCACATAGCATCTTTTGGAATATTCGCTCGATTTGAATTCAAAAATTCCAAGTCAACATGTACATCCAACAAGGCATTTAAGATCTCTTACATGTCCTTTGCCTTGAGCCAAGTGGGATTTATTGCATTTTCTCTTCCCTCTTACATGTCATTTCAACAAATTTGAATTTCAAATATTGACATTTATTGGCACAAACCCCAAATCTTGCACAACCATCAGCCATTCATAGCTTGACAAGTGGCACCATATCCTTGGATGAAAGTTAGTCCCACATTGCTCAAATTTGGGCTTTCATCCATCTTGAAATCCTATAAATGAAGAGCTCCTCTCCTCATTTCATTATCCACAATTTGAGTAAAGTTACCATGCTCAAATATCTATCAAGTTTCACACCATTGAGTTCATAGCTAGGTACTTTTGCAGATTTGGCTTGGAGTCTTCATCATTCATCATCAAAAGTGGATCAAAGTTCATCATCAAGTCTACATATCAAAGCTTGCAATCATAGGAATTCGGAAAGGGCTAAATTTCCACATCAAATTGGCACCAATTCCCCCATGGGATCAAGAGCTTTCTATTTAAATTAGGATTTCATCTTTGGTTTAACATTTTTTATTGTGTTCTTGCATATTTCCATTCCTAGTTTGAATTGTAAATGGATTCTATGGGGAATCCTTGTTTATACTTACAATATCTAACTTAGGGTGTTTAATCTCTTCATTTTGTAGGTACATAGATTGGGGGTTCACACAAGGAATATGATGAAATATGCTAACCTACTAGAAGTATGCTAGAGAGAACAAATTCATATTGTTGTTTATATACTTAAAGGAGTTCAAGAAAAAGAAAACAACACAAAGACACCCTATGAGTTGTGCTATGGAAGGATCCCTACTATCAAGTACTTCAGAGTGTTTGGAAGAAAATTTTATATCAGAGGAGATGAGGAAAACATGGGAAAGTTTGACACAAGGTTTGATGAATGAATCTTCCTTGGATATTCTACTAAAAGAAAATCCTATTGGTGCTACAATAAGAGAATAAGAAATATTGTTGAGTGTCAAGATTAATGAAGACTTTCAAAACTCGATGGTGATATATTGATATGAATTAGATGAGCCCAATTAAAAAAGAAAAGAAAAGGCTAAGGAAAAGGAAGTGTATACCAAAGAAGAAGAAGCTTGAAAAAGACCCCTAGAACTCCTATGTGCAGAGGAATCATTCTAAAGAATAGACCATTGGGGACAAAAGAAAAGGTTAATTAACAAGAAGGAAATTTGTTGAAGAAGAAGTAAATCTATGTTTACTTTCTAAAGTTGAACCTAAATCAATGATTAAGGCATGCAAAGATGAACATTGGATGAAGGCTATGGAATAAGAACAACTGTAGATTAAGAACAATTAGAATTGGGAACTTGTCCCAAGGCTTGCAAAAAATATATAATTAGATCTAAGTGGGTGTTTAGAAACAAGCTGAATGGGAATGGAGAAGTGGTAAGGAACAAGACAAGGATTGTGTGTAAAAGGTACTCACAAGTTGAAGGGATAGATTTTGAGGAGACACCTTCTCTGGTGGCAAGAATGTAGGCTATCAAAATGTTTTTTACTTTTGTAGGACATAAGGATTTTAAAGTTTATCAAATGGATGTGAAGTTTTCTTTCTTGAATGGAGAATTGGAAGAAGAGGTATACATGGAACTACCAAAAGGATTTTAGTTATCAAACAAGCCAAATATGGTCTACAGATTTAAGAAGGAATTATATGGATTGAAAGAACCTCCTGAAGCTTGGTATGAAAGGTTGGATAATTATTTGATACATCAAGGATTTAATAAAGGTACCACAAAGAGAAATATTTTCTTTAAAGTTGAAAAAGATCAAATATTGATTGTGGTTATGTATTTTGATGACATAATTTTTGGAGGTAATGAATAGATGTATAAGAAGTTTACATAAGCAATGTAGAAAGAGTTTGAGATTTCTATGTTTAGGTAGATGAATTTATTCCTTAGGCTAAAAATAAATAAAACAAAAATAGGTATATTCATTTCACAATCAAAGTATGTCAAAGAAATGTTGAAGTTTGGAATAGAACACTCTAAACTGGTATGTAATTCTATGGTTACTAGTTGCAAGCTAAGAAATAATTATGAATCCCTTAAGGTTGATCAAAGCAAGTACAAATTAATCATTTTTCAACTGCTATATCTAACTACTACTAGACTAGATAGCATGCATGCAATTTGTCTTGTAGCTAGATTTCAAGAATAACCTAGAGAGTCACAAGTTGTAGTAGTGAAGAGGATATTTAGATACGTTAAGGGCACTTTGGATCATGTCTTATGGTATCCAAAGGATACTAAGTTCACCTTGAGTGCTTACATAGATGTAGATTGGACTAGTTGTGTGGATGACAAAATAAGTATAAATGGTGGTGCATTCTTTATTAGATGTATATTTGTATCATGGCTAAGCAAGAAATAAGATTTAGTTTCTTTATCTAGTATAGAGGTTGAGTACATTGCAGCAACATCTTGTTGCACATAGGTGTTATGGGTGAGGAAAATATTAAAATATGTCATAGTGGTTTATGATGAGCCAATTTCTATCTATTGTGATAATACAAGTGCAATCAATATTTCAAAGAACCCAATAATGAATTCAAGGAAACAACATACTCTAGTTAGATTTCTTTCTAAGAGAGAAAGTTATGGAGAATTAAGTAAAGCTTGAATATGTTCCTATAAAGGATCAGATTATTGATATATTCACTAAGGATCTTCATAAGGATACTTTGGTTATCTTCAAGAGAAGTTGGGGGTTATTGCCCCTCCTTTAAACTATATGCATAAGGAGTTGCATCAGTCTAGTGGGTCCCAAGATTCATTAATTTTTCTAGAATAATGTTGGTGGCTACCTCTGAAGGGGATTAGGTAGTAGCATTGATTGTTTTTGCAGTCAAAAGAATGTGCGTTTTCATTGTACAATGGTTGCTAGTTTCATATGGTTTGGTGTGTGATTCTAAGAGGGAGTATTTAGATCTTCAAGGAAATATTTTGTAGAATGGTAGTAAGCAGGTTGATTAATGTGAAAGGGAGAGAATAAACAATGCAAATATTTTGGTTCATTTCCATTGATGTTAAAGGGAGAGAGAGATTCATGTGAAAAATAACAAGTTATCAGGGGGAGAGAAAGTAGAGATAAAAAGAGTCATGTATAAAGTTAAAGGAAAGAGAATGTAATGATTATGATGTCAAAGGGGGAGAAAAGAAAAAAGGAAATAGGTACCATTGTAGAGTTGTTGTCTTTGGTGGTTTTTCACATGATGTGTTTCCATCAATGAAAAAGGGGGAGATTGTTGCATGTATGAGAAGTTAGTGTTGTCATTGATGTCAACAAGTGTATGTTGTCATTGATGTCCATTTTTTAATGATATTGTTGCAAGAGTGAGAGCAGTTGATGGTATCCATGCTTTGATTAGTTTCATTATGTTATCATTATTAAGGCTACTAGTGTCAATATCTAGTGTTTCTTTGATAATATTTTGTCTATGATTGAGGAAGTACTAAAGATGATGAATATGTGTCTTTGGTTCTTTGTTTCCAAGTGATTTTGAGAAAATTTGTTAAAAAGAGGAAACAGTGTATTGTAGTGGTGTTTTGGGTTATTGAGGTGTGTTCTTGTGTTGCTCTTTATTGCTTTTAGGTTGAAGATCTATCTATGTGATTTGGATATGTTGATAAGAGGTGTTTATAGGTGTTATATCCAAAATTTGGTGTGTTGGATAGTGATACAAAAGAAGTTGTGTTCACCAGCACGTGTGAACTGTGTATTGTAGAGGTGTCTAGAAGAGATATCTTTGCTCCACATTTCTTTGAAATTGTGTTTAAGGTCTTGTAGATATAAGGATGTATTTATTGTGTTTATATATTTATGCATTCAAGGTGGTTCAAGGTTTGTTGCTTCAAAAGTTAGTTTCTCAAGTAATAGTATATGGTAGAGTTGTCTGAGTGTACTAAGTGTGTACATTCTTCAGGTGGAAGTTGATGCAAAGGAGTTTGTTGGATTTCAAAGTATTTAAGGAATATTTTAGATCATGCTCAACCATGGTCTATGGTACGAAAGTAATCCTTGGACTTAAGGAAGCATGTATTTAAAATTTTAATGGTATTTACATGGGTAATGACCAACCCTTTGTTTACATTACATGTTTGTTGTTTATAGAAGTGTGTGGTTGTGTGGTGTTATTGATTTGGTTCCTAGCTAAGAATGATGTATTCCTCTTTTATTTCTATCTGTTATTTAATTTTCACACACATGCCCCACCAGAGGTGAGGACCCTCTTTTTCTTTCTTTTGCTTCTTGGTTTTGGCTTTAGGTGTCATCTTTTCCCCTTAAGGGATAGGTTCCTTGAAATTTTGATTCACTTCACTTATTGAGCCTTAATGTTTTATTTTCACTTTAGGTGTTTTTATGTTGTAGGACTTTGGTCTTGAGTGATGCCTTGAGTCATTGGTACCATGCAAATTTCACTTAGGCATAAAATTGGGAAAGTATGGGAAATTTTTAGGAAATACACCTTACGTCAGATTCCTTGAAGGCATAGTGATTCACTAGATCCATGGTGATTTAGATTTCCCAAATGATCAATTTTTTGCTAAATTCTTACTATTCTAGATTTCATGAAATCTTGATCATTCGCTAAATCCATCCTTAGATGGACTTCTCGAGCCATCTTTGTTTCGCTAAATCCCTTGGTCTCTTGATTTCCTGAATCCTTCACCATCTCATTTTCCTAAACTTTAGAGTTGTCTTGTCAGTGCGTTTATAGGTTCTACAGTTGAAGTACCCTATTACTAATGTGGTGTTGTAGTATGATTTATAGGCCCATGTACCTCATTTTCATTGTTCATTTTAAGTATTGCATTTTGGAAAATGTTTGGGAATTATTTTATTTGAAAGGGTGTGAATTTAAGCATCGACGCTAAGGCATTTTTGAGTCATCAACTAGGTTTTTCAAGTGTTCATATTGGATTGCCATTATTAGACTTCTGGATTGAAAGGTGGGATTTCAAACCTATTTTCTGAAATATATTGCAATGTTAAATCTTTATAATGCCTCAAAATTTTGGTGGAGCAATCTTGAGGTCGCAATTTACATTATAATGCTTATTTAATCTCATGATAATAATTTTTGACATTGTTTCTCCTGCATTTGTTTTCACAAGGGTTTCACTTTAATTGGTGATTATCATTGCATTGCAAATTCTAGCTTTGGATTCATTGTCTATTTTGCATACCAAGTCAATAAACTAGGGCATTATTTGTTCAAAGCTAGGGATTTGTAAATTTATTTCTTTGAATATAAAATTATGGAATCCATGTATATGTACTTTAGTGAGTTTGTGTTTCAAATTTGGATCTTTAGCAGTGCATTTATGTTTATATGGCATGAATTGGGGTATACGTTTGAATTTGAATGATCAATTTTCCCGATGAGAAAATCCTAGTTCTTCACCTTGTACATTATGTTTGAAATGTTGAGTGATTTATTAATGGCTTAGATGAAGACCAGTTCAAATTTGATTCAATTTGAATCTTAGCTTGTGAAGGGATGGATTCCAATTTCATCAACTTTATGAATATGTTCATGGAATCCTTAATGTTGTAAATCGTCGATAATTTATCCTTCAATAAATCCACCTTTTCCTAGAAAACCCAAACTTTTATCCATTCACAAATTCGTGATGCCTTGTATTCCCCGAATCCACCTAAGCCTAAATTCCTCAAAGTTACAAAATACATGATCTATGATAAAATTTAAATCTTGGGGAAGATGCAGGGTGAATTTTTACAATATTCAAGAAGTCTTGTGATTGAAATTTGATGAAGTGTTGATGTTTATGGAATCCACCTAAGCATGAAATTCCAAAGGGTTAGTTCCTTCATGGAATCTGTAAGCGGCCGAATTCCCCAAAAATCTATCAAAGGTCAAAATTTGTGAATGTGTCAAAGACCTGATATGCTTGATGCTTGATTTTGAAGGTTTGCAACTTGGTGTAAGTGAATCCAATGATGATTTGAAGATAATTTCATGTTGCATGAGTGCTTTAATGATAAATTTAATGATGCACTAGTGTTGTAATGGTTAATTCTTCTTGGCATTATAGTCATTATGGGTTTTTCTAATGAGATGGAGGTTGAATCTAGCAAAGGAAAAGGTTCTAAGGAAAAACCCACTGAACCACTTAAAGAGGAACCTATTGTTGGATGTTGTGCTTTTTTTCTTGATATGTGGTTGTCATTGATGTCAACACTATTAGCATTTTATGTATTGAAGGCTCAATATGTCGAGGATATTGAGAAAATTGTAAAAGAAAGTATTGCAGGTTCCCAGTGGAACTATGAAGGTCATGAAGGTGTCTTGTTCTATACATTGAAGATAAATTATTGTGGACTAAAGGGTTTATTGTTGAGTGTATCTAGTCCATCCACTGGAAGTTTTAGAGGTTCGTGTGAAAATTTGTTCAAATTATGAAGATCTATGTTCTACTAGTATTTTTGTGGTCTCTATCAGTGTTATTGATTAAAGTTGGTACAATTATCAGAATTCTAGTTGTTGTGGATGTTTATAGATCATGATCTATCCTTTTTGTACGTCTGTGTTAATTAGTGTGCTCATGGTCGAAGATTTTTCTTGGTATGTTTGGGTTTTCATTTTCTTGGTCGACATGATGGGTGTAATGTGTTATGGATCCTTGGAGATTAAAATTTGAATGTTTGGTGTGCTCGAGGATATTGTTTTGGGTCTTATCATGATATTAGCTGATGGTGTTTGATCCACATTGAAATTTTATTTGTAAATCTGGGCCGACATTGAAAATATGTTTCATATTTCTATCTGACTAGGTTGTTGATGTAATTCCTTGTAGATATATAAGAGCAGTTTTTTCATTGGTGTAAAGTGTGCTCGATGTGCTCACATGTGTGTATGTGAAAATATCATTTGATTGCATAGCAGACTGTGAAGAAGATTGAGCATAGTGTGAAGAATATTGAGCGAAGTGTGAAGAATTTTGAGTGAAAAGTGAAGAAGGTTTTTCTATGCTTAACCGCAACTATAATTAGGCTTGTGTAGAAGCTATTTTCTCAATTCACATTTTGGATGGTTTTAAATCAAAACTTTCTTTGGACAGTGAGTCCTCTTCTGTATTTGAGCAGTGAGCTCTAGGTAGTGTGTTTGAATGCATGTGCATTCCCATTATTTTTCATTATACTTTTAACAGGGTATAATATTGTGGACTAACCTCCACCGTGGTTTTTCCCCTAATAGGGTTTCCACGTACAAAAATATTGGTGTTGTCTGTGTTTTTGATGTGTTGAATGTTTATGGTTTATTGTTTATTCATCAAATTTGAGATTGAGTTAAATAAATTTTGAAAAGGTTTAAATATTCTATGACAACTAATTCACCAACCCCCTCTCAGTTGTTTGTCCTTGTTTTACCAACAATTGGTATTAGAGCAGGTTCCTCTAAAGAAATTTAAAAGCTTGAGGTGATCTGAGATGGCATCATGTAACAAGGACAGTCATAGATTTGATGGAACAAATTACTCATTATGGAAAGCTCATATGGAGTGTCATTTGAAGTGTACTAGTGAACCCTTCTGGAAAATTACAAAGAATCAATATGTTATTCCTCAGAATGTTCCTTCCACTATTGATTAGATTAAAGAGGCTAAGAATAATTTTAGGGCTATGGAAGCTTTATTGAGTGCTTTAATAGATTCAGAAATGACAAATGTGTTAGGTCTTAAGTTGGAAACTTTATATGAAGGAGATGTACATGTGAAGATGGCTAAGCTACAGAGTTTGAAAGGAAAGTATGAAAATCTAAAGATGGGTGAAGATGAAAATATTTCTTCTTTTATGCAAAGAGTAAATGAACTAGTGATGGGTATTAGATGTGTTGGTGGTACCCTGTATGAGGAAGAAATTATGGCTAAAGTGCTCAGATCATTGCCTCCCTCCTACAAAGAAAAGGCTCATGCTATTGAAGAAACTAGATCATTGATGAATGTGACAAGGGATACATTGATTGGTAAACTTGTTGCCTTTGAGTTGAGCAAATTTGGTGATTCTGTTCCTAAGACTGAAACTGCATTTAAGGCTATTGTATCTGAAGAAACAAGCAAAGATATGATCTAGGAGAGAGTTCTAGAAAGACATTCAAGTATGAGGAAGAAATAAAACAACTTGAAGATGAAGAAAGAGAGGTAGAAGAGTTGGAAGCACTGATTGTGAAGAAAGAAGGTAGAGGACAAGGTAACTATAAAGGAAAGTTTCCTATCAAATGTTTTTCTTGCAATAAAATAGGTCATTTTGCATCAAGGTGTCCTGAAAGAGTTCCCATATCTAAGCCTTACAAATCTAGATTCCAAAAGAAATGCTATTTTTCTGAAGAAGGTGTGACTGATGATGAATCTAATAAAGATAATGGAAATGAAGATGATTGGGTTTTCATTGCTATCAAGGAAAATAGTCATGTGGGTACTGAATCTAGTAAAGTTGAGAAAGCTCTTGCAGCCCAAATTGAAGAAAAGGATGAGTGGGTCATTGGCAGTTGATGCTCACATCATATGACTGGTGGCAAAAGAAAATTTGTAAGTCTAGAGAAGTATGACAGTGGGGTTGTAAGATTTGGAGATAACAATGCTTGTGTGATTTGTGGTAGAGGATATATTTGTCTTGGTGGTAAGCATAACACTGATGATGTTATTTATGTTGAAGGCTTGAAGCACAACCTATTAAGTGTTGGAAAGATGGTGGATAAGGGATATGATATTTAGTTCAAAGATGGAAGATGCAGGATATATGGAAGTTCTGGAAATGTAATTGCCTCAAGTAAATAGACAAAAGGAAATATTTTTCACTTGAATGTTGCCATTGAAAGTTGTTTAATTGATCAAGTAGATGAAAGCTGGTTATGGCATATAAGGATATGTCATGTGAATTTTGATAACATTGTCAAAATAAGTTCCACTGAAGTAGTAAGAGATTTACCTAAGCTAGTGAAGCCTACTAGTACAATTTGCAAAGAGTGTCAGATGGGAAAACAAATTAGATTTTCATTTTAGAGAAAACAACATCATTCAAATGGATTACTGGAGCTCGTGCATATTGATCTATGTCATCCCTCTAGAGTCAGAAGTCTCCATGGTAAAAGGTACTTTATGCCACTTATTGATGATTATTCTAGAATGATATGGGTTGCTTTCTTAAGAGAAAAATGTGAAGCATTAGAAAAGTTCAAAAGTTTCAAAGCTATGGCAGAAAATGAGAAAGGTCTGAAAATAAAATGTTGAAGGTCAGACAAAGGTGGTGAGTTCACCTCTAGGGAGTTTAATTCTTTCTGTGAAGAGCATGGAATCAAAAGACAATTATCTACTCGAACCCCTCAACAGAATGGTGTTATTGAGAGAAATAATAGAACAATTCTAGATGATGCTAGAACAATGATGATTGAGGGAAATGTGCCTCACATCTACTAGAGTGAAGCAGTAATCATTGCTATGTATACTTTGAACCGGGTAAATGTAAATGGTAATTATGGTAAGACTCCTTTTGAACTATGGTTTGGTTATAAGCCTACTGTTAAATACTTTAATATTCCTGGAAGTAAGTGTTACATTAAGAGAGATGACGATATAGGAAAGTTTGATGCAAGAAGTGATGAAGGAATCTTTCTAGGTTACTCTACTAGAATAAAGGCTTACCAGTGCTATAACAAAAGATTAAGAAAAATGGTTGAGAGTGAAAATGTCAGAGTTGATGAGGACTTTGCTAAATCATCTAGATATTGTGCATATGACTCGGATGAAGACAATACAAACAAAGGGAAGAAAGTTAAGACACAAAATCAACTTCAATTTGCGCCATATGTTCTGGTAAGAAAACTTCAATTTGTTTCAATAAATCAAGATAGTCAGGAAGTAAAGACAAGTGAAAGTGCAAAAGAAAGAACAAATGAATCAGAAGTTTGAGAGAATCCTAAACTCAGAGGTATGTAAAGCTAAATCATTCTGAAAATAAAATTATAGGAGATAAGAATAAAGGTGTACAAACTAGAAGAAATATTATAGAAGAGTACTTCCTGATTTCCAAGATTGAACCCAAAGATGTCAAAGAAGCCTACAATGATGAACACTGGATGGAAGCTATGGAGGAAGAATTGATGCAGATTGAAAACAATGATACATGGATACTTGTTCCTACACCAAAAGACAAGAATGTGATTGGTACTAAATGGGTCTTTCAGAATAAGTTGAATGAACAAGGTGAAGTGGTCCATAATAAAGAAAGACTCGTATGTAAAGGGTATTAACAAATGGAAGGTATTGATTTTGAAGAAACCTTTTCCCCTATTGCTAGAATTCAAGCAGTAGGGTTATTTCTTGCTTATGTTGCATATAAAAACTCTAAAGTCTATCAAATAGATGTGAAGTCATCTTTTCTGAATGGTGAGCTAGAAGAAGAAGTATATATTGAACAACATGTTGGATTTCAACTGACTGTCAAAGAAGACATGGTTTGTTGATTGAAGAAAGCTTTGTGTGGACTCAAGCAAGCCCCCAGAGCCTGGTAAGCTAGATTAGAAAAATACTTACTGAAGCTTGGATTCAATAAAGGTATTGCTGACAACAACTTATATTTCAAATTGGATCATGATAAAGAATTAATTATTGAGGTCTTTGTTGATGAAATTATTTTTGGAGGAGATGATAATCTATGTATGAGGTTTGCTGATGAAATGAAGAGTGAATTTGAGATGAGTATGATTGGAGAGATGAAGTTCTTTCTGGGATTGCAAGTTACTTAGTTAGACAAGGGGATCTTCATATCTCAGTCCAAATATGTGAGAGTACTGCTAAAGAATTTTGGCATGGATGATTCAAAACCTATTGGTACTCCCATTGTAATCAGATGTAAGTTGACATAGAATGATGATTCTCCTAAGGAAAATCAAACAAGATATAGATCAATGGTTGGTGGATTTCTCTACTTAACTCAGAATAGACCAGACATTATGAATGTTGTATGTATGGTTTCTATATTTTAGGCTGATCCAAAAGAGTCTCATGTGACTATTGTTAAGATAATCTTCAGGTATCTGAAAGGAATAGTTGATTTTGGGCTTTGGTACCATAAGGATGATGATCTTACTTTAAATGCACAATACTGATGTGGATTGGGTAGGAGATGTAGATGATAGAAAGAGTACTAGTGATGTGCTTTCTTCCTATGGAAGAAGTTGGTGTCTTGGTTGAGCAAAAAGTAGAATTCCATTTCTCTATCTACTGCTGAGGTAGAGTATATTGTTGTTGTAAATAACTGCACTTAAGTGATGTGGATGAAATAGATGTTGAAAGATATCAGAGTACTTTATGATGAACCTATTGCCATATACTGTGATAACTCAAGTGAAATTAACATATCAAAGAATCTGGTGCTACACTCTAAGACCAAACATATATCAATCAAGTTTCACTTTTTGAGGGAGAAAGTGAGTGAGAAAGAAGTCAGACTGGAGTATGTACCTACCGAAGAATAGATTGCAAACACATTTACCAAGCCATTTCCAAAGGATAATTTTGAGTATCTCAGAGGGACGCTAGGGGTGATTAGCCCTCCTAATTTGAACTAAAGATGCATTCTTCTTGCATCAATCTGTGTGCTTCATAAATATTTCCTGATGTGGATTGATGTTTCTATGGCTACTACTCAGGGGGAGTAGTCAGATGTGCAAATATGTGGTTCAAAGCTTGTATGTGGAAATATAATGTTAATTTTTTTCCATTGATGTCAAAGGGGGAAAAGAGTCCTATGAAAAATTGTTGATTATCTAGAGTAAAAAGTCTTGCAGGAAGAAGATCTTGCAAAAGAAGTCAAGGAAAAAGAGTCAGAATCTAAGGAGGAATAAGTGTTGATTGAGAGTTGGGTTGATGGTGTTTTTCACATCATGTCTTTCCATCAATGCCAAAGGGGGAGATTGTTGGATGTTGTGGTTGTGTTGCTGATATGTGGTTGTGATTGATGTCAACACTATTAGCATTTGATGTATTGAAGGTTGGATATGTTGAGGATATTGAGAAAATTGTAAAAGAAAGTATTGCAGGTTCCTAGTGGAATTGTGAAGGTCATGAAGGTGTCTTTTTCTATACATTGAAGATAAATTGTTGTGGACTAAAGGGTTCATTTTTGAGTGTATCTAGTCCATCCATTAGAAGTTTCAGAGGTCTGCATGAAGATTTGTTCAAATTATGAAGATTTGTGGTCTTTGTCAGTGTTCTTGATTAAAATTGGTATAATTCTCATGATTCTATTTGTTGTGGATGTTTCTCTACTATTCCTTGGTGTTCATGGATGTTTCTAGATTGTGCTCTATCCTTGTTGTATGTCCGTGTTAATCAGTGTGCTCATGGTCGAAGATTTTTCTTGATATGTTTGAGTTTTCATGTTCTTGGCTGACATGATGGGTGTAACATGTTGTGGATCTTTGGAGATTAAAATTTGAATGTTTGGAACACTTGGGGATATTGTTTTGGGTCTTATCATGATATTAGCAGATGTTATTTGATCCACATTGAGAATTTATTTGTAAATTCAAGCCGACATTGAAAATATGTTTCATATTTCTGGCCGACTAGGTTGTTGATGTAATTCCTTGTTGTGGATATATAAGAGTGATTGTTTCAATGGTGTAAACTATGCTCGGTGTGATCCCATGTGTGTATGTGTGAATATCATTTGATTCTAAAGTAGAGTGTGAAGAAGATTGAGTAGAGTGTGAAGATTATTGAGTGAAGTGTGAAGAATTTTGAGCAAAGAGTGAAGAAGGTTTTTATGTGTTTAACTAGAACTGTAATCAGGCTTGTGTAGAAGTTGTTTTCTCAGTTCACATTTTGGATGGTTTTAATCCAAACCTTTCTTTGGATAGTGAGTCCTCTTTTGTATTTGAGCAGTGGGCTCTAGGTAGTGTGCCTGAATGCATGTGCATTCCCATTATTTTTCATTATACTTTTAATAGGGTATAACATTGTGGACTAACCTCCACCGTGGTTTTCCCCTAATAGTGTTTCCACGTAACAAAATCTTGGTGTTGTCTGTGTTTCTAATGTGTTTAATTTTTATGGTTTATTATTTATTCATCAAATTTGAGATTGAGTTAAATAAAGTTTGAAAAGGTTTAAATATTTTGTGACAACTGATTCACCCCCCCTCTCAATTTTATGTCTTTTTTTTTCCAACACCTACATCTAGAGTTGAAAGGATGAAGTACAACTTCAAGGGAATGAGGCCACAGTCCAAGATCATTTCAACATGGACCAAGGTTACAAACGCCAATATGGGTCATGTAGACTATGAATAATTCAAGCAAAGAATGTGTTGTAATGCACCCACTCCATTGGCCTAAATATTGGCACATATAGGGTTAGCACAAGCTATTGGATTCCAACCTTGATGTAGTTTCCATAGTTAATCATGGAATGTGAAAAACATTATGAATTTGATAGGAAGGTGATTATTGGTCCTCAAAGGAGAGTGATGGAAAATCTATCTAAAGAGTCTATAGCTAGAGAATTTAACATTGGGTTACATCAGAAGTTGGTGAAGATAAACTTGAAGATAGTATAAAAATTATATGATTCCAACCCAATTGAGGCCTTGGAAATTATGAAAAACTCATGGATGGACAAGCCAAAGTTTCACTACTACAAGATGCCTAAAAAATTGCATAGAAGTGAGTTCAAAATTGAGTATAATGACATGAGTACTCTTCTTAACAAAGTAATGGGATTGGAAACATATTTAATCTTTGAAGAATGGATGTTTCATGTTATTTCCTAGATTAAGAAATCAATTCATTACCACTAGGCAAGAACCATCAGTGACAATTTGGATCTACAATTAAGGAGTGTACAAGATACCAACACATTCACCATGACTTCATATGTTGTTTATATGTTGGATAAGGATTTCAAGTATAAGGTTCTATGATTTCAATCAGGGGAGGCCTTCAAATAAAATAAACACAACCTCAACCAAAAACAATCACTCACCAAGTGACAAAACTTCAACTCCAGCTTTCATATCAAACCTTCACTATTCCTTGTAGTATTGCCACTTAATTGAATTGGGTATATATTTTTTGGAAAAGTACTTTCAACCCAAGACTAGTAGCTTGTCAAACACCCATTTGGGAACACCAAAACATATCACAAATCTTCAATTTGTTAGTTTTGAACAACTTCACTAAAACAAGACTCCTTCGTTGACCTAAACCTCAAATTAGGTCTCTTTTACAAAGAAACTTATCTCCAATCTTCTTCCCCACCTCTAAACTCACTAGTAAGCATTAAATAGGTTACAAAACAAAATAATCCACCAATTTTATTAGAGAAACTGACCTCCAATGCACCTAATCTTGAAACCCTCCATTTTAGCAATTTTCTTAAGGTTTTATTGAAAAAAAAATCTTCCATACTTTCTTTAGCCCTATCACCACTTCAAACACCCTCAATTAGCTCTACAAATGCTCAAACAATCAAAAAATTATGCTTCTCTAACAAATTTCATGCATTACCATACTCAAACCTCTTAATTTCACCAAAAAGACACACTTCTCTCTTTTAGGGCATCATGCCCAACCCTTCATTTGACCTCCCTTGCACTCAAGAATCATCAAAACATCTATATATACTTATTACTACCTATTCCACTAAGGTACAGTGTTTACATAAGGTGGAATGGGTCCATTTTCATGTTTAAAGCAATAAAACCCTTAAAATAGGGAATACACAACTGACCACAGAAAAATAACTCAAATTTCCACCAATTTGAATGTTAGACTCTCAAACAAAATGCATAATAGAGTTAATTCAAGCCTTTAGTGAATTAAATAAAGTTTAGACCAATTTGCTATTGTATGGGGCCATAAAAGTCTAAGAAAGGAAGAAAATACATGAAATTTGAAGAAAAATAGGGATAATCAATTGATTTTTCCTTCCAAACCTCAAGAGAGATTACAAAATGATGTTTCCCACATATTTATGCTTTTACCCTCCATATACCTACTAAATCAACATACAAAACTTCATTTTGATTTGTTTGACCGTTGGCATTCCACAAATCTGTATTTTTGCATATTTTTTGCAAGTTTACATTTTTGCACTAAATGACAACCTTTTTTCATTACTTAGCAATATTTTGCAATTTAGACCTTATAAACACCTAATGACCTCTAACAAGACTCATTACAACATAAAATGGTCCAAATGACCTTATTTAATGACAAAATGACTCAACACCCTAAAGCCTACTTAACAATGACCTTATTTGGTAATATTTTCCCAAAGGTTCCCCTGCACCATACACCCTGCCTTGAAATTTTTCCAAGTCTCTTTGAAATGATGTTGCAAATTTTCCATCACTGAAAATACCATGCTTCTTTCCTTCTTGAACTCTTTCACTAAGTACACCTTGCTTTTGCTTCACATTATGCTTGGCATTCTTGCCCTTATCACCACTTGAATCATGCTCCATCCTTACACACTGATATGTGGAGTATCCTTTAAAATTTTCATCATCACACACTGATATTATACCCTCTTTCACTTTTGCACACAAATCCTTATCAACTGCCCCCTCTTCCATTTTTGCTTCATGCTTAGACCTCTGCCAAATACTCTTCTTGTCTTCACCTTTTCCCCTATCAGACCTGCAAATATTTGAACCATCAAACTTAGGAACCTCTATCCTCAAAATCATTGTCCTATCAATCCCATAAACCTCTATTTTGTCATAGCATGACTATCCTTTCACCCCTTTTTCTATCAATGGACATTTGACTATCCCAACTATGATTTCATCATGTTTTTCTTGTCTTTCTACAAGCAATTTACCCTTAATATTCTTTGTAATAGACTATGACCCTATTCTATATTTTTTTCCTTTCAACATGGAAGCATCCTTCATACCTACTACCTACATATTGTCTTTATTTCTTCTATCTACTTTTCCAACAATGTCAAGCCTTGAAATGGCTGTAAACCCCATACTCTTGTCTTCATCGATGCTCACAAACTCTTTCTTTCCTATCATGATGATCTTACCTTATTCCTTAGTTTCTTAAACCAATGTAGTTAATATGAATGTATTCCCATCTTTCTCAATAGTATAGGTATTTTGTCTCCCATCGTAAATTTCAAACTTGTCAAATTGCCAGGGCCTTCCAAGTAGCACATGGCAACAACTCATAGGAAAAATATCATAGAGAACCTTGTTTCTATATCCACCTATATGGAGCTCAACTGAATCTTGTTCATTTACCACAATGGATTGATTATCACTTACCCAAGATACTTTGTAAGGTGTTTCCCTAGTACTCTTTCCAATCTTAGTTTGTCTACCATTTCACTAGACACCATATTGTTAGTACATCCTGAATCTACTATTTCCTTACATACCTTTTTATTGCATTTGCTAGTTGTCCTAAATAATGCTCTTCTTCGAATCAGCTCCTTATCCGTGAAAGTCTTCAAGAGTTGTCTCTTCATCATTAATGATTCTCCTACCTCTGGAGCAGCAACATGACTTGAAGAATTTGAACTCTCATATTTAGCTTCTTGGACAATTTGAGCTCTTCTTTCACTTCTCCTTTCTCCACCACTTGATGTTGAACCAAAATTTTCAGGGCACTTGTAGGATGGATGACCAAAATTATTACAATTATAGCACCTACCATAAAATGTGTTTGAATTTCTTCCTCCTCCAAATATTCCCCTTGAATCTCTATAACCACCTTTGAAATATGCAACTTGTTCTTCTCTTTTATTTGTGTCTTCTTGGTTCTCACTTATTTTTCTTAAAGAAGAAAATGTACCTCTAGCCCTTGGAGTGCTTCCCCTGCCTCTAATTGTCTTCTCTTGCCTTCTTTTTAATTTTTCCTTGGCCTTTAGTGCCATTTGATAACATTCTTCAACACTCATTGGATTTGTCAAAGCTAATTCACCCTGAATATTCAATCTCAAACCACCCAAGTACCTAGCTATCTTTTCATCCTCATTCTCATTATGGTTATATCTCATACTTAACTTATGGAATTCTTCAGTGTATGCTTTTACATTCATTTATTTTTTCCTTAAACTTTGTAACTTCCTAAACATTTGTATAGCATAATCAGAAAGAAGAAATTTACCTTTCATCTTGGCTACCATCTTGTCCCATGATACAATCTTGGATTTGACTCTCTTTCTTCTCTCTGATTGTTCATAGTCCCACCACAAAAGTGCATGACCTTTTAGTTTTGTCTTAACAATTTTGACTCTTTGTTCTTCGGGAATGTCTTCACACTTGAAGTACTTATCCAAAGATGTTATCTAGTCTAATAACTCTTCCTCATTCAGATTACCACCAAACTTTGGAACATCAATCTTTACCTTATGATTTTCACTCTTGACTACCCTTAACAACTTCCGCATTCTCTGGTCTTTAGGATCTAGTTCTTCATCTCTTCTTCAAACCCTTCTTCCTCTTCTTCATTTGAATCACTTTTAACCTCATCTCTTCTCTTGCTTGTTTCCATTGCTGCAATCTATCCTTCAATTCTCTGATCTCCCTAACATACTAATCCTTCAAATCACTCATCTCCTTAGCCATATTTTTCCCTTTTAGAGGCATCTTGATAATATTGTCTTTTCACCTTCTACTCTTTCTTCTGCAAACTTCAACCCTCTTCCTCAGACACCTAGTACCTTTGCTTTGATACCAATTGATGTCAATCAGGGGAGGTCTTCAAACCAAATCAAGACAACCTCTACCAAAAACAATCACTCACCAAGTCACAAAACTTCAACTCCTCCTTTCACATCAAAACCTCACTATTCCTTGTAGTATTGTCACTTAATTGAATCAGGTATAACTTCTTGGAAAATTCCTTTCAACCTAGGACCAATAGCTTTTCAAACACCCATTTGCACATACCAAAATATATCACAAATGTCCAATTGGTTACTTTTGAACAACTTCACTAAAACAAGACTCCTTCGCTAACCTAGACCTCAAATTAGGTCTCTTTTACAAAGAAACTTATATCCAATATTCTTCCCAACCTCTAAACTCACTTGGGAAGTGTTCAAAAAGTTACAAAACCAAAGAATCCACCAATTTTATTAGAGAAACTAGCCTTCAATGCACCTAATCTTGAAACCCTCCTTTTTAGCAATTTTCTTAGGGTTTTATTGAAAAATAGTCTTCCATAATTTCTCTATCCCTTCCACCACTTCAAACACTCTCAATTAACCCTACACATGCTCAAAAAATAAAAAATTATGCTTCCCCAACAAATTTCATGCATTACCATACTCAAACCTCTTAATTTCACTAAAAAGACACACTTCTCTCTTCTAGGGTATCATGCTCAACTCTTCATTTGACCTCCCCTTCACTCAAGAATCATCAACACACCTATATCTACTTATTACTACCCATTCCATTGAGTTACAATGTTTATAGAAGGTGGAATGGGTCCATTTTCATGTTTAAAGCAACAAAACCCTTAAAACAGGGAATACACAACCAACCACAGAAAAACAACTCAAATTCACTCCAATTTGAATGTTAGACTCTCGAACTAAATGCATAACAGAGTTAATTCCATCCTTTAGCGACTTCAAGAAATTTTAGACCAATTTTCTACTGTACGGGACCATATAGGTCTGAGAAAGCAAGAAAATACATAAAATCTTAAGACAAACAGGGATAATCAATTGATTTTTCCTTCCAAACTTCAAGAGAGATTACAAAGTGACGTTTCCCACATATTTATGCATTTACCCTCTAAAGACCAATTTAATCAATATACAAAACTTCCTTTTGATTTTTTTGACCATTGGCATTCCACAAATGTTCCTTTTTGCAACTTTTTTGCAAGTTTACATTTTTGCACAAAATGACAACTTTTTGCATTACTTAACAATATTTTGCAATTTAAACCTTCTAAACACCTAATGACCTCTAACAAGACTCATTACAACATAAAATGTTCCAAGTGACCTTATTTAATGAAAAAATGACTCAAAACCCTAAAGCCTACTTAACAATGACCTTATTTGGCAATATTTTCCCAAAGGTGCCGCTGCACTAGTTTGAGATACAAAGAGACAATAGGCCAGGATAGGGTGTATTATGTTTATAATCAGTTGCATTTCAGCACCTCCAATTTTGGAAGGGTCAATGATTCTTTTACCATGTAGATAACTAGAACCTTTCAATCTGATGCACTTCATGTAAGAATCTCAGTAGAAGTAGTGGACTTAATCAAGAAATATGGATTCTAGTTTATTGAATTTACAAAGTTCACTTATATCAAAGTACAAGATCTCAAAATTTTCCATACTGGCTTCCCAGATATCCTATTGACAAGCTTATACTATTGGAGTTGACAAGAAAGTTGGTTGTATTTGATGTTATTTTGAAATGGACACATAAAACAAAAATTGGATTTGATTTCCCTTTGAGGATTGGTAGCTTGGAAGCATGCCCTTATGTACATAGTGCATACCATTTAGAGACTAAGCTCACTAATCTACTCTTGTATTCTAATTTAGATAGAGGATTTTTTTATCCCTATGGAGTTGCACATAGAATGGCCAACAGGGAATATAGACATAAGGATCACATTGAATATTACTGCGAAAATAGTAGGGATGAATTTTAGGCCATGAAGAGAATATTTTCAAGGCTTTCCTTGAAGATGATTAGACTTCATAGAGTGGAACATGTTCCAAATCAAGTTGATGATGAAGAAGACCCCATCCAATACCATGATTATGTTCAATTTCAATATAAACCACTCCCTACAATCAATTGTTCAAAAGATGAAATTGTTGAATTGGACCAAATTACTACCCTATTTTTGAGATACTCTAAGTAGCGAGTTAAACTTAGAATCTTGGAGTTGGAAGCAACAGGAACAAAGGTCACCTTTGATTTACTAGGAGACTTGGACTTTTATTTAGAGGAGGAAACTTAGAACACATAGGATAATACTTAGTACCTCATGAGGAGGAGGATACAAAAGTGGCACCTATTATAATCAAGAGGAATAGTAGGAGTTAAACAAAAGATAAAGAGATTAAAAGAAAACCAGTATCCAAGAGGAGAAAATCAACAAAGGAAACTACTGGAGAAGAGGATGAAAACTCCAACCTTCCAAGTAAAGAAGAATTATCATAGAAGGAGAGAAGATATCAAGGTCTAAGAAAGCTAAGGCTGATGAAAGTCAAGCCAAGGTTATTAAAGTAGAAATTTTTGGAGAAAAAACCCAAGTGTATATAAGAAAGAACTCTCCAAAGAAAAAGGTTTCTCCTTCTGGTGTAGAGAATGCAGAAAAGGAAGTGAATGAGTCTGAGAAGAACATTAAAGAACCATCCAATGAAGAGGTTGATAATGCTCGGAGAGAAGTTATAGGAAATAAAACTCCTCTATCTGCTTCACAAAATGTGCAAATTGAAACTGATAAAGAAGAGGGAGAAGTTGTAATAAATGAAGGAAATGTATCAAATGAGCCTCGATAGTAGGAACAAGAAGAAGATGTTCCATCTTCTAAGAGTGGAGAAATTGGTAATCTTGGAGTGGAATTAGAACAAAATTCCTTAAAGTTGCAAAGTGATGAGCAAGAGAAAAGAGAGCCAGAGAAAATAGATGAAATGCCTTCATAGTCTCCTAAGAAGGATGAAGTACATGTATCTAATGCTGATAACCAAGAAGGATAGGAAAGTCAAGATGATGTTGATAAAGATCTAGAGAACCTTAAAGACAACAAATCTAAGGATCAAGAATAACAAAATGTTTCTTAGGATGATAAAAACATAGAATTTTCCACTACTCTTGACTGTTGAAGGAGCGATTGAAGCCCAAGATGATCATTGTAGAAGAAGAGACTCCTAATTGGGGTAAATTCTTAGCAAATTTGGGTAAGACAAAAGAGAGAAAAAAGGAAAGGGTCATTTCAAGAATGGAAAGGGATGAATTTAACAATATAATTCTTCATGTTTCCACACCTGCAAATGATAAGTATAAGGATGGAGTTAGTATAGTTGACTACAAGGTTGAGACTATTAACCTAGGTCCAACTACAAAAGAGCAAGAAAAGGAATATCTCCAGGAATTAGTGCAAACCATCCTTAAGAGACTAGACAATGAAACCTAGGCTAAGGAAAATATGCAAGAAAAAATGAAAGAATTGTGATAGTACATCCAAAATTTTATCAAGCCTTTACAAACACAAACCAGTGAGGGTGTCTTATTTTCAAAGGGTTTGTTATCCAAGGATGCAATAAGTGAAATTGAAAGAATGAGAACCTCCTTGCAAGTTACTCAACAATGGATTGGAAGTGTATGAAAAAGGGGATATGAAATGATAGAGAAGGTATTGCATATGCATGAGAAGGCCTCATCATTCCTTGAGGATATAGCCCAGCTTACAACAGAATGTCAAAAAATAGATGACACCACCATTATTGAATTAAAGAAGGTGATTGAAATTCCAGAAGAAGTGTTGATCAAGGAGAATGTCCTCGCAGTTGAAAGTGTAGACAGTCCAATTTAATGGATAGAGGCATTCATTTTAGGAGGGAATTAATGATGAAAGCATCAAAGAAAACATCAAAGATCCAAAGTAAATTAAAGGAAATATTAGATAGTTGCATTGCATTTTTAGAGATTGTTACAGGAAGAAAGAAGTTTTGAAAGAACTTAAAGGTGGATTAATTACAAAAATGGTGGCATGAAGTCTATTCTCCAGTTGAGAATGGACCTATAACAAATGATCAACTTGAAGATGCAACAATTTATATTTCCAATTTGGATAAATATCAAGGTTTACAAGTAGATTAGGAAAATATTTTGGATTAAATGAAGAAGAAATAAAGTCTATCAAGCTAAGAATAAAGTTTATCCCAACTCCAAATTAGGCTAACCTAGATAATGTGCTTTCAAAGTTCAAAGAACTTTCTAGAAGTGGTGACAAGGATAGGGAGGTCAACTTAGCTTGATTTCATTGGACAACGTGCATACTACATCAAAAGTGTTGGGGTTACATGTCACAGGTGCATTGATTTTTGTGCCTATGACCTTTTATTTAATTATAAAATGCTTTGAGGCTAACTTTGCATTACTTTATTGTAAAATTAAATTAGGAGATAAAAACTACCAAGGATGACCTATTCAGTCAACCTAATGTAAAACCTAATTTAATTTCTCTCATAGGCCAACATGTCAAGTGATTCTATATATATTGAGGCTCCTTCCTCATTTGTAATGTTGTTTTTGTTGTTGTTGCTACTGGACAAGAGATACTTGAATTGTTGCAATTTTTGGTGAATATAATTGAAGACATTATCTTTTGGTGCTCTTCCTTGTGTTATTTCATCTATGAATGGTTCTTGTGTTTCAAATATATTATGAGTTGTTTTTAGTAAGTGATTTCAAGATTAATCTTAGAGCTAGTCGCAATTCATTCATGTTTATGATAAAAAATTTAAGGTGTTGAGGAATCTTCAGTCCATACTTTTAGTAATTTTTTGATTGTAAGTTGTGTAAATTTAGCTCCTGGGCCTACTTTTTGTTGCGCTCAAGTTCAATTGTGAATGCTTATGCATTTTGTGGTTTTGGATGAATGTTTGAATGTTTACAATATGAAAATATTTAATAGATTGCACTATTCTTGTGATACAACAATTTTAATCTTGGTTAAGCAAGGATTGGTCTTGGAAGATTGGTCCACCTTGAGTGCTCTATTATTCTCATGAGTGATCTTAGGATTTAGATTAGATATCCTTCTAAAACCTCATGTTTTTCTATTTATTTTAAAATCATTGTTAGTATAGTATTCATAAAGCATCACCATATTGCTACATTAGATGAATTTGAAGCTTCCAACATTTGACTTGTAAGGCCCCTTGTGATTAAAAGTGAATTACATTTTCACTGAGTTATTTGTACATTGTCAATACCCGACATTAGAGATCTTAGGTTTATTTCTTGAGGCTTGCTAATAGAAATTTTCATTTCAAGAGAGATAGGATACTTGTATTATGTCTGAGTTGTTGTAGTGCTAAAAACACCATAAAAAAATTAGCACTAGAAGGATGGTTGATTCAACAAAGATGGAGCATTTTCTATCATCATTATCTCCTTGAAGGTTCCAAAGAGAGACTAGATCTACAAAAGATAAAGGATACTTGCAAGAGTTAAAATCCCCTACCAGGTCAAGAAGGACTAAGAAAGGGGAGGCTTCATCCTCTACACCCATCCAACCATGTTCTCTATCTTCTCCTTCATCCAACTCTTTGTCATAAAATTTTGAACCTTCTTGCATTTCCATTCAGCGGCATCAAATAGCCATAAATCATCCACTACCACCTCCACCTCCACCAATTTCCTTTCTAGAAAATAATCCCTCACCTCTGTCATTCAATAAGTATCATGATATACCTAAGAACCCTGAGCATTTCTATTCCAAATTCCTTGTTAATGATCCCAACATAACAACTAAGGAACACATTAGGATCTTTCAAACTACTCTTTGGTGTAGGTGGATTCTCCATGAGGATGTGGCATGTAGGTGTTTACCATATTCACTGGGTGAGGAAGCATTCTATTAGTACAACCACTTACTTGCTAGTTCTATTACTAGTTGGGCTCAAATAGAAATTAATTTGTTGCAAAAGTTTAGGATCCCTATTAGTCCCAATAACTTGTATCTACACTTTAAATTTCAGTTAAAAGGAAAGTAAGTGAACCCATAGGCTCATTTAAAAATAGTTTTATCATGCTTACTCTCTATTATAGGTACCCTATGTTGTGGATGAGACATCAGCTAAAAAGTTCTATTATGAGGCTTTAGATAATATTAATTCTGCATTTATTAAGAGGATGCATCAATCTCCAACTATATTGATAGATACATATGTAGAGGCAGTCAAGGATAACATTGATTTAAGGTAGAATTTAGTAGGGCCATTGCCATCATTGGGACCTACTACTCATCTAGGATACATTTAAGGATTAAACTAGGCTTTAGCTAATCAAACTCCCATAATGAATCAAGTTCCTCAGTTGCCACTAGTTCAACACTCTAGTCGACCATTAAGTCAGGCTCAATTCATTCCTAAATATTTGTAGAATCTTAATCAGTCACTATATCCTCAACAAAAGACCAATGTACTAGCCTATTTGTACAACTCCAAAGTGTTAAATCAACCAAAAAATTTAGGCTCCCATCTAATCTATCTACAAAACTTTGCAAGTTCTATCCTAGTACAGGGCAATTTAGACAAGGAGAAGTTGGATGTGTTGGTTGTTTTTAATGAGAAACCAGGTTGGTCTCCTA
This sequence comes from Sequoia sempervirens, assembly GCA_007258455.2. Classification (NCBI taxonomy): domain Eukaryota; kingdom Viridiplantae; phylum Streptophyta; class Pinopsida; order Cupressales; family Cupressaceae; genus Sequoia; species Sequoia sempervirens. The sequence goes on from VDFB02049217.1 coordinate 67,202,434, forward strand.
TTCTACCTATGGAGTAGCCATCTCCAATCAAGGGCAGCTCAGAGGACCTGGACCGACTAACAAGATTCAGTCAAAGACTAAGATCTTCTACACTTTAGGCTCTGCAAAACCAGGGCAGGTATACCCACATAATGCCTTAGATAAGACTAGACATTGCTTTTTATAGCAAATGACTCCTGATGTCAAGTATTGAGAACCTCAAATATGGCTAGATTCCCAGTAACACAATACTTGCATCAACCAGGAGGTAGGGCAAGACATCAAACAAGATTGATTAAATAAAATGATTGGTCTTGAGCAAGACTAGAACCCTAAAGACAAATAGCATATATCAGATCAGTGCCATATCCATTGGGCTAGGAGTCACAATAATCTACAAATAGAAGGAACCATTACTCTATACATTAAAGTCTTTGCAAGATTAACCTTATTAGTCTCACAACTAGTGATCAGATCTATAAGACTACTTATCAAATCCTCCTATCATACATATGAATCTTTGATATGATTAAAGTATTTAACTTATTCCTTGAATAAGAGCAACAACCAGAACAGACAGTAAAATGTTACATTAAAATGATTAAATAAGTAATCCTTGATCAACTTTCATTAACAATCCATACGCACAATACAAAGGAGAGACTTAAAGATCTCAATCTATACATTCAGATTCATACATGTGTCCAAGACCTCACAAATTACAAACTATAACCCTAAACCTCAAAATCTGGTAAAAACCTGACTCTGTGACTTAGTGCTCTTCTCTTCAGATTTTTGTTCTAACTTCTGGCCCCCAGACCCCTACAAATGATTCAAAAGTTCCTTTTAAATAGCTCTGAAAATGCCATCCAGCTCAGAGTCACATCAGCGCCATGTCAAACCCTAATCACCATGTTCTTCAACTACTTCTCTGGCCTCATAAATGTCATTGGTCGAGTTGCTGCAGGAAAGACACTCCAGCACGAAAGAAGCCAAGCAGTCAATGTCAAATCCGCCGCCAAATCCGCGCGTCCATACTCGAGCCATGTCATCCTTGTACCAGAGCCGCGTCACCATGAATGTTGGTTTGGTGGAGCCAACGACCAAATCTCTGTCGCCATGAATGCACCAGGCTTCTGGCGCGAACATAGTAGAAACCCTGACTGTGGCTTACCTTGAAACTCGATCGTTGATCATCCATGATCAGACGGCCACCTTTAAAATATCCATTAATCATTATCGTTGAGATTTCATATAGCCTCAAAATGCTTCATCGAAATGTATTTCCTTTATGTGCTTTCCATTCGCCGAGACAGGGGGACACCTCACACCGAAGCAATCCTTTCATTTTGTTCACAGTCGCTATAGCTTATCGCTCTCGGGGAGACCTTCTGTAGATGTCATTTCCTTTCCCTGAAAGTCCCCTCGCGTTTGTCATGCCACTGCAGCTTAAGGTTTTTCTCACTAAAAAGCACTTTTTATTTGACACTGTCGCCGTAGGATCGGACCATCGGGGAGACATCATAGAGATTCTATCGGGTTACACCAAAAGCCACGTACTAAACCCTGTCGGCAAGACACACTGAGTTCGCTAAGAGATATATCAAGAGTTCCTAGTCCTGCTGAAGGGAAGTCACACTGAAGAGCAAAAGGGGCCACCACAGTCGGGAAGACAAGTGGGGTTCGAGGACACATCTCCCTGACACAAAGAACATAGGCCGACGAAGACTTCGGGGATAGAACACAAAGTTGCCAAGATGTCACCTCGAACCGAAAGAGTCATGTTGAAGGCACAATGGAGGGTAGAAAAAAGGAACTTGGGGAGACCAAGGGGAGTCGGGAGGACCTCAACCCGAACAGGAACCATCATGTCGAAAGGAAAGCCCATCGGTGAGACACAAAGGAGTCGGGAAGACATCTCCCCAACACAACCAACCCAGGCCGAAAAGAAAGAAAACCTTAGGGGGACAGATAAGAGTCGCCGAGAGGTTACACCAAAAGCCAAAAGTCACAGCGAAGAAGAAGTGGGGCCGGTAAAAATGGTAGCTATGGGCCGGTAACGAATGGAAAATGGGGCTCAGGGGAACCACTTAAGTTAGAATAAACTGGGCGGACAGGTCAATGAAACAAAAAGGAAAATAGGACGGAAACCAAACAGGGCTGGAGCCGAGACTAGGAAAGAGATGGGGAACAAAAGGAACAAAAAGGATTGGGGCCAAAAGCTATCCCACTCCCGCCAAAGACAAGACCACGGAGGTGGAGCCAGAACCGACACGAGAAAAAGAAGCCACGGGGCCGGAGAGGGACAAAACCCGAGACAGGAAACATGAAGAAGGTTCCAAAAATGATTCCCATCCCGATCCCACCCCCACCAAAGAAAATAAAACAAAAGATAAGTGAAGAGATAGAGGAAAAGAACCAGCGATCGCCGCAAGGCAGAAATAAAAAGGAACACCAAACACACGGAATTAGGACCGGGATGGATGCGTGAACAAGAAATAGAACCTCAGAATTGGAGAAGTTCTAGTTCCCTTCAAGCATCTGTTTCGCCCCCGATTCTAAAAGAAAAACCAAAGCAAGCAAAAGAGAAACGGGAACCAGAATAAAAACCCAAAAAAAAGAAAAAAGAAAAACCAGGAAACCCTAACATAGGCCACCCCTTGTAGATCAAAACTAGCACACTGGGCTCAACCCTTGTGGGAGCCCATTTAACCCACATGCTAAAATGAAAGACACCCCATAGCTAAAGTTTAGTCATGAAAAACCAGAAATGGCACTAACATAGGCTCCAGTTGGGGGATGTATGCCCCTAGTGGGCATAGCAAGAATTCAGATCACTAGAAGAGCAAACCAGAACAAAAGAAAACCCAAAACAACGAGGAGCTAACTGGACAAGGTTAGCAGACATAGCAAAACAAAACTGACCAAAAAAGAAAAAACCTAACCTAATGTTCATGGAAAAATAAATGCTTCAAATGAAGCACCACTTCAAGAATTGTCCATGAATAGGCAATTCAAGAGTTACATTGTTGATTCTTTATTTCATTTGATGACACTAGGTCACCAAATGAAAAATGAGAGCCAGCCTTTACCTCTGTCAAATACAATTCTGCAAAATGAGCTGGTCTCTCCCAACTCATGCTTGCCTCTGCCAAACTGCAATAATATGAATGAATGCACCTCTGTAAACATAAGTGTCAGGTTGCCTCTGTGCAAGTGAAAACTTGTTCTTTGTTTAGTTTTATCTTCAACTGGCAACCAGATCCAATAAACTTTATTATTGCCACACTCTTGATTCTTTGATTCTGTATCATGTGGCAATACATGTGAATACTGATCAAGACTGCATAAAAACATAGTCTGATCACAATTAGCTACTTGACAAAATATGTTAGTACCTCTCAACAGGCTGTCATATTCATCATTATAAACATGTACATGATCCTTATGCATTTGAAAGTTAGGCATACTTCCAAAATGCTGACTGTTATGTGACAACAAGCTATCATATTCACTATTTACATTACCCTAAAGCTGAAAATAACTAGCTCCAGTGCTCTACATATTGTCACATTCTGTGAAAACTTCATCAAGTGTATACAAAGGGATACACTCACCATTCAACACATCTTGCAACTACTCTGTATCATTTTTAGTAGGAGGCACATCATTAATGCAATGATGGATTAAACTACTACTCCCACTTCCTCTTTTCACTTGGCTATGTTCTTCATCATGCTGGCAATGAGAGTCACCAAAGGACTCTAACTCATCTTCAAAGGTTGTACAACTATCACATTCATCCCAATCTTGCTCACCATTGAGCAACTCTAGTTCAGAAGCACAATCTGATTTCAAACTGAAATCAGTGTCATCATGATCTGTAAGATCACCATTAGAAGGGGCGTCAGAATCACTTGCATCATACCTTGCATCCTGCAGGTCCTCACTGTCAAGATTGATATGAGTTGCCCACAACAACTTAGAGTTGTTGTGTGCATATCTTTGATATTTTGTGGTTAGCAAATCTGATATTTGTTTACAACTTAGTAGGAAAGCGCTCTGTCCTACCCTCTCAACCACTTCTTCCTCTTCTTGACCAAACATAACTTCTTCATCATTTGATGAAGCCTCATCAAAGGTATCAAGGAACAAAGTTCTAAGCTAATACCATGAAATAATAGAGTGCATCGTAAGCAAGTGAACCAATCATCGGCCACACCTTCTAAAGATCTAACAAATAGCTCCATGACCACATCCTCTTTTTCAACCTGACAATGTCCAATGAAATCAATAAAAAGTTGAATATGTCTTGATGCTGATTCCTCAACACCACCTTTAAACTTGGGTAAATATTTATTGATTCCCCTAGGGGCAGCATGTGGGTAACCTTGGATTTTATCAAAATCCAAAGGGTTGTATCTTTCCTTATCATACTCTCTCTTATGAGGACAAGACTGTGCCTTAAGCATGGTATCAAAGCTTGTAGAGGGAGAAATAGGACAACAAATGCATTTTGCAAATGAAACCTATCCCTCTACAACTATCCAGTTGCAAAAATCAAACCTCCCTTGATGCTAGTGCTTGATCCCACCAAATAAAGGGGAAAAAGTAATTTCTATTTTTATTTTGTTCAAAAGCATGAAGAATACCTGGGAACGTTGCAGTCATGGAACTATTCTTCAAATGTTCAATAGGTTCACCTTGATAGAGTCACCACCTCTTTGCAGAGGACAGAACTTCAAATGATATGAAGCTCACTTACATGTAAATCTTTCTCTGAGTTCCATCCGACAGAGCACCATAGATCTTGTAGCTTTCAGGTTCACTGGAACAAAGCTTTTCTCCAAGCCTGAGATTCTTCAAACCTTGAACCTAACCAACATGGCAATTGATATGACTCTTTGATAAGGCAAGATTCTAGTCAATCCCCAGTAGAGTCGCCATCTTGTTGGTTGTTTTTAATGAGCAACCAGGTTGGTCTCCTATTCTACCTATGGAGTAGCCATCTCCAGTCAAGGGCAGCTCGGAGGACCTGGACCAACTGACAAGATTCAGTCAAAGACTGAGATCTTCTGCACTTTAGGCTCTGCAAAACCAGGGTAGGTATACCCACACAATGCCTCAGATAAGACTAGACATTGCTTTTTATAGCAGATGACTCCTGATGCCAAGTATTGAGAACCTCAAATATGGCTAGATTCCTAGTAACACAATACTTGCAGCAACAAGGAGGTAGGGCAAGACATCAAAAAAGATTGATTAAATAAAATGATTGGTCTTGAGCAAGAAGACTAGAACCCTAAAGACAAATAGCATATATCAGATCAGTGCCATATCCATTGGGCTAGGAGTCACAATAATCTGCAAATAGAAGGAACCATTATTATGGACATTAAAGTCTTTGCAAGATTAACCTTATTAGTCTCACAACTAGTGATCATATCTATAAGACTACTTATCAAATCCTCCTATCATACATATGAATCTCTGATATGATTAAAGCATTTAACTTATTCCTTGAATAAGAGCAACAACCAGAACAGATAGTAAAACGTTACATTAAAATGATTAAATAAGTGATCCTTGATCAACTTTCATTAACAATCCATACGCACAATACAAAGGAGAGACTTAAAGATCTCAATCTATACATTCAGATTCATACATGTGTCCAAGACCTCACAATTTACAAACTGTAACCCTAAACCTCAAAATTTGGTAAAAACCTGACTCTGTGACTTAGTGCTCTTCTCTTCAGATTTTTGTTCTAACTTCTGGCCCCGAGACCCCTACAAATGATTCAGAAGTTCCTTTTAAACAGCTCCAGAAATGCCATCCAGCTTAGTGTCACATCAATGCCATGTCAAACCCTAATCACCATGTTCTTCAACTACTTCTCTGGCCTCATAAATGTCATTGGTCGGGTTGCTGTAGGAAAGACACTCCCGCACAAAAGAAGCCAGGCAATCGATGTCAAATCCGTCGCCAAATCCGCGCGTCCATACTCGAGCCATGCCATCCGTGTACCAGAGCCACGTCACCATGAATGCTGGTTCGGTGGATCCAATGACCAACCCTCTGTCACCATGAATGCACCAGGCTTCTGGCGTGAATATAGCAGAAACCCTGACCGTGGCTTAGCTTGAAACTCGACCGTTGATCGTCCATGATCAGACGGCCGCCTTTAAAATATCCATTAGCCGTTGTCGTTGAGATGTCATATAGGTTCAAAATGATTCATCAAAATGTATTTCCTTTATGTGCTTTCCATTCGCTGAGATAGGCGGACACCTCACATCGAAGCAATCCTTTTGTTTTGTTCACAGTCGCTATAGCTTATCGCTCTCGGCGAGACCTCCTGTAGATGTCATTTCCTTTCCCTGAAAGTCCCTGAAAAGGACTTTTTATTTGACACTATCACCATAGGATCGGACCATCGAGGAGACATCATAGAGATTCTATCGAGTTACACCGAAAGCCACGTACTGAACCCCGTTGGCAAGACACACTAAGTTCACTAAGAGATATATTGAGAGTTCCAAGTCCTGCCAAAGGGAAGTCACACTGAAGAGCAAAGGGGGCCACCACAGTCAGGAAGACAAGCAAGGGTCAAGGAGACATCTCCCTGACACAAAGAACATAGGCCGACGGAGACTTCAGGGAGAGAACACAGAGTCACCAAGATGTCACCTCGAACCGAAAGAGTCATGCCGAAGGTACAACAGAGGGCAGCAAAAAGGAACTCAGGGAGACCAAGGGGAGTCGGGAGGACCTTACCCCGAATGAGAACCGTCACGCCAAAAGGAAAGCCCATCGGTGAGACACAAAGGAGTTGGGGAGACATCTCCCCGACACAACCAACCCAGGTCAAAAAGAAAGAGAACCTTGGGGGGACAGATAAGAGTCGCCGAGAGGTTACACCGAAAGCCAAAAGTCACAGCGAAGAAGAAGCAGGGTCGGTAAAAACGGTAGCTATGGGCCAGTAACGAATGGAAAATGGGGCTCAGGGGAACCACTTAAGTTAGAATAAACTAGGCGGATAGGTCAATGAAACAAAAAGGAAAACGGGACGGGAACCAAATAGGGCTGGAGCCGGGACCAGGAAAGAGGCGGGGAACAAAAGGAACAAAAGGGACCAGGGCCAAAAACTATCCCGCTCTTGCCAAAGAAAAGACCGCGGAGGCGGAGCCAGAACCAACATGAGAAAAAGAAGTCATGGGGTCAGAGCGGGACAAAACCTGAGACAGGAAACATGAAGAAGGTTCCAAAAATGATTCCCATCCGATCCTGCCCCCGCCAAAGAAAACAAAACAAAATACAAGTGAAGAGACAGAGGAAAAGAACCAGCGACCACCGCAAGGCAGAAAGAAAAAGGAACACCAAACACATGGAATCGGGACTGGGATGGATGTGTGAACAGGAACTAGAACCTCAGAATTGGAGAAGTTCTAGTTCCTTCAAGCATCCGTTTCGCCCCCAATTCTGAAAGAAAAACCAAAGCAAGCAAAAGAGAAACGGGAACCAGAATAAAAACCCAAAAAAAGGAAAAGAGAAAATCCAGGAAACCCTAACATAGGCCACCCCTTGTAAATCAAAACTACCACATTGGGCTCAACCCTTATGGGAGCCCATTTAACCCACGTGCTAAAATTAAAGACACCCCATAGCTAAAGTTTAGTCATGAAAAACCAGAGTACACAACTAGACAATGAGAAAACCAAAAATGGCACTAACAGGATGAATTGGTAGAACAAGTCAAGAAGCTATCCATAGAAGTTACTTATTTGAGAAATAAAACAATTAGTTACAAGCTACACAGATAGGAATTCAATCTATTTACAACTTAGATAATAGGGAGTTTGCACTAAGTTCTGGGAAAGTTTTGAGAGAGGGAAATCTTCGGGGAAGAATTTCAATAGGAGGAAACCTTTAAGAAATAATAGGACATGGAATACAAGGACTAATAGTGGAGGAGTTCCAATACCATTATACCTATCTATAAATCAAGAGAAATCATCAAGTGGAGTCTTTTTGGATGAGGCATCATTGTTTGGATATTGTAGACTCTATAAAACAACTCAGAATTCTAAATTGGATTTTCCTAAATTCTAGATTGTAGCTGCTATATTTTAGATGGAAGTCTAACAGGTTACTAAGAATAGCTCAGGTGGGAAATAAATTATACCATTCGATCCATATGACTCACTAGTCTTGGTTTTGAATCACACCCCCTTTCCACATGGTGAAGAAATGGACCTAAGGAGGAATCAGATAAGAATGATCCTAAGTTCAAAACTATGTGTAATAGTGAGTCTATATATCAATTGTTTGAAAGTGGAGATGCAATAGATAATGGCTCATTAGGTGAAGAGGAATCTGGAGTAGAGGAATTTCAAATGTTTCATCAATGCACAAGACCTTATGATTTGATAAATAGGGAAGTTAGAGGTCCTTTCGCCACTTCTACTCCAAATAATTTTAACACTCCTCCAGATCTTAATGCAAGCAACAATCCTTCTTATCTAAAAGCTCTTGCACAATATTTTTCCAAAGGAGGACCCAATAATTCTTCCAAAGGATGAAATATCGATGCTGGTAAGGAGAAGGAGGTAGTTCAACCTAAAGGTAATTATACTAACATGACTATAGCACAAATGGGTGAATATGTGGCTAAAGAACTTTAAAAGGTAAAGTTCAGCCTCTTCACTTTTGAATTTTTAAGGGTTCCAACAATTAGGAAGTGGTCTTTCATTCTTTGGGTGGAAATGTACCCTCTAAGATATCAAAAGATACTATTGTAAAGAGAGTTGGTTTTAGTGAACTTGTGGTTAAGGGAGTGATTCAAAAAGCTCAAAATTCACAATCAACAAGGGACCAAGTTAATCAACTAGCCAAAGATCAAGTTCAAGCTTAGTCAAAGGATAGGATCAAGGAGAAGGAAAAAACTCAAGTAGACAAAGCTTGAGACACCTTCCATTCTTGATCTCAATTCATATATTTGGTAAGAACTTGCATAATTTACTATTGGATTCTAGAGCTTCCACAAATATTATTCTATTTTCAGTTTGCAGGGCATTAGGTATTACTCCCACTCCTTCTCAACAAAAGGTCACTCAGTTAGACAAGATGGAGGTGAGTGTGGTAAGTGAATTGAACATTATACCTATGTAGATTGCGTCTAACTTGAGGGTGCAATAGACAATCAATATTCATGTAGCAAGAATCAAACTATTGATGCTTTGGCATAGGCAACAAGAACTCTAGAGCCATTATGTTTATCAAAGTTGAAGAAATTTATTGTTGAGCATACCACAGTCCTTTTAGTACTAGACAATCTGGAAAACTTCTAGGTATTTGAAGATGACAAACACATCTTTGATTTCATTACTAGTTATGATGTATTTTCTTCCAAGATTATTGATGAGGTAGAGCCACAAGAAGCAGAGTTAGATAGATAAAGGGAGATCAAAATTAAGACAAACAAAATTCCTAGAGGAATGTGTTGATCACAATGTTAGTTGCACACCACTAGTGTAGATAAATCCTCATAGACATACTATAGGAACCTATCTTTACTTGAAAGATTGAACCAAGACAACTTAAATCTTTAGGAGAGTTTGAGTCAGGTCTTGACCATATTAGGTTCGCTTCAAGGTTTGTTGTTACAATGCTATTAATCATGAGGGGTGATCTGTAATTTCTAGTTCTAAAAGGAATCATAAGGTTTAGTGAAAGATATTCTTGGGTTGATCATCAGACAATTCCATGAAATTGATAAATATGCAATAATATTTCATGAATTCCAAAAAAATTGCTCACTTAAGTAGATTTGGCTTTAATAATTTAGCAATACAATGGAAATGAAAGATTTGAAATAAATTTCCATTCATTCATCTATTTTTTGGTGCATTTTATGAAATTTAAATATTTAATCTAAAATAAAGCATCAAAAATACTTGAAAAGTAAAAGAGCTCCCGAGTATTATCCACACATGCACCAAGAATTAACCAAATCAAAGAAAACCACTCTATACTTCACCAGATTGCTTCACAGCTAGGCATAGAATGGTGTGACCTTTTAAATAAGGGGGTTGAATTTGAACACTGGGTAGGTTTTGTAAGCACCCTTAAATGGCACAACATATAGTCTTGTCTAGCTATGCAAACAACCAACTCAAAAAGATAACCATTGGTAGGTTTCAAATTAGTGTTGATATTGATTGGTTCTATGTGCATACAAGTTTTTAGTTCAAAATGATTTAGAAAATAGGAAAAAAGAACAAAACTTAAAGAATTTTTGGCTCTTCTGACATCCACAAATTTTGAACTTCACTTAAAATGAAACATCTTCTAGTCTTTTATAGGAACAAGACACATGGAAGATAAGACAAATACATTAGAGGAAATCCAATGGACAAATGATGACAAGGCATGCAGAGTATGACAACTGGAAAGATAATTGCTAACAAAGTCCATGGATGTCAACTTTCCTTAGCATGTTAATATCTTTCGAGTCTTTCATCTTCTTATTATCTCCATGATAATAACTTGAATCCAGATAGTATGTAGGAGATTTCCCATATATTCAAAATGATTTCTCTATCATCCTATTCCTACATCCTAGTTCTTCCTCTGGCTTTCTACTCTTGGGAATGGGTCACACTGAAGGTTGGAGCTCTTTCTCATCACATTCGTAATATCAGGATTCCTAGTATTCTGACAAACTCAATCTCCTCTACATATAACTTCCTGAAATGTGTTGCCTGATCTAGATATGATTCTATCCAAGATCCAAATTTTTCTGCTCATCCATACCCAATTATTGTATTACAATATGTCTCTCCTACAAGTACAAATTCCACACATTAAATCCCTTTTGAAACATTCATAAAACTCTCATGAAAGTAAAATCATTATTAATAAATTGACATCTTAAACCATCATAAATATCATGCTTTTAAAATATCATATTCTCGCATAATTATTCTACTCAAGTTGGGTTATCAGACCTTTTGACCTTTGGGCAACATTAAAAGTTTAACTTTTTAAACTTAACATTATCACTCGGTACCTGGTACCCGATAGCAACATATTTTAGCAGACCTCAAATTTTATCAGAACTTCCATTTTACTAGACCTCTACTCCTAGACTGGAACTTGTGCCTGAAACTTTGCATTAACATTTTTACATCTTTGGCTTCTCGATACCCAATTCCCAATACTCGGTACTCCTAAATCATGAAATACTTAGAAAATTAGCTTTTACCTTCTAATACTTAGAAAAATAACTTTTACCTTCTAATGATCTCTTCCTCTAGCTAGCACTTGCCATAAGCATTATTTTTCACTTGGGTCCCCAAGATTTACAGTCTTGGGATGTGTTGTGAGACCACACAACAACTTTCAACCAATAAAACCAAATTTAAAAGAAATTCAGGGTTAAATCACATGCTACAAATCTTCTTTTACATATTTTAGAACAATAAAATCTTAAGTATTTTACCTATATTTTGACATAAAGACAATAAAATTTCCTTAGAAAGTTCAGTGTGTGCTTTGATTAATTCCAGTTTCTAGAACTTGGTGAAAAAACTAGTTCATTGACATTGAACTACATAATTTTGTAATCCTCCAAAGACAACCGTGAATAGAGCCTTGTTGTCAATCAAGTGTCTATATCCCTAACAAGTTTATCTCTATAATTCCCCCAAACATAGCTCTACTCCCAGCTAGGAGTCCATAGCCATGATAGAGATATTTGGATAGCCTAATGAGTTGAATTTTTTCTCTTTTGATATTTCTTTGATACTCATCTTTTCTCTTTTTAGATATTTCCATTTAAGCTCATTTTTCTCAACTTGCAGGAAATGAATCCCGCTATTAGGTTGGGAATTATAGTGGTAGTGAAGGTTACCTTTTGATTTTTCATTCAATACAAATCCCTTCATCGTTTTACCAATTCCCAAAAACTTATTTAATTATTCCCTATAAGTGCAGCTTTCCAGCTAAATTTTACCACCCTTATGCTAAATCCTAGCTAATTGCAATTTTCTATATGTTCAAAAATATGCATAAGTTAAAATTTAGTAGCAAACAATTCAATTACCAAATTAAATCTAAATTTAGAACTATCGATTACCACCCTTCCATCTTTAATTTTATTGCAACTGCTAAACATTCAGCTAGCAATTTTGATTTGACGACACTGCACCATATTAATGCATCAAAGTTGTCATCATGACTCTTAATTCTGACTATAATACTTTTCATTTAATTTGCATGCCTTAAGACACATATTATTTTTTTCGATTCCTAGACATTGACGTGTTCTACCGTACTGGCTCGATTTTCCTTTCTGCATTGCACACATGGAAACCTTCATGATTAATAAGGCTTAATAAAATATAATGAAATGACTAAAATTTATTTTGAAATCTTTAATTTTATCGATTCATGATCTTTGAACTAGTAAACTTTGAAGCAAATTGCCAATAATTTTGTGAGAAATAATTTGATTTAACATTCTACTCTAGAGAAGCTCGTTCAACTGTCACCTCAATTTTCATTTTTCAAGACTTCACTCTAGGAAACTATCTACTGCAACTCCTTCACATTTTTCTATAAATTAAGAACTTCTCTTTCAAATTCTTCACATTTTCTTTCTTTCAATTATCATTTAACTTTTTCGATCTACTTGAGCTTACTTGCTTCTAGGCCATGTATACTCCAATTTTCTTGACTTGTGTTTGCTTCCAGAATGGCTTCATGGGTCACATTACTACCCAGCGGTTTGGAAAAGTTTTCTTTCTATGGACTCCTAACTTTACTACACCAAATCTAAGCCTAGTCCTCAAAGAAAATTTTGTTGAGTCCAAAGCATACTACCAGCTAAATTTTGACTTGGCTTCATGGTTTGTAGCCTTGCTCCTAGATCTTGAACTTTCTATCAAGGAAGTTTAGACAGTTGCAAACCTAATAGTGTGGCCTAATTTCTTGGGGAACTTGGACTACATCCTATCTATTACATCTCTACCATCAAGATCCCCTTTGTGGATGACATCCCTCAATTTTTTGGAATGAGCAGAAATAGTTCCTCTCTGGCCCTTTCTGACTAACCTCCATACCCCTAACTTTGATGCTCACTAAGAAAATGCCTACTAGGATATTCTTCTCTCATGGATGAAGTGTCCCAGATTGACTGACTAGCCACCCTATTCCTACAACTCAACTCATCCTTTTTTCTTTTTCTTTTACACTTTTTACAATGATAAAATTTTGTATTTCCATGTATACACTAAATATACACATATATATGAAACTTTTTTCTTTTTGTACTTAAGCATGTATTTACTATGCATGATTTTGTTTATTTTCATTTCACAGAGCAATTTTTTAAGAATATTTAGATTTAAGCTCATGTGTGTGTTAAATTAACAAGAATTTTCTAATAGAGAAAACAAAACAAAGAAATAAGAACAAACCCTATGAAAGTAAACTAACCCTAACTAACTAAGAAAAACCAACCTAACCAAAAATTAACCCTAACTAAGAAATTTAATTCAATCTCTATCACTATTTTCATAGTATTCTTCATACGAATTAGAGCAGGTTTATCTTTAAATTCACTTGAATAGGTTTCAAATTTCCTACTGCAATAATGAATTATTTTAAATTTTTTACACAATAAATGTAAATTCAAAGGTGTACTTACCAATAAATTGGATTATATGTATGAAAATGACCTCGTTAAAAGTTGATTGACACACCTTTGCAGATTCCTCCATACTCTACCTTCCTCTAGTCTCGATTCAGGGTTTTCTTCATTCTATTTGGTTTCATGAACGATTGTGTTCATTTCTTGATTTTCCTCTATGGGATTCTTCGAGTATTCAGTCTTGTCTTCACTTTTAAATTTTTTAGACAAAGCAATAGCACAATTTACAATATCATCAGAGAGAGAAAGTAAGAACATAATATTCTGTGTTTTGCATGAGATCAAGGAATTTTCCCTTTTTAGCTTGTGAATTTTTAGTTTGTAGTGAAAACACATGTCTCCTGCTCTATTTTCCTACTTTTCTACTTCATGATCATCTTCCACGTTTTAGAGGAATGATGGATTGCCACTTTTGTTTCCTCATTTTTGGTGTGGTATTTCTAAGTCTCGACATTCTTTCCTATTTTCCTACAAAACCTTAAGATTTTCTTCATAACCATTGCAGTTATCAAACCGTCTTGATTTAGCAATTAAGTTCTTTACATTTTTGGTTTCACTAGGGTCAATGCACTTTATCAGAATTTGAGATTCTTCTCATTAACTGTTCCTTTCTTCTAGCATTCAAAACCTCTTCTATTAACAAAATCACTTTATGTGTGGAAAAACTTACCGTAGTCAAGAAAATTTCACAATCAAGTTCACCATGGTCAGTTGTATCATGAATTCTACACTTGGTGACTTTGCCAAAGGTGAACAAACTCAAAGGATGCAATCTCGCGTTAAGAATTCTCTAGAGCTTCTCAACTTCCATGTTTTTACTACTCGCTTGCATAGACTACCATATTACAAAAAACTCCCAAACTTGAAACTAATATTGATTTCAAAATCAACTAGAAGGAAAGATACAAGGCCCTCCTTCTATCGTCGGTTCGTATTCATCATGATGTTAGTTGCACACTAGCAGTGTAGATGAATCCTCACAAATAGACTACGAGAAAATATCTTTACTTGAAAGATTGAACCAAGACAACCTAAATCTTTAGGCTAACTCAACTTAATCCCAAGGCTCATTTAAGTTAGGTCTTGACCATACTAGGTTTGTATTAGGGTTTTTTGTGACAATGTTGTTAATCATGAAGGGTAAACGGTAATTTATAGTTTTGAAAGGAATCATAGGGTACAGTGAATGATATTCTTGGGTTGACCATCAGACAATTGCATGAAACCTATTGGAATATGATACTATTGATTGTTGTCATTGATGTCAACATATCTTGGTTGATTGATACTGATACTTTGGTGATCCAAATTGGTGTGCTTTAGATGTTGTGCTATGATGATCTATTCTTAGTCATGCTTGTCCTAGTCCCATTCATTTTGCAACATAATGAGACACACTCTTAGGGGCCTAGACCGATCAGGAAATTGGTTAATGTGCCCCAGAACATTGTTTGCATTGTAACGTGTATATTCTATCTTTGGATATCATCATGAAAATGTAGTGTGTTTATTTGAGTGAGGAGGTTCTGATTGGTCCACATTTCATTCCTCTCCACCATGGGAATGTTTTGTGGTGAGATAATTAAAATTGTGTTTGGCTGACTTAGGAGTTTATGGAAGCATGGAATGGTATGAGTAAAATTTGATTCTATTTAATGAAATAAAGTGTGATGAATACAAAAATCCAAAAATTGTGAAGTATGTGAAAGTAAATGACTAGAGGCAGTAGACAGTGAGATTCTATCTAGTGTCATTGTTGGTGATGGTTATTTCAGCAATGGATTCCCTTTCATCATTCTTCTAGCAGTGAGCTATTTTCAGTTGGCAATGAGCCCTTTTTCTGTAGGCAATGGGCCTTTCTCTTTTGGCAATGAGTATTTTTATGTTTTCATTGTAATAGCCAGGCAAGTGAACCCACTGACACTGAGCCTTACCTACAATGAGCACTTTAGCAATGACCCCTTGTCAAAATCACCTTAACCGGTGTCACCTTAATTGGTGGATTATAATTGAGAATTAGCATTCTCCATGGTTTTTCCCTTCTTGTGTTTCCATGTGAATTCTGGTGTTTATTGTGCATGCTTTTGTTGTGTGCTTTCATGTTTATATCTATTAGATAATTAAATTTGATTGATTTAAGTTTGCTTCAAATTAATTAAAGTCAAGAAAGTTATTTTATGATAACTGATTCACCCCCCTCTCATTTATCTAGACTATTCAATTATTGGTATCAGAGCTTTGGTTCCTCGAAGAAGAGCTTCATCGCTTGCATAGATCTGATGGCACACAAATTGAAAATTCATGTGTTTGATGGATTTGACTATAATTTATGGAAAGTGCATATGAGAGGTTATTTGATCTCTCTAGGATACAAGACTTGGAAAGAAGTTGAGAAAAAAATATGTTGAACTGACAGCTAGTCCTATTTCTGCAGATGCGATTTCAACCTATGAAGAGAATGAAAAGGAAAGGTATGCAATCTTTAGTAATTTTTCTAAGACTGAGTTAACAAAATTTATTTCATTGGGTACTACTTATAAAGTTTGGGAAACATTGGAATAAATCTATGAAGGAAATGATAGAGCCAAATTATCAAAGAATTTGATAGCTAAGCACATATATGAAAACTTGAGGATGAAAGAAGGTGAAAATATAGCAAGCTACTTTTAGAGAGTTGACAGTGTAGTAAATGAAATCAAAAATCAAGGAGGCACTCTGACAGATGAAGACATTATGGAGAAGATTTTGATTTCCTACTAGAGAGCTACAGTGACAAGATCTCAACTATTGAGGAAGTTTATGATCCAAAGAAATTGACCATGGAGCAACTATTTGGCACCTTGACTGCATTTGAGATGAGGAAATTTGGAAAAGAAAAGGAGAAATCTGAAACAACCTTCAAAGCCACAAAGATAGAAGAAGATTCAGATGATGAAATTTTAGATGAGTTGGAAGACAACTTCAAAAGGAAACTAGAGAAAGGTACTAGCAAGTACAAAGGTTTATTGCCTCTTAAATGCTTTAGATGTGGAAATATTGGTCATTTAGCAACTAAATGTGGAAAAAGGAACAAGGAATAAGTTCAAAAAGATCAATAAGAAGGCTTATTATGTTAATGAGAATGCAGGAATCTTAGATGATGAATCAGATTGTGAGGATTGTTTGTTTTTGGTGGAAAAAGATGAACCTAGATTTGATATCTCTAATATTTGTCTGAAATCTAATGATAACAATGAAGTTGCATTATTTGTTAAAAGAAACAAAGATGAATGGCTGATTGATAGTGGATGTTTGAAGCATATGACTAGTGATAAAAGTAAGTTTGTGAAGCTTCAAAAATATGATGTTGGTTCTGTTAGATTTGGAGATGATAAAGCAACACAGATTATTGGAATTGGTTCTATTACTTTTGATGGAAAGCATAACACTGACAATGTATACTATGTGAAGGGTTTATATCAGAATATTTTGAGTGTTAGACAGATGTGTTAAAATGGCTATAATGTGGTGTTTTAGGATGATGGTTGTGAGATCCAGAAGAGATTCAAAATTGTTATTGCAGCTAGAAAAAGAATAAGTGGGAATATGTATCAATTGGAAGGAGCTACAAACAAATGCTTATTTTCTTAGTCTAGTGATAGTTGGCTCTAGCACCAAAGGATGTGTCACATCAACTTCAACAATTTGGTAAGGATAAGTTCAAAATGGGTAGTCAGAGATTTTCCAAGACTGACCAACCAGACAACACTATCTTCAAAGGATGTCAAGAAGGAAAGTAGACCAAAGAAATTTTCTAAAGAAAAGAAGAATCATCTACTGGTTTGTTGGACCTTGTACACACTGAAATTTGTGGTCCAATGAAAATAAGAAGCTTATAAGGTGAGATATATTTAATGATTTTTATAGATGATTATTCCATACTAAACTGGGTTGCATTCTTAAGAGGAAAATCAAAGGCTTTAGAAAAATTCAATATTTTCAAGGAAAGAGTTAAGAATGAAGTTGATAGAAGAATCAAGTGTTTAAGATCTGATAGAGGAGGAGAGTTTACTTTTGATAAATTGAACAAATTTTGTTAAAAACATGGCATCAAAAGACATCTATTTTCCCCTAGAACACCACAGCAAAATGGTGTAGTGGAAAGAATGAACCAGATAGTTCAAGAAGTAGCTAGAACAATGATCAATGAAGTAAGTTTACCACAGGTCTACTGGAGATAAGCAATACACACAACAGTTTACACTCTTAAAAGAATACTATTCTAGAGGAAATATGGAAAGACATCATATGAGCTATGGAATGGAAGAACTCCCATAGTAAAGTACTTCAAAATTCTTGGAAGCAAATGCTACATTCAGAGAGATGAGGACAATCATGCAAAATTTGAGAGAAAAACAGATGAAGGCATATTTTTGGGTTACTTTGCAAGAAGCAAAGTGTACCAGTGTTACAACAAGAGACCGAACAAGATAGTTGAAAGTGTGAATGTGAAAGTAGATGAAGATATTCAAAGAAATCCTGATAGGAATAATGAATATGAATCAAATGAACTAGAGGACAAAGAAAAGAAGGATAAGAAAGAAGAAGATACAAAGGAGGCTCTGACAACTGCAACTAAAACCCCAAAGTATCTACAAAAAACCACTCAAAAAACCATATTATTGGAGATAAAAATAAGGGAATCATCACAAGAAGCAAAGTAGCCCAAGAACAAGTATTAATGTGTCTTCTCTTAGAAAATGAGCCAAAGACTATGGAAGAAGCATGTAATGATCATAATTGGGTGAAGGTAATGAAATAATAGCTTCATCAAATAGAGAAAAATCAGACTTGGGAACTAGTGCCCAGACTAGCAAACAAAAATGTAATTTGAAAAAAGTGGGTATTCTGGAACAAGCTGGACAAAAATGGAAAAGTAATGACAAACAAGGAAATATTGGTTTCCAAAATTTACCCTCAAGTCAAAGGTATTGACTTTGAAGAAACATATTCCCCAGTTGCTCAGATGGAAGCAATCTAGATATTCTTAGATTTTGTAGCTTTTAAGGATTACAAAGTCTATCAAACAAATGTAAAATCTACATTCTTGAATGGGAAACTGAAGGAAGAAGTCTACATTGAGAAACCAGAAGGATTCAAGTCTGGAAGTGACCTAGATGTTGTTTGTAGGTTGAAGAAAGCTTTATATGGATTGAAGCAGGCACCTAGAGCCTGGCATGGCAGATTAGACAAGTACTTGATTGGACAAGGATTTCAGAAGGGATATGTTGACTATTGATAGTAATTTATACTACATAATTCACCTAGATCGAATGTTGATTGTTGTGGTCTATGTTGATGACATAGTTTTTGGAGGAAATGATGATATGTGCAAAAAATTTGCAGAAGGAATTCAAAATGTCTATGATAGATGAGTTAAATTTCTTCCTTGGACTACAAGTAAATTAGAATAGCAAATGAATTTTCATTTATAAGTATAAGTATACCAAATAATTATTGAAGAAGTTTGGGTTGGAGAACTCCAAACTGGTTTGTACACCTATTGTTATCAGATGCAAGTTGACAAAAGAATATGATTCACCTAAAGATGATGCAAGTATGTACATGTCAATGATTGGAGGATTGTTATATTTTAATCCTACCAGAACATACATTATGTATGTTGTTTGTTTAGCAGCTAAATTTTAGAAAGAACCAAAGGAATCACATTTTGTTGTAGTAGAAAGGATCTTTAGATATTTGAAGGGTATAGAAGATATGGGGTTATGGTATCCAATGGACTCAAATTTCACTTTGACAACTTATACTAATGTTGATTGGGTAAGATGTGTTGATAACAGGCCAAGCACAAGTGGTGGAGCTTATTTCCTTGGCTCCTCATTGGTTGCTTGGTCAAGTAAGAAACAAGACTGTGTATCTTTATCTACTACTAAAGATAAATACATTGCAACATCCTCATGTTGCGCTCAGGTACTATGGATGAAATAAACACTAAAGGACATTAGCATATCATTTGATGAATTGATCTCAATTATGTGTGATAATACTATTGCAATAAACATTTCCAAGAATCTAGTACAACACTCCAAAATGAAATACAGATCCATTAAATATCACTTCTTGAGGGAGAAGGTATTGAAAAATGAGGTAAGACTTGAATATGTACCTACAAAAGAGAATATTGTAGATATTTTCACAAAACTAGTGAGAAAAGATACCTTTGAGTATCTCCGGAAGAAGTTAGGGGTTCTACCCCCTCCTAATCTAGAATAATATGCACCAGGGTGTGCATTGGTCCATGATATTACATGTTAACTCTAATCTCGATCAATATTGGGAGGCTTCCTCATAGGCGTATTTTATGCCCTTTTTCCTTGATGTCAAAGGGGGAGAAGAAAATAAGACAAGAAGATATTGATATTTGATTTTTTTTTGTTTGTTGTTGATGGATGTTGCCATCAATGACGAATGGGGAGATTGTTGGAATGTGATGATGTTGATTATTGTCATTGATGTCAACATATCTTGGTTGATGGATTCTGATGATTTGGTGATCTGGATTGGTGTGCTCCGTATGTTGTGCTATGATGATCCATTGTTGTTCATGCTTTTCCTAGTTCCATTCATTTTGCAACATAATGAGACACACTCTTATGGGTTTGCACTGATCTAGAAATTGGTTAATGTGCCCCGAAACATTGTTTGAATTGTAATGTGTATATTCTATTTCCGAATATCATGGTGAAAATGTAGCATTTTGATTTGAGTGAGGAGGTTCTGATTGGTCCACATTTCATTCCTATCCACTGCGGGAATGTCTTGTGGTGACTTAATTCAAATTTTGTTTGGCCGACTTAGGTGTTTATGGAAGCATGGAATGGTATAAGAAAAAGTTAATTTTGTTTGATGAAAGAAAGTGTGATGAATGTGAAAATCCAGATATTGTGAAGTATGTGAAAGTACATGACCAAGGGTAGTAGATAGTGAGATTCTATCTGGTGTCATTATTGATGATAGTTATTTTAGTAGAGGATTCCCTTTCATCATTCTTTTGGTAGTGAGTTGTTTTCAGTTGGTAGTGAGTCATTTTCTATAGGAAGTGAGCCTTTTTATCTTTGGTTGTAATTGCTGGGAAATGAGCCCACCAATAGTGAGCCTTACCTGTAGTAAGCACTTGGGAAGTGAGCCCTTGTAAAAATCACCTTAACTAGTGTCACCTTAACCGACATTTTATAATTGAGAATTAGTATTTTTCATGGTTTTTCCCTTCTTGGGTTTCCACAAAAATTATGGTGTTTATTGTGCATGGTGTTGTGTGCTTTCATGTTCATATATGTTAGATAATTATCTGATTGATTTAAGTTTGCTCTAGATTAATTAAAGTCAAGAAAATTGTTTTATGATAACTGATTCACCCCCCTCTAAGTTATCTAGACTGCTCAACAAAATTGACAAATATCCATTAATATTTCATGAATTCCAAAAAAAATTCTATCACTTAAGTAGATTTAGCTTTAAGAATTCAACAATACAATGGAAATCAAATATTTTCAATAAATTTACATTCATTCATCTATTTTTTGGTACATTTTCTAAAATTTAAACATCTAATCTAAAATAAAGCATAAAAAATACTTGAAAAGTAAAAGAGCTCTTGGGTATTATCCGTGCATGCCCCAAGAATTAACCAAATCAAATAAAACCACTCTATACTTCACTAGATTGCTTCACAACTAGGCATAGAATGGTGCAAGCTTTT
The DNA here is from genome assembly GCA_007258455.2 of Sequoia sempervirens. NCBI lineage: Eukaryota > Viridiplantae > Streptophyta > Pinopsida > Cupressales > Cupressaceae > Sequoia > Sequoia sempervirens. The sequence goes on from VDFB02049217.1 coordinate 67,223,889, forward strand.
AAAAAAGTGGTTGAATTTGGACACCGAGTAGGTTCTATATGCACCCTTAAATGACAAAGCATAGTCTTCCCCAGCTGAACAAACAATCAGCTACAAAATATAATAGTTGGTAGCTTTCAAATTAGCTTTGATATTGATCGATTTTATGTGCATACAAGTTTTTAATCTAGAATGATTCATGAAATAGGAAAAAGGGTCAAAACTTAAAGAATTTTTGGCTCTTTTGACATTCACAAATTATGAACTTAACTTAAAATGAAACATCTTCCAGTCTTTTATAGGAACAAGACATAGGGAAGATAAGAACAATACATGAGAGGAAATCCAAGGGATGAATCATGACAAGGCATGTGGAATATGATAACTAGAAAGAGAATTGCTAATGAAGTCAATAGATGTCAACCTTCCTTAGCACATTAATATATTTTGAGTCTTTCATCTTCTTATTATTGCCAAGATAATAACTTGAATCTAGATAGTACATCGGAACTTTCCCATATATTCAGAATGATTTATTTATCATCCTATTCTCACATCCTAGTTTTGTCTCCAACTTTCTACTCTCGAGAATGGGTCACACCGAAGGTTGGTGCTCTCTCTTGCCACATTCGTAATACTAGGATTCTTGATATTCTAACAAACTCAAGCTCCCCTGCATATAGATTCTTAAAATGCATCACCCAATATAGATATGATTCTATCCAAGATAAAAATTTTCTTGACCGTCCATACCCAAATGTTGCATTACAATCTGCCTCTTCTACAAGTAAAAATTCCACACATTAAATCCCTTTGAAAAAATTCATAAAACTCTCATGAAAATAAAATCATTATTAATAAATCACCATGTTAAACCATCATAAATATTACACTTTTTAAAATATCATATTCTCACATAATTATTCTACCAAACCTTCGGGCAACATTAAACATTTAAATTTTTAAACTTAACATTATTACTTGGTACCCAGTACCTGATACCAACAAATTTTCTTGGACCTAAAATTTTACTGGAACTTCCATTTTATCGAACCTTTGCTCCCAGAATGGAACCTTGTGCCTGAAACTTTACATTAAAACTTTTACATCTATGGCTTCCTGATACTTGGTTCTCGGTACTTGGTCTTCTTGAATCATGAAATACTTAGAAAATTTTCCTTTAACTTTAACCATCTGGTGATCTCTTCCTCTAGCTAGCACCTACCATAAGCATTAGTTTTCACTTGGGTCCCCAAGCTTTACATTCTTGGGGCTTGTTGTGAGACCACATAATAGAATGGTGCAATTTGAAAGGATCTTTGATTTGGAAAAAAATAAGAGATCAAGATCAATAGGCTAAAAGGGATTCAATAGCTAGTTAATGTGATACTTATAACATGGGAACTCCAGATGAAGGGAATATTTTTTTCATTAAGAATGTCTGCACTCCTAAGGAAAACAAACGTATAATTGATGCATTACATGTTTATCGGGATGTTATAGCTTGGAGTTATGAAGATCTCAATACTTATGACACTTTAATCATTACACATATTATTCCTCTAAAGGTAGGTGCAAAACCTTTCAGATAGAGGAAAAGACCAATTAATTCCTTGTTAGAACCTATCATTCAAAGAGAAGTGCAGAATTTGCTATTTTCTTGCATCATATTTCCTATTAGACACTCAAATTGGGTGGTAAACTTGGTGCCAGTACAAAAGAAGAATGGTGAGATCAAGTTATGTGTGGACTTCAAGAATTGGAACAGGCCTCAGAGACAACTATCTAATCCCATCGTTGGATGAAATTCTACAAATCGTGAATGGTTCCCAAATGATGTCCTTCTCGGATGGTTATTTTAGTGATAATCAAGTAACGGTTCAATATGAGGACAGGCACAAGACAACCTTCACGACCAAGTGGGGAACATTTCCATATAGGAGGATGTCATTTGGGATAATCAATGTAGGAGCTACTTTCTAGAGAGTCATGGAAATTGATTTCAAAGAAATAATTGGTAAGTGTATTATCATTTACATGGATGACTTGACTATCTTTTCTAAGAAGAGGGGAGACCATGTCTCAGATTTATGCAAGGTATTTTAAAGATATAGGGAGTTTGATATCTCTCTAAATCTAAAGAAGTGTATTTTTAGGGGCATGGAAGGAAAACTACTAGGTCATGTCATTTTAGAAAATGGTATTTCAAAAGACCCTGAATGTATACAAGCAATATTGAAAATTCAGCCTCCTGCAAGCAAGAAAGAAATAAAATAATTCTTTGGAAATATTAACTTTGTTTGAAAGTTTATCAATAGTTTTGCAGAGATAGTTAAGCCCTTAAATTCAATGCTAAAGCAAGATGCAAAGGTAGAATGGAGTTCTAAAGCTAAAAAAGATTTTGAAGAAATTAAGAGAGCTATTGCAGATGCTCCAGTTTTGGTGAGTCCAAATTATTCCAAACCATTTTACATATACTCATTTGCATCAAAACATTCTTGTGCTAGTATGTTAACTCAGAAGTCAGACAAAGGAGATGATTATGCAATTGCATTCATGAGTGCTTCGCTAAAAGATGTAGAATTGATGTACCCTGATGTGGAAAAACAAGCATATGCACTAGTTAGAGGGGTAAAGAAATTTAGGCACTTCATATTAAGGAATAAAGTGCTTGCAATTGTCCTTGATCCAGCAGTAAAGCTCTTGTTGATGCAAAAGTGAGTTGGATGAAAGGAGAGTAAAATGGGTCACCGTGTTGTAGGAATATGACATTGAGATACAACCTATGAAATTAATAAGAGGTCAAGCTTTAACAAGGAAAATGGCTCAAACTAATCTAGAAATTACAACACAACAATATCATCTTCAAGACGTCTCACCCAATGAGTGGTATTATGATGTGGTCAATTACTTGCTCAATCAAAGTAGAGTAGATTTTTGAGGTTGAAGAGTGCTAGTTACATGTTGAAATGATAAATCTTGTACAAGAAGAATTGTGAGGGTATTTACATCCACTGTCTAGGAAAGGAAGAAGCAACTCGAGTTATGGTAGAGCTTCATGATAGGTATGGTACAGGTCATGGTTTGGGTCCTACTATAGAAAGTTAGATCTTACAAATAGGATATTACTAGCTCAAGGATGCACACAATCATGTAATAATAGGTATCATGTTTGTCAGACTTCTGCTACTAGGGATAAATACTCTATTGTTCCATTACAATCAGTGATTGAGGTAAGACTGTTCACATAATGGGGATTAGACTTCATTGGTCCAATTAATCCACCATCTTCCACTAGGCACAAGTGTATTCTCACTGCTATTGATTATTTTACTAGAGGTACTAAGGCCATAGCTTATAGACAATGCACTGCTGAGGTAGTGATCAACTTTCTTGAAGTATGTATCATTAATCACTTTGGATTTCCATTTGCATTAGTTTGTGATAATGGTTCAACTTTTGATTCATTAGAATTTTTGGGGTAGGAATTTGATCATGCAATTGTAATTAAGTTTGCCTTGAATTATTATCCACAAGCAAATGTCTTAGCTGAATCTACCAACAAGAACCTTTTGACTGTTATTCGTTAACTAATTGATAGAAATCCAAAGGACTGGCATACCCAACTAATATTTTCTCTTTGGGAAGATCACAGACATCTGGTTTATGGACACGAGCCTGTGTTTCCAATCCAATTTAGAATTCCTATTCTCTAATTCATCAATGAGTATTATGAGGAAGGGGAATGTTTAGAAACCCATCTAGCTGAACTGTTGCAATTAGAGGAAAAGAGAGATGAGGCATTGGAAAATTTTCCCAAACACCAAGGTATAGTCAAGTGATGGTTTGATCAAAAAGATAAGGTTAAGGCCTTCAGAGTTTTTGATCTAGTTATATATTGGGATAAGGTACATGAAAAGAAATAAGATCATGCAAAGTTCGACAAGATTTGGCTTGGTCCCTTTCAAATCTTTGAAATCTTGGGAGATAATTATTTTCGGTTAAAGAATCTCATTGGAGAGGGCGTCCCATTTCTAGTCAATGGGCAGTATCTTAAGCATTACTTCCTTTCTTGAGTTGTTTCAGATCAACCTTCTAAATAGTTAGCCTAGGTGTATACTTTCTTTAGGTTAGGTTTTCTTTGGTTTCCTTTCCTTTGTTTTGTATTTTTTTGTTTTGGTTAGCGTAGGTTATTTTATTTTCTCTACTTTTGGTTTTTTGGTGTTCCTTGCTTTTTGGTTGGGTGTGTTTTATCAGCATAGAAATAATTTTATTTATCTGGGACTATTTTAAGTATTTCTTTGACAAACTTTAATCATTTTTTTGGAAGATAAAGTGAAAATCCTCTATCTAGTGTCACATGCACTAAACGTATAAAGAGGATAAGACATTGGACTAAGTCAATTCCTAAATATGCTCAAATCTTATGTTTTACACACATCTTAAGAATCTTGAGGCTGTTGTTTGATTCCTTCTAAGTTCTTGTTAAGTGAAAAATCTTAGATTTCTTCTTTAGCACCATTGTGATTCTTAGCCCTAAGTGTGAGCTTCATTGCTTATAGGTTGAAGTAAAAGAAGTGTAAAATAAAATTTGAAAGAAAAATGAAAAGAAAAGAAAACATTGAAAATGAAAAGAAAATTCAACTTTTTAGGAGGATTTGAATATCTCTACTGGGGCTATGGATGCCTGGCTGGAAATAGAGCTATGTTTGGGAGAATCACATCGATAACCTCATCAAGACTATGGACGCCTGACTAGCAATGAGGCTTTATCTAGGTTGTTTTTGGAGTTAGAATAATTCACGTAGCTTAACTTGACTAAACTTGATTTTCATAGTAGCTTATCAAGGGAAATGTATACATTTGCACAAACTTGGATTTCCAGCACACAAAGGGCTAGCTTTCTCATTGGTTTTGAGCCTTTACTTTAATGGTTGACCTAATGTGGGGATCAAAACTAGAGATTCTAGGTTCTTGATTCTAGTTTTTCATTAAAATACTCTGAAGTATTTTTGTAGTAGAGAGACCATTTGTTCTGCAATTTTCACACACACACCCCACCAAAGGTGGGGACCCTCTTTTTCTTGCTTTTGCTTCCTAGTTTTGGCTTTATGTGTCACCTCCTCCCCTTAAGGGATAGGTTCCTTAAAATTTTGATTCACTTCACTTATTGAGCCTTAACATTTTATTTACACTTTAGGTGCTTTTATGTTACAACATTTTGGTCTTGAGTGATTCCTTGAGTCATTGGTTCCATGCAAATTACACTTAGGCACCAAATTGGGAAAGTATGCAAAAGTTTTAGGAAATCCACCTTATGTCAGATTCCTTGAAGGCATAGTGATTCGCTAGATCTGTAGTGATCTGGATTGCCTGAATGATCAAGTGTTCGATAAATTCTTACTATGCCATATTTTTCCAAAATCCTGGTGATTTGCTAAATCCATCCTTAGACGAATTCCCCAAGCCTTCTTTGTTTTCGTAAATCCCTCAATCTTCAGATCCCTTGAATCCTTGACTAGCTCATTTTCATGAAATTTAGAGCTATCTTGTTAGTGCATTTATTGGTTCTATAGTTGAATTACCCTTTTATTAATGCAAGGTTATAGAGTGATTTATAAGCCTTTGCACCTCATTTTCATTTTTCATTTTAAGTATTGCATTTTGGAAAATGTTTGGGAATTCTTGCATTTCAAAGGGTGTGAATTTAAGCATCGGTGCCAAGGCATTTTCGAGTCATCAACTAGGGTTTTCAGGTGTGCATATTGGATTGCCATTATCAACCTTTTGGATCAAAAGGTAGGATTTCAAACCTATCTTTGAAATGGAGTGCAATGTGAAATCTCTATAATTCCTCAAAATTTTAGTGGAGCAAGCTTCAGGTTGTAGTTTACATTATAATGCTTATTTAATCTCATGATAATTATTTTTGAGTTTGTTTTTCCCTCATTTTTTTTACAAAGGTTTTGCTTTAATTGGTGCTTATCATTGCATTCCAAATTCTAGCTTTGGATTCATTGTCTATTTTGCACAACAAGTCAAGAAACTAGAGCATTATTTTCTGAAAGCTAGGGTTTTGAAAATTTCCATATTTAAGTATAAAATTAAGGAATCCATGTATATGTACTGCAGTGAGTTAGTGTTTTGAATTTTGGTCTTTTGGAATGCATTTTTGTTTAAGTGGCATGAATTGGGGTATACGTTTGAATTCAAATGATCAATTTTCCCCATGAGAAAATCATAGTTTGTAACCTTGCAAGTCATGTTTGAAATGCTAGGTGATTTATTGGTGGCTTAGATGAACACCAATTCAAATTCGATTCAAATTGTAAGTATCTTTGTTAGGATTCAAATTGAGTCTTAGCTTGTGAAGGAAGGGATTCCAATTTCATCAAGTTTATGAATACGGTCATGGAATCTTTAATGTTGTAAATCATAAATAATGTATCCTTCACTAAATCTACCTTTTCCTAGAAAACTTGAAATTTTATCCATTTGTAGAATCCACGATGCCTTGGATTCCCTGAATTCGTCTAATCCTAAATTTCTTGAATTTATAAAATACATGATGTATGATAAAATTTAAATCTTGAGGAAGATGTAGGGTGAAGTTTTATGATCTTATAGAAGTCTTCCAATTGAAATTTGACTAAGTGTTTATTTTCACGGAATCCACCTAAGCATGAAATGCTTGAGGGTCAGTTACTTCACAGAATCAGTGAGGGGATAGATTCCCCAAAAAATCATCGAAGGTCAAAATCTACAGATGTGTCAAAAACCTAATATGCTTGATGCTTGATTTTGAAGGTTTGCAACTTGGTGTAAATGATTCCAATGATGATTTGAAGATAATTGCATGTTGCATGAGTGCTTTAATGATAAATTTAATGATGCACTAGTGTTGTAATGGTTAATTTTTCTTAGCATTATAGTAATTATGGGTTTTTCTAACCAAATACAGGCTGAATCTAGCAAAGGAAAAGGCTCTAAGAAAAAACTCACTGAGCCACTTAAAGAGGAATCTACAACTAGAGCTGAAAGGATGAAGTACGACTTCAAGGGAATGAGGCTAGAGTGCAAGATCACTTCAACATGGGCCAAGGTTGCAGACACTAGTATGGGTCATGTAAACTATGAAGACTTCAAGCAAAGAATGTAGTGTAATGCACCCACTCCATTGGCATAAATATTGGTACATACAGAGTTAGCACAAATTGTTGGATTCCCACCTTCAATATAGTTTCTAGAGTTAATCACAATGTGTAAAAAATTATGACTCTGACAGGATCATGATTATTGGTCCTCAAGGGAGAGTGGTGGAAAATCTAACTAAAGAATCTCTACCTGAAGCATTCAACATTAGGTCACATCAAAAGTTGGTGAAGATAAACTTGAAGATAGCACAACAATTATATGATTCCAACTGAATTGAGGCCTTGGAAATCACAAACTACTCATGGATGGACAAGCCATATTCTCACTACTCCACACTTCCCAAACAATTGCATAGAAGTGAGTTCAAAATTGAGTATAATGACATGATTTCTCTTCTTAGGAGAGTAATGGGATTAGACAAAGATTTATCTTTGAAGAATTCATGTTTCATGTTATTTCCCAAATTACAAAAATAATTCATTACCAATGGGAAGGAATCATCAGTGAAAATTTTGATCTACATTTGAGGAGTGTACAGGATACCAAGACATTCACCATGACTTCATATGTTGTGTATATGCTAGCTAGGGATTTCAAGTATAAGGGTCTAAGTTGCAAAGGGACAATAGCTCAAGATAGGGTGTATGATGTTTATACTCAACTACATTTCAACACCTCCAATTTTAGAAGGGTCAATGATGCTTTTACCATGTATATTATAACCAAAACCTTACAATATGCACTTCATGTAAGAATCTTAGCAAAAGCAATGGACTTAATCAAGAAATATGGATTCTATTTTATTCTATTTCCAAACTTCACTTATATCAAAGTAAATGGATCTCCAAAGGTTCTATGTTGGCTTCCCAAATATCCTACTAACATGCTAATATTGTTGGATTTGACAAGAGAATTGGCTGCATTTGATGCTATTTTGAAAGGGATGCATAAAACATATATTGGAGTTGACTTCCCCTTGAGGATTGGTAGCTTGGAAGCATGCCCATTCATACATAGTGCACACCATTCAGAGATTGAGATGGATCATCTACACTTGTATTATCATTCAAATAGAGGAAGTTTTGTTCCCTATGGAGTTGCAAAGAGAATGGGCATTAGGGAATATAGACATAAGGATCACATTGAAGATTATTGGGAAAATTGCACTTGACGATGAATTTGAGTCCATAAAGAGAATATGTTCAAGGCTTTCCTTGAAGATGATTAGACTTCATAGAGTGTGACATGTGCCAGATCAAGTTGATGATGAATAATACCCCATCTAATACCATGATTATGTTCAGTTTCAAGATAAACCACTCCCTACAATCAATTGGTCAGAAGATGAAATTGTTGACTTGCACCAAATTACTTCCCTAGTATTGAGATACTCTAAGCAGTGGGTCAAACATAGGATCTTGGAGTTGGAAGCAATAGGAAAAAAGTTTACCTTTGATTTACTAGGAGACTTGGACTCTCATTCAGAGGAGGAAATTGAGAACACGCAGGAGAATGCTGTAGTTCCTCATGAGGGGGAGGTTACAGAAGTGGCGCCTATTGTAATCAAGAGGAAAACTAGAATTCAAACAAAAGACAAAGAGATTAAAAGACAACCAGTCTCCAAAAGGAGAAAATCAACAAAGGAAACTACTAGGGAAGAGGATGTAGAATCCCATCCTTCCAAGAAAAGAAGGATTATCACTGAAGGAGAGAAGATAGCAAGTTCTAAGAAATATAAGGTTGACGAAAATCAAGCCAAGGCTATTGAAGTAGAAAGAACTCTAAAAAGAAAAAGGTTTCTCCTTCTAGTGTAGAGAATGCAGAAAAGGTAGTGAATGAGTTTGACAAGAACATTGAAGAAACATCTGATGAGAGGTTGATAATGCTTAGAGAGCAGTTACAAGAAATAATACTCCTCCTCTATCTACTTCACAAAATGTGCAAATTGAAACTGATAAAGAAGAGGGAGAAGCTGCAATAAATGAAGGCAATGTATCAAATGAGCTTGGGAAACAAGAACAAGAAGAAAAAGAAGATGAAGATGTGCCAACTCCTAAGAGTTGAGAACTTGGTAATCTTGGAGTGGAATTAGAAAAAAAGGACTTAGAGTTGCAAAGTGATAAGGAAGAGAAAAAAGAGTCAGAGCAAACAGATCAAATGCCTTCATAGTCTCCTGAGAAGGAGGAAGTACATGTATCTAATGATGATAACCAAGAAGGAAAATAAAATCAAGATGATGTTGATAAATATCTAGAGAACCTTGAAAAAATTCAATCTAAGGATCAAGAACAACAAAATGTTTCTCAAGATGATACAAACAAAGAATAGTCCACTGCTCCTGACTGGTTCAAGGAGTGATTGAAGCCAAAGTTGATCATTGTAGAAGAAGATAATCTTGATTGGGGTAAATTCTTAGAAAATTTGGGCAAGATAAAAGAGAAAAAGAAGGTAAGGGTGGTTTCGAGAATGAGAAGGGATGAATTGAATAATAGAATTCTTCATGTTGGAACACCTGCAAATGATAAGTATAAGGATGAAGTTAGTACAACTGACTACAAGGTTTAGACTATTCACTTGGGTCCAACTGCAAAAGAGCAAGAAAAAGAAGATCTCCAAGAATTAGTGCAGACCATCCTTAAGAGACTTGACAATGAAACCTAGGCTAAGGAAAAGTTGCAACAACAAACAAAATAATTGCAAAAGTACATCCAACATTTTATCAAGCCTTTACAAACACAAAATAGTGAGGGTGTCTCATTTTCAAAGGGTTTGTTATCCAAAGATGCAATAAGTGAAATTGAAAGAATGAGAACCTACTTGCAAGTTACTCAACAATGGATTGGAAGTGTATGCTAAAGGGGATATGCAATGATAGAGAAGGTATTGCATACACATGAGAAGGCCTCATCATTCCTTGTGGATATAGCCCATTTTTCAATAGAATGTCCAAAAATAGATGACACCACCATTGTTGAATTAAAAAGTTGATTGATTTTCTAAAAGTTTTGATCAAGGAGAATGTCCTCACAGCTGAAAGTGTAGACAAGCTAATTGAATGGATAGATGCATTCAATTTCAAGAAGGAATTAATGATGAAAGAATCAAAGAAAACATTGAAGATCCAAAGTAAATTCAAGGAAATATCAAATAGTTGCATTGCATTTTTGGAGATTGTAATAGGAAGAAAGAAGTTTGGAAAGAAGAAATTAAAGGTGGATCAATTACAAAAATGGTGGCATGAAGTCTATTCTCCAGTTGAGGATGGAATTGTAACAAATGATCAACTTGAAGATGTAGTTTATATTTCCAATTTGGATAAATATCAAGGGTTACAAGCATATTTGGAAAATAATTTAGATAAATATGGAGAAGAAATAATGTCTAAGAAGCTAAGAATAAATTTTATCCCAACTCTAGATCAGGCCAACCTAGATAATGTTCTTTCAAAGGTAAAGAACTTTCTAGAAGTTCCAACAAGGATAAGGAGGTTGTAGAAGTGCCAACAAGGATAAGGAGGTTGAATCATCTTGATTTCCTTGGAAAGCATGCATATTACATCAAAAGTGTTGGGGTTACATGTCACATGTGCATTGATTTTTGTCCCTAGGACCTTTTATTTAATTATAAAGTGCTTTTGAGGCTAAATTTTTCATATATTTCATTGTAAAAATAAATTAGGTGATAACAACTGCCAAGACCAACCTATTTGGTCAACATAATGTAAAACCTAATTTAATTTCTCTCCTAGTCCAACATGTCAAGTGCTTCTCTATATATTGAGGCTCCTTTCTCATTTCTAATGTTGTTGTTGTTGTTCTTGCTACTGGACATGAGGTACTTGAATTGTTGCATTTTTTGGTGAAGTGAATACAATTGAAGACATTGTATTTTGTTTCTCTTCCTTGTGTTATTTCATCTATGTATGGTTCTTGTGTTTCAAATCTATTATGAGTTATTTTGAGTAAGTGATTTCAAGATTAATCTTAGAGCTAGTTATAGGTCATTCATGTTTATGATAAAGTATTTAAGGTGTTAAGGAATCTCTGGTCCATACTTTTAGCAATTTTTTTATTGTAATTTATTTTGTAAAGTTATGTTGGGCCTACTCTTTATTACAATCAAGTTCAACTGTGAATGTTTATGCATTTCATGCTTTTGGATCAATTTTTGAATTCTTACAATCTAAAAATATTTAATACCTTTGGAGATTGCATTGTTCTTGTGATACTGTAGATTTAATCTTGGTTAAGAAAGGATTGGTTTTGGAAGATTGGTCCACCTTGAATGCTCTGGTGTTCTCATGAATGATATTAGGTTTTAGATTAGATACCCCTATAAACCCTCATATTTTTCTATTTCTTTTAAAATCATTTTTAGAATAGGATTCATAAAGCATCACCATATTGCTACATTAGATGAATTTGAAGCTTCCAACATTTGACTTGTAAGGCTGCCTGTGATTACCACCAAATCATATTTTTATTGAGTTGTTTGTGCATTGTAAAGACCTGACATTAGAGACCATGGGGTTAGTTCTTGAGGCTTGCTGATAGAAATTTACCTTTCAAGAGATATAGGATACTTGTATTCTATTTGAGTTGTTACAGTGCTAAAAACACCATCAACACTATCTACCATGAAATTTTTTTGGCACTGACCTAATTTGAATTTGCTTGGATGATGTGCATAGCTGACCTTGGAGAAGGACTTCAAGGTTGAAGATGAAATAAGTATGATTTGATCTATTGAGGGATGTTAAAATAAATGCAAATGATACGAATTTCAAACTGATAGAATGCAAATTTGAGAAGTGTAGTGTGAGCTTTCTATTGAACAAGACAACTGAGAGGGGGGTCAATCGGTTGTAACAAAATTTAACCTTTAAAAATTTTCACCAGAAATCAAATCAATCACAAATCCTTTAGTTTGATAATCGGATCATCATTAAGTGTAAAGGTGAAAAATATAAAACATCCCACATACATAATAACACTAGATTTATGTGGAAAACCCAATAATGGAAAAACCATGGTGAGGATTAGCTCACAATATAGAGAATATCAAAACTGATTACAAAGCCTCACTGCCAATGAAGGCTCATTCCCAAAACATGAATCACTTTTTGTATTAGGACTCACTATCCAAACAAGGGTTAACCACCCTGAGGGAACACTACTACATAGATATAAAGAAAATAGAAGAGATATGTTACAAAGAGAGGACAATCTCAATGAAACATAAATTTCCACCACAACTCACTCAAAATCTTGTAGACATGCTTGAATGATAGAGTACACCTTTAGCTCACTTTTTCCAAAAATTCATTATTTAGAATTTGCACTAATCTGCACCAACTCTCATTACTTACACACTAATTCACATCTATCTCACATCTATATTGCTCTATTTATTTGTACTTCATCTTTCACCAATATCTCAACATGTATTTATACCATCTTCAACTTTGAAAAGTTAGCCATAGACCATTTGCATTTACAATTTCAAATTATGCCAGTGCCAAAACATTCTAGGGTGGAATTAGAATGAGGGAAAATGAATCACATGCTTCAGCATGCTTCCATTAGCTTTGAAAGTGGTGTTAAACACAAGGTCAACAAAACATTTATTATTCACATAAATCAATTAAGCACATGCAACCTTAGCATGATCCAATCATTCTAGATAACAAAATTATCTTCAAAATGATAATATCACCTTAACTCTCGAATTGCAAGTCATAAGAATCTAACAAGAAGAAATCTAGAGCAACTACATTTCCCTCAAACCTAAACTAGATACCCTGAAAAGCACAATTCAAAACTAGTGAACATAACTCACATTGTAAAATGATCCAAAAGCCAAAATATTGAATATAGCAACTTCTAATGACCATGATGAACCACATGAACATAGGAGAAAATCCCTAAGAAAAATTTGAAGCAACAACTGAACACCTATAACCTTTCTTCATTACAATTTTATCAATATCCTTAACATATACAACCAATAACCTATATCCATGACATCAATGATAACACCATTGTCACACTTCCTTCCTACTTGCAACAATCTCCCCCTTTGTCTTTTATGACAACACATGATGTGAGAAACCATCAAAGACAATAGATTTCCTCATGGTTTTACTTTCTCCCCCTTAGTAGATACTCTTTTCACATCTTTCTCTCCCCCTTTTACATCAATGGAAAAGGCATAGGATGTTTTACATTGAGTTCCCCTTTGACATCAAGAAAAAAATACTCTTTCAATGAAACCACATACCACTACCTACTCTCCTTGAGAGGTAGCAACCAAAACATTAGTCTAGAAGAAATTAGATCCATAGATTCACCAGACTGATGCATCTCCATATGCATCTAGTTCAAGAAAAAAGGGGAAATAACCCCTAACTTCTCCCAAAGATACTCAAAAGTATCTTTAGAAAGAGCCTTTGAAAATATGTCAGCTACTTGATCCTTCATCGGCATATACTCAAGTTTTACTTCATTCTCCACAACCTTCTCTCTCAAAAGGTGATACCTGATAGATATATTCTTTGTCCTTGAGTTCATCATTGTATTCTTTGAAATGTTAATTGCACTTGTATTATCATAGAAGATATAAATAGGATCATCATACATTACTCTGATATCTTTCAATGTCTACCTCATGCATAAAACTTGTGTACAACAAGATGCAACAATAATATACTTAGCTTCAATAGTAGATAAAGAAACTGAATCTTTTGTTTTACTCAACCAAGCCACCAATCTGCAACCAAGAAAGAATGCACCACCACTCAAGTACTATTTCAATCATCTACAAAACTAGCCCAATCTACATCTATGTAAGTACCTAGTGTCAAATCAGTATCACTAGGATACCATAAGCCACAATCTAGAGTTCCATTCAAATATCTATATATCCTCTTAACAACAACAAAATGTGTTTCTTTGCAGTCTTCTAGAAATCTTTCCACAAGACAAACTACATGCATGATATCTGGTCTAGTAGTAGTCAAATACAACAAACCTCCAATCATAGATTTGTAATGCTCTAATCAGCCTTAGGTGAATCATCATCCTTACTCAATTTGCAACTAGTCACCATAGGAGTGCATACTGGTTTAGAACTATCCATCCCAAACTTTTTCAACATTTATCTTACATACTTTGACTATGAAATAAAGATCTCTTTCTCTATTTGATTAATTTGCAGCTCAAGAAATAAATTCATCTCACCAAACAAAGACATCTCAAATTATCTAGGTGTCTTAGGGGACACCACTAGAGCTTCTTCCTATTCTTCATTCTCCTTCTCCTGTTCTTCCATAACTTCTTCAATTCTTACACAATTAGGTTCATCAAATACATATCCATCAACTTCAATTGAATTCTTCATTGCTTCATCAACCTTGAAATTTGTGCTATTTACAATCTATCTCGATCTTTTATTGAAACAATTGTAAACTTTGATCTTTGTAGAATATCCAAGGAAAATACCTTCATCACTTCTAGCATCAAATTTCCCTAAATTTTCTTCATCCCATCTGATATAGCATTTTCTTCAAAATACTTTGAAATACTTAACAATAGGAATTCTTCCACGCCATATCTCATAGGGGGTCCTAGTACTATTAGCTCTTGCTTGAACTCGATTGAACACATAAACACCAGTGTGAATAAATTTTTTCCATTAAACTTCTGATAAACCATCTTCAGTAATCATTGATCTACCAGCTTCTTGAATTGTTCTATTCTTTCTTTCAACAACTCCATTCTACTAAGGAGTTTTAGGATTAGATAACTGTATTTTTATACCATGAACTTCACAAAACATATTAAACTAATGGGAGGTTAATTTACCAACTTTGTCAAACCTCAAGAATTTTATTCTTAAATTCGCTTCATTATCTACCATAGCTTTGAATGTCTTGAATCTATCTAATGATTCAAATTTCTCTCTAAGAAAAGTAACCCAGGTATACCTAGAGTAATCATCAATCAAAAGCATAAAGTGCATTTCTCCTTGTAAACTTCTTACTCTTGTAGGACCATAGAGATCTATATGAATCAAATCCATTAGTCCGATAGTAGATTGTTCCTTTGATCTGAAGTTTTTTTCTACTTTCTTTCCAAACTAACAATTCTTGCAAATAGCATTAATAGGCTTTGTAATCCTTGGTAAATATCTTACAACTTGCACTACACTGATCCTTGCTAGGTTATCAAAATTCATATGAAAATCATTGTTTTGGATCCTTTCCTGATTTCACATCTCTTATCCTCAAATACAAGATTATATACTTTGCTACACATCTATCCAACACACAAGAGATTATGCCTTAAACCCTTAACATAGTAGACATCATCAGTATTATTCTTTCCATAAAAACTTATTGAACCTATCCCACAAATTTTAGCACTAGTATCATCTCCAAACATAACTAAGCCTACATCATATTTTTCTAATTTAACAAATTTACTCTTATCACCGGTCATGTGATGTGAACATCCATTGTCAACAACACAATAGTTCTTTTCTTGTTTAGCATGTAGGGAAGAAATTACAGTATCTTCCTCTTTCTCTTTCTCAAGAGGACATTCCTTTTCCTATCTTTTAGATTCAACAAAATTAGGTTCATCTTTTATAGCCAAGAATAAGCATTCATTGTCATCAAAATCTCCATAATTAGACTCATCATCAAAAATACTAGAATTTTCATTCACATAATAGGCTCTATTGATCTTCTTGCCTTTGTTTTCTTTCTCAAATATTTTTTTGTTCCTCCTAGATCCTTCTAGACACCTCGAAGCATAGTGACCTATTCCTCCTGTTGGTCATCAAATATTATGCTTCTCCAATAGCCTTGTGGGAAATTTAGCGAGTGGGTGACCAATTTGCACTTCACTTAATGATCTTTGATATTTTTATAGAAAGCCAACTCTTCTTTGTGTTTTGGGTAAAAGGTAGAAATAAATGAAGATAAAACATAAAAAATGGTGATGCACCAAAGCTTTTAGAGCATTTCAAACCTTAACTATAACTTATAACTGATATGATAGACACAGAATGTGACAAACCCTTCATTGTTAGGAAGAGAATGAGCAACAAAGGCTAGAGAACGCACAATGCAGTCTTTCAAATCTTCCTATGGAAAGCACCCATTAAGGTCCAATCAGACATAAGAAAACTCTAAAGATTAACATAAATATACAAAAACTTACATAACCCTTCTTCCTTCATAGCATAATATGGAAAATGATAAACTCTTTAGAAAAAATGGAAAAGTTCAATAGACATAATCCAATTTTTGAAAGCTAGCACTCAAAATAGAAGCTTAATATCATACAAATTAGATATCCTAACTACCAAGGAAAACTTAACACAATGTTTTTAACATGAACGATATATAAAAAAGAAATTTTGACGAAGGCCATAACATGCACAATTTCAAAGATTTCTCCTAAATAGATAGAACTTCTATAATATATGAACTAAAAAAAAATTTGGATACCAATCTCATGATACTTTGAATTAAATATAACATGCTAGAGAGTATAAGAGTATTTTGTAAAAAACCCCTTCTACTTCTGAGAAAATAGAAACTCTCTACTAAATCTATATCCTTCAAAAAAAAAATTGAAGCAATTTTTCTAACTCTTGAACTTACATTTCCAACCCCTATTTATAACCAGAAGAAGAGAACATTTCCACAAAAATTTCCAGATGCCTAATCCTGATAGCTCACAATCTGATCTTAGCTCTTGATTACATTGTGGAAATATTTTCTCATTAAGTCCCAACTACTTAATTAATGGCTTTAGATATTTTAGCAAAGATAGTTGTTAGAAAACATTTATATTTTAACACATCCTAGCAAAAATATGATCGATCAACCATAGAGGTTGATGACACTGACTTGTAGGTTACACCCCAAAAGTAAGATTCCCATCGTGTTACTAACAAACTCTTCCTGAAGAGATTACTCTGTAAAAATAAAAACTGCCCGATGCCTATAAATGACATGTCAAGCGAGCGGGTGATCTCATATTTGTGAGAGTAGCTTTGAAGAAAATACCTACCAAGCTAACACGTACTTAGACTCATGCCCGAAAGGAATATTTTATGTAAATAAATTCGTACAACCACCACATGGCACATTGTGCACCTTTATGCAAAAGCATCCTTCATCCTTTGAGTGCAGATTTATCCCAAAATGAAAAGGAGTAAAGGATGAAAACCAAAGAAAATATTAAAGGAAAAATTTCTTTACACTTATGGTGACTCACACGGGGCCTTTTCTTGTGAAGGCATGAACCTGGAGCTCTAGTAATTCTTGGAGTTTGAGGAAGGAAAAGTGCTAGACTTCCCAATCCAAATTGGTGGACCGGATGAGGGTTTGTAGAATCTCATATGCTTGATCTAGATCAAGGACTTCCTTAAAAGAAACCCCTCCCCACCTTGATGAAATAGCCCCGATGTGGTAATAAAGCTGAGAAAGGGGAAGGATTTCCCTCTCAATTTCCTCAATAGTGGGCAATGGGCTTAGACCAAGGAGTACTGTGGAATTCTAGATTTTGAGTCTTATTGCATCCATGATCTACTCAATTGGTAGGACTCCTCCATCTGGTGAGAAAAGAGTGAGTAATCCATACTTAATAAGAATATTGAACTCCTTGTTGATCTCATTAACCTCCCTATTCAAAACTTCCTAGAAATTTTTTATTTTTGACACAACCTTGTTGTAGTTGATGAATTTGCTTGCTTTCCTTGAGGCTACTATTTGGTCAAGAATTTTGGCATCTCCCAAAGCTTCTTCGGTGGCCTTATATAACTTGGAGATTAGGATCTCTAACTTCACAACATGAAGAGCATAAATAAGTAGAATTTGGTCAACCACTAGGCCAACCTTCTCGTTTAATTCTTGGGCATCCCAAAAAAGCTACAAGACTAGTTTCAAGCCAACGACCACAAATATAATTCTCTCCCAATGAGTGGCTATCAATCTTTTTAGTATCGAGAAGATCCTAAATCTCTATGCCATATCCAATTCCTAATAGAATTGAGACTCCCTTGCTTTTATAATCTCTTCTAATTGGCTCTTCTCCTGGAGTGTATTCTTGAGCTTGGATCTTACCTTCCCAATCTCTTCTTCACAAGTCCACTTTGAAATAGAATTGATCTCTTGCTTCTCTTTCATTTCCCTTTCTATTTCCACCTAGGCTTTATGAAGATCATCAGAGGCTTAAGATTGGATGCTATCCAATTCATTTTACATATCCTCCTTTTTTTCTGATCCAACATCCAAGCCTCCTTTTGTAGCATATTAGATACACCATTTAGTCTAGTCATATCTTTGCCCATCTCCGTTATTTGTGTTAAAATTTTGCATTCATCTCACATTCAGAAGCAACCTCAACTTTCAATTTCTCTATCTCGGCATGGAGCCAATCCTGTTTAGTTTGGGCCTCTTCGAACAACTTAGTCGCTTCCCCTTGCTAATTTTGTAATTGCCTTAGGGGTATGTGCAAGATCATCATGGAAAAAATAGGGCCTTAAGTGGCAAAAAATTCAGAAAAATCAGAGTTAGGCAACTTGACATAAAAATTTGAATAAGCTATCTATATTACTTCAAAAATATGTAAGAATAGAATTTGTAGCAAATTGAATGTAGTTTCTAAACTACTAGGTTTATTTTAAAAAAATAAAAAATATATTTGGTGAAAATTTGAAATTTCAATGCAGTAGAACTTAAATTTCAGGGAAAAAATAAGTAGGTGTTTGTTTAACCACCCTAACCACAATAAAATGATAATATATTTTTATAAGATTCTAGATATAATTAGAGGACTCATGTCCTAATGTGATGCATATATTTTTGTAATTTTTTTCAAAGTAAATAATTAATTATGAATTTTTTATTACAAATTTTAAAAAATATAAAAACTCATATGTTTGACCACCTTAACTTGGTCAAAACTTTATAAAATTCATTTTTTTTTAATCCTATAGAATGCAAAGCATAGAATGTGATGCATGTTTTGGATTCAAAAAATGTGACATCGTTCGAAATCTATAGATGTCTTTCTATCAGCCTTTTAATCAAAACTTTAGTTGTAATTCAAATAGAAAATGAATAATAATTATTTATTAAATTCAGAGTAAAGCATAATTTATATTGGTGGAAAGCTAAGAATATCCTTTAAAAACCCTTTTCGTTTCATCAATTTTGGATAAAAAAAAATTCACCAGCCACATGGGCCATCATATCAGTTACATATTGCCACTTTTTGGTCCATCATGATCCTGCACATACCCTTAGGCAGGCTATTTCCACATCCTTTCCCTTGATTTCTGTTGGTAGCCTGTCCACCGTGTCTTTCACATTTTCCAACTCTGCCTCACACTTATTCAATTTTTTTCCAGCTTCTCATAGTCGGTAAACCATCTTTTGAGTGGCTTTAGCTAGAACCACTTTGTTGCGTGGGAGAGTCTCACTCAAATCAAGTCCTACAACTCTAATGTTGTAATATTCTAGCTACATTTCTCCTTCTAGATTGGATGGTAGTGGCTTCATGGTAGCAATCAATAGGCAATTTTTCTCCTTGTTAAAATATGCCTCAATATTCTAAGCAGCTAGTTTCGCCATGGATTTTCCATGTAGTTAATATTTTCTAGCTTGTCGGGCTTGCTTCATTGCATCCAAGTGGCTTTGAAGACTCTTTGGGGTGTCAATACTTTGTGCAACAATAGAAGCACCTAGAGGGAGATTGAAAAGGGTGATGAAAGGAGAATCTTTGGCTGTATGAGATTTTAGAGGACAAAAGGTAGTGTTATCATGGAAAAATGTGGGATGCAATATGTGGACTGAGAGAGGGGAACACCCATCAAAGTAAAAGGATAATCGGGTGGAAAGAGAGAGATTTTCCTAAAAGTAGATGGGTTTGGTGAAACTGGCAACATGGACACTTCATTATTCTCAATGGGGGCCCTTGATAGGGTGATTAATGAATCAATAATGGCTGAAAAAAATGATGCTCTCTCAACATGTGTGGTTTCTTCATGGGGTTCATTATTGAATATGGTCGGGGGTTCATTTAGAATGACGAAATCAAAATCTATGAATAGTGGACTCTTTTCAGTAGATGAGAGTGGAGGAACAACTAAAGATGTAGAAGCACGTAGAAGAGTGGGAGCAAGACTTACCTAGGTTGCACAAGTTGAATGTGTTGGATGATTGGACTCCACCTCTTCCTTTCCTTTTCTTGATGCACCTGGTCCACCTAGGTCCTGGACTCATCTCCTCTTCGTATGGGAAGAACTGGAAGATTCAGACTTCTTGGTGGTTGATCCTACCAAAACTTGGGCTTCAACAACTCTAGCAAGTCTCTTTGGGGACTTTCAGGTCATTTTTCCTTTCCCTCGGGTGCTATTGGAAGATGTGATATGTGATCCCTTTTGTATCAACCCCTTTCCTTTCCCTTTTCTTGTGTCAAGTTCTTAAGGTTGGGAAGTGTAGAGTGGAAGCTCCTCTAGTTCAATCTCTTGATCAGACTCAGGATTACTATCATTTGTTTTGGCCTCCTTTTCATAGATTTGTTCAAACTTCTCATCATACAACTAAACATCTCCATACATAGCACTGAGGCTTTTAATTTCCTATCAATACCTCCATAAATCCACTTTCTTTCTTTTCGACCATCCTAGCTGCTTCAGTTGCATGTTGAGGGACTTTCTAATTTGGATGCTTTGTTGGTTCTCCATTGTCTTGACATAAAAGTTAAGCCATGGTGGCTGATCGAATGATATGAAGGCTAAGTTGATGCAAAACTCTAGATTCTCCTCAGTCAAGTTCATTCTTGATTCAAAATATTCCCTCCTCTCATGCCTTATAATCAGGATGTACCTTATTGGGTTGCAGCTCCATGCATCACAAATAAAGACCAAGCCCAGGTGCACCAATTTGTTAGAAAGCACCTCTTGCTCCTTTCTTTTATAAGTGTTACCTGACTATTGGCAATGGTGGGGGATAGGTGAACCGCTATCTTGTGCCTTTTGGCACCATAGGCTTTTTGAAATAGTTTCCTAACAACATGCCTGGCAATGGTGAGGGGGATCGGGTGAAATTTAGTCGGAAATAGTTTCCTATGCCTCCAAAGCCTCAAACAACTAAAACTATGAAATTTAATAAAGGTAAACTTAGCTCCCAAAAAATAATCCACTAGGGTCTATGAGCTTTTCATCCATTATAAGAATTCAAGGGAAAAATAACTCGAAGGGCATGGGGACAAGTCAACAAGCACTGGCCTCAGGCAGTAATCCACAAACCAATAATAATCCCAGGTCTTGGAAAATACATGGGTCTAGATCCAAATCAGCTAGTATGACCCCTTTACATCAAACTTATACAACAACAAATGCCTCTCTAAAAACTTAGAGTTTTGATACAAGATCAAGAGTGCTAGAAAAGAAGAATACCTGAACATAAAAGTAGTGCTATAATTTCTCAATTTTTCTAGCATCTTTTTAGATATTACCTCAACAAAATTGAAATATTTTTGACTTTTCTCCCTCTTGAGCATGAAAGCCAAGCCCATCTAGAAAGCATAAACCTTTTCATCATCATCATGGCCATAGATACAAGCCAACATTGAGAAAATGACCTATACATCTGTTTTGAACATCTTGTGTGACAAAGGGAAGAGGAGTTGATTTCCTTCTGGCTTCTCCTCTATTTCATCCTCATAAAAATTCAACTATTTAGTTCTGGTCATCTAAAACTCTTTCATTATTTTTTGCTCAAATCTTTTGGCACCCCAATCTATAGTGATGCATAACATATCCCAGATGGTCACTGCACTGATTGTAACCCTTATCCTACCACCAATTATAACCCTTATTTCTTTGTCAAACCTCTTAGCACATGCATTCACCAGCTTTGGACATGGGTGTATAGTGGGAAAAATGAATTATGGCAAACCACAATTCTAGAGCCATAATGTAAAACCTTTGATTCTGGTGTAGGGGCGCCTTGTCAATTTTTGTCAATATAGTCACATGTTAGGTTTTGGGTGTTTAAAGTCTTGTTGGACGTAATAAGGTTTGGTTTAGACCATTTGCAATGTAATGGGTCATGTGGGCTCAGTTCTAGTTAGAGTTGTCAAGTTTTGTTAAGTTTTGCAAATGTTGCCAACAGTTGCTTTCAACTTTGCAATATTGTCCTATTTGGAAGTTGAACGGTCATGTAGTTCAAAAAATAGTTGTGAATCATTGTTTTGTGGTGAAAAAAATTTAAATATGCTTGAAAAAGGTTGAGGCAATATTCTGTTGAAAATTTTTGTGCACAAGCAATAAAGAAACTTTAATTTTTGGTGTGTTTTCTGAGAAATCTGCTACTACAATGTTTTTGTATGGTTCTATACTAAGGGATAATGATATAAATTTCCTTGTATCTAATGTATTTATGAAATAGCTTTGTTTTGGAGTTGGTTTGAGTTGTTTTCATAAAGTTTGAAGGTTTTTATAAGCAATTTACTGGAAGTGGTCTGAAAACCCTAAGGCAAGAGGGTTTGAGTAAGAAAATGGAATAAATCACCATTCCACTTGTGGAAATTGCTACAAATTAGTGAAATGGCACTATATAGGATGTTCTTTATGTTTAGTAGGATTGTATATGTATGGGATGGAGGTAGGGCCCTGTTTGTGCAATCCCTAGCCTACTATTTCAATGTATTAGGCTAGTTTTGATAGGTAGAAGTAGGGTTTTGATAGTGAGTAAATTTGTGGATGTTCCAGTTGGTAAAATCTATTGTTCCAAACCAAATTTGATCTTTTTAGAGCCATATAATGGATATTGGTGATTGGGAAAAGGTTTAACACACACTTTCAATGTAAAAGGGGCCTAATTGGGCTTAAGGGTAGCGTAGCAGACCTAGTTTGGAGGTGATGTTCTCAAAAAACCCTAAGCACAAATCTGATATGTTGAAGTTCATAAAGGGTACTCCAAATGGTAATTGTTTTATGGGTTTGAGGCCTTCTCTAAAATATATCCTAAATTTTCATGATTTGATGCGCTATAAGGGAATATGAGTGAATTGTGAGTTAGACACCAAGTTGTGGTTTTTGATATTGAAATATTGTTGTAAATTGCTTGAATTGTCTTTGTTAAGATACCTCCACCACTACTCTACATAAAATTAGTATCGTATCATATGTTTTGATCTTTTGAAGGAAAGAGGTTGAAGTTTGAAGAGGGAAAAGTTACAAATTGAAAGGACAAGATGCCTCCTAAAGGTAGTGCAGTCATTGCTAGGGAAATAAGGATGATGAAAGAGTCTCAAGAAGCTATGATAGCTATTGACAATGATTTTATCACATTAAACAACTCGTATAGAATCTCCACAGACAAGACTGCAGAAAGCCTACCTTTCTTGAATGATATGAAACAAAGACAACCTAAGAAAGAATTCTGCATTCACAGAACAAAGATTGAATTTCGTTTAATCCCAAGTCTTCATAAATTAGGTCATGATTGCACTAAACATAGCTCTCAGGTAATGATGTGATAATTTTTTTGTTAATTTCAAAGGGGAATACAATTATTTCCAGTTTTATCAAGGATTACTAACATTTCACATAAAACATCAATTTTATCATCAAATGACATCATAAAATCAAAAGATTCATCATAATATTTCATGAATAAAACAAATTATTTTCTATCACTTAAGTAGATTTAGCATTAACCATTCAACAATTTCATGGAAAATAAAAGATTTTCAACAAAGCTATTTCCATTCACTATTTTTTTAGAACATTTTCAAAAATATTAACATCTAATCTAAAGAAAAACATAAAAAAAAAGTAAAAAAAAAATTCTCTCGGTTATTCTCCATGGATGCCCCAAAGAATTAATCAAAACAAAGCAAACGGCTTTATACTTCACCAGATTGCTTCCCAGCTATCTATAAAACGATGCAAGTCTTTTAAGAGGGGGTTTCATTTATGGACACCGAATAGGTTTTGTATGCACCCTTAAATGACGTAGCATATAGTCTTCTTCAACCAAACTGACAAAACCAACTAAAAAACATACTTAGATAGGAAGCTATCTATAATGCTTTGGTATCAATTAATGTCTATGTGCATACAAAGTTTTACACCAGAATGGTTAAGAAGATAGGAAAAAAGAATAAAACTTAAAAGAAATTTTTGCTCCTCTGACATCCACAAATTTTGAACTTAAAATAAAAATGTGAGAGGAAATGGCCTTTTATAGAAACAAGGCACCCCAAAATTTCAAATTAAAATAATCTCAGAGAAATCAGAAACAAAAAATTAAAATAAGTCATGTGGCATATGCCAATTGTCATCAAGAACTTTCTAGAATAAGTCAAAGCTTTGACTTCATCCACAGCAGTAGTTTTCTCCTTACTTTAGTACGAACACTTTATGTTCATCGATGCTACAAACTTTCCTTTGAAATATCAGAATGAAAAACACCTACCGAGATCGGGACTAGCCTACAAAATTAACAACAAATAGATTCTATTACACTTTCGGTATCTAGTATCTGGTTCTTTTTGTATTCACTTATGGCTTTGTTTCCAGATTTCTTCCTTCTTTCTTTGATTGGTACTCTCAAAAAGCTTTAAATATTTGATGCATGTGTTCCTTTGAAATCCTTCTTATTGCTCTCTAGGTAAGTTTGAGCCTAATATATTATTCAGTCACTTGAAGTAGGACGTCATTTTTCTATGCCTGTTCTGCTTCATATTTGACTATAACATTTCTACATTGTATTATTTCATCGATAACCTCCCAAGTGTCAACAATTGAACATGATCTTTTCTTATTCTTTCTATCCATTCTTTGAAAGTTTTAGCTTCCTTCCCATCCCACCCTAATGTTTGAGGATCAAAGCTTTGTCATGACAATACCTCAATAAATTCTTTATTTTCTCTTATCAGTCTTTTGCACTCAATGGAGACCTTTTTAAATCCTTCAATACATTGTACTAACATGTCACCTTCTCATTTCAACTATTTCTTCCACTTTCTTGGCAATGAAATTTCAGATTATGATATTATATTGTTTTGTATTAACTCTTGGACATATTTCTCTATGAGAATTTCCATATTTTTCCTTTCATCAATGACTTGCTCCTAGCGAAGTTTACATTCATCTTCAAATATTTTCAATTTATCTAAACAATGGTATACTTCCTTGTACATTTTTATTGCATCTGTAATAAATTCATCTCCATGCTTTATCCAATATTAAATCCATTCATCAAATATATTCATTTTATGACGAACTGCAGCAATGGCATCTACTTGTTCTTGTGACATTAGCACCAGATGTTGGGGCAGATTAGCTTGCTCTTGACCAGATAAAGTTAGTGATTTGATAAAATGCTCCAATGTAGCAACCCATTCCTTCAATTCTCTTTTCTTTTGTTTATATTTCTATACTCTGGCAAAAGTAGCATTCAAATTCACTTTTATTTCTTCTAGTTCCTGCTGCAAAGATGAGTGTCCAAGATTAATACTTGTGATTTTATATTCCTTAGGCGTTATCTCATGTCTATCTTTTTCATTTGTTGGAGTGGCTATCTAGATGTTTCTGTTACCATCTACATTCCTTTGTATGACATTCTTTGCTTTTGCTCTGTGCCTAGGTTTAGGAGTATTTACTTCTTGTATGAAATTATTGAGGTTCAAAGGTAATATTTCTACTTCCATGGGAGAAGCTAATTCCCTGATTAACCAATCAGGTGTATCATCATCTTGTTGTACCTTTGTAACTCTTTCTTGTTTTTGCTTATTACTTGATTCATGAATTTCATCTTTGTGACTTGCCATATTTTGTGAAATGGGAATTTCTTTATCAACTTCTAACATAGACTCAGGATTAGTAGGATTTTGTACTGCCTCCTTTGTTTGGAGACTTATATTTTCCTATCTATCTAGATTTTTCAATTCTTCTCTCTGAATCTTATCTTCTTCATTTATAGCTATGCCAAGATTTTCTTCATTTTTAGTTCCATCTCCTACTAACTATGTAGCTTCTTCTAAAATTTTAGTTTCAATTTCAATTCCATCATGGCCTTTATTTGTTTCATCAAAAACCTATGAAGCCTCATTAAAATTTTGTACATTTTCAAAAGAAAATTGAGAATCAAGAGTGTCTTCAATAACTCTCTTATCAAAAGGATTTTTCTCTTCATTTCCCCTTGTTTCCATTTCAAGTATGCTAGGATTTCCTACCTCTAAGGCTAGTGTTCTTTGAATAAATTCTTCTTCTTCAATATTTATGGGATTAGAGCTTGTATCCTGCATTTCTTCTATCACTAAGTGTACTATAGGCTTAACTTTGTATTTCTTTTCTTTTATCTTTTCCCACATATCACCCCATCTATCTACTTGTTACTGAATTCTAGCCTCATCTTCCTCATAAATTTCCTCTAAAGCCATAGGAGACCCACCCAGTGCTTGCTTCACACTAGCCATGTTAACAAAAGGGGGGGAAGTAAATAATGCTACAACTCTTTGAGATGCAAATCTAGTTTGTGTATCAACATCTCTATTACTCATGTTCCTTCATCAACAATTATTCTAGTTCTTGGTCTGGTCGTAGAAGAAGATGTACCTTTAGGTCTTGTTTTAGACTTGTCTATACCAGTCTCTGCATCTTTATGTTTTTCTAATAAGTTTGTGGGAACTTCTTGTCTTATTGTTTTAGGGGTTCTTTCTTCAATTTTAACACCTGGAGTATCCTTACTAGTCTTTCTTTTCTTCTTGATAGGCTATCCACTTTCAAAAGCAGTTTCATCTCTTTGCTTTCTTCTTTTATCTTCTAAGTAGATGGGTTCAATTCCTCTTTCTCTTAAACTTTTACAAAAATCATCAATCCAATGTTGAGTGTACCTTATGACTGGCCTATTAAAATCATCAATTGATGTCATGTCTCCATCTTCAACACCTGGGTCTAGAATGGGTTCATCATATATCCTATCATTATTATAAAACTGATTTAGCACTTGACCATCATCTTCCACCAGTTGGTCTAGGATATCATGGAGTTTGAGCATTCGAGCAAACCCTAGAGTCATTCTTTCATACCTTTTCATTCTGACCTCGTGCTTGTCTTCACAATTAAGCGAATAATCTTCTAAATGATGTACATGAGCATGATAACCAACTATTCTTTTTTCAATATTTCCCTCAACATCATAGTACATTCTTTGAAGTTTAAATTCTTCAAAAATTGTAAGTTTTCAGTTCCTCCTCACATAAATCAGCCACCTTGATTGCATTGCACTTATAATTCCCTATTGTAATAGGAAATTTGAAAGAGGCCTTCTTGCGAGCATGGCTATAAAGAGCCTGAGATGGTTTTAACTATCTCACTAATTCCAATAAAATAATTTTATTTGTCGGATACCTAGGCAGCATGAATGGGTTTCCATCAAATCCCTCCACGCTGATCTAGGAGTAAGTTGGGAACTATATGTACCAGCCTCCCATAGATTGAATGAAACTTTATGCTTCCAAGGATAGTCTTTTAGATTTATCACCTTCAATTGTTCTTACCAATTTCATGGAAAATGAATCATTAAATTTTCTATAGGGTATGTGCAGGATCATCATGGAAAAAAACAGGCCCTTAAGTGGCTAAAAATTTAGAAAAAATAGAGTTAGGCAACTTGATGTAAAAATTTGAATAAGTTATCTATATTATTTCAAAAATATGTAAGAATAGAATTTGTAGAAAATTGAATGTAGTTTCTAAACTACTAGGTTTGTTTGGTGCAAATTTGAAATTTTGCAGTAGTACTTAAATTTAAGGGAAAAAATAAGAAGTAGTGTCTGACCACCTTAATCACACTCATGTCCCAATGTGATGCATATTTTTTGTAATTTTTTCCAAGTAAATAATTAATTATGAATTTTTATTACAACTTTTAAAAATATAAAAAATCATATGACCACCTTAACTTGGTCAAAAATTTGTGAAATTCAATTTTTCTTTTTTTAATCCTATAGTATGCAAAGCATAGAATGTGACACATGTTTTGGATTCAAAAAATGTGATACCGTTTGAAAGATATAAAGTTTTTCAATCAACCATCAATCAAAACTTTAGTCGTAATTCGAATAGAAAATGAATAATAATTAGTTATTAAATTCAAAGTAAAGCATAATTTATACTATGGAAAGTTGAGAATCTCCTTTAAAAACCCTTTTCGTTTCATTAATTCTAGGTAAAAAAAATGTCGCCAGCCACATACCCATCATATTACCACTTTTTGGCCCATCATGATCCTGCACATACCCTATAGTCATATTTATACCCATGAATAGTGATTTGGGGTAAATGTGTATATATTAAATTATTGCCAACTTTTGTGCCTAGAGTACCAATCTATTTTAACCCTTGTTTATTGGCTCTCATAGCATAAGAGTAAATAACATATGACAACATGTAGAAACATCTAGTTTTGAGGAGTGTACAGTAATTTTTTCATGTAACCTGTCACTTATCAATTTTCCCCAATGCAACTCTATAGGGCTTTCTATCATTTACGATATTATCACAAACATCCAGGGTTTGAACCTACTTACATCTCTTAAACCAGCTACTCTACTCAAAAAAGTTATATTATATCTTTCATTTCTTGTTTAAACTTAGAACTTTGAATTGCTTTGATTTGTGGTGTGATTGGTTGTTGGCACCATTGGGTGATCACAATTTCTCTATTGCATTCTTCAACACTCTGATATGTCTTGGCCTTTACTTTCAGGTCAACATTGTACATCCTTGTGTAGGAGGGGAGACCAAATGTACACATAATTCCATTTTGAGACAAGTTTGCATAAGTTATTCCTTCCTTTTAAACAATCCTTTTGGTTGGATTATAATAGTTTATACATTGCATTACTAATTCTGGAGCTTCCATCACTGGTGGAAACCCTCCTGCAGGAAGTAACCCATTTGATATGGCATTTTTAGTACATTGGGTAGCATTTTCTTGCAACAACCGTGAATAGATTTCAATGTCAAAAGACCATCCCATGTGGGTATCTATGACCACCACATTAATGGGTACTACCTGTGAGTTGCAATATTTGAATTCATCTTCTGCTCTTGCTCTAGAAGTGCTCATTTTTTATATAATGTGCTCTATAATTTTTCAAAATATTTGTCTATGTGTGCGAGTTAGGGTTAAATTTAATCAAACATTACATTTCATAAAACTTTCAATTCATTATTTGATCGAATTTAACAACTCAGGAAAATTAATATCCCAATTTCAGAATGAGAAAAAACCATTATCGAAGATTTCTATCTTGAGAAACTCTTGTCAATAAATCAGTTATTCAGAACATACTTGGTTCTGGTTAAAATGATGATTCTTCATAGTACGACTTCAAAAACCCTTGGATAGCTGCAACTTAGTTTCTTGAAAATTTTACCTCTACTTACACGCCAAAGTAGCTTCATGAATTCAATATCTTTAGCAAGTTTGCAATATGATAGGAAGTGAAGTGTTGTAAAAGCAATTGCATGCTTGACATGGTGCCAAGTACATAGGTAGTTCACCACCTTCATTAATTACCTGTTATTTTGCATTAATTCCTAGAATAAAGGTGTAATCATTACGGATTATGGTTCAACTTATGAACAGCTAGATTTTTGAGCTGGCTCGCCATTCGAGAAGGAACTCGACACATTGACTATTCATGGCAGTTACATGTCACACAAATTTTATACAGGGTATATGCCATTAATGATATGAGATTAATGATGATCACCAAAGTTACAACTTCCAATAATGTCTTTGAGAAAATTCACATAACATTGGTATCTAAGAAATACTTCTCGAGAAAACAGAAAAAAAATAATGGAACAAGAGAAAGAAAACCTGAAAACTGAAACTAAAAAATATACTTGATGACATTTCAAAGTAGACTTTTCGGTTTCTGACTTTTTACTTTAAAGAAAACAATAATGCACCAAACTCTGATAAAAGAGAAAATTACTAGGTTTATACAATTCGATTAATAAAATATTGGGACAAAACTATAGTTATTTAAGACACAAACTCTTTTTTCTTATGCAGGACTCTGAAATTCTTGTTTCTGGTAACAGAATAAACAACAAAGACATACCAAAACATCAAAATATTGGGCGGTAAAATGTGCATCATCAAAGAGGCTGAGTGAAACTGAGAAATAACTAGAAACCAACAAAGCATCAATTAAAACCATGTTGAGGATGACAAAAACAACAAAGAAAAATTGGAAAAGAAAGAAAAAAAAAGGAGGGGTCCACATTTTTCCAAAGGAGAAAAATGGTGCATGCTGTGAGACTACAAAACACTAGCCAACTTGCAACATTGGAAATAAATAATAAAAGAGGTAAGGCCACTGAAGAGGAAAGTGACTGAGAGGAAGAGGAAGAGGGTGAAAATGAAAACCCTCAAAGAGAAGCTGCCCAAAGTGATAATGAGTTGGACCCTAATGAAAGAAGGATGGTGAAGATGCTGAAGGCTGTTAGAGGATAAATTACTTAAGTGAAAATGGAATTTCCCATGTATAATGGTAAAATGGATAGTGAAGAAGTATTGGATTGGATAGATGCATTGGACAACTATTTTGAGTACAAGGAGGTTACAAAAGAAAAAAAGGTAAAGTTTGTAAAGAAAAAGTTTAAATTCCCTACCCTAACTTGGTGGAACTATGTACAGGAAGAGAGAGTGAAAAAGGGAATAGAAAAAATAAACTCATGGTATAGGATGGTGTCAAAGGTTAAGAGCCAATTCTTTCCTAGTGACCATTCCATTCAAACATTTAGGAAGTTGCAAAACATAAAGCAAATGGAGATGGATGTTATGGCCTATACAGAGGAGTTCCATAAATTGATCCTTAGAGAAGGTCATGTTGAAGATGAAGTTGAAAAGATAGCAAGATATATGAATGGACTAAGATTCAACATTTAGGATGAACTGAGTCTTGCCACCCCTAGAACGGTCGAAGAGTGCTTACAATTGGCTATTAGGGAAAAAGATAAATTGAAAAGAAGGTAGGAAAAGCAAAGTAGAGGTAGAGGAAAGAACTTCAGGGGTAGAGGATCTTTTGGTGAAATAGGACAAACACAAAAATCACAAGGTGAGTCAAGTGGCAATCAAGAACAAGGCTCAAAGTAAAGAGGTGGATTCAAAGGTAAAATACCTAATGGTAGAGGCAGATTTAGAGGACAAGGTAGAGATTCAAACACCTTTTTAGGGAGATGCTATCAATGTAACCAATTTTTCCATCAATCATGGAAGTTCCCGGAGAAAAAACCTTCTTCATCACATGCTAGTGAAAGGAGAACAAAGTTGGTGTAAGAGGAAGATTGTGAGAGTGTTAACTCTCCTTCTTAGCATGCTACTCCAGAGTTTGGAGAAAATTTGATGATAAGAAGAACACTCCTCAAGGTCCCTATTGTGAAGGAGCCTCCACAAAGAAAGTCTTTGTTCATAACAACGTGTAAATCACAAGGCAAGGTAT
This sequence comes from Sequoia sempervirens, assembly GCA_007258455.2. NCBI lineage: Eukaryota > Viridiplantae > Streptophyta > Pinopsida > Cupressales > Cupressaceae > Sequoia > Sequoia sempervirens. The sequence continues at coordinate 67,255,580 of VDFB02049217.1, forward strand.
GTAAGGTTGTTGTAGATTTTGGTTCAACTAATAATTTAGTTTCTTTGGAGATGGTTGAAAAACTAAAGATGAAAAGGATTCCATGCCCTACACCTTATAAGGTTTCTTGGCTGAATAAGGGTCAACAAGTCTTGGTCAATGCAAAAACATGGGTAGAGTTTAACATTGGGGGTATAAAGACAAGATCTTATGTGACATCATTCCCATGGATGTTTGTCACTTGCTACTAGGAAGACCCTAGTAGTATGTTAGAAAAGAAAAACATGATCAGAAAAAAGCACATATGTGATTGAAAAAGATGGTGTTTCCTTTACCTTCACTCCTTTGCAAGATGAAAATGTAGATAATCAAGTTCGGTCAAGTGTCATGTTAGTTGGGGAGAAATAATTCTTGAAAACCATGAAAGAGGAAGGTGGTAAGGGATATTCAATCATAATTAGACCCAAATCTATTTTGGCAATAGCAACCATGGAGAATGTGCCCAAGGAAGTACAAACTTTGTTGAAAAGTATCAAGACATAGTTGTTGATGAAATCCCTAATTCTTTGCCACCCATCAGAGATGTGAGCCACCACATAGACTTTATACCAAGTGCAAACTTACCTAATAAGGATGCATACAAGATGACCCCTCAACAAAATGAAGAATAAGGTAACAAATTCAAGAATTGTTGGATAAAGGTCTCATAAGGGAAAGTTTAAGTCCATCTACTATTCCTACAGTGTTGGCACCTAATAAAGGTGGAGATTGTAGAATGTGCATTGATTCAAGGGCAATCAACAAAATAACCATAAGGTATAGGTTTCCAATACCTAGAATGGAAGATTTGATGGATTGTTTAGGAGGAGCATGCTATTTTTCAAAAAATGACCTTAAAAGTGGCTATCATCAGATTGGGATAAGAAAAGGGGATGAGTGGAAAACTTCCTTTAAAACCAATGAAGGGCTATATGAATGGATGGTAATTCCATTTGGATTGTCAAATGCTCCAAGCACTTTTATGAGGTTAATGAAGAGGTTCTGAAGCCTTTCATAGGGAAATTTATTGTTGTGTATTTTGATGGCATTCTTGTGTTTAACAAGACAAAAGAAGAACACTTACGACATCTTGAAATGGTTTTGTAGAAGTTAAATGAAGGTAAGTTGATGATAAATCTCAAAAAATGTGAATTCCTGAAAGAGGAACTAGTGTACCTTGGTCTTTTCATCTCTAAAGGTCCATTGAAGATGGATCCCACTAAAGTAGAAGCAATTCTCAATTGGGCAACTCCAAAATCAGTAGGGGATGTAAGAAGCTTTCATGGTCTTGCTAGTTTCTATAGGAAATTTATAAAGAATTTAAGTCATATATGCTCTCCAATTATTGACACCATCAAAGGGGACATAAGGAAAAGGTTTCAATGGACTGATGAGGTAGAGAAAAAATTAAAATATCTAAAAAATAGAGTGGCACAACAACCCATCCTTGCATTGCCTGATTTTAACAAAATCTTCACAATAGAGTGTGATGCAAGTAGGTTTGCAATTGGTGCAGTCTTGAGTCAAGAGGGTAGACAAGTAGCATTTTCAGTGAAAAGCTTCATGAGGAAAAAAATAATTATTCCTCATATGATTTAGAATTGTATGCAATGGTACAAGCATTTAAAAAGTGGAGACACTATCTCCTTCCCAAGGAATTTATTGATTTTACTAACAATCATGCTTTGAGTTTATTGACCAGCCAGGACAAATTGAGCCACGAAAATATCAAGTGGGTGGAGTACCTACAAAGTTATGCTTCTATCATAAAGCACAAGAAAAGATAGTCAAAAAAGGTGGTAGATGCTTTGAGCAGAGAAGGTCAATGTTGGGGCAAGAAATCCAACTTCAAAGTTTGGGGATAGATGCCTTGAAAGGTATGTATGAAAGAGATGAGGACTTTAAAAAGGTATATGTCATTTGTGATCAGTTTATGGGTGATTTTCATGAAGATTTTTTTGATTTCTTGTTACAAGATGGATTTTTATTCAAAGGTTCTTAGTTATGTATTCCAAAGTGCTCCATGAGAACTAACTTGATAGAAGAGAAACATTGTGGTAGCTTAGGAGGTCATTTTGGGGTGGATAAAACATTGGAATAGGTAAATAGATTTTACTATTGGCCAAAGATGCAAGTGGATGTCAAGAAATTTGTGGAAAGTTGTGTAATTTTCCAAAGAGCCAAGGGTTCTAGTTCAAATGTAGGCCTTTACCAGCCATTACAAGTACCTAATAGACCATGGGAGTCTCTTAGTATGGATTTTGTATTAGGTTTGCCAAAAACTCAGAGGGGTTATGACAGTGTGTTTGTTGTTGATATATTTAGTAAAATGTCTCTTTCATTCCATACAAGTGCACAAGTGATGATTCTTATATTGCAAGGTTATTTTTCAAAGAGATAGTCAGAATTTATGGTCTCCCATTGAAAATTGTGTCTAATAGAGGCAACAAGTTTGTAGGTCACTTTTGGAGGACTCTTTGGAGGAAACTTGGAACAAATTTGACCTTTAGTACTGTCTATCATCCACAAATAAATGGGAAGAATGAAGTGGTCAATAGGTCACTTGGAAATCTTCTTATATGCCTCACAAAGGAACATGGACAACAATGGGACTTGGTTCTTCCACAAGTTGAGTATGCCTATCATGATTCTATGAATAGAAGCATTAAGAAAATCCCATTTGAGGTGGTGTATGGACTAAAACCTAGAGGTGTTTTTGAGCTCAAGGATTTGAGTGGAATGGAGAAGAGGGGTGTTGAGGGAGAAGAATTTGTAGAGGCCATGAGGGAGATACAGTAGGAGGGTAGAGAAAACCTTCAAAAAAGTGTTGAAAAATATAAGAAACGTGCACATTTGAAAAGAAGAGATGTTCAATTCAAGGTGGGAGATTTAGTACTTGCACATTTGAGGAAGGTAAGGTTTCCAAAGGGAAAATACACAAAGCTACAAATGAAAAATATTGGGCCATGCAAGGTGGTCCACAAATTTGGTGAGAATTCCTATGAGAGAACTAACTCCTAGAGTTGCTATCTCTCCAATATTTAATGTTTCTGACCTTTATCCTTCCAAAGGATCTATGTTTGTAAAGGAGGTACATCTAAAGTTCAAGATGAAGATTGGATCAAAGACCTACCACCAAGTTAGCCTTTGAAACTTGAAAGCATTTTCGACACAAAGGAGGTGAAGAGAACAAGGCACAAAGTGTATAATGAATATCTTGTGAAATGGAAAGGTATCTCTCCTAAAGATGCAACATGGATGACAAAGGAGGATATTCAAAGGCATTGAAAAATTGTTCAAGATCTTGATCTCAAGTGGAGGCTAAGATTCTTTTTCTCCCCAGGTGTATGGTGCATGGGCACCTCGTCAATTTTTGTCAATATGGTCACATGTTAGGTTTTTGAGTGTTTAGAGTCTTGTTGGATGTAATAAGGTCTATTTTAGACCATTTTCAATGTAATGGGTCATCTGGGGTCAGTTCTAGTTAGAGTTGTCAAGTTTTGTTAAGTTTCACAAATGTTTTAAAAGTAGCTTTCAAATTTACAATATTGTCATATTTGGAAGTTGAACGGTCATGTAGTTCAAAAAATGGCTATGAATCATTGTTTTGTGGTGGAAAAAGTTTAAATATGCCTAAAAAAGGTTGCGGCAAGGTTGTATTGAAGATTTTAGTGCACAATCAATAAAGAAACTTTAATTTTCTGTGTTTTCTGATAAATCTACTGCTACAACATTTTGTATTGTTCCATATTGAGGGATAATGATCTAAATTGATTTGTATCTAATGAAGGCATGAACTAGCTTTGTTTTGGAATTGGTTTGAGTTGTTTCCATAAAGTTTGAAGATTTTTATAAGCAAGTTATTGGAAGTGGTCTAAAAACCCTAAGGCAAGAGGGTTTGAGAAAGAAAATGGAATAAATCACCTTTCTACTGGTGGAAATTACTAAAATTTGGTAAAACGGCACTATATATCATTTTCCTTATGTTTAGTAGGATTTTATATGTAGGGGATGGAGGCAAGGCCCTATTTGTGCAAGCTCTAGCCTAATATTTCAATGTATTAGGCTAGTTTTGAGAGGTAGAAGTAGGGTTTTGATAGTGAGTGAATTTTTGGAAGTTCTAGTTGGTAAAATCTATTCTTCTAGACCCCATGTGATATATCTAGAGCCATAGAATGGAGATTGGTGATTAGGATAAGGTTTAACACACACTTGCTTTCTAAAAGGGGCCTAATTAGGTTTAAGGACAACATAACAGATCTATTATGGAGGGGATGTTCTGAAGCAACCCTAAGCAAAAATATGATATGTTGAAGAAGTCCATAAAGGGTACTCCAAATGGTAATTGGTTCATGGGTTTGAGGCCTTCTATAAAAGATATGTTGAATTTTCATGATTTGATGTGCTACAAGGGAATATGAGTCAATTGTGAGTTAGACACCAAGTTGGGGCTTTTGACATTGGAAGATTGTTCTAAATTGCTTGAATTGTGTTTGGTAAAAGACCTCCACCCCTGCTCTACATCAGGTTCCCCCATACTTGACCATTTTGTACAATGCTTCCTCACTAAGGCTTTTAGTATTCACCACCAACTTTAGCTAAAAAATATTATTTGTGAAATCCAAGACTGCTTCTTTCTTAATGGGGTTACCTTCCTGTATAGTTTTAGTATGGGAAAAATGCCACTCTTCTGATGTTGGGGCATTAGTAAACAAATCCCTCCTAAAATTGTTGATGTAGCTTAGTCTTTTAGACAAAATCCTAGCCTATCGACCAAAAGATGATGCTTTCACCATTGTTGTGTTGAAAAATTTCCACAGAGCTTCTTCAAAGAAACAGATGTTTGCTATTTTCATTACTTAGCAAAAAAAATTTTTTTGGGTGCATTCAATTTTCCTGCATGTACAAGCAGTAAGGCACTACCATTACCACTAGCTTGCTAAATGCTGCTAAGGAGGTGATAGGTGTGGATTAGGGATTTGTATCCCTTAGGAATTCCAACTTCTCCATGAGACTATAATTAGTACATTCCCCTCATCGCCTTTTTCACAAATAAGCTCTATGTGTTGGGAAGTGTGCTTTTAGCCATGAGAAGTGTGCTTTAAGCAATACAAGGTACTCCAAAAATACATGCATATTTTATTTGTCAAAACTTATTCCTTTAATCAACGTCTTTTCATATAAGCAAGCAAGTTGACATTGATGACGTCAATGAACACATGGTGCGGTAATTGGTACATGCGAGCATTTACTACTAATGCTCGAATTTATTTCTCAAGGCTTGGTGCTAGATATTATGTATGATTCATCTCTCACCCTCTTGTTGCTTTGATAATTTCATCATTGTTGTCCGATAGGAGATGGATTTTTTGTTCGTTGAGCTCATCAGTGCACCTTTTCTATAAATAACTATGCCTCCTTAGTGAAAAATTCACTCGAATAAGCTCTTAAGTTAGTAAGCTTTCCCCATTGTATCCTAAATTTTTCTAGCCTTATTTTTTTTACTACTATTGTGTCTAGCTTAGGTACCCCTATTCGGCTCTTACCATGAAGGCCACAATATTCCTTTGTGGGTGAGGTTTGTTGCAATTTGGTGTGTCCCTTGGTCTTCCTTGTCCAGCATGATGCTTGTGTTTGTGACATGGTTTAAACACCTCCTGTGGATCTTATATAAAACTTGTATTGAGCATTGAGAGGTCAACCTTTTGGTGCAATGGAAAATCCAACAATTGGTATCAGAGCAGAGGTCACAGGTTCAAACCCCTCACTTGTGCTGGGGGGTGATTGTTGCAAGATGGTGTGTCCCTTAGTCTTCCTTGTCTAGAATGACTCCTGGGTTTGTGACATGGTTTAACTGCCTCCCATGGATCTTATCTGAAGCTTGTATTAGGAATTGACAGGTTGAAATTTTGGTGCAATGGCAAGGCCAACAAGGTTAACAGTGAAGGAATAAAACACCTTGTAAAGAAGAATGATTGTCTCATCATTGTGGTGTTCAAATGGGTGCTTGACAAAGATTACATGAAGGATAGAAACTAGCCACAGTGCAAATCCAATGTTGTCTCCTGCTTCGTGGCCTCTCTGCTTGATTTGGGAATTTAAAAGGCCTGGATAATCAAACTATGCCATGCCATGTTCAATTCTACATAGTTGGATGGGATTGGCATGATTATTCAAGTGGCTATCCTTGGTGGAAACATTCCAAATGCCATGGACCTTCACAAGAACATTGATTATGGGGAGGAGGTTCCCTAGTTTCCCCTTCTCACTGAATTTCAGACCATGGACCTCGAGAGGCATCACTCACTCTCCTGACCCTTGGATTCTTTCTTGTTGAGGGAGTATGGTGTGGAGCTTATCACTAGGATTGACTCAAAAAATCACTTTGAATTTCTTGTATATATCTATGGTAATGAGGATTGAGGTACATGCCATGCCAAGCCTATATGTATCATGTGTTAACCCCCCTTACCACCCTATTTGATGAAAAAACATGTTGAATCAATGAGGTATGTGCAGGATCATCATGGAAAAAATAGGCCCATAAGTGGCGATAAAATTTAGAAAAATAAGAGTTAGGCAATTTGACTTAAAAATTTGAATAAGTTATCTATATTATTTCAAAAATATGTAAGAATAGAATCTATAGCAAATTGAATGTAATTTCTAAACTACTAGGTTTTTTTTTTTGAAATCTATTTGGTGAAAATTTGAAATTTCAATGCAGTAGCACTTAAATTTCAGGGAAAAAATAAGAAGTGTCTGTCTGACCACCTTGACCACAATAAAATTATAAAAAAAAATTATAAGATTTTAGATATAAGTAGAGGACTCATCTCCCAATGTGATGCATATCTTTTTATAATTTTTTCAAGTAAATAATTAATTATGAATTTTTTATTACAAGTTTTAAAAAATATAAAAAACTTGTATGTCTGACCACCTTATCTTGGTCAAAACTTCATGAAATTCACTTTTTTTTCAATCCTATAGTATGTAAAACATAGAATATGATGCATGTTTCAGATTCAAAAAATGTGATATCGTTTGAAAGCTATAGATGTTTTTCAATCAGCCTATCAATCAGAACTTTAGTCTTAATTCAAATAGAAAATGAATTTAATAATTATTTATTAAATTCAAATTAAAAAATAATTTATATTGGTGGAAAGCTGAGAATCTCATTTAAAATCCCTTTTCGTTTCATCAATTTTAGGTTAAAAAAAAGTCATTAGCCACATACCCTACACATACCCATCATATCGCCACTTTTTGGCCCATCATGATCCTACACATACCCAATGTTTTGAATACTAGCAACGGATGAAGGTGTAAAATTCACTACTTTTTGTGCATCACCTTCCCTTTCTTCTTTTTAAAGTGTAACTCTTTTTGGGTTTGCATGAGAAGGCTTCAAGATTTTCTCAAAGCTTCAAGCTCGTATTATAGTATAAATATTTCAATGAATATAATATATACCTTTCTATTTATTCCTATTCTATTCCTATGGCTTATTCAAAAAATATCATATTTTACAAAAAAATTACTTATGGAACATAACTGTGAATTTTTTAAAAGAACTTATGTGTTTTAATGGAACAATTTTAGATAAATACTGTTTACCGGTATATCTAAAACATTTCCATCCATTTCTTCTAGCTCATACATGTTCTTTTATTTGCACATGTGAATGCAGAAGGGACACTTCCACGGTGCTTCAAACTTTGCATGTTGTCCTGGTTTTGTACCGTGCTCATCTTACTTTAGCACAAAGCTTCCCTCTCAAAAATCTGGGTTGAAGGCCTTTTTATCAAACCATTTTTTGACTATCTACTGGCAACCAATCATGGCATCATACATGCTTTCTATTTTTTCTTCAAGACTCAGGAGTTCCACCAATCTCACTTCCATTCTACTACTTTCTTTGATTTCCAAGGCCTTTAATAGTTGCAATGTCATAATTTCTATAGAAACAAGTAAAACCACCTCCTTTCCATACACTAATTCATAAGGAGAGGCCTTCAAGATTTTTTTGGGCATAATTCTATTAGCCCATAGAGCAACTCATAGGTGTTTGTGCCATTCCTTTTGGCACTTTGACCTGATGCACTTAATTAACCTAATCAAGTTCTTGTTGGTCGACTCTACTAACCCATTTCCTGTGGGTAATAATTTGATGAAGTTTTGAGGTAGACCTCATGCTTGAGAGTGAAGTACAACATCCCAGAGCCAACAAAAGCTCATGCATTGTCAGATATGATAGTTTTTAGTGAACCAAACCTTGTTGCTAGCTCCTAAAAAAAATGTCAATTTCAATTTTTGTATCATTTTTTAGAGCAATGACCTCTATCCATCTCATGAAATAATTGGTTGTTGTAAGTATCCATTTATGGCTAGTGCTAGAGATAGGATTTATCATCCCAAAAAAATCCAAACCCCATTATGCAAGGGGTTCCTTGGTCACGATCGAGCTTAGTGGCATGGTAGAGTTCTTCCACTTGCCAACAAAATATTGGTATTGAGTGCATTTTTGCACCATATGGTGAACCTCAAAAAACATGGAAGGCTAGCAATATCCTTCCAACATCATCTTTAAAGAAATAATTTTGGTAGAGAAATGCCACCCTCAGGACTATTATGGAATTCATTTAAAACTCTTTTCGCCTATTGGTTATATAAGTAATGGAACAAGACACCATCATAATTTCTTTTAAGAAAAATCCCCTCAATTAGTACATACATGGTGCCTTGTAGTTGATAGTAGCATCTTTTGTGAGATGGAATGTTGGTTAGGGACTACCCCTTTATCATATGTCATGTTCGATCCACCACCCACGACTCGTCGGACTCAAACTAATTTGTAAAGGCCTGATCGACCTCTTCCTTTGCTAGGGAGATTAATTCCTGCCTAAGGTATTCGTAAAGACCTCTTCCCCAAACCATCTTGGTTGATCATATGTATGTCTACATCATATTCTAGGATCTTTGTGATCTAGTTGGCCCTCTTTTCAATTATTTTCCTTTGGTGATATACTCCTGAACACTGGGATGGGAGACAAGGATTGATTTCATTGGCTAATACTAGTTGTTAGAATTTATTGAGGCTTTTAACAATAGAAAAGACCTATTTTTCAACAAAATTGTACCTAGTTTCATATCCTTTTAGAGTCATAGAGTGGAATACAATGAGATGCTCTCTACTATTATTTTCCTCTTTCTAAGCAAGCATTGAAGCTATGCTATGTTGGCCACTGTAGACGTAGAGTAGGAAATCCTTGGAGAAGTCTGGGTTATCTAACATTGGGGCCATGAAAATGGATGCCTTTATTTTCTTGAAAGTCTTCTTTCATTCGAGAGTCCATTTGAACACTATATTCTTCTTGGACATTAGGATGATAGGTCTTGTGATGCCTGCAAAGTCTGAAATGAACTTACTGATGAAATTAAGAGACTGTAGCCCCTTCTAGTTGACTATTACTGGTAGCTCTATTATAGCCTTCACTTTTTCAGGGTCTATAGTTGTTCCTTCCTTTGATACCACAAAACCAAGTATCTTGCCTTGGGACACTTTGAAAACACATTTCTTGGGATTTAAGGAAATTTTGAACTATTGGCATTTCTAGAAGACTTTTTCCAAATGATCAAAATGATCATCCTTTGATTTTGAAAAAAACTATCAAGTCATCTAGATATATTAAGATAATTTGATTAATCAAACCCTTGAAGGTGATATTCATTGCTCACTGAAAGGTCACACCAAAATTTGAGAGCCTGAAGGGTATTTTTGATTATGCAAACATTCCCCACTTAGTAGTGAACATTGTTTTATGTTGGTCTTCTTCCTTTACATAGACCTTGTTATAACCCGAAAAACCATCGAGCAATGAGAACATCTCCGATCTAGCCACAGTTTGAAAAATTTACTCCACTAAGGGCAAAGGGTAGTGATATTTTAGCAAAGCTTTATTCAAATCCCTAGACACATAGAGTTGAGTATCACCATTATTTTTTACACTGGTACAAGATTGTATACCCAAGTGGAATGTTTGATTGGGTATATGATCCTTGATTGATTAATTTGGTGAGCACTTGTGCCATCAATGCTTTAAATTTTAGATTGAACAACCTTTGTTTATTTTGAGAAAGTTTTGAGCCTTTAGCCAAGTCAATAGTATGTTGAATTATACCTAGATCGTATCCTCTAAGATCATCATAGTTCCAAGCTATGACCCTGTTGTATCTAGAACATAGCCCCTTCAGTTTCTCTTTAGCCTTATATAGTATGTCTCTTATGAATTTTAACTTTCTACCATTTCTGACATCGAGATCTTCATAGTCTTTTGCATTAGTAGTGAATCTTTGTTTGCTATTCCTTGCATCCTTGTAGTCAAAAATATTCTCAAGGGAAATCAAACCTTTTGGGAGCTTATTGCCATTCAATTGGATCACTTACCCTACCATAGCTCTTCTAGCTTTGGACTTTGATTGGTTAGAATATTTTCCTGATCTCTATAAAAAAGTGATAATATAAATGTCATCCTCAAAAAATTGCCAGTTCTGATCATTATCAAGAATTCATGGTCGAACGATGTTCTGCACTACATTCTGTTTCATCATTGACTCAGAAATTAGCTCAAATTATGAACCAATCAAAGCCATTTGATTAGCAACACTATTCTAGGACTATGAGATAACCTATATGTTAAAAGCTTCAAAAATATCGACCAAATCCCATATTATATATCTATAGGACTTCATCCTCACTTTTTTTGTAGTTGCTTTCCCACAGACTTGGATTACAACCAAATACAAATCTCCAAATGCTTGTAATCTCTTCATTCCCATATGTTCTATGAGAAAGAAACCATGAACCAAGGCCCCATAGTTAGCATCACTATTCGAGCATAGGAACTAGAAATGGAAAGCTTTAAGGGTCTCTAATCCAGTTGGGGATACCAAATAGACACCTCTAAAACTAAACTTGCATTTGGCACCATAAAAATATAACATCCACGAAGTGTTGTCACCTAGTCCACTAGGTTCTTCCTATTCTTTCACCAATTTTGGGAAGACTTGGTCATTGTCGAAGATCACATAGGTTCCTAATCCGGTAGCATGGAAGTTCCCAAATAGGTCAAGGTCAATAAAATGGTTGAGGAGGACCTCCTCTTTGGGGGTCTAATCACTCATGTCCTCCTCGTCTTCTAACATTTCTACACAATATGTCTCCCCTTTTGAGGAGGTATGTGCTACTTCAAAGCATATAACTGTATTGTCCACTATATGTTCTGGGTGCAATGATTCAGATAGGATCTTCATCTTTTCCCCATGCTTTGTCTATAATATCAAATACTGGGGAGATGACTATCACAACTATTTCTTGTGTGACCATTTGGCTTGGACACAAAAAGAGGGTCAAAGATAGATCCTTGATGTGAATGACAGTCAAAACCTTCTTCCCATCTAATTACATGATCCCTTTCTCAAGAGGCTTATATTTGAGTTTCAAGGCATCAACCACTTATTTAGGCATGATCATAGTACTAGCTCCCGAATCAATCATGTTGTTGTGTACAAGCTTATCTCCCACAATAAGTGTTAAAAATAAAGGTGTAGGCTTTGGTTTCCTTACCTTTTTCACACTTGCATTGTCTATGATGTTCATGTACACCATGGCTCTCGAAGATTGGGGGTCCAACTCAGGCTCTTTGTCTCTAACTTGATTGTGTGATGGAGTCATGTCCATCTTTGGTATTAATTTATTCTTCCTTCTTTAATGCTTCCTAGGGAAATGTCTTTTATTCCAGAATTGATATAACAAGATCCCATAGAGATACATTAGTGAGAACCTTCTTCAACTATTCAACCACATTAAGCATTCCAACTGATGGGACCCTGGGTTTGAATGGTCGTATCTCTTTCATCTTTAGGACAGGTCAATCCAATGTGGGTGGAATTAATGCTTTATCTATCTCCTTCTATGGCCACAGTGAAGCTTGTGACTATTGAGTGGATTGGGCTTGCACAACTTGCTTTTCTTGTGGCTATGGTTGTTGAGGTTGTGGAGCTTGTTGCATGTATTCTCTAGTGAGCCTTCTTTCGGACCTTATCTTGTAGTCTGATTATATTTGTGGGGCACCAGTCATCAAAGCATTGTTTGAAAATACTACATCTTCTTCCTCCATCCAAGAGAAAATAACTTGATCTGGTGTGATGTATAGCTCTTTTTCTATGGACATTCCATGTGTTTGAGCTCTAAAGTGGGCATTCTCCATTTTGGGGGATCGATACTTTTTCATTTTTGAGAACACGCCCTGGTTCCTTTGCTCTACTATCTTCTACTATAGATTTCCCCTTGGATATTTTTGGGGCATATGACTATCATTACACAGGAGTACAATGCATTCTCTTCCTTTTCTATGTTATTCTATCCTAGGACTAAATATTTGCTTGAACTATTCCTAATGGTCTAAAGTGGCATGGTAATCAAGACTATTTGATTTGTTGGCACTGGTTATTTACTTCCTCCTTTCGAAGCACCTTGATATGCATTATATTGATTAGGTGGCCTTCATCCTTGATAGGTATACATGGGAGGCTTGGGGGATGCTATTTGTTGTCATTAGATGAGAACTAGCTCATTTGCAAAGAACTCATAAGATTCTTCATATCATTGACAACCACTGCTAATGAAGAGGAGCTCGATGTGCTTAGTTTTGCACTAGGGTATACATACATGGATGGTGGTATAGACGATGTGGTTCCTTGTGGAGTGGAGGTTCTCAAAATTACTTCTTTCTAGGGGCAACTAGAGATTTCTACGAACATGGGCATCGACGGATGTGGTGGAAGCCTCCTAGTGTTGATCAAAGTATTTTCTACATGCACAACTAGATTGTATGCATTGAGAAAAATATCTCCTCACAGTAGTCACAGGAATCCTTTGCAAATTTTTATGAAACCTAGTGTTGAAGTTGCTCATGGCCTCTTGCAGAGCCCTTTTGATGGTGATTAATTATTGCAGTAGAGAGGAGCGATCTCCCTTTTTTGAGAAGCACTCCAACAACTTCTCTCTGAGTTGGTCCCAAGAGTGGATAGAATGAGAAGCCAAAGACCTATACAAGTCCTAAGATTTTCCTTTGAAACAAATGACTAGCAACCTAAGTTCAACATTTTATTCCATGATATTATATACCCGACATACCTCTGCTATATCTTGGAGATGTTTGGAGGGGGTATTGAAATCCTCCCCAAAAAACTTTGGGATGACCTTCAAAGCATTGGAAAGTATGGCAGGTCATACATTTAGGGGCGTAGGTGGTTGCAGCAAACTATCGCTATCCTAGTTTACAAATTTATAAGAACGGAGGTGCCTAGATAAGCCATTGTAAATAGATTCCTATGGATAGGGTATATGTGTATTCTAATTTGGAAAGTTCAGCCTCCTAGTGGAGTAGATAAGGCTCTAGATTGTAGGCTAACACTTCTTACCCTATTGCTTCTTATGGGTGAAATGGAGCCTATAAGTCTTCTTCTCCTTGATACCAAGGTAGGTAATTGGGAGTACTAGAAATGGCCTCTTGAAGATGCTCTTGTGTGGATTATGGGCATGAAATTTCCAACCTCTTTTCTTGGTCTGATTTAAGAAATATTTTTGATTTCTAATCAAACATTCAAAGAACTTCGGTCCCACCTAGTGTGCCAAAAAAAAAATGTTGATCATCAAAGCTTATGCTTCTCTAATAGCCTTATGGGAAATTCAACATGTGGGGGAACAATTTATGCCTCGCTAAATGACCTCCAGGATTTTTATAGAAATATGACTCTTCTTTGTGTATTGGGGAAAAGGTTGAAAGAAATTGGAATAAAACATAAAAAATGATGATGTGCCAAATCTTTTACAACATTTCAAAACTTAACTATTCCTTATAACTAATATGATAAACATAGAGTGCCATGGACCCTTCATTGTTAGGAAGATAATGAGCAACAAAGGATAGAGAAAATACAATGTAGTCTTTCAAATCTTCCCATAGGAAGCACCCATTAATGTCCAATCAGACTTAAGAAAACTCTAAAGACTAACAGAAATATCTAGAAAGTTACAAAACCTTTCTTCCTTCACAAAATAATATGGAAAATGATAAAATCTTTACAAAAAATGGAAAGGTTCAGTAGACATACTCCAATTTCTGAAAGCTAGCACTCAACATAGAAGCTTAATAGCATGTAAATTAGATATTTGAACTACCAAGGAATACTTAACACAATGTTTTTAACATGAACAAAATATAAAAAATAAATTTTGACAAAGGCCATAGCATGCACAATTTCAAATATTTCTCCCAAGTAGATCGAACTTATATAATATATGAACTAAAAAAAAGGTCGGATACCAATCTGATGATATTTTGAATTAAATATAACATGCCAAGGAGAATAACAGTATTGTATAAAAAACCCCTTCTACCTCTGAGAAAATAGAAACTTCCTACTAGATCCATATCCTTCAAAAATATTTTTGAAGCAATTTTTCTAACTCTTGAACTTATGCTACCAGCCCCTATTTATAACTAGAAGAAGATAACACCACCACAAAACATCTAAGAAACAAAAAATGTTAGATGCTTGATCTTGATATCTCACAATCCAATCTTAGCTCTTGATTAGATAGCAAAAATAGTTTCTCATTAAGTCCCAGTTGCTTCATTAATGGATTTAGATATTTTAGCTAAGATAGTTGTCAGAAAACAATAGAATTTTAACATATCCTAGAAAAAATCTAATCGATCAACCATAGAGGTTGATGATGTCGACTCAAAGGTTCCACCCCGAAAGTAATATTCCCTCAATGTTCCTAAAAAACTCCACCCAAAGAGATTACCTTGCAAGAATACAAACTATCTGATGCCTATAGATGATATGTCAAGTGAGTGGGTGATCTCAGATTTGTGAGAGTAGCTTTGAATAAAATCCCTACCAAGCTGACATGTACCCCGACTCTTTCCCAAAAGGAAGATGATATGTAAATAAATCCATGTAGCCACCACGTGATGCATTGCACACCTTTATGCAAGAGCAACATTCATCCTTCGGGCATAGATTCATCCCAAAACAAAAAAGAGTAAAGTCCAAAAACAAAAAAAAGGATTAAAGGTAAAATTGCTTTACACCTCCACAACTAAATCACTTAAAGGGTAATTTACCTTCATATTTGTGGGAGCCCTTCCTAATCCTTCTCACAAAGTTAGCTTCTACTTCATCAAGATTCTTCTCATCTGGTTCTTTAGCTCTTGTAGCCTTGAAAGCAATTTTTGATTTGGATCCACTTCTCAAATTTGGTTTTCTCATCTCATAAGATGTTGGAGTACCCAATAACTAATCTTTAGTACAAGTCTTGTAGTCCACATATTCTTCAATATAAGATACCTCTTCACTATATGTATTAGGAAGAGTTATAAGAATCTTCTTCACAACCCTGGGTTCATCTACTATAGTGCCAAGTCCTCTCATTTAATCTACCAACTCATCTACTCTTAGTACATAAGATTTAATGTTCTCATCTTCAAACATATGCAAGACCTCAAACCGTGCCTCTAAATTCTACAACTTTTCTTTTTTGACCATTTCATCTCCTTCATGTATCTTTTCCAAACCATCCTAGACCTCTTTAGCAATATTCAGATTCTAGACTTTAATCAGCTTGAAATGTGAAATACTATTCTTTGGAATGAACTTCACCTTGTTGTTTGCTTCATGCACCTTGATTTCTTTAGTTGTACTCAAACCATTAGTTGGAGGAGTATATAACAATTATATACTTCCCTAATCTTATCCAATCACATGATTCAACATGCTTCCATAATCTTCGAAAGTAGTGTTAAACACAAGGTCGGCCAAAATATTATTAAACACATAAATCAATTAAGCACACACAACCTCAGCATTATCCAATCCTTCCAGACAACAAAATTATCTTCAACATGATCATATCACCTTAACTCCCAAACCGCAAGTCATAAGACTTAAACAAGAAGAAATACAAAGAAACTACATTTCTCCTGAAACTCAGGCAGATACCCTAAAAAGCACAGTTCACAACTGGTGAACATAAATCACACTGTACAATGATCCAAAAGCCAAAATCCTAGATATAACAACTCCCAAATACCCTGATCAACATATTTGAACCACACAAACATAAGAGAAAATACCAAAGAAAAAGCTAAAGCAACAACTGAGAACCTGCAACCTTTCTTCATTACAATTTTCTCAATATCGTCGACATATATAGCCAATAGCCTGTATCCATGAAATCAATGACAACAACAGCTAGTTGAGAACCAATTAACTAGTTGACATCAATGACAATACCATCATCACACTTGCTTCATACTTGCAACACTTTCATGTGTTAGTTTACTAGATGTAGTGAGCAGAAGGTGGATACAATTCTACAGTCATGCTCTGAGGGTGTTGATGTCATTGTGGTGGATTCTCTATTGCATTGAGATGATTTTCTCTATGTAACATTTCTTCTCTATCTTCTTTTCTATTCTAGCAATGAGCCTTTTGGCACTGAGCCTTTCTTTCGTTAGGAAGTGAGCCCTATTATATTTGGTGTTGATATTACTTATATTTTGAGCTGATCCTCACCATGGTTTTTACCTTCTTGGTTTTTCCACATAAATTGGTGTTCTCTTGTGTATGGTGTTAAGTAGTTTTAGTTTCTATTATTTTGCTTTCTTGTTAATTCATCATAGTAGATTTAAGGGTTTAATAAATGAATTTAGATCTAAATGTGTATGAGGGTTTTGAAGTGTTAAGGTGCAACTAATTCACCTCCCGCTTAGTTTCCTTGTGCATTCAAGAGACTTAATGTAATAGCTTTGGAAAATATTTTATTAATGGTATTATAGAGGGAAATAGGTTTGAAATCAGTAAATGAGGAATGTTTTTTATTTTTGGGAATAAGGGTAATATGTACATAGTACTATGATCTTTTAGCATTGTTCTATTTCTATGAGATTCCTCTAAAGCTATCTATATATCTCTTCCTACAAAATCCTAGGATTTCTGATAGAATAGTGTAGTAAAATAATCTAGACCTAGAGATTTATCTAGGGTGAGAGAAAATACTATAGTTTTTACCTCTTCCAAGGTGATTGGACCAAAAATAAAATTGTTAGCGTTCTATTTGAGTACTCTTGGAATGAAATTTAAAAATTCATGTTGTTTTCCTACCAAATCAAGATCCTAATTCATCAATTTGGAGAAGAGAATAGAAAATAATAAGATGGCTTAATTTTGAATCTACAACTCATCTTTTAATAGCTCATTGGAGGAAAATTTAGTAGAGAATATTGTATTAGTATTGTGGGTATGTGCAGGATCATCATTGAAAAAATAGGCCCTTAAGTGGCAAAAAATTCAGAAAAATTAGAGGTAGGCAACTTGACGTAAAAATTTGAATAAGTTATCTATATAAATTCAAAAATATGTAAGAATAGAATCTGTAGAAAATTGAATGTAGTTTCTAAACTACTAGGTTTTTAAAAAAAAAAAAAATCTATTTGGTGAAAATTTGAAATTTCAGTGAAGTAGTATTTAAATTTTAGGGAAAAAATAAGAAGTAGGTGTTTGTCTGACCACCGACAACAATAAAATGATAATATTTTTTTATAATATTTTAGACATAAGTAGAGGACTCATGTCTAGATGTGATGCATATTTTTGTAATTTTTTTCCAAGTAAATAATTAATAATGAATTTTTATTACAACTTTTAAAAATATAAAACTTGTATGTCTGACCACCTTAACTTGGTCAAAACTTCATGAAATTCAATTTTTCTTTTTTTAATCCTATAGTATGCGAAGCATAGAATGTGATGCATGTTTTGGATTCAAAAAATGTGATATCGTTTGAAAGCTATAGATTTTTTTCAATTAGCCTATCAATCAGCACTTTAGTCGTAATTCAAGTAGAAAATGAATAATAATTATTTATTAAATTCAAAGTAAAGCATAATTTATATTGTTGGAAAGTTGAGAATCTCCTTTAAAAACCCTTTTCATTTCATCAAATTTTGGGTAAGAAAAAATTTGTCAGCTACATACCCTACAAATACCCATCTTATTGCCACTTTTTGGCCCATCATGATCCTACACATACCCTTGTGTCTTACCTTATTCAAAGTGTGGAAAAACTTTGCATTCCTATCCCCCTCTTTTAACAAGGATTCTCTTGATTTATGTTTCCAATATATTTCTTCTCTAGAAAAAACTACTTCTAAATATTTTTTAAGTTGATTAGGGAATTGGAAAGATACATTTTTCATACCCACCTGAATAACCTAATCATTTAGCTCTTTAATTTATTGCATAAGAAATTTTTTGTTCAAAATTATTTTTGAAGTGGAGATGATTCCATTGTTTAATCTTTCCTTTTATAAATTGATGCTTTTCAGCTATTTGAAATAACATGGATCCTATCCCAAATGGTGACTTCTCACATCATTATTTGAGTAAAGGTAGGAATTTGTCATCTCTAAACCACATGTGTTCAATTTTAAATGATGATATAAATTTACTTGGTATAGAATTTTGAGTTATCACCAATTGAATTAGATAGTGGTCTGATCCAAGAAATGTGAGGATGGAATAAGCATATTGTATGCCAATATTGGAGAAGATTATAAAGAGGAGAAACCTATCTAATATTTTTGCAATGAGAAATATTTTTTTCCTTTTATTTGTCTAAGTAAATTTTCCATTATTTGGTAAACAATCTATCAATGCATTATCTAGAATGAAATTTAAAATTCCTCCATTAATTTTGGAGGGGGGATGATACCCCCATTTTCATCTCTTAAAGGGGTAATGGCATTAAATTCCTCACATTAAATAATTAGCTCCTCTTTTCAAAAGTTGATGGTTGTTGTTAATGAATCCCATACCTAGTTTTTACTAGCAGTAGAAGTGGGACCATATATGTTGAATAGCCAAAATGTATGCTAATAACACTCAATATTGATGAGAATCCACCATTTCGGAGCTGTAATAAATTTGGCCTCGACCTTCCATCATCCTCTTGATACACCTATAGTAGGAATGTAAAGAACTTCCCATTTGGTCCATCTACTCAAAATTTCTTTTTTCTTTCATCTAAATTTTTTGTTTCTTGTAGTGGAAAAATACGAGTGTTGCTAGAGTCAATCTAACACTTCATCGAGTTTCTATTGTTAGGGATATTTAAGCCCTTAAAATTCCATCAATGTACCTTTATTGCTATTGAGGAAAGTGACAAGCCCTCAGTCTCATATTAATATTTTAATCCAAGGTAGTTTGTAAACCCACAAGAATATCTTCTTGTACTTTTCTTGTCTTGTGTTTTTTTCCCTTTCTTTGTACTTGTCTGAGGAGACAAGGGAATCACATCAAACTAAGTATGTGTGATTGAGAGTTTTGGAGAGTAATCAAAGTCACTAAGGTCCTCCTCAACCATTTCATCAAATTTTTTTCTCCTACTTCTACTAAGATTTGTTCTACCATTTCTGATAGAGACCTTGAAGAGGGAGCATTAGAGACAAGAGGACTATATTCTACAGTATCCTATTTGTTGTTTTCTATTGAAAAACCTCCATTTTTATGCCTAGGATGTTGATTGATTTACATATCATTCTAAACCATATGGTCAGAATTAGGAGTATTATCTATTTCCAAAGTCTTAGTAGTTGTACTATGTGAGGAAAGACCTTCCTCATAATTTATTGAGATGCATCCTCTATCACCTTGCTTGTATGAATCAGTGGCCATTGAGTTGGGACTAGTAGGGAAACGTCTTATTTAAATTCTTCCTCTATCAATGCATTTAAAATCCTACCATTAGATTTTTTTTCTGAATTATTTCTTTTTAATAGTTGTGAGACTGGAATCTCCAAGATTAGATTAGTAGAGTTTAACATAGACAACTATGTTGGAGCTTCATCCTCCCTACTGTAGACTGGGATCTTTAAAGGTGAGAGAACCTTTTCCAATTGGTCTTCCATCAGGTCCTTGTCTCCTATTTTATTTGTGGATGAACTTTTCTCTAAAGCATCATTACTATTTATTGTTACCTCATTGGCCAGTGAAGAAATCTCTAGGAATAAAATAAAATCATCCTCAAGAAGGATTCTTTTTATTGACTATTATGTTTTACTGATCCTCATAAGCATCTTCATATTTTGTGATATAATGAAAATAATGACATATAGTTTTAGGCCCTTCTAGAGAAAAAACCTATCTCCATTTCTCACTTCTAGAGTGGATTTGAAAAACTACTGGGAGAGGTTTAGTGGTATCTATCAAATCATAGAACCAAATAGGGATTTTATTGCTATCAAAAAAGGTTTGATCATGCTTCATGAAAATACCCATCTGATTTCCTAGGGTTTCAACCATTTGTCCATCATTGTATTCAAGTGGTAGTGTTTGTAGTTGGACCAAAAATGGAATGAACTTTGTAACAATTGGTGGAGGGTTAAAGTTGGGGATCCAGGGCTGTGTATATAATCCCACACATTCTAGAACACATATATTCACTTTGAAGATAGCATCCCTTTCTTTTTTAGAGGAAAATATAGCAATAAAAACCCCCTTGCCCTGATCTATGTAAAAAAATTCATTGAATTCTACCTAGTTGTTATCTACCCATTTAATCAGAACATTTTTTGTAGGGTTAGGGTGTGTGCAAGAAGTTGAGTCCACTTTTTGGCCAAAAAGTGGATGTGTTTTCCCTGATTTTCAGAATTTGACACATTTGACCTTAAAATTTGAAGCACTTATAGATGGAATCTTCGAACAAGTCACTAATCATAAAATGTAGTACTCGGAGTCTAGTTTCCAAATATGTAATTTATTTCAATACCCATATTGTAAAAATTTAGTTTCAATAGGTGTTTCTAAAAACCACTATTTAAAAGTCACTTTTTTATACCATACCATGCATGTGTACGACATCCATATTTTGACCTAAATTATCATATTTTTCTAAATCCTTTTGGGAAAATATTTGTGACTCACTGAAGCTTGTTTTTGATATTTTTTGTAATTTTTTATTGAATATTTTATTTTTTATTAAATTTTTATTAGGCATATTTGTCGTTTTGAAAAATTGTTGTGTACGACACGCATAAGATGACCTAAACTTATCTTTTTTGATTTTTTTTTTTAAACTGAAAAGAACTATCTGAAGTTTGTTCTTGTGCAATCTGTTTGGCAAAATGTTATGTTGATCAAAAGTTATTAAAATACTAAAAAAACCTGATAATTCAAGTTTATGGACTAGTTTCATTAGAAATTAATTGAAAAATAGAAAAAATATTCAAATTATTAAAAAAATACATATTTGGAATCTGCACTGTCTCATCTATAATGGGTTTTAATTTCGTAAAAAAATTCTGCAAAATAGGTCTTCAAACATATGTCCAAAGTCATTATTTTCTTGTGACATTAACAAGACCTTCAAGTTGCAGGTCAAACCAGGGCCAAAGCTTAGGTTCGTGTCCCCAAGCCATTTCCCGAACCAAAAAAAAGCTAAAAACTCGCCCAAAAATTCATAATTTAAAAAACGGGATCCCGTTTCATTAAAACACCGGATCCTGTTTCATTAAAAAAGGTATTTCGTTTCAAGACGAGATCCCATTTCATAAAAAAACCATTTTTTATGGTTCTATGAAATGGGATCCCGTTTTGTAAACGGTCCAAAAAGGGAAATTTCCAAAAATGGAAAGTTTTCAAAAAGGGATCCTATTTTGAAAACTTTCTGAAAATAGAAAATTTTCAAAAATTGGATGTTTCCAAAAATAGAAAGTTTTCAAAATGGGATCCGTTTTGAAAACTTTCCAGTTTTGAAATTGTTTTGGAAAATTTTCAAAACGGATCCCATTTTGAAAATTTTCCAAAACATAAATTTCCGAAAATGGGATCCCATTTTTTAAATTTAGCCTCGGGATCCCAAAGCTAAACGAGATCCCATTTTTTAAAACCGGGATCCCGCTTTTTAAATATGGGATCCCGTTTATTAAAAAGCGGGATCCCATTTTTTGCAAGCTGAATTCATTTTTTTGCCTAAGGCAAAAACTTCCACGTTTCGTGGACTCAACTTTGTGCACTTACCCATTAAAGTTCCACAACTTACAAATAATATCTCTTTCTCCAAGATCCTTGATTTGATAGTTGAGATATTCCTCTGAGAATGTCCCCTGGATGTCACCTATTGGTCTTTTCTTATTTTCCAAAACCCTGTGATGTTGCTTTACTGGCAACTTCTCGAATTTTTGATGTATTTGAGACCTCAAATTCAAACTTTTTTGTTGAAAGTGAGGACTTCAGTTCTCCTTGTTATACATCCTAACAAGTTTATGAGTAGGATTTAGATACCATAATTTTCTTGGTAAAGGACAATTGAAGGGGACACTAGAAGGGCTTGGTGTCGGAATGGAGATGTTGTTAGGAAATTTCACAAGGTTCTTCCCACAATTCCATGTCTTTGAAAATGTTCTTGTGGGTCCTCATTTTTGGACCTGTCCTGGTTATTGATGATGGAGTATACATTTTTTCCAATCCATGAAACCCTTCCCACTATCCAATTTCCTTGGGGGAGTTCTTGCATGCCCTCATCATCTATGCTAACTTGTCTATTGATGGTTCTTTGCCTAGTATTTATATTTCTGCCAAATCTTTCCATCTTGAACCCCTTGCCATGGCACATCTATGAATCAAAAAATTAAAATTGGTCATTAGAGGCTTCCCTCTTTTGTTAAAGGTTTCTCATTGCAAGTTTGATGATGAAATTGTTATCCTAATGTGAAAACCTTGATAAAGTGATGTCACACAACTTGTCATAAATGTTGATTGATGGATGCCTTGATTTCTTGATAGACTTGCAAGAGATTAGTTCCCAAAACAAAATATCTTGTTACAACTTCCAACTATTATTTTTGAATATATATTTGTAACAAATATATTTGACTCTTTCAACATTTCAAATATATCATGGAATAGATTTTTTCAATAAACTATTAAGCCTTTAATTACCTTAAAGGGATACATAGTTAGTATTCAAATTAAAAGGATCAAGGAATGACATTATATCATCTATGACCTTGTTCAATGGAATCACATATGATTTTCATGGAAATTTCTTACTTTTAAGATTCCTTATTTGATTACTTTTTCAAGCAAGTAGTCAATTAAACAAGAAAACATGCTATGAAGAAATAATGTAAAGTTATGAAGCAAGCATAACTTTCAATTGTGTAACACGCATGAATTTTTTGTTACTCGTCTTTTTTCTTTCATACATTATTTCTTGTTTTGTTTGTTTGTTTATTTCTTCCTAGATAGCTAGAATGCTTCCTTATTTTATCTTTTTGATAATTGGTTTCTTTAATTTTTAAAATTTATTTATGTGTTGCTATGCAATCATAGATATTTCCATGCAATAGGATATGGTAAACCAAAATGTAGAAAATCATATTTTTTCTACCTAATATAAACTTGCAAATAAACTCGATATTTATGTCAATTTCCATGCACTAGATAGAAAATGAAAATGGAAATATATCAATAGACTAAAATATATTTCTTAGTGAAAAATACATTGTACATGAATTCTAATTAATATAATATTAGTTTATGCCTACATTTTTCTTTATCATGAGCTAATAATTCTCTTATTCAAGTTATAGAGATATAAAGAATAAATATTTGCATGTGTAATTTGCTTCTTGTTTCCTCACATTTGTATTCACACCTTTCATGGCATCTTTTACTAGTAAAAATAAATGAATACATATATATCATCACATAGTTTTCTATTGATACAATGGATATCAACATGCAATCACGTATAAAACTAGAAATTTGAAAAACTCATTTCTCTTGAAAGCTAGAAAATGTATTTCTATATTGTTTTATGTTAAATACACACGTTTTTATGTTGATGTTCATTGATAATAGTCATACGCAATTAACCTTATTTACCAAAAGGAGAACCCTTTAGAGTGATTACCATTCTAGAGACAGTCATATAAAATATTTAAATTTAATAAACTCATAGAGAGACTCATTTGGATTTCAGTTTATAGAGGCAAAGAAAAAATTCAAGTCAATTGGTCTATGACATTATATGATTTTCTATATATTTTTGGATTGTTACTCACTAGCATGGTCAATCCTCTATGGAAGAAAGGTTAAGTGCAAGTTATTATTTATAAATAAAATTTAGTTAATACTAACATCCTCAAATGATCATTATTCTATAAAAGTAAAAATTTATAAAAAATATAGAATATATAAATGAATTGAAGCATTCCTATCCCATTTAAAAATTTAGTACAACAAAGCACGGTGAGAGACCACCTATCATATTAGCTTTCTCAACATTATTGATCAATGAATCCCTCACTCACAAGAAAAATCCTTTGGAACTAATCACACCACATAGATTACCAAATATATAAATCCAACACACTAAAAATATTTCTCAACAACTTAGTTGTGAACCACCATGACAATTGCATAAACATCCTAGGTCATCCTAAGACCTCATGTCACATGAAACTTAATTCTACATTTTTTAGTTATGATAATGATATACTATTACCAATTTGAATATATTTGAGAAAATGTTGTGTAGGAAAAATACCTAGCTCATAGGATAGGTTTGGATATATAATTCAAATTTATTCTATCAATTATATTAAATTTACTATATGATAGATTTTAACATTATCTTTTCTCTATTGTAGGAAAATTTAACAAGCGTAAACATATAGTTTAGAGAAAGGGAACCTATTGAGGTGCACATGATTGAAAGGCACTATGGATTAGTGTAAATTGTTTGATTATAGTTTTTTATGTAAGTTACTAGGTAAAATGTTTGTTTATTAGACTCTTTCATCATCAACATTTCTCTATTGGTAATCCTATTTGTTTGGTGTTATGTGAATTTTCCCTCTATTCCCACTATAGTATTGTTATTTTTTCTTTTAAAACTAATATTCATATTGGGAGAGGATACATGGTATATTTAACAAAAAAATAGTGATGTTGGAAGCTACACTTGGGTATTTTGTTACCACCAATCAATTGACACTTCACAAGTGTGAGGGTAATATTGAATATTTTTATATAGATGAGATTATCAAGTTTTTGATATAAAAAGCAGAAAATCAAGGCTGTTGTACCATTAATATAAGGCACCAATGACCATCCTCAGTAGACTAACACTAATAGCACAATAACAACAGGTCTAAAAACCAAACCATCACCCTAAACAGATCATATAAAAAACAACTCAAAAAACTAACAATCGAACTAAAGCTACTAGTAATGTCCATCATGATAGCATGATTTAAAACCACCATAGATATAGACTGCCAAGGGTCATACTAGTCATAGAGGAAAATAAACATAATAAAAATGTCTTTAACAAAACAAAACACAAACGAAGGCTGATTCAACCATCCCCATTCAAAAAACCTAAACCCACCAAAGACTAATCTTTTTTCCCACTGCATGGCGTAACTAAATTTATGGTAGCCTAATCTTTAGTGAGGAACCTAAGCAATTCCTTGCTGATGGCTTCTTCCTCCACATCATTCATAGATTTGTCCTTCTACAACAGACATAACATAGTGGTGGACCTGTGCATAATCTTCAAGGAAAAACGAGTAACATCTTGTAGTCTTTTCTCCAAACTCTCGATTCTATTTTTTAGATTGTCAACCTCCTCCCAGACAACATCCTATTTACTGTGGGCTTCCTCAATGGGAGGCTTACCTTCCGCAATGTTGGAGGTGCGAGACCTCCTTGATTTTAATGCTGGCAGGATCCCTCTTAAGGCTTTCAAAAACATGGGAGGAGCTACTAGCAGAAACTGAGAGAGCCTCCCCCACCACATCATTTTCCTCCTTACTCCTACTCTCACTCTCATCCCCATTGTTAGAGTCTGAGACCTGCTTAAAACTCTTCCCTTTTTCTTGCTTGATAACCAATCTATTTGACCTACGAGGGGTATTAGTCTCCTCGATGATCTCAATGTCAGAGTCAATTTGATGGAGCCAAGAATTTTGTCTTCTTGGAGGCTTTGGCCTTAATTCTCAAGGTGGGGGCTATGCATTTTTTATCTTTTCTCTCCACAACAGGTCCCAAAGAGGGGGATGTGACCTATGGAGAAACTTTCAAGGTAGGGTTTTTGATACATTTTTTCTTGCTTAGGCCAGGTGTGTCCATAATGCTAGCTAACAAGGGAGCAAAAGAAACTGAAGCCTCTTCAACAGAGGTGGGTCAAGAAGCTTCAACAACAACAATGGGTTGAGGAGGGCAAAGGGCTGAGCGAAAATGGTAAAGTTTGGATAAGAGCCCTTGGTGGAGGATGGTGAAATTTTTATTTGAATTCATGGCTTCAACCGCATCAAGCACAGTACTCTCAAGAGAAAGCATGATAAAAAATGGGAAGGAAATATTATGGTGATTCTCAAGGTGATTGAGGAAATTGAAATGGTAGTAGTAATACACACTGTATCTTCCTTCGAGGGTGGATTATTTCATAACCACCATGCAAACTCTATCCCAAGGCTCAGGAAGCACCTCACGGTCATAGCCTCCGCATAACTTGACATGTTTCTCATCACCCTAGAAGAACAAGTTGAGGCTAGTCTGATCAGCAACTTTGGTGGTTTTCTTCCAAGTATGCCCATCTAGAGAGAGACGCGTGGCCCTAGAGATGACCTCCTCATTGATATTAAAGGAAATCCTTCCAATTGTGACCCTTCTATCCTTCCAAGAGGTCACGAATTTTCTGCATAGACCCTCGTCATGGTCAGTCATAAATTCCATATACTCGGAGATACCACCTTCCTTGCATATATTCCATACAGTGTCATCCGCCTTCCAGTCATCACACTTACTAGGCTCCACATGCACCTGGTCCCAACCCATAGCTCCAACACACTTGCCTCGTAAAACTAGAATATTTCCAGAAAGAAAAATAGTTGTGTTGATACAAAGAAAACCAAGTGTAGAAAACACCGTAGATAAATGGCCAAAAAAAGGTAACTTGTAAAGCCAGAAAAGATGATCATAAATGCACCTTCCCATAGCCAACGTAGGCCTAGCAGTTTCCTCTTGCGAGAAGTCCATGGCACAAAGAGAAATGATATCGAAGAAAGATCCGAACAGCTCAAAAAATTGAACAAAATCCACTAGTCTGAAAAGATCATCATGAACTTTGAGGGAATCAAAAAATAATTACCCCATTGGTCATTAGGATCAAAATGGCAAGTCTCGACAGTGAACCAAAAAAGGTTGTATGTGACACGTGGAAAATCCTCCCCCGCTCTCTTCCCGCACAATGGCTTCCTAGTAATATATTTATAATAATATATTACTTCCTAATAATTGATTTTCTTGCTTCCTAGTAATATATCATGTTTCTAATCATTTAATTTATATATTTGTTAGAGAAATTTTGTGGAGAATTTTTAGAATATTTTTTAAATTACAGAAATATATAAAATATTATTAATGTTTTATGTTGATAGGAAATTATTATGTGAAATTTCTTGAAAATTATCAAATTTTTTGCCTATTTTGTCATCCATAAAAATATTATTTTTTATTTTTTGAAAAATTGGTTGTAAATTTTTTTTAGTAGAGATTTGAACTATAGCAAGGCCATAAACAAGAGACCTCATTCCCACATTAAAAATCAACAATAAAACTTCAATAATGATTTAAACCTTGATGAAAAGAACCACTATCACACTATATCATTACTGATTTCATCATCCAAAAACTAAAAAAGAAATAAATTACATTATTTTTGAAACTACTAAATATTGAACTTTGTGTTATATTGATGGAAGTTAATAAAAATTCTATCATTTGCATTCTTATATAGGGGAAGGTCCCTAGTTACCACCCACATTCTAATCACTTTTCACTACTTGCTCACTTTACCTCCCAAATAACTTTTGCATTTGACCCAAGAATTTTTTTAAAAAGTCTAATAACATATTGCAAAAGCACTAATACATGTTCACATGTCAGTGTCTAGTTGACCAATGTATGTAGTCAAATACACATACAATTACATTTATAATATAATCCAAGTTGCTCCTAAATACCCACTTTTACAAATAATAAAAATCCTTTTATCTCTACAAACATCCCCCACTTGCAAAGGGTGTGGTGGAGCCTAGAAATTCCATGGTCATTTTGCATTGTTGATTTCTTTGAGGTTTTGAAATTCCTCAATTATATCACACTAAGGTTCTATGTCTACAAGATAGGGTTTAAACCCTCCTAAAACCCTAAGTATTTTCATGCCTTGTTCAATTTTTTATATTCAATCATTGACCTCCTTTTGTCTATTGTCAGTATGTTGAGTTACAACTTACATCATTCATGGTCATATATTAAATGGCCCTCTTATCCTTGTCTTCCCAATCACTGGCCCACTAAAATATTTGATCAAATATAGTAGGTTTGGGGGCTGTGAAATATTTTCACCCATGTCTAATGTTTTTCCCTAGGTCTAAAATGTTCCAAGTTATATAGTCCTATGTTACCTAGGAAATAGCCACATTTTAAAATAACTTGTCGAGCATGTGCTAATTATTCCACTTAAGTGATTTTTCCTCTGCTCAGCTTTCACCATGTGGTGGTTTCTTATTGCATCACCCACTCTCTTCACATCATGTTTTTATCTCCTTCTATTGGTTCCCTTTGTGTGATGTGTGATGATCATAAATCAATGGCTCAATAAAAGGATGGAGATCTGACCGCCATTGCATTAGTTCAATGCATAGTGTTTGCACTTCATGGATACTAAAACCTTTTTGAAATATGTGATTTGTGGATTGTGATGACAATAGAGACACATGTAAGACATTTATTGCATCGCTCTCTTCTAGTGCATCATGGTTTCATATCATGAGGCTAGTGATAAATTAGTGATGTTTGATGATCATAAATAAATGGATCTTATGAAAGAGGGCCAATTCGATAGTCATTACATGGGTCATTCACATCACATTTGTGAATGATGTGATAGGGGAAAATGTGATAGTCTAGTGTAGCATGATGAAGACTCCAATGACTCTAATTTGGAGAGAACGATAGAGTGGATATCTGATGTGGTCTTTGCATTGAATTTTCATGTTGTGATGTTAATGTTTAGTTTGTTATGTGTGAAAGGATTAGGAGGGAATATTCAGAGGCTAAGTGTTGGTTAACTATTGTATCTCATGGTCTTAATCCATTGTGACTATGTGTCTCAGGTGATAGAAGGAAGATGTCACATGTGTTAAGGTGGTGTAATAGCCATTGATCTTGATTCTCATGTTGATCAATGATCACATTTTAAAGTTTCCTTGGAACTATATATTTTCCATTTGTTTTCAATCTGATGACAAGCATTCAAACTCCAACGATCAGCTACTACAGTTCACAAGAAGTGATGGCTCAACAATATTCTCAACAACTAGATCAAATTAGATCAATTGTGAATCAATCTTTCATACCATTACAATGGTACATTTATTGTTGAATGACATCATTACTCCTTGATGTGTTAAAAAGGTCAAAATTCTACTATTAGGGTATGTTTTTCTAGGTTTTGTTTTAGATTTTATGGGTGTTCCATGCTTGCATTCATGAGATCATCATTTTGGAGTGTGATTGAGGTGTGAAAACCTTTATTTCTTAGTTTTTGCTCAGCTCTAGAGGCAATTCAAATATTTGAATTTTGATCAAAGTTCATCTTCATGCAAACCCTAGTTAGGTTAGGGTTAGGAATTTTAATTCAATTCTCAAAAATCCCTGCACTATAAAGGAAAATTTTACTGTTATTCAAAGGGTTATACTTTTTAGTCTTTATAAGTCCTTGTCTTAGGTTGCATAGTGTTTTCTTCTACACTTATAAAGGAATTTTTTTGAACTATAATCTGTAATATAACAATAGATGATCTAAATGCCCATTATATTGCACCTAAGGGTATGTATCAATTTTATCATTTTGTCCACTATTATACTCATTATATTTGAATCAATATAATCAAGGATTACCTTCTAGTTCTCATTTCACATTTCATGTCATGAATGTATGAATTGTTATTTTTTGTTAAAGAACAGAGTAATCTCCTTTGAATTCATGTATTAAGGTTGTTATGATATAATAAGGATCTGTAAGTAGTTTGATAGTATTGATCATTTGTTGGTTTCTTTCTATAAGGCAATAAGTTTATCAGAAGCCAAGGGTTGGTCTATTGTACCTGAGTTTTACTTCATTTTTAGACTCTATGTAGATAAGGCTATAGATGCTCGAATTAACATCAAATTCTTCTATTAATCAAATAAAGCAATTTTTTAGATTAATTCTCTAATGTGCATCATATTTGATTAAATAAATCAATTTATTTATCTAAATTCCTAAAAGTTCTCTCATCTGATTTAATAAATCAAATTAATTAAATCAAATGTCAAATCCCCTAATTACTTCAAGTTAATTAATCTGAATTAATTAACCCCTAATCATCATTACCCATCCTCTAGCTTTTGACTCAACTTGGGTCAAACCTAAACCCTTGACTAACCCACCCACTTGCACATGAAAATCAATCCTTTTAATTATCTCATTTTCCCTCACAAGGGAATATTCTAAAGGAATATTCCTTTATTAACTCCATTTATTTGACTTTCTTTCCCAAACAATGTCCATCCAAAACATCTCAACCATATTCATTTAATGCCTCTTACACATGCATTAATCTCTCTTACACCTCTCAAATTCCCAACCACATGCATTAACTATGCACATTCTCCAAAATATGCTCCAACTTCACCCATTAGATTTTTGACAAATGTCACAATCTTATTTAATTAATATCCTTTAGTTCCACATTCCTCCCATCTCTCCATTCTTCAACCCTTCAACCTATAAATAGAAGGTACTTCTACTTAAAAATCATCCACAATCTTAGCATTCTCAGTATAGGCATATTCATCATCTTGCATCTTCATCACATCTGGAGCTTATCAAGGGGGTGGGAAAGGGCATCCTTTCCACATCATAGGGTTTGATCATGTTTTCATGTACTTTCATTTAGTTGTTTTTGTTCTATTTATCTTGTTTGTATATGTAGCATAATCAAGTATCAAGTGTTGAAAAGCATCCACATTTTGGTGCCCACCATTCTTTTATTTTATTTGCTTGAGATTTATATGAATCTTTTAATTGTGCCAATTTTCTTCTTTTAATCATGGTTTTTAGTTGAAACCCCTTATTTGTGAATGTTCATGAACCATTGCGTAGTTGATTTACACATTTGATCTTGATTTTATAAACATGTAATCTCTTAGGCGTAGCTTGTACGCTTTACCCATTTGAGCTTATACACTTTTAATATAGATTTATCCACTTTTTATTTCCTTTGCATGTTAACAATTTGCCTGATCAAGCTGAATGATTGAATGCAAAATATTGAATCGACTATAACATTATGCTTAGATATTAGCTTTTAATCTGCTTTTAAGTGTATGATGAATGGAACACCTTGCTTAAATTTACATTAAATCTTAATAATGGATTTCTTTTGTAACTTGTCTCTTATTCTCTTGTAGGGGTGAACCTCTCCTCTTCAATCATAACCTTGAAATAATTTTTTGCTTACCAAAGAATGCTACCATGAGGATGCTCATATTCTGTAGTTGAATTCCTCTATGAATAAGCTAAGGAAATAGTGTCTTCTAAAGCATCATATGACTTGACTGCGACTTCATCACTCACCGAATTTTATTTAGACTTTTCTAAGTTCTAAAATCATTCAGCATCATTTGAATTTTTCTCATTAGATAGTGTCACCACATCCTATGTTGTTCCTTGATCCTATGAAGAATCAAGCTTAACATCTTCCAATTTTGTCTAATAGGTATTTTTTGTTTCATTCTTTGATTTTGAAGTTGCAAGTTGATCAAGATCCTTGTGGGTTTTGACCACCGTTTCATGATTTCCTGTCAAACTTTTCTCCATCTCATGATCTTCAGCTTCGCTCTTGTTAACTGCCCTTCTATTTTCTTCGAATCTTTCATGTTTTTTCTCCACATTTGAATCAAAGTAAGAAACAAAGGAATTTATATCAGCTTCTTGATTTGAAAAAGGTAAACTATATTTGCATCTTTTTGGTTTCTTATGACTTTTTTAAGAAACCTATTTTGATATGAATTCACAAAATATTGAATGCATTGATCTCGCCTTCTAAAAATGAAATTCCATTTGTTTGTTGGAAGTGATTGTTATATAGATTTTATCTATTTTCTTCTACTATTTCAATTCTATGTGTGTATTTTCGATGTAATCTATGAGCTTTGAATCATTTCTTGCAAGTGATTGTTATATAGACTTTATTGATTTGCTTCTATGGTGCAGGGGCACCATGGAGGTTTTAATGTGCAAGTTTTAGGAATATGGTCTACATGTTTAGTTTTAGTGTTGAGTCTTATATTTTTTCATCAATAAGGTTCTAATAGACCACATAGTATGTAATTTGGTGTTGTTGAGTGGGTATGTGCAGGATTATCATGGAAAAAACAAGCCCTTAAGTGGCAAAAAATTCAGAAAAATCAAAGTTAGGCAACTTGACATAAAAATTTGAATAAGTTATCTATATTATTTCAAAATTATGTAAAAATAGAATCTGTAGCAAATTGAATGTATTTTCTAAATTACTAGGTTTGTTTAAAAAAATAAAAACTCTATTCGGTGAAAATTTGAAATTTCAATGCAGTGGTACTTAAATTTCAGGGAAAAAATAAGAAGTAGGTGTCTATTTGACCACCATAACCATAATAAAATGATAATATTTTTTTATAATATTTTAGATATAAGTAGAGGACTAATGCCCCGTTGTGATACATATTTTTTTTGTAATTTTTTTCCAAGTAAATAATTAATTATGATTTTTTTATTACAACTTTTTAAAAAATATAAAAACTTGTATGTCTGACCACCTTAACTTGGTCAAAACTTCATGAAATTATTTTTTTATTTTTTTAATCATATAGTATGAGAAGCATAGAATGTGACACATGTTTTGGATTCAAAAATTACGATACCGTTTGAAAGCTATAGATTTTTTCAATCAGCCTATCAATCAGGACTTTAGTCGTAATTTGAATAGAAAATGAATAATAATTACTTATTAAATTCAAAGTAAAGCATAATTTATATTAGTGGAAATCTGAGAATCTCTTTTAAAAATTCTTTTCCTTTCATCAAGTTTGGGTAAAAAAATAGTCATCAGCCACATACCCATCATATTGCCACTTTTTGGCCCATCATGATCCTACACATACTTGAGTTCATTTTTTCATATTTTGGAAAAAGTTGCAAATACTACAAAAATTGTGAAAAATTTGTCATGTTAAAAGTTGCTAATGTGCAAACTTGGAATCCCAATAGTCACATGAAGGCTAGGAGTCGATTTTGTTAGTTTTTTGGTTGGTTTCAAGTTTTAAAAGGTTGAAAAACTCGATGAAGAAGGTTGTTGAAGGATTGTGTATAGGTTGCTTGTAGTTTAATTTTCTTTGGGATTGGTGGATATATGTTCTAACTACATTCTAGGAGTGGTTTGAGATATTTTTGTTGAGTTTGAAGAATCTAGGAGCCAAATCACTGTAACCGGCCAGAAAACAGGGTTTTAAGGGGTTTGTAGTTCAAAAATGTAAAATGACCCATTCCATCTTTTGTAACCTACTGTAACTGAGTGGAATGGGTCTAGTAGTGTATGGATAGAGATTGGAATGCTTGTGGGAAGCAGGGGAGGTCATTTTTCAGTTTGGACATGAATCCCTAGTTGAGAAAATGTGTGATTTTGAGTGAAATTGTGAGGATAAAAGGTGGAAAAGATAGAAATATTTGGGGGAATTAGTTTATGAAGGTATTTTAGGCATGATCAAATATAATAGGATATGTTTGAAGTGTTGGCAGAGTTGCTAGAGGTCTAGAGCATAGTTTTCCAATAAACCCTCTTAGAAAGGGCATAAAGTGAGGGTTTGTGATTGGAGTTGTTGGAAAGTGTTTCCTTGGAGGAAAATAGTGGATTTGGTGTTTATGTAGACTGGTCAAGACTTCCTAATGGTGTTTTGGGCTTGAAGAGAAGATTAAATTAGGGTTGCTTTGTAAAACATGCCTAATTGGCCAAGTAGGATAACATAGGAACTTGATTTTGAAGGAGTTGGTCCAAAGTGACCATAGGTCGTTTAGAGGTATGTTTGAGGAGACATTAATGGGTGTCTAGAAAGGTAATATTTTTTTGGGTTAGAAGAGATAAGTGAGAGGAAAGTTCAAAAAACCAGGTCTGCACACCTACAAGATAAAATAAAGAAGTTAGAGGAGTTCTATCATCCTAGATAGGGTTTGAAGAATTAAAAGCTTGTGTTAGTCAAGTGAGTTTTTGTTTGGTTTGTTGAAGGAACTCCATATAGTGCATCAAGTGGTATCAGAGAATAGGTATTAGATCTCTTTAGAGTGGAAGGTTGTTGATTGAAGAAAGGAAACTTGGAAGTTGAAAAGACAAAGTGTCAGAATGCCTCCAAAAGGAATGAATATGGCAAAAGAAATGAGTGAATTGAAGGATAAGAAAGCTATGGAGATAAGAGAGTTGAAGGAAAGACTTTTAGCCCTAGAAAAAAGTAAGAGAAGAGATGAGGATGAGAGTGATCCTGATGAGGAAGAGGAAGAAGAATTTGAAGATGTGGATGAAGAACTTGATCCTAAAGACCAAAGGATGAAAGAGTTGTTAAGGGAAGTTAAGAGTGAAAAAAATTAAGTGAAAATTGATGTTCCAAAGTATGGAGGTACTCTAAATGAGGATTAATTGCTAGATTGGATTGTAGCCTTAGACAATTATTTTGAGTGTGAAGATGTTCCTAAAGAGCAAAGGGTGAAGATTGCAAAGACAAAGTTGAAAGGTCATGCACTTTTGTCATGGTATTATGAGCAATCAGAGAGGAGAAAGAAAGGTAATTCCAAGATTTTTTCATGGCACAAAATGATAGGAAAGATGAAAAGTAAGTTCTTTCCCAAAGAATATGAGATTCAAATGTTTAAAAGACTTCAAGGTTTAAGACAAAAGGAAATGGATGTTAAGTCATATACTGAGGAATTCTATAAATTGAGCATAAGGTATGGTAACAATGAAAATGAAGTTGAAAAAGTTGTTAGGTACCTTGGTGGTTTAGGATTCAATATTCAAGATGAATTAGTTTTGGAAAATCCTAAATTTGTTCAAGAATTTTATCAAATGGCAATAAGAGTGGGAGAAAAGATGAAAATAAGGCAAGAAAAGACAACTAGAGGTAGAGGAATCACTTCAAGGGGTAGAGGTACATATTCTATGTCAAGAAAAGCAAGTGAAGGCCAAGAAGATGCACACAAGGAACAAGGGAAGTTTGATTATCAACGTGGTGGATTTAGAGGCTCAAGAGGAAGATTTGGTGGTGGCAGAAATTCAAACCAATTCATAAGTAGATGCTACAATTGTCAATATTTTGGGCATCCTACATTCAAATGTCCTAAGAGATAGGGATCTACATCAAGTGAAGGTGAAAGAAGAAGTGGTAAAAGAGTTCCATTGGTCCAAGAAGAAGAAAGTGACGGTGAAAACTCTCCTAGCCATCTTGCTACTCTAGAGGTAGGAGAATCATTGATGCTGAGAAGAAAATTGTTGAAGACATCCAAAGAGAAGGAACAAATGCAAAGGAGGAGCTTGTTCAAGAACACATGTAAATGTAGAGGTAAATTATGCAAGGTTGTCATAGATTCAGGTTCAACTACTAAATGGTGTCTAGAGAGATGGTAGATAAACTGAAACTAGAAATAATTCCTCATGAAGCACCCTATAGAGCATCTTGGGTGAATTATAATCAGTCACTTTTGGTAAATGAACAAGCATATGTTGAGTTTTAGATTAGAGGATATAAAGATAGGGTACTTTGTGACATTTTACCAGTGGATTGTTGTCATCTATTGCTTGGAAGGCCATGGAAACTTGATAGGAAATCACTTTATGATGGTAGGGAGAACACTTACATTATTAGAAAGAATGGGAAGACTTTTATGATAACGCCATTGTAGGAGAGTGATGAAGGAAAAGGTAAGGTATCTAATATCATCATGTTTGGAAAGAAGGAGCCTATGAGGCATGAGGAGGATAAAAAAAAAGTGAATTCAACCATTGTAAGGAAAGAAGATGCTAGGAAAGTAGATAGAAAACAAAATTATGTGTTGCTAACAAATACAACCCTAAAGAATGATGCAAAGTGGAAGGAAAAGGTTGGTAAGAACTTTAGTCAAGGGTGAAATGTGTGATGGAGTACAAAATTGTTTCAAAGGGCATGAGGGAATCATAGTTGGGATAGTATTTTGTCCAATGATTGTAAAAGAGATGAAGGGGTAGATAAGTATAGTCAAGAAAGAGGCCTACAATTTTGAGGGTACAGTGGTATTTGAGGCAGAACCTTCAAGATAAATGATGAAGACAAGAGGTGAAAAGAGTAAAAGCATTTGGCAAGGATAGATGGAAGAGTTTGAGCATGTTTCAAGGATGAAAGACAGGATAGTCAAAAGCAAGGTTCATAGTGGATAGAGAGCAGGTGTTCAGGAAGTTACAACATTATTTTGTGATGACAAAAAGGTTGATAGACACTCATCAAGTCAATTTGCGCAGAGGAAGCCACATCTAAGTGATGAGTAGTTTGAGAACACAAAGGATAAGACAAGACTGCAATATCTGATTTAGTGAAAAAGAGTTTCAATAAAAGAATCCTTTGAAGGACGAAGAGATGGAGTACACAAATATGGACAATCTGCAAATCACATTCCAAGGGACTTGGAAAAATTTCAAGGTCTGGTGTATGGTGCAGGGGCACCATGGTGGTTTTAATGTGCAAGTTTTAGGAATATGGTCTAAATATTTAGTTTTAGTGTTGAGTCTTATATTTTTTCATCAATAAGGTCCTAATAATACACATAGTATGTAATTAGGGGTTGTTGAGTTCATTTTTTCATATTTTGGTAAAAGTTGCAAATATTGCAAAAAATGTGAAAAAGTTGTCATGTTAAAAGTTGCTAATGTGAAAACTTGGAATCCGAATGGTCACTTGAAGGTTAGGAGTCAATTTTTTTAGTTTTTTGGTTGGTTTCAAGTTTAAAAAGGTTGAAAAAATTTATGAAGAATGTTTTTGAAGGATTGTGAAAGAATTGATCAATAAAAGTCTCTGTTTTCCTTGTTAAATTCTGTAATTTTTCTAGAAAATTGTTGCTATTTAGATATGTACAGCACTGTATAGGTTGCTTGTAGTTTGATTTGATTTTGGATTGGTGGATATATGTTCTAACTGCATTCTAGGAGTGGTTTGAGATATTTTTGTTGAGTTTGAAGAATCTAGGAGCCAAATCACTATAACGAGCAAGAAAATAGGGTTTTAAGGGGTTTGTAGTTCAAAAATGTAAAATGACCCATTCCACCTTATGTAACCTACTATAACTGAGTGGAATGGGTCTAGTAGTGTAGGGTTGGAGGTTGGAATGCTTGTGGGAAGCATGGTAGATCATTTGTCAGTTTGGACATGAAGCTCTAGTTGAGAAAATGTGTGATTTTGAGTGAAATTGAGAGGCTAAAAGGTCGAAAAGATAGAAATATTTGGGGGAAGTAGTTTATGAAGTTGTTTTAGGCATGTCCAGATATAATAGGATAGGTTTGAAGTATTGGCAGAGTTGCTAGAGGTCTAGAGCATAGTTTTCTAATAAACCATCTTAGTAAAGGGCATAAAGTGAGGGTTTGTGATTGGAGGAGTTGGCAAGCATTTACTTGGAGGAAAATAGTGGATTTGGTGTTTATGTAGACTGGTCAAGACTTTCCAATGGTGTTTTGGGCTTGAAGGGAAGATTAAAGTAGGGTTGCTTTGTAAAATAGGCCTAATTGGCCAAGTAGGACAAAGTAGGAACTGGATTTTGAAGGAGTTGGTCCAAAGTGACCATAGGTGGTTTAGAGGTATGTTTGATGAGACATTAATGAGTGTCTAAAAGGTAAGAGGTTTTTGGGTTAGAAGAGATAAGTGAGAGGAAAGTTCAAAAAAATGGGTTTTCACACCTACAAGATAGAATAAAGAAGTTAGAGGAGAATCACCCTAGATAGGGTTTGAAGAATTAAAGCTTGTGTCA
Source organism: Sequoia sempervirens (assembly GCA_007258455.2). Lineage (NCBI taxonomy): Eukaryota > Viridiplantae > Streptophyta > Pinopsida > Cupressales > Cupressaceae > Sequoia > Sequoia sempervirens. Next base: position 67,293,871 of record VDFB02049217.1, read on the forward strand.
GGCAAGTGAGTTTGTGTTTGTTTTTTTGAAGGACCTCCCTATAGTGCATCATTCTACCATTGAAATTCTACGTGGGTGTATATCATGTGAGTAGTGAGATCTAAATCAGTTCAAATTCATTGATTGGTGGGAGAAACATTCCTGTGCTCCTCTTTAAACTTCCTTGAATCAACACACAACACAACATCCAAGGAATTTTTTTTTGATAAATGGCAACATAAGCAAGGAACCTTCATTGAAGGTCACTCATTTATGATTTCAGGCACCTTCATCGATGGTGTCGCTCATTTAAGGCTTTTTTGTAGGTTAAGTCAAAGAAAATTGAAATGTCATCATTCATCGAGTTTATCAAGAACTCATTAGGTTGTTGAAACCACATCTCTTTGGAAAAAAATGTTGCACATTTGATTATAAATTTAATGCATCTGATCCAAATAGCTACATGTTTAATTTCAACTCATTAATTTTGTGATTTTATTGGAATTTCTCACAAGCTTTTTGCGGGTTGATTCAGAAACAGTAAATTTAACTTGTCTGCATTAAATCAATGGTCATTGCATGAAATAAAATCTTACTTGTCTACATTAAGTTGGTGTAAATCTTGACCAAGGAGATCTAGGTGATATCATAACTAGGGGGATCTAAGCTTGATATGATGGGCTTTTAATGTTGCAATTTGGCCACTGTACTTTACATATGGAAAAGGAAAAAAAATATTTTCTATTTTAATTTAAATAAAGTTGTTGACTTGTGATTCATTTTTTTTGCTAACTTAAAGTTGTTGGGTGTAGATTGGTAGGGTGGAGTCTATAGGTTAACTTTGATCAGTTCTTCATGCTTAACTATAAATTGACCTACTTTGCATTGAAGTGGATAAATCCCAAGAACATTTGAGTTGGAAGTGGACATTGAACTTGAAAAATAAAATTTAAATGTTTATTGTAATAGTTTAGAGCATCCATTTGCTGCTTTTATTTTCTATTTTAGACCAACTAGATCAAATTGGGTTAAAAATTAATCTTTAATTGATTTTTTTCAAAGTTGGGCTAAAAGTGAACATTAGAAACTCAGTAGACTTTGATTATGGGCTAAAATTGAAAAAAAAACTTCACACTTGGTTTTTGGTTCTTAAAATGAACTCATCATTACTTTGGGGTTCAAAACGAACTTGTGCTTTCATTGTCTTGTAATTTTTTTGCAATTCATGTCATTCAAATGCATATGCACTTCTCTCATGCTTTTCAACAATCTTGAGAATCAAAAGCAGTCTAGTGACATTGGTTTTCCAAAAAATTACCCACATTTCAAATTTGAGTTTAAAATTGAACTATCATGCTAGTATGAGAAAGAGACATCTGTGTTCCCTCCTTACACTTTACATGAACTACGTGGTTGAACTAAAAGTGTACTCCCTCGATATGTAGGCAGGTATATAAATGGATAAGACTAAACTATCAAGTCCTCATGGTATGTAGGCCTTAGCCATACATTGTCTTTCAAAATAGGGTACTACTGTAAAAAGTATAAGAGCCCCAAGTAGGATTGATTAAAGCCTTTCGTGGCTTCCTAGATGTAGGAAAGGTGCCATGTCCCTGATTACCCAAACTAAGAACCAATTTGTTTAAAAGAAAAAATATTTTCTACTTCTTGGTGTAAGAATGGTTGTTCTTAAGCCACACCACATTTTTACTATTCAAAGTAGAAATAGAATAAATCCTTTTGATCTTCATATTTTAAGTATTTTGAGATTTGGTGGTTGTGAGAAGTGTGTGCCATGGAGGGGAGCCAGTGTCACCAAATCTCTAGTTGTTCACTTTGTCTCTGTGCTTGGAGAAATCCAAGTGGGGACTCAACAAATATTATCCTTTATATCCTAAGGTTGTGCAATTTGTGAGTCGGGTATGTGTAGGATCATGATGGGCCAAAAAGTGGCAATATGATGGGTATGTGTAGGGTATGTGGGTGATGAATTTTTTTAACCAAAATTGATGAAATGAAAAGGGTTTTTAAAGGAGATTCTCAGATTTCCACCAAAATAAATTATGCTTTAATTTGAATTTAATAAATTATTATTATTCATTTTTCTATTTGAATTATGACTAAAGTCCTAATTGATAGGCTGATTTAAAAACATCTATAACTTTCAAACAGTATCACACTTTTTGAATCCAAAACATGTGTCACATTCTATGCTTCACATACTATAGGATTAAAAAAAATAAAAAATTGATGAAGTTTTGACCAAGTTAAGGTGGTTAGACATACAATTTTTTATATTTTTTAAAAGTTGTAATAAAAAATTCATAATTAATTATTTACTTGGAAAAAAATTACAAAAAAATATGCATCACATCGAGACACGAGTCCTCTACTTATATCTAAAATATTATAAAAAATATTATCATTTTATTGTGGTTAGGGTGGTTAGACAAACACCTACTTCTTATTTTTCCCTAAAATTTAAGTACTATTACATTGGAATTTCAAATTTTCACCAAATAGATTTTTTAAAATAAACCTAGTAGTTTAGAAATTACATTCAATTTTCTACAGATTCTATTCTTACATATTTTTGAAATAATATAGATAAATTATTCAAATTTTTATGTCAAGTTGCCTAACTCTAATTTTTCTAAATTTTTTGCCTCTTAAGGGCTTATTTTTCCCATGATGATCTTGCACATACCAGTTCAGTTAAATTCTTTGCTTGGATCTAAAACTTTGAAACAAACATTCAACAAGTCATCAAATTTCAAACCCTTTGGAAAGAGAAAATACCTTTGAAAAGTCCACATATTACTAATTGTCCCTAGGGATTCTATCCTTAGAGGCTTCTAAATATTTGGGCCCATATCTCAATTTGTTCTCTCCAAAGTCAACCTAGGAAAACTATGTCCTTTATTCTTTGATTTTCACATAATGGACCTTGTAGAATGAAAAGGAGTTAAGACATAGACATTCAGTTTGAAATTTAAGCGAGAAAAAGTGGGTGTGGTAAAAGCAATTCATTAACCAAGATTACATCAATTGAACCCCATAAATGTTCTTGTTATCTTTTGGCTTATGGTCTTCCAAGCAAAAAATTGGTCTTTTGGTTTGAACTACTCATAGGGTAAAGCATGTTCTTCACTATCTTGGTCTTATAAACAAGGCCCCTCTTAGGTTCATCTAGGATCAAATCAAACACTTCATCCATCCCAAAGATTTATCATCCCCATTCCACAAACAAATTTTAGAGCTATGGAAAATATCAAAATTCTATACTTGGGTTAATCCTTAAAACACTTCAAAATCACCTTGTTTAGTTAGGAGTGTGATAATACATCCTTTCTCATACCTCTAGTTAAATTAGCAACCCTTTGAACAAGTTCATCCTAAGGTCACATCCAACATCTTGGGATATACAAGTTCATTATCCAAATCAAACCAATCAAAAATCAAATCCTAAAGTCTAGCATTGATCCAAAGTCCTAAAAGCTCAACACCCATATCATTCACCCCTTTCATCTTTCATCTCACCATTGGTCCTAAATTCCTTAGAGGTCAACAAGGTCAAAACACAAGAAAAACATGGAATATAAACTTTCTCCATACATCATGAGTGATCTAAGTCAACCAAACTATCAAAGCCCTACAATTCCAATTGGCCATCAAAACTCACATTTATACAATCCATACATGGGATGATTATCTCCTACAAACCTTAACGATACAAAAATGTGAGTATTTCCAATCTAAATTTTGGAACACCTTTCCCTATGGTAGATTTAAATCAAAGTCAAAACTTGTCAATCTATCAACCAAGTGATCAATACATGAGTCTTCAACAATTTTTTTTTATCCCATCTAGTCCATACATGCCAAATATGAATATACAAAGTGCAAACTTATCAAACATGAACATATAATATACACACTTGGTGAACTATGGGATAGATATGTTTGCAAATCAAACCAATGTTGTTCAAAGTCCAAACAATATGTTAACAATTCCATGTATTGATCTAGTTCAAGGTAACACCATGCAAAATCAATGCTACCTAAATCAAAGCAATGTGTTTACAAACCAAAACAATGTTCAATGTGAACCTATAAAGCCAAATCTAAACATTATCCCAAATCAGAACATTGTCCAAAATCAATTTGTCTATTACCGCATACAAACACCACAAGTATACATTCAAAATATGCATGGTCAACAACCAAATCAACTATATCAAGGGTTTCAAGATCAGAATCAAGAACAAATTTTATGAGATCAAATTGCTATACTTAGAAAATTTGTTGATTCATATCACCAAGAGGCATCTCCACCCCAAAATATACACACGCCCCTATTGGTTAAGCCTTATCATCAAAGAATTGAGTTGTTTCCACAACCACATCAAGAACAATATCTCCAATGTTAAGAGGTTGGATATCAAGATCAACAACATCAACAACAAACCCAATCACCACATCTCAAAGATCAATCACCACATCTCCAAAATCAATCAACACAAGGTCAATTTAAAGTAAAAATATCACAAGGTAACAAACGTGAATACACTCCTTTGGGAGAGCCAATTGAATCCACATTACACAAGCTAGTTGATGTAAAAATCATCACTCTTCCAAAAGTAGGTTCTTTCAGCTCCATAGAATTCCCTTGGAATAAGGGTAGATCCTATTGTGAGTATCATGGAGATAATCATAAAATATAAAATTGTATTCCACTAAAAAATCTCATCCAAGACCTTCTTGATCAAGAAATAATAATTGTTGATGACAATGATCAAGATTCAACCACTAGTGATAGCAGTGAAAATCTCTCCACCACAATTGTTGAAAACAATGATCAAGATCTATCCATCAATGAGCACCTTGAATATGTTTCTACCTCATCCAATGATCAAATCAACATACATCAAGAGTCACTTTTTAATCATGATAAAAAATCCCAACAATGATCCAATTCAAGAAATGTTAACATCATTTGATCCTATGGCTGAAAACAATGATTAAGATCTATCCATCAATGAGCACCTTGAAGATGTTTCTACCCCATCCAATGATCAAATCAACATGCATCAAGAGTCACTTTTCAATCATGATAAAAATTCATTAATAATATCGAACAATAATCTATTTCAAGGAGTGTTAGAATTATTCAATCCTATTGACATAATCCATGATCCATCAACCAATGATCATGTTGAAAATGTCTCTACATCACCTAATGAGTTAGAGGAAATATCTCAAGAATTTATTCAAAATAATGACCATCTTTCACCAAATTCTAGAAATGGTCCTTTCCAAGACATATTGACATCCTTTGACCTCATGGTTACAGATATTGAATAAATCCTCAACTCAACACTTGATCCAAATTCACTTAAAGATCAAGAGGATATTGAGCGACTTCTCATGCCTAATGACGATATCCAAGAAAATTTTGAAAGTAATCCATCCTTTGAAGTGGACCCATTTCAAGAACTTGATCCAAAGCATGTCAAAATCAATTATGAAATCATTCAAGATCAAGAATTCATATCTCCAAGATACTACAATGATCTAATGGACACTCTCCAATCTATACAAGATGTCACAAATGATGATCACATCCACATAACACATACTCCTCCATCTACCCATGAGATACTTTCTTTGGATGGACACGTAGATAATCTTTGTAACTTAGAACAAGATTCTTTTACTCCTAACATTATTACACAAAAAGAGCAAGTTATTGATTTCTGCAGTCAAGCTAAGTTGTCAAAATTAGGATTAGATATATCCCAAATTTAGATTGAGGGCATCATGTATGAAGATATCCAGCATTATCCACTCAAGGAAACATGTCAGATAGAATAGGATATTCTAGAGACAACAGAGTAGAAAATTCCAATAGCATCATTTGTAATGGTCATTTATCAGAGAGTGCTTGCTAAATAGGAGCTCTCACAACATGTAGAATCAAAGCATGAAGTTACTACTTCCACAATACTGGGGGAAATTATGTGTCAAGAAAACATCAAAATAGGGAGCATGAAGAATCCTTATGATGAAACCAATGCTAATACTACAACCAACCACATCATGAATCTTCATCCACCCATCACCCCATCCACGAATTGGCACAAACATCAAAAAAAATATATGAATCAATACAAAAATAATATTATCAAAACAAATGAAGTTGTAAATCATGAAGGACAAATCAAATACAAATGGATACCAAAGAATACAAAGAAAAATTATACCTATCAAACTCCAATAGTCAAAGAAACTATGGGAAAAATTAAAAAAGGGAAAAGTATCCATCAAACATGTCCACAAAGGAAAAAGTGGGATTATCAAGCAACATATAAAGTATATCAAGTAGTTGGTCCTAATTCCATGTGCACTTCTATATCCACCCATCATTGATCATCTTCCCAAGTTTGGAGAGTCAAGCATTCCAAGCTATCAACCAATCCATCTTCTATTCCTAAACACACTCCACCACCCATGCCTCCACACATGATCTCCAATTCTCATATTGACCATGTATTGGAAAAAACCCTTCATCATGAGGATTTAGAAGGCACTCTATTGTGATGTGCATATAAAGACAAAGTTAACTCTAGTATCAACAAAGTGGATCAGGAATCTCAAAAGTTGTATTCAAGTTCACATATCTTGGAAAAGTAGCTTCTTCAACTATGATATCAATGGCACATCATGATAGAAGCATTTACATCAACACCACCAGGTGGTTTAGCACGAGCTTAAAAGCTTTTACAAAAAAACCAAAAAAATAAAAAAATCATGAAAATAGTAAAGATTAAAAACCATGCTCTAGTGAAAACCACTATTGTGGGACTTTGGACATGTACCATGATGAAAACCTAGAAAATAGGTGTCATGTGTTGAATCGAGCATCTACGTGTGCTAGTTTAGGTGGAAGCATCTCACCCCATCCATAATAAATCCAACATTCCATCCATCTTATCCATAATAAATCCATTCATCCATTAAGCATTTATCCAATCCATTTTCATCCATCTACATCCATCTTCCAAATTATCTTGATCTTGAAAAGGTTTGGTGTATACTTTACACTTGCTTATGGTAAACATATTGACATGGTTCATTTTCATTGATACTATCCTATCCAACATTATCAAAGCCATGAAGCATTATCCAAATTAGAATTCTTTTGAACACCTTATCTTATCGCAAGATAATCCATATCCATCCATGCCATTCCATACATTGCTAGACACTAGGGTTAGATATTTACACCTTGCTTTAGGAATAAATCTTGATCTATCTCTTCCAACTTATGTGGCGATTTGAACATTGGAAAATATGAAATCAAATTGGTCAAAGTACTTGTATGCAAACAATCCAAATCACTAACTATTGGCACATTTTGACAGGAACATGTTCTCTATCAAGAATTATCTTTCATCAAACATCAACCCAAAAAATCAATATCAGTTGTATCTAATTTGCATTTCAGCATCACACAAATCATCCAAATAGATTTTATTCAAAACCAAGCTTCCAAATCCTGATCAATCAAATCCAATCAATCCATCATCATCTCAGGATATCCTTCCCAATCCTTGTGTTTCTTAACACTATCCTTGCATTGTTGTGTATCCTCAACAATGTTATCATCATCAATCCATCAATCAGATCAATCAACCCTAGCTTGGTTTTTAACAAAATGTCAAAACAGATCACTGATATTGTCACACATATCCATATCCAAACTGTCAAAATCATGCAAAAGTCCAAAAACATCCAAAACATATCAAAATCCAAAAATAGGTCAAAAAGTCAAAAAAAGTCAAAAACATGGTATCTGAACTACGTCGTCTCTGAGCTTAAACATAGGCAAGGAAAATCTTTGATGAGCCCTTGAGACACAAAAACACAAAAATATTTAAATAACCCAAAAATCCAAAAAACAACCTCACAACATTTCAAAAACATCTAAATCTTTGAAAACATCCATCTGTCTCATTTCACTTCACACACAATAATCAATCATCCATAATAAATCAATATTCACCATAATCATTTGGAAAAACAAATAGAAACAACCACAACAATCAACAAAAACAAACTTCGAACACAAAATCAAAATCAAAACAACAAAATTTTAAGAACACAAAATCAAACTCTTGATTACTCGCAAACATGTCAGTCAACCTTATATCAATGGCCTTTTTCAAACAACCTACCAAATTTCCAACATACACTAACATGTCCTAGGATGAATCCTTCCTACAATAGGCATTATCTTTTGGAAATCACTTTGGATTCTTATCCTCAAAACTAATCCCTTTGGCTAGACGTATGAAGAAAATTGGCTTGTTTATTTGCTTGATCTTTTCTTTTGCTTTATCTTATTGTGCCTATTCCAATGACCTCTCAATGATGTCCAATCAAGATAATTTAGAGAGAAAGGAATGGGGCATTGATCATTATCTTTTGTTTGTTATGCTTGTTGGACATTCTTGTAATATAACTTGGCGATACTTGCTTTGGTAGGTGTATATGGAGGGAGTTTTCAACAACTTGTTGACTATTTCATTGGTATGTTATCCCTTTCCATGTTTTGGTCTGAGATGTTTGAAACTTCTAAAATAAATCCTAGCAAGGTTTCGTATGTCAGGTGTGAACATGAATAGGGCATGAGTAGGATCATGATGGGCCAAAAAGTGGCGATATGATGGGCATGTGGCTAATGACTTTTTTTTTACCCAAATTTGATGAAACGAAAAGAGTTTTAAAAGGAGATTCTTAGCTTTCCAACAATATAAATTATGTTTTACTTTGAATTTAATAAATAATTATTATTCATTTTTCTATTTGAATTACGACTAAAGTTCTGATTGATAGGCTGATTGAAAAACATCTATAGCTTTCAAACGGTACCACATTTTTTGAATCCGAAACATGTGTCACATTGATGTTTTGCATACTATAAGATTAAAAATAAAAAAATGAATTTCATGAAGTTTTGACCAAGTTAAGGTGGTTAGACATACGAGTTTTTTATATTTTTTAAAATTTGTAATAAAAAATTCATAAATAATATTTATTATTTGTAGGACATGAGTCCTCTACTTATATCTAAAATCTTATAAAAAATAGTATCATATTATTGTGGTTAGGGTGGTTAGACAGACACCTACTTATTTTTTCCCTGAAATTTAAGTAGTACTGCATTGAAATTTCAAATTTTCACCAAATAGATTTTAAAATAAACCTATTAGTTTAGAAACTACATTCAATTTGCTACACATTCTATTCTTACATATTTTTGAAATAATATAGATATCTTATTCAAATTTTTATGTCAAGTTGCCTAAGTCTGATTTTTTTTAATTTTTTGCCACTTAAGGGCCCGTTTTTTCCATGATGATCTTGTACATACCCAATACTCCTATCTATTTGTCAAGTCAAATTCCATCCCACTAGATACAACGTCATCCTATTTTTTTGTACCTTGATGCATCGTATCTATGTGTGTTATCAAACATAAGGAAAGTTATGCTCTTTACATCCCCAATCACTGGATAAGCAATACATCAACATCATTCATCATCATATCTAATAAAGTTTCAACAACTTATAGACTTGTTGAAAATTTTCATCTTCTTGGAATCAAGGGTTGATCCTTCTCATTCTTCTATCCTCTTTCACGCTAACATGCTATCATGACATGCATCCATCCTGCATTCATAAAACATCAACATACCCATCTTGCATATTCATACATATCATCATAATAGGAAACATCATACATCTCACATGCATTGCATTATCAATTAAGTTGTTTAAGATAATATAGATTTGTTACTCTAAGCATCTTAAAACCATCTCATTTCCATCATCATCATAATATAGATCTGTTAGTCTAACCTACTCATTGCATCCATCTTGAATCTCTTTGTCATGAAATCAACCCTAAAATTGAATTTTTTGACCGATCTCTCGAGGGGGTAGTGTACCAACACACTTCTTTCTATTGGGGCAACAATATGACATCTAAAAAAATAAGAAATTTTTGAATTTCAATCTCAGCTATGTTATTCCTTGAACCAATGCAACTGATACATTACTTCAAAGAGGGGGAAAAAATAGATGCCCGAACTAATGTCAAATTATTTTATTAATCAAATAAAGCAATTTATTAGATTAATTCACTAATGTGCATCATATTTGATTAAATGAATCAATTTATTTAATTAAAGTCCTAAAATTTCTATCATTTTATTTAATAAATCAAATTAATTAAATCGAATGTCAAATCCCCTAATTCCTTCAAGTTAATTAATCTGAATTAATTAATCCCTAATCACCATTACCCATCCTCTAGCTTTTGACTCAACCTGAGTCAAAACTAAACCCCTGACTAACCCACCCACTTGCACATGAAAATCAATTCTTTTAACTAACTAATTATCTCATTTCCCTCAGAAAGGCATATTCTAAGGGAATATTCCTTCATTAACTCCATTTATTTGACATTCTTGCCCAAACATTTTCCCTCCAAAAAATCTCAACCATATTCATTTAATGTCTTTTACACATGCATTAATCTCTCTTACACCTCTCAAATCCCCAACCACATGCATTAACTATGCACATTCTCCAAAATGTGCTCCAACTTCACCCATTAGATTTATGAAAAGTATCACAATCTTATTGAATCTCCTATAGTACCACATTCCTCCCATCTCTCCATTATTCAACCCTTCAACCTATAAATAGAAGACACTTCTACTTGAAAATCATACACAATCTTAGCATTCTCACTATAGGCATATTCATCATCTTGCATCTTCATCACATTTGGAGTTTATCAAGGGGGTGGAAAAGGGCATCCTTTCCACATGAAAGGAGCACCACTCCCACTATGTGATAGGGTTTGATCATGTTTTCATGTGCTTTCATTTAGTTTTTTTTGTTCCATTTATCTTGTTTGCATATGTAGCATGATCAAGTATCTCATAGGGATGGTTGTTTTGGTTTTCTTAAGTTTACTAACAATACTAATGGTTTTTTTTTTTGAGAAAGTGTCGAAAATCATCCACAAAGGCACTAGTTAATTTAGATCCTAAATATAAGTCCAAGGTAGAACCAAAAATCTAAAATCAAAATCAAAACTTATACTTTCTACATTTTACGTTTTTATGTCCATTTCCATACTACCAAGAGTTGTTAAGTTTATAGAAGGTTGCATAGATCATTTTCCCCTTCAAATGCCTTCCAACATAGTAGTATGATGATCTGTTATCAAAGACATCCTTTCCATAAAGTTTGTATATGTGTATGATGTTATAAGGGTACCCATCTTGGTTTTGTAGAGCCTAAAGTGCAGAGGAGAATATGCCAATCTATCTCAAGTTCATTGGCCACTAACCTAGAGTCTCTAGGTATAAGAAGTAGCTAGTCTTTAGGAGAATCTAGACAACTAGTTGAAAATACCAACATATTGGAAGCTCTACAAGGAATAGAAGGTGTTTAGCCTAGTTGTCTATGTCCTATGTGATTGATTAAAAGCATTATCCAAAGCCATTTGTTCAAAATAGTTCTAAGTACATTAAAGAAAGGAACACTATTCGTATTAATTTTGGTGGCGAATCTACACTTTGAAGACCAATTGAAAAGAAAAGGATAGTCATGGGTATGTGTAGGATCATCATGCAAAAAACAGGCCCTTAAGTGGCAAAAAATTTAGAAAAATTAGTGTTAGGCAACTTGACGTAAATATTTGAATAAGTTATCTATATTATTTCAAAAATATGTAAGAATAGAATTTGTAGAAAATTGAATATAGTTTCTAAAATACTAGGTTTATTTAAAAATAAATAAAATCTATTTGGTGAAAATTTGAAATTTCAATGCAGTAGTACTTAAATTTCAGGGAAAAATAAGAAGTAGGTGTCTTCTGACCACCTAACCATAATAAAATGATAATATTTTTTAAGATTTTATATATAAGTAGAGGACTCATGTCTAGATGTGATGCATATTTTTTGTAATTTTTTCCAAGTAAATAATTAATTATGAATTTTTTATTACAACTTTTAGAAAATATAAAAACTCGTTTGTCTGACCACCTTAACTTGGTCAAAACTTCATGAAATTTAAATTTTCTTTTTTTAATCCTATAGTATGTGAATCATAGAATGTGATGCATATTTTGGATTCAAAAAATATGATAGCGTTTGAAAGTTATAGATGTTTTTCAATCAGCCTATCGATCAGGACTTTAGTCGTAATTCTAGTAGAAAATGAATAATAATTATTTATTAAATTCAAATTAAATCATAATTTATATTTTTGGAAAACTGGGTATCTCCTCTAAAAACCCTTTTCATTTCATTAATTTTGGGTGAAAAAAAGTCGTCAGCCACATACCCTACAAATATTGCCACTTTTTGGCGCACCATGATCCTGCACATACCCTCATCCTGAATGATAGAAGATCCCTTCACAATGTTGATCCTTCAGGGAGGTTGGAAGGAGATTTTGCAAGAAGCAATATTGTAGTTCCCTCCATTATCACCATGGATGTGCAGGTAGTTTGGCTTTTGAACTTGGAGATGAAGGTAAAATAATAGGGATATTTAAAAGTATGCATTAATGATGTTAAGCAGTTGATGTTGTATATCATGAATTTATGAACTATGTGAGAATGTTAGGAAATTACTTATTATATATGTTCAAGGATAGGTTTATTATGATGTGTGTGTGTCCAGACATGACCATTACTAAGATGCAAGCTATGGGAATATTTGTGGTATGGAAATGCTTTGGTTATCTTTAGGATTTTCACATGATTTTGACATATTATTATCATGATGATATGATATTATGATTTTGATTATGATTATGTTTATTATCATGAAGAGGTATTGACTTGTGTTCAAGTGTTGTGGTTGTAGATGAAACATGAGCTTATGTTAGTACTTTTTTGAGTATGATGCATATTGTTATATTATTATTATGTAGAGATTTACTTAGATAGTTAAGTGATGCAATAGTGTGTTTTTGGAAAGGGTGATGTCATACCATTGGACATATGGGAGACATATGAGAATGAGATATGATTGCTAGAGTTCCTTTCCTAGTGCTTCAGCTATTATGCACATGTGCTCTAATTTGAATGTTTGAGTGAACAGATACTAGGTTATGTCTCCACTTGAATTATGATATTATTATCATGATGATATGATATTATGATTTTGATTATGATTATGTTTATTATCATGAAGAGGTACTAACTTGTGTTCAAGTGTTGTGGTTGTAGATGAAACATAAGCTTATGTTAGTACTTTTGTGAGTATGATGCATATTGTTATATTATTATTATGTAGAGATTTACTTTGATAGTTAAGTGATGCAATAGTGTGTTTGTGGAAAGGGTGACATCATACCATTGGACATATGGGGGACATATGAGAATGAGATATGATTGCTAGAGTTCCTTTCCTAGTGCTTCAACTATTATGCACATGTGCCCTAATTTGAATGTTTGAGTGAACAGATACTAGGTTATGTCTCCACTTGAATTAGTAGGTCTGAGTGTGCCTCTAATCCCAATAGTGGTTGAGGAGATAACATCTAGGCCCAAGTTTTACCCTAACCCTAGCCATTGCCCCCAATCAGGGATAATCGATTTAGTGTGTGACCACCTTTTTGGAACCTTGTCAAGGGACAATGCCCGATCTCCTTTACCTTATGGTTCAAGTGTTGTACATGTGTGAATGTTTCTATTGGGTTATGTGATTGTGTGACTCCAATGTCTAGCTTTGAGTGTGGATTTAGTTCTAATGGTGCTAAGTCATTTAGTAAGTCAGGTTAGTCACTATTGTGATCATTCTCATTATTTATGTTTTTATGTGAATGTCTCTTTTATGTGAGAAGTTATTTCATGGTTTATGCCTAGCCTTAGATTGTGGATTATTTGAGTAAAGTTAGATATTGGGTCGCTCAAGTTAATTGTTATTATAATTGTTATTAATGTGATGAGGTGTGATTTAATGTTATTATATATATGTATTTATATTGCTATGGTTATTCTTTGGTGTGAGCAAATATTGGTTATTACTATTATTATGATTATATGTGTATTATGTTTTATGAAAATAAAGTTATAAATATTAACATATTCTAATGTTATTTATTAAATATTAGTATGTTTATTAGTAAATATTTAAATATTAATATGTAAGCATATGTTATATTTGTGTTTTGATTTACCATTTTAGTGGAGTGATTTTTTTAAGGAGGTTCTTCTATCTCATATAATATTTTGAATTTATTTGATGGGAAACCCTAAACAAATGAGTTAATTATGTGAGTTAATTTGATTGCTTATTTTATTTTAATTAATTATTTCATTAGTGGGATGAAGATAGCTACTTTAATTTAATATTTTAGTAATTTATTTTATGAGAGGATTTTATTTGCTTGTTTTATTTTGGAAAAGAAGAGTCTTTTGGAATAAAGAAAGAAAGTTACTTTCTTTTTTGTTTTTCTTTCTTTTTTTGAATTTAATTAGTTTTATTTATAGAAAAAAAATGGGGAAAGGAGACTTTCACTTTTTGTGCATGAAATTTAGAGCATTTTGGAAGAAATTTTTGGAGCTTTTGAGAATGAAGAGATTTTACATGGTTTTGAATTAATTTTTCTAAGGTTTTTAGGAAATTTGGAGGAGAGTGATTTAGAATTTAATTATGATTCGAGGGGGAATGGATTTGGCTAAGCGAATTGTGATTTTAGGAGAATTATAGATTGGGGAGTTGAAAGTTGAATTTTTTGGAGCTTGACATCGAATTATTGTCCATGCCAAGCATTGGATCCAGGTTGGATTTTGGAATATTTTGTCTAAATTTTTTTTTGAATGTACAAATAATTTGCTTGATTTCTCTCTCTGATTCTTAAAAATAAATGATAGATAATTTTATTCTATGTGTGAATGAAATATTTATTTATTTTAGAATTAAAATTAATATATGTTTATTGTCTTTAGTAAATGGTCTACTTGCGTCAGCCATAAATATATTTTTACAAACTGGGTTGGTAAGATATTTAAAGGGTTTTTCCATTTAGCTATCTTTTAAAATTTTCCCAAAAATATCAAAACCCAAATCCTAGTTTTTGATATATGGTTGAAACATGGGGTTGTTGTCAAGCTGCTCCTTCATGACTACAAATACTCTCTTGTTTCTCCCTATAACTGTAACTAGGCAATGGAAGAATAAGATTTTATATTTTTAGGCATTTGAAAGTATTTAAATTAATTATAGTTTTAATATTTTATATTTTCAAAAGGATCTAGTTGCTAGGTTTCTCATTTTTTCATTTGGTTGTAATCAGGTATGTCGAATAGAGGGTTTTTATGAGAGTCATCTTTTTTTTTACATTTTGTGAATTTTTGAGTAATTTTTGGTTAATTTCTCTCACCATTTTGAGTAGTTGAGGGCCAAATCTGAAATGGGTCTTTGACATATTTGGATTTCAAGTTGATTTGAGTGTTTTATGGTTATTTTATGAATGGAAAATTTACTGATGTCAAGAGGAAAAATTAGTTCAATTCTGAAGTTGTATAGGAGGATATAGCTCTATCCTTTTATTTGTATTGTGTTGTATTATTCGTGCTTGAATGTGTTATTATCTGTATGCTTAAAATTCCTTCCCATTTGTGAAAACTTATGTTGAGGTTTCTATACTGTGTAAGGATCAATTATACCAAGGCTATGTATTGTTGGTCATGAATATGAACTACGAAATTAGAAGTTGGTTATCATGTTATAAGATTGTGCAAATGATGTTATGTGATTCATTGTATGTGTTTTGGTATAATTATCATCTTTTGGGTTTCCTGTCCATTTGGGTTATGTGTTTGGCCTTGGAAGTATCTGGAAGTCTTTGTGAAAGTCCTTGTGATTTTTCGTTGATTCTTGCTTTAGGTAGTCTTTTTTGAATGTTTAGTGTCAGCCACTTGTTTCTATTGCTTGCTTGTGTGTGGGGCCTAGTGTTGTCTCCTAGCACGGAGGGAGTGGACCTCAGGGTTCCATGTGGTAGGGTGGTATTTCCAACCATCTATTGGGGTTTAGGTGGTGCAGTTGTGTGCAACATGGAGTCTTTCCTTCCAGTTCATTCTAGAGCTGGTTTCATGATGCACATGATATTTCTAGGAAAATTGTGTATAATATGTATCTTATATATATATACCTCTTAGATGAATGAACATTATACATTGAAAAGGAAATGTAAATAAGTTGATGTAACCTTGAAGATATATTTATTGTTGTTTATTATGTAATAGAAAGGTTAATGTAGGAATGTTGTATTTATGATGCATATGAACTTAATTTAGTAGTAGATGTTATATATCTTTATATACCTATTTCATGACATTAATTAAGATTAGAATCATATTGGAATAGTGTTAGATGAAGTTTATTTATAATTAAGTTATGTTATCATATGTAATTTCATGTATAAGATTTAATTTACATTCAAAAAATTGATTGGATGTGATCTTAGTGTATAAAATATCTTTCTATAGGTTTAGTTAGTGCAGATGTATTGTAGTAGCGACGTTAGGGGACCATGGTTGATAAGTTTGTAAGTGGGTTGTGATTAATGTTACTTGTAGGTCATAATGTGATTATGATATGATGTTAATGTAATGATGTTATCCATGTTAATTTGTTGAGTGGCATTAGTTAGTGTCCCTTTAGTTTTTTAAAAAAAAATTATTGGCATGATGTTGAAGGTTTTTTGTGTTAATCCACCAAGTCCCTTAGCAGGGCGTTACAAAGACTACCAATAGAAAAAAATACCAAAGTCAAGGAAATAATGATGCAATTAAGTCTAATCCTACCTTTGATAAAAATGCCAGTTATATCTTGCATAGTGAAGATGTACTAATGTTTCACAAGAGAGATATACTCTTATGAATTAGGAAGAGACATTAAATACCCCATTGTTAAGGTCAAGAAGCTCTCAAGGAAGAGAGGAAAAAAAGGAACATAAACCAAAGTAGGGTTGACCCTAAACAAGAAATTTTTGATCAAAACCATCCTCTTTGAATTCTTTTTATACAACTATATGGAGATCTTGCTACTTCAAAAGGCCATATCGTTTCCTATGAAAATATCGTTAACCCCCAGTCTACTACTAGTATGAATTTTGAAGTGCCTACTCAAGCCCCTCCAACTAATTCATAAGCCCCTACTCCTAGTAATGCAATCAAAACTGAGGAGGAAATACTAAAACATACCCATTATTTGAAACTAGAAATTGAAAGAGTGAAACAAGAAAGAGTCATAAAAGTTACAAAATATAGAGATGGTTTGGGGAGAGAGCTTGACATTCTAAAATTTACACCAAATTTTTTTAGCACCTCCATACCTACACCTCAAACCCAAGCCAAATCTAGTAATCAAATTAGTATTCCTTTAAGTACATCCCATGTGAGCACGTGGATTAATCCTCAACCAAACACTACCTAAAAAATGTGACCGATACAACTTATGTGAGAAATACCTCATCTGGAGGTGTAGGCCCTTCCAATTTGCAAAGTAATCCAGGAATGAGTTATATGCCTCTAGGTTCTTACTTCTTAGTTGGCCCTCAAATATATTCTAGCCAAGTCCATCAGTTCCAACAAAATTCAAATGTGGGAAATATGTCTCAACCCCAATATACGGGACATAATCTAGGAGTTGGAAACTATGTGCCAAACACCGAAGGATAGTATCAAACTGTTCCTCAAGTGCAAAGTGGTATTCCACCATATGTGGGAAATCAATATATCCCAACACCAAAACAACCACATGTACAAAAAATATTCCTCAAAACTAGTGTGGTTATCAGAAATTTGGAGGAAGAAATGTCCCTAGAAGAATACCATTGTAGATGGATAGGTACAAACAAATTGAATTTGGGGAAATCCTTGGATACCCTAATCAAGTTCCCAATGAAGTGAGTCAGTATCTTTATAGATTTTTAAGAAGTGATGCAGTCATTGGTGAGGAACACTTAAGTACTTTTCTGAACTTGCTAGATGATTTTGAGGTAGAACATGAAAATGTTTTCATGAAGATATTCATGCAATCTTTGACTGGTGAGGCTAGGGATTCATATAGAAATTTTCCTAATGGTGGTATTGTATCTTGAGAAGACTCCAAGAGGGTATTTAGAGAATAGTATGGCAATAATATTGACCCTATATTTTTAATCAATGAGTTCACAAGTATTAGCAAGAGGTATAATGAGTTTGTTGCATAGTTCAATGTAATGTTTAATAGGATCTTCAATAAGATACCTAATGGCATGAGGCTCCCTATTTCTATGTGTTTAGTCTTGTGTTGCAAGGCTTATAATCCTAAAATGACTTATGAATTAAGGGACACAAATCCTCAAACCTTGACAGATGCATTCAAAATTGCAAGATCCATATTGAGAACAATAGGAAAGCCTCAAGAAAGGTCAACAAGAGAGATGAGATCAAGCTCTTGCAAAATCCTAAAGGTCACCAAAAAAAATAACTACACCTTCTGATAATAAGCTTGACACAGTAACAAGCACCTTGAAGGACCTTAGTCACAAGGTTGGAAGAAATGATAGAAGTTCATCTTGTGATAATCCAAATTACCCAAGACAAGAAAAAATACCAAGAATTTCAAACTATCTATATAATACAAATTAGAAAAATGGTAGACCTGTTTAGAAAAATCAAAGGAATATGCAAAAAAAAGAAACCCTTGATCCTCTTAAAAGAAGTGATGCAAAATTTGTGGAGGATACTCCTTGGTGTGACTCTTTTCAGTTGCCACATTCTTCTTAGCAATGTAGGGTTGCTCAATCCTTGGAGGATAGTCATGAATCATACAATGATTGTGATGATTCACATATGGAGGATTAAGGAATAAACATGTTATTTAGAATGGGCCAAAATTATAATGAATATTCTTAAAAGGAGGAATGTTTAGAGGTTGATGTTCAAGATAGAAGACAAGAAAAATATTCTTATCATCAACAATTTTTCTTTTGATGATGAAAATGATAATCTTTCCAGGGTTAATAACTTAGAATCAAAAATAAATGTTAGACTAAGAAGATCTTAAGATAAAGAGATCATATTATTAACTATTGTTGTTGTTGCATAGGCAAAAAGTACTTATAATATAAGGAACAAAAAAATCAACGAGGATCAAGGGAACCTCGGTAGCATTTTTATGAAGGAAAAAAAGATACTAAAAGGAAAAACCTTATAAAAAAAAGGACATCAAAGCAAAGGATGTTAAAAAAAATGAAAATCGGATTGGGTCTCCCATTGTTAAGGCCAAGCATCAAGAGGAAAATAATGATCAAGAAAACAATGAAGCTAAGATTTCTCAAAAAAATAAACAAAAAAGAAGCAGAGAAAAGTAAAGGAGAAAATTTATTCATGCTATGACACTCCAAAGTACGTTTTTGTGGATATGAATCAGATTTTGTCACAAATCAAAGTAACAGTTCCTTTACTATAAATTATGAGAATAGAGGAACACAAGGAAAAAGAACTTTCCCTCATTCATGGTACATTCATTGCTAGTAATGGAGAGAAAGTATCTAACCCTACTGAGAGAGTTAAAGGAAAGGTGAATGAGATTGAAACTAAAGGAACTCACATTAAGTTTCCTGAAGTATTTTTAGGAACTACTTTAACTATTATCCCTAATCAAATAGATCCTTTTGATGAACCTTTAAATTGAGTGATAAGTTGATCATAAATTGCATGATAGATTTTGAAGCCTCCACCAATATCATGTATTTAGCAATCATGAAAGAGCTGGGGTTACAAGCAAGTCAAATATATGGAATTATTTTTTATATGGATTCAAGGGAGGTCCCTATGGTTGGGGTAGTATATGAGGTACCTTCCAAATTAGTAGCTTTCCTTGAAAAATATTATACCCTAGGTGTAACTGTTGTTGACATTCCAACTCAATATGGAATGCTCTTGTCAAGAGGGTGGGAAACAACATTTGGGGGAAGCATGAAGTTAGATCTCTCTTATGCTACCATGCCTCTAAGTGACATGGAATTCAAGTTAATCAAGGAGAAGAGAGCTCAAAATATGATTTCTACCGACATGAAAGTGTGCATTTCATTAACATAGACATAGACAACTTCAAAGTTGTAGATGGTGATCCAATGAAGGACAAAGATACACAAGTAGTTGAAGAAATAAAGAAAGATGTTCAATAAGATAGCTTATGGGCTATGTATTTTGATGGGGTTTTCTCAAAAGAAGGATCTAGAGTAGGATTGATTCTCATATCACCAGGAGGTAAGTCTTATAAATTCTGATTCTCAATCAAATTTGAATGCACAAATAATGTTGTTGAGTATGAGGTTCTACTATTAGGATTGAATATTCAAAATAAGCATAAAATCAAATAACTTAGGGTTTTTGGTGATTTTAAGTTATTGGGTTTCAAATAAAAGATAAATACGTATTAAAGAACAAGAGAGTGAAACAATATACAAATGTTATTTTGGACACAATTGAAATATTTGATGCATTTTCTATTGAGTGGATAGAAAGGTCAAAAAAAGTCATGGTACATCTTCTTTCCAATATTTCGCTGAGATTGAATGACATAACTTTTGCTGGTATATCAAAGGTTAAGGTTCAAGTGAGGTCTTTTGTTCTAGAAAACATCCAAAAGTGGCAAGTATTTAACAATGATATTGTTTGATTAAAATTTCTACATAGTATATATGAGTATCATAACTAGGAAATTGATTTCCAAAATTTTGTGGAAAATTTTGATGGAAAGGATACTAGTTTTGGAAATGAGGTAATCCAACTCAAAACCAATAAAATACCTAAAGGATTACTAGCCCTAGAAATATGTTTTGATAACTCTGATAAATGTAATGTGAAGCAAAATTCTATGTATGAGCAAGACTTAGAGGAAATAAATTTGGGAACTAATTATGCATGGTCCAATGTGTATATTGGTTTTTTAGCTCAACCCCAAGATTAGAATAGTGTTGAGTTCTCTTCTTTGAAAATAAAAACATGTGTTTGCATGGTCATATGATGACCTAAAGGCTTATAGAGAGGACACATTTGAGCTTGAAATCCCTTTGAAGCTAGATTCTAAACCTTTTCAGGAAAAAAAGTTTAATAAATCCTACTTTTGCACCTAAAATGCAGTAAGAACTCATGAAGCTCAAAGATGGTGGAATCATAAATCATATTAGACATTCAATCTAGGTTTCAAAATTTGTACCAATAAGGAAAAAGAATGGAGATATTAGATTATGTTGATTTTAGAAATTTGAACATATCTTCATTAAAAGATAACTACCCATTTCCTAATATGGAAGTAATGTTGCACAAAGTTACTGGCTATGAGCTTTCGTCCATGATGGATGGGTTTTCAAGATACAATTAGGTGAAGGTAAAAGAATCAAAGAAATATAAAACTACTTTTACCACACCATGGGGACATATGTTTATATCAAAATTCCATTTGTGGGTATGTGCAGGATCATGATGGGACAAAAAGTGGCAGTATTATGGGTATTTGTAGGGTATGTGGCTGACGACTTTTTTTTAAACTCAAAATTGATGAAACGAAAAGGGTTTTTGGAGGAGATTCTCAGCTTTCCACCAATATAAATTATACTTTAATTTGAATTTAATAAATAATTATTATTCATTTTCTATTAGAATTATGACTAAAGTCCTGATCGATGGGTTGATTGAAAAACATCTATAACTTTCAAACGGTATCACATTTTTTGAAACTGAAACATGCATCACATTCTATGCTTCACATACTATAGGATTAAAAAAATAAAATAATGAATTTTTGACCATGTTAAGGTGGTCAGACATACGAGTTTTTATATTTTTTAAAAGTTGTAATAAAAATTTCATAATTAATTATTTACTTAGAAAAAATTTACAAAAAAATATGCATCACATCTAGACATGAGTCCTCTACTTATATATAAAATCTTATAAAAAAAATATTATCATTTTATTATGGTTAGGGTGGTCAGACATACACCTACTTCTTATTTTTTCCCTGAAATTTAAATACTACTGCATTGAAATTTTAAATTTTCACCTAATAGATTTTATTTATTCTTAAATAAACCTAGTAGTTTAGAAACTACATTAAATTTTCTACAGATTCTATTCTTATATATTTTTAAAATAATATAGATAACTTATTCAAATTTTTATGTCAAGTTTCCTAAAACTAATTTTTCTAAAATTTTTGCCACTTAAGGGCCTATTTTTTCCATGATGATCCTGCACATACCCTTGTTTTAACTAATGTTGGAGCTGAATTCCAAAGAGTTATGGAAGTTTCCTTTTTTATATTTCATAGATATATTAATGGATATATATCAAGATGAACTGACCAAATATTCCAAGAAAGAAGAGGAGCATTGTATGCACCTGCAGAAGATATTCGTAAGAGCTTTGGAATATGGCATTTCATTGAACCCTAAGAAGTGTACATTTGGGATTACAAGAGGAAAATTTTTGGGGAATATTGTCTCAATGGATGGAATAAAAATTGATCCAAAAAGGGTTGCAGCAATTGATATGATGCTAATGTTGGTGGCCTTCTGGTTAAACCAAAAGGTCAAGCTATCAATGCCTGATACAAGTGTCAAATAAGATCCATATGAGGTAGAACTTAAACCATGTCACAAACCCAAGCATTGTGCTAGACAAGGAAGACCAAGGGACAAACTATTTTGCAACAATCCCCCTAGCACAAGCAAGGGGTTTGAACTTGTGATCTCCACTCTGATACCAATTGTTGGCCTTGTCATTGCACCAAAAGTTTGATTTGTCAATGCTCGATACAAGTATCAGATAAGATCCATAGGAGGTGATTAAACCATGTCACAAACCCAAACACCATTCTAGACAAGGAAGACAAAGGGACAACCATCTTGCAACAACTAATTCATAAAACAATGAAGGGGATTTAGTCATTCTTTGACCATATCAATTTTATCAAGAGATTTGTTACAAACTTTGTTGATACTTCAAATTCCATCTCCAAGATGTTGAGAAAAAAAAGAAATAGTTGCATGGGATGATGAGCCTATAAAATAATTCAATGACATTAAAAAGTCCATCAAAGAAGCATCGGTGCTCAAGTCACTTTATTTTCCTGAGCCTTTTCAATTGTTTTCTTTTGTGTCATTCCATAATATTACTATTGTTCTCTTATAGAAAATTTATGAGGGTTATGAACAACCCATTGCTTTCTTTAGAAAATCACTACAAGTAGTAGAATTGAAGTAAGAAATCATGGAAAATTAGGCATATGCTTTGATCAAGGTTGTAAAGAACTTTAGGACCTACTTGGTGGGTGAAAAAAATAGTGGCGTATGTTCCTAATGCTATATTCAAAGAGATATTTACTTAGCACAAAGTCACTAGAAGAAAGTGTAGATGGTTCAAAAAGATCCAATAATTTAATATTGATATTCAGATCACTACACTTGTTAGAGGGTAGGGTTTAGCCAAGCTGATGGTTGAATAAAATCTTGAGGCTAGTCAAATAAACCAGATACGTGAGAATGTTCCTATAAAAAAATGTGTAGTTCAAGGTTACCCCTAGTATAAATATATTATGCATTATCTAAAAAACATGTCCTTCTGTAACCACATTAATGATAATAAAAAAAGGACCTTGAAATTATAATAAATCAAGTATGTTATGATTGATGATTGCTCACATTGAATGGATAAAGTTGGTGTGATGTTGAGGTGTGTTGATGGTAAGCGGGTAGGGAAACTATTATACAAGAGTATCCTTGGGTTGTGGCAATATTCCATCACCCAAAAATATTCTAGTTGTTTTGTTATGGGTATGTGCAGGATCTTCATGGAAAAAATAGGCCCTTAGGTGGCAAAAAATTCAGAAAAATCAGAGTTAGGAAACTTGACGTAAAAATTTGAATAAGTTATCTATATTATTTCAAAAATATGCAAGAATAGAATCTATAGCAAATTGAATGTAGTTTCTAAACTACTAGGTTTGTTTAAAAAAAATAAAATCTATTTGGTGAAAATTTGAAATTTCAATGCAGTGGTACTTAAATTTCAGGGAAAAAATAAGTAGGTGTATGTCTGACCACCCTAACCACAATAAAATGATAATATTTTTATAAGATTTTAGATATAAGTAGAGGACTCATGCCCTATGTGATGCATATTTTTGTAATTTTTTTCCAAGTAAATAATTAATTATGAATTTTTTATTACAACTTTTAAAAAATAAAAAAACGTATGTATGACCACCTTAACTTGGTCAAAACTTCATGAAATTCAAATTTTCTTTTTTAATCCTATAGTATGTGAAACATAGAATGTGATGCATGTTTTGGATTCAAAAAATTTGATACCATTTGAAACCTATAGATGTTTTTCAATCAACCTATCAATTAGGTCTTTAGTCGTAATTTTAATAGAAAATGAATAATAATTACCTATTAAATTCAAAGTAAATCATAATTTATATGAATGGAAAACTAAGAATCTCCTTTAAAAACCATTTTCATTTCATCAATTTTGGGTAAAAAAATATCTGTCAGCCACATACCCATCATATTGCCACTTTTTGGCCCATCATGATCCTGCACATACCCTTGCTTTACAGTTTCTTGTTTTTGGGTTGGTGGATCATTTTTTGTGTTTTTGGGTCTATTTTTTGCTTCATTCGATGTTCTTTGGTGGGTGAGTGATCTCTCTTTGGGTACACACATCATTCCATGCATACACAGAAAGTAGATCCTTGGTATAAGCCGACCTATGTTCTTCACATTTCATGTTCTTCATCGGCGATTGTGGATCATTGTGGACCATTTCCTATGATTGTGGATCTTATTGATGTATTTTTTGATGTTCGTGGGCTAGCATCTAATCTTTCCTTTGGGTCCACATCGTGTAATTTCATTTGAATCTCCAATGATGTGGCTGAATTGGTTATTATCTACATGTTACATTTTTCATGATTTTCTATACATGTGGCTGACACAGACCATTCTTGATTTTTAGTTGCTATATAAACTGATGTTATTTATTGTTGGAGGGGGACAAACAGATTCAGGTAGATCCTAGAAGCCACGATAGGGATTTTATCAGCGGATAGAGGTCTAGTATAGGGTTTTAAGCCGTGTAATCAAGCTAGTGTGTCGAATCTGTAACAAACTAGCATGATTGCTAGTGCATATGTATATGAATTCCCTGAGTTAGTAAAGATTGATTTTGGAATTTTCTTTGATCATTTGGTGTTGATTCTGCTATGTTGTTTTTGTTGCATAGTTGGATCATTTTCTTTGAAAACCCTTTGGCTGTGACTGCATCAGATGGTATAAGAGTTGGTTGCAAACCTTGAGTGGGTTACGATCCTTGTAGCATTCCTTGGGTGAATAGATCACCGATTTGAGGTAGGTTGTAAGTGTTTTCAATAGATTTCCAAGAGAGAGGAAATTGAAACCTTCTAGTCAGACTGTCAAGTGGAGGCAGTTGCATTGAGCAAAGAAAGAGATGCCATTGAGAAGGATGAACCATAGAAGAATAAAGAAGATGATGATAGACTTTAAAAGTGAGATGAGGAATGAGATTCAAAATATATTGGATGGTTTGAGGAGAAATCCTGAACTAGAGGATGAATATGAAGAGGTTGCAGAAGAACTTGAGGCTAAGGAGACTGAAGGACTGATAGATGAGGGAGAAGAGAGATCATTGAGAGTAGTGGCACAAGCAAGTAGAAGTCATAGGGTGGAGGTTTCTAACTTCTTTTGCACATTGAATCCATAAGACTTGATAGACTGGATAGGAGAGTTGGAAGACTGTTTTGAGCTTGTGGATGTTAGAGACCCATTGAGGGTTAGGTTGGGACAAACTAAGTTGAAAGGGCATGCTACTTTATGGTGGAAAGAGTTGCAGAAGGAAAGAGTGGAGAATGGTGAAACAAGAATCACTCGGTGGAGGTAGATGGTTGCAAGGTTAAAGGCTAAGTTCATTCTGGGAGAGTATGAATTGGAATTGTTCAAAAGTTGTAGAACCTGAAGTAGAAGTACATGAGTGTGAAAGAGTATACTAAGGAATTTTACAAGATGCAATCATATCTAAGCACCGAGAGATGACTAGGGAAAAAAGTAGCAAGGTATATAAATGACCTTAGATTTAATATTCAGGATGAGATGAGTATGTTAAGGATTTCCACAATTGAGGATGCCTTCCAATATGCTCTTAAGGTAGAAGATAAAGTGAAGAGTAGACAATAGAGTAACCCTAGAGGGAAAGAAAAGTAGATGAGCAAAAATAAGGAGAAATAGACAAATGAAGAAGATTCAAGATCTAAGTGGAGTAAAGAACCAGATTTGAGGACACAAAGGAGGGGAAATGGCAGCAAGGAATTCTTGGGAAAATGTTTCAAGTGTGGAGAAACTGGACATTGATCTTTTGAGTGTTCTGGGGAATCAAGTAAAGGAGCTGGTAAGAATAATTTCATGGCACATGAAGAGCAAGTAACTGAAGCACTAGATGAGATCAAACCAGAGAAAGGGGAATCTCTTATGCTTAGGAGAGTCATGATGAGGCAGAGCAGAGAGGAGATTGGGACTTCATAGAGGAAGAATCTTTTCCAGACTATGTGCAAATCAAGAGGTAAGTGTTGTAAGGTTATTGTGGATAGTGGAAGTACTAATAATTTGGTATATGAGGAGATGGTGGAGAAACTTGGTTTGAAGAGGATTCCACATCCTTTTCCTTATAGGATAATTTGGTTACAAGATGACCATGTAGTAGAGGTGAAAGAGAACTTCTTGGTGAACTTTAATATTGGCCCCTTCAGGGATGAAGTTTTGTGTATGTTTTGTCTATGAGTGTCTGTCATGTTCTATTGGGTAGACATTTGTAGTTTGATAGAGGAGCTATATATGATTGTAGAAGGAATTGGATTACTGTAGAGAAGGATGGGAAGAAGTTTACTTTGGCTTCCTTGAAGAACAAAAGGGAGGAAGTGAGGAACTTGAGTCTTGTGAAGAGTTGCAGTGTTGAGAAGCAAGGTGTAGAGGTGGTACTAGAGGATGGCATGGATTTGAAAAGGAACCTAGTGGTTGAATCTGAGGGTGAGATGGTCTCGAAAGGATGTAGGGGTAGAGTTGAGTAGCATAAGACCTTGGTTACAGATAAGATGGAGATCTATAGAGGAAGTAGATCAGAGGAGTTGAAGAAAGTGAGTGTTGATAAACATCCCTTATTACCATGTACAAATGTGAGGCAAGGAAAAGGAGGTAAGGAGAAGAAGTTGAAGGATTTGATAGAGAAAAGAAAATGGGTTAGGAGGAAGAAAAGTATAGACAAGGAAGACATTTGGATCAAGAATGAGCATGGGATCTATATCTTGGGTCCTGTCAGATGGTCATGAGTTCCTCTCATGGAACATATTTTCTCACTAGGGGTGTCTGATGCAGGAGCATCCTTGGGTCATGGCAATGTTGCATCACCCAAAAATATTTTAGTTGTTTTGTTATTTCCTTTCTAGCTATGCAATTTATTGTTTTCGAGCTGGTGGATCATTTATGTTGTTTGTGGATCTCTTTTGCACTTCATTCAATGTTCTTTGGTGGGTGAGCGATCTCTCTTTGGGTTCACACATCATTCTATGCATTGACCAAAAGTAGATCCTTGGTATAAGCTAACTTGTGTTCTTCACGTTTCATGTTCTTCATTGGTGATTATGGATCGTTGTGGACCATTTCCTGTGATTGCGGACCTTATTGATGTATTTTCCAATGTTCATGGGCTGGCATCCAATCTTTCCTTTGGGCCCACATCATGTAATTGCATTTGAATCTCCAATGATGTGGCCGACTTGGTTATTTTCTACATGTTACATTTTTTATGATTTTCTATGCCTGTGGTCGACGTGGACCATTCCTGAGTTCTAGTTGCTATATAAACTGATGTTATTTGTTGTTGGAGGGGGACAGACAAATTTAGGTAGATCCTAGAAGCCACGATAGGGATTTTATGAGTGTATAGAGGTCTAGGATAGGGTTTTAAGCTATGTAATCAGGCCAGTGTGCTGAATATGTAACAAACTAGCATGATTGTTGGTGCATATGTATATGAATTCCCTGAGTTAGTAAAGATTGATTTTGGAATTTTCTTTGATCATTTGGTGTTGATTCCGCTATGTTGTTTTTGTTGCATGGTTGGATTGTTTTCTTTAAAAACCCTCTGATCGTGACTGCATCAAAATCCTTGAAGAAATGCATAGTGGAGTTTGTGGATGCCATTACACAGCCAGGAAAACTACTCATAAGATCTTAAGATCTAGATATTGGTGGCCTTCTCTCTTTTATGATACACACAAAATGGTAAAGAAGTGTGATTCCTTTAAAAAAAAATTATTAAGCTAAATTTTTATGGTGCCTTACCTCTCAGACCACAAAATGTTATGGCTCCTTTTTAGCAATGGGGCATAGATTTTATCGATGAATTTAATGAGAAGTCTAGTGTTGGCCATAGTTGGATACTTGTACCCACATTATACTTCACCAAGTGGGTGTCCCAATTCGTACAAGAAGGGAAATAGTAAAGTTGTGATTAATTTTATTATGGATAACATATTGATTACAATTAGATTCCCTACAAAGTTAATCATGGACAATGAAATGTGTTTCAACATAAAACTTTTACTGATTTTTGTAGTAGTTATGGAATTTCCATGTCATAACATCCCCTTACCATCCACAGGGAAATGAACAAGTTGAATGCAACAATAAAAGTATCATGAAGATCATGAAAGGAGTTATGGAAAATAATAGAAAAGCATGGGATTCCAACCTAAAGTTACCATTATGGGTTGATAGGACAACCATATAAAGGCAATAGAAAAGTCTCTTGATGAACTTGTATATGGACTAGATGCAAGAATACCAATGATTTTTTTTTTGCTAGTATATAAGTGTTGCAAGTATGAAAAATTTGTTGCAAGGCGTTGTCATTGATGTCAACCAGTCAATTGGTTATCAATTGGTTGTTGTTGTCATTAGTGTCATGGATGCAGGTTATTGGTTGTATATGTCGAGGATATTGAGACAATTGTATTAAAGGAAGATTATAGGTGTTCAATGGTTGGTCTAGGTTTTGGTTCAAGTTTTGTTTCTATGTGTGTGCAGTTTAGATATGTTTATTGTGGTTGTTGGAAGTTGCTATATCCAAATTTTTGGTTTTTGATTCATTGTAAAGTTGAAGTTGTGTTAACTAGTTGTGAACTGTGGTTTTGTGTGTATCTGGATGAGGTCTGAGAGAAATGTTGTTGGTCCAGATTTCTCTTTGGTTAAGTCTTATGACTTGCAGTTCAAGAGTTAAGTTGTTATGATCATATTGAAGATAATTTTGGCATCTGGAGGGATTGTGATTAATTGTTCTATGTGTTTTACATTGGTTTGGTGGACCTTGTTTTAAACAATACTTTTGGAATTGGTGAAGCATGTTGAGAACTATTTGGGTCCTTATCAAACATGTGCTTTGGTTTCCCTCATTCAAATTCCATCTTAGGATGTTTTAGCACTGACCTAATTTGAATTTAATGTTGGATGGTCGACTTTGGATGTGTTTAAAAGTTGTAGATGGTATAAATAAAGGATGTGATAGTGATGAAAGAACAACAAAGAGATAAGTGAAAATAAATATAGTAGATAGATGTGAAGCAGGTGTGAATCATTATTGTAAGGAGAGTGGGGTAGATCAGTGCAAATTCTAAATGTTGAGTTTCCAGATGTAGTGAGTTGAAGGTCGACTCTATCATTCATCCATGTCTACAAGTGGTTGAGTAAATTGTGGTGGATTTCTCTATTACATTGATATTGTCTTCTCTCTGTAACATATCTCTTCTATCTTCTTTGTATCTCTATGGAAGTGATCCCTCTGAGTGGTTAGCCTTGTCGAATAGTGAGTCCTAATCCAGACAATGAGTCCTTGTTTTAGAAATGAGCCTTTTGTAATTGGTTTTGATATTATCTATAGTGTGTTAATCCTCACCGTGGTTTTTCCCTCATTGGGTTTTCCATGTAAATCTGGTGTTATTGTGTTTATTTGATGGTTTTCAGTTTCTACACTTGTATTTAATGTTTAATCATTTTAGCAGAGTTAAGAATTATGATTGATCTAAGTTCTAGTGAATATTATAAAAGTGAAATTTATGATAACTAATTCACTCCCCCTCTTAGTTGTTTTGTTCAACAATTGGTATCACATTGTGGTTCCTTGGAGAAGAGCTTAACCACTTAAGGAGGGTCTGGGATGGCTAGAAAAATCACTTATTATTATCTTAGGTTCAATGGAACTAATTATGCTATCTGGAAAATATTGATGGAAGAGTATCTAGAGTATTATGGATATGATGTGGAGATAGCTTGCAAGAATCCTTACACTCCTCCTACTAATGGTTTGAGTACAACTAATGAGATCAAGTTACATGAAGCAAACAATAAGGCAAAGTACATTTTGAAGAATTGTCTTGTACATTCTGAGTTGATTAAAATTCAAACTGTAAAGATTGCTAAGGATGTTTTGGATTCTTTGTAAAAGAAACATGAAGGTGATGAAAGGGTCAAAGAGGAAAAATTGTAGAATTTGGAGACACATTTTGAGCTCCTAAATATTTCTGAAGATGAGAATGTTAAAGCTTATGTACAAAGATTGGATGAGGTAGTAGCTAGAATGCGAGGAATTGGTGCTACAATACATGAATCTAGAATTCTAAAGAAGATTCTTAGAACTCTCCTTGATGCTTACAGTAAAAAGGTATGTGCTATTAAAGAACATATAAATTATAAGACTTACACTAAAGATCATTTGTTAGGAACTCTGATATCTTATGAGATGAGAAAGACAAATTTGAGAAATGGATCCAAATTAGAGGCTACTTTTAAAGCTACAAAAGCTAAATATCTAGATGAAGAGAATCTTGATGAAGAAGAAGCTAAATTTGTGAGAAAGATGAAGAAAGGCTCCAAAAATTATGAAGGTAAGTTAGTACCATTTAAATGCTTTAGTTGTGGAGGAATAGGTCATTATGCTGCAAGGTGTCCGGAAAGAGCTAAGAGGAATAAACAAAGATATGAGAAAGAAAGGAAAGGTAAGAATATCATTAGAGCATATTAGGTAAATTAGGATGCTAGTATATCTAATGCATAATATGATTATGGAGATCATGATGACAAATAATTATTGTTCTTGGCTATAATAGATGAACATACTTATGCTAATTCTAAAAATAGGTGAAAGAATGCCCTTTGGAGAAGGAGAAAAATGAAGGTGCTATAATATATTCCCTACATGCTAAATAGGAAAAGAAATATTGTGTTATTGATAGTGGTTGTTCACATCACATGACTAGTGACAAGAGTAAGTTTTTTTAAAATTGAAAATTATGATGGAAGCTTAGTTATGTTTGAAGATGATACTAGTGCTAAAATTTGTGGGATAGGTTTAGTAAGTTTTGATGGCAAGCATAATATTGATGATGTCTATTATGTTAAGGGTTTAAGGCATAGTATTTTGAGTGTTGGATAGATGTGCAGTAAAGGATATAAACTTGTATTTGAGGATGAAAGATGTGTGATCAGGAAAGGATTTGGAACAATGATTGCTGCAGGAAAGAAATCTAAAGGAAATATCTATCAACTTAAGGGTGCTGATGGACAATGCTTTATGACTCAGATTAATTATATATGGGTGTGGAATTCAAGAATGTGTCATATGAATTTTGATAACTTGGAAAAGATTAGTGCAGTTCAGGCTATGAGAGATTTACCAAGGATTACAAATCCTGTTAATGTCATTTGCAGGAATTGTCAGTTTGGGAAGAAAATAAAAAATATTACAAGAGTAAGAAGTATACAAGGTGAAATGTACTTTATGCTTTTGGTTGATGATTATTCTAGATATACATGGGTTACATTTCTTAGAGAGAAATCAGATGCATTAGATAGATTCAAGACATAAAGCTATGGTTTAGAATGATGTAAGTTTAAGGATAAAATGCTTAAGGTCTAATAGAGGTGGTGAATTCACTTCCCATGAGTATAATTTTTTTTGTGAAGTGCATGGAATAAAAAGATAGTTATCTACCCTGAGAACTCCTCAATAGAATGGAGTTCTTGAAAGGAAGAATATAATAGTTCAAGAGTCTGTTAGATCAATGATTACTAAGGAAAGTTTACCATAATTTTAATGGAAAGAAGCTATTCACACTGTGGTTTATGTATCAAACCAATTTCAAGCAAAAACAAAAAGTAAAAATACCCCCTATGAGCTATGGTGTGGAATAATTCCTACTATTAAATATTTTAAGGTATTTGGAATCAAATGTTATATCAGAAGGGATGAAGAAAATTTAGGAAATTTTGATGCAAGAAGTGATCATGGAATTTTTCTTGGATATTCTACTAGAAGAAAAGCTTATGGATGTTTTAACAAAATACTAAGGAAGATTGTAGAAAGCTCAAATGTCAAAAGTGATGAAATAATGAAGAATTCAATTGATATTGATGGATATGTGTCTGATGAACCTGATTGCATAAGAATTGAATGAATTGTGGGAGAATAGGAAAAGGACGAGCAAGAGAAGTAGAATGAAGAAGAAGAAGAAGAAGCTTTGATAGTGTCACCTAAGACACCTAGATATGTGGAAAGAATCATTCAGAAAATTAGATCATTAGAGATAAGATAAAAGGAGTACTGAAAAGAAGCAAAGCTGTGGCTAGTGACGTAAATCTGTGTTTACTTTCTGAGATTGAACTGAAGACTAAAAGTGAAGCATGTAAATATGAGCATTGGATGGAAGATATGAAGGAATAAATTATGCAAATTAAGAAGAATAAAACTTGGAAATTAGTCCCAAGACCAATAGACAAAAACATTATTGGATCAAAATGGGTATTCAAAAATAAATTGAATGAGAATGGAGAAGTGGTCAGAAAAAAATCAAGGCTTGTGTGTAAAGGTTACTCACAAGTAGAAGGTATAGATTTTCATGATACTTTTGCTCCATGGGAAAGAATGTAAGCTATCAGAATGCTCTTAGCATTTGTTGCTTATAGAGATTTCAAATTCTATCTAATGGATGTCAAGTTTGCATTTTTGAATGGCGAGTGAGAAGAAGTCTACATGGAACAAATGGAAGGATTCCAGTTGTCAGATCAATCGACAGGATTTTAGTTGTGAGATCAACCAGATATGGTCTGTAGATTGAAGAAAGATTTATATGGTTTAAAGAAAGCTCCTAGAGCTTGGTATGCAAGATTAGACATGTATTTTATTTAGCAAGGTTACAACAAAGGTACAATAGATAGTAACCTATACTTTAATGTTTAAAATGAAAAAATCTTGATTATGGTTGTATATGTTTATGGCATTATTTCTAGAGGAAATGAAACTATGTGTAAAATGTTTGTGGAAGAGATGCAAAAAGAGTTTGAAATGTCTATATTTGGAGAGATTAATTTCTTTCTTGGGCTGAAAATTAATCAAACAGAGAAAGGAATCTTTATTTCAAAGTCTAATTATGCGAGAGAGATGTTGAAGAAGTTTGGTATGGATGGTTCCAAACCAGTATGCACTCCTATGGTGACTAGTTGCAAACTAGGTAAAGATGATGATGCCTAAGGTTGATCTATGATTGGTGGACTAATGTATTTAACTACTAGTAGACTAGATATTATGCATGTTGTGTATCTTTTGGATAGATTTCAAGAAGATCCTAAAGAAACACATGTTGTTTTTGTTAAAGTAATATTCAGATATTCGAATGGAACTATGGATTAAGGCTTGTGGTATCCTAGAGATATTGACATTACACTAAGTGCTTATACAGATGTAGAGTGGGATGGATGTGTAGATGACAAGAAAAGTACAAGTGGTGGCGCATTCTTTCTTGGTTGTAGATTGGTGGCATGGTTGAGTAAAAAGAAAAGACTTAGTTTCTTTATCTACTACTGAAGCTGAGTATATTGTTGTTGCATATTTCTATACACAATTTCTATGGATGAAACAAACATTGAAAGATATCATAGTTGTGCATGATGATCCTATTTCTATCTTCTATGATAACACAAGTGTAATTAAAATTTCAAAGAATCCAGTGATGGACTCAAGAGAAAAGCATATACCTATCAAGTATCATTTCTTGAGAGAGAAGGTTGTGTAGAATGAAGTAAATATTGAGTATATCCCTACGAAGGATCATATTTTTGATATATCCATGAAGGATCTTTCTAAAGATACTTTTGAGTATCTCTATGAATTATTAGGGGTCATTTCCACTCCTTTCTTGAACTAGATGCATATGGAGATGCATCAGTCCAATGGATCTATGGATCTATGGATCTATCTTTCTTCTAGGCTGATGTTTTGGTGGCTACCTCTCAGGGGGAGTAGGTAGTGTCATGTGTTGTCATTGTATGAGCATTCTATTTCTAATTTCAAACGAGAAATCAATGTAAAAAATATTTTTCCTTTGCCATTGATGTCAAAGGGGGAGATGAGAGAGATGTGAAAAGATAGAGATGTAAAAAGAAAAAGATTATCTACTAAGGGGGAGAAACATAAAGCAAAATCATAAGAAGTATGTTCAGTGCTAGTATGTTTTCTTTAATGTTTTTTCATATCATGTGTTTCCATCAATGAAAAAGGGGGAGATTGTTGCAAGTGTGAAGAAGTTGTTGCAAGGTTTTGTCATTGATGTCAACTGGTCAATTGGTTATCAATTGGTTGTTGTTGTCATTGGTGTCATGAATGCAGGTTATTGGTTGTATATGTCAAGGATATTGAGAAAATCAGATTGAAGGAAGATTGTAGGTCTTCAGGGGTTGCTTTGAGTTTTGGTCTGGGTTTTTCTTCTATGTGTGTGTGGTTCAAATATGTTGATAATGGTTGTTGGAAACCACTATATCCATATTTTTAGTTTTTGATTCATTGTACAGTGCAAGTTGTGTTCACCAGTTGTGAACTATGGTTTTGTGTGTACTTGGCTAAAGCCCAGGAGAAATGTTGTCAGTTTGGATTTCTCTTTGGTTAAGTCTTATGACTTACGGTTCTAGAGTTAAGTTGTTATGATCATATTGAAGATAATTTTAGCACCTGGAAGGATCGTGCTTAATTGTTCTATGTGTTTTACATTGGTTTGGTTGACCTTGTGTTAAACACTACCATCAAAATTGGTGAAGCATGTTGGGACCTATTTGGGTCCTCATCAAGCATGTGTTTGGGTCACCCTCATTCTAATTCCACCCTAGGATGTTTTTGCACTGACCTAATTTTAATTTAATGTTGGATGGCTGACTTTGTATATGTTTCAAAGTTGATGATGGTATAAATATAGGATTTGTTAGTGATGAAATTAGAAAAAGGAAATAAGTACAAAGAAGTAGAGAATATAGATGCGAAGTAGGAACAAATCAAGTGGATGAATCTAATGATAGTGTGGCAGATCAGTGTGAATTCTAAATGTTGATTTTTTGGATGTACTGAGTTGAAGGTGAACTCTATCATTCATGCATGTCTGCAAGTGATTGAGAACTCTATCAAACTAGGGTTCTATGTTTACAAGCTATGGTTTAAAATTATCCAAAAACCCTAATTATTTTCATGAATTTTTCATTTTTTCTATTCACTCATTGACCTCCTTTTGTTGGTTTCTAGTTTGTTGAGTTATAACTTACATCATTCATGGTCATTTTTTGACTGACCCTGTTATCCTTGTCTTCCTAGTCACTGACCCACTAAAATATTTCATCAAATGTACTAGGTCTAGGGGCTATGAAATATTTTTTCCCATGTCTAATGTTTTTTTCTAGGTATGAAATGTTTCAAGTTATATATTCCTATGTTACCTAGGTGAATACCACCTTTTAAAACAACTTGTCGAGCATGTACTAATTATTCCACTTAAGTGCTTTTTCCTCAACTCAGCTTGCACCACATGGTGGTTTCTTATTGCATCACCTACTCTCTTCACATTATGTTTTTTGATGATCATAAATCAATGGACCTTGGGAAAAGGATCAAGATCTAATGCCCATTGCATTAGTTCAATGCATCATTCTCTTCTAGTACATCATGGTTTCATATCAGGAGGCTAATGATCAAACAAAAATGTGCGATGATCATAAGTCAATGGATTTGAAGAAAGAGAGGTGATCCAATGGTCATCACATAGATCATTCACATCATAGTTGTGAATGAAGTCGTGATAGAGAAAAATGCAATATTCATGTGTGGCGCGATGAAGACTCCAATGGCTCTAATTTGAAGATAAGGATTGAGTGGCTATTGCATGTGTTCTTTGCATTGTGTTTTCATATTGTGAGGCTAGTGTCCAAATTATGATGTGCAAAAGGATCAAAAGGGAATATTTGGAGGTCAAGTGTCAGTTAACTATTAGGTCACATGGACTTAAGCCATCGTGACTATGTGTCTTGGGTGATAGAAGGAAGGAGAGATGTATTAAGGTGTTGTTATAGCCATTGATCATGATTCTCATGTTGATCAATGATCATGTTTTAATGTTTCATTAGGAATATATATCAGAAATTCATCTTTGATTCGACCAACACTCAAACTCTAACAATAAACTACTCTAGTTCATGGTAAGTGATGTAGAAGTGATGGCTTAGCACCATTCTCAGCTACCAGATCAAATTGGATCAACTCTAGATCAATATTTTGCACCATTCCAACATTGCATTTATTGTTGGATAGTTCTATTACTCCTAGATGTGTTGCAGAGGTCAAAACTCTCCTATCCGGGTATGTTTGTCTAGGTTTTGTTGTATATTTCATAAGTGCTCCATACCTGCATTCATGAGATCATCATTCTTTATTGTGCTTGAGGTGTCATAGCCTTTATGGCTTGATTGTTGTTCAGCCTAGAGACAATTCAAATATTTGAAATCGGATCAGAGTTCATCTTCCTGCAAACCCTAGTTAGGTTAGGGTTAGGGATTTGAATTCAATTTTCAGTTATTCCTACACTATAAAGGAAAATTTTATTTCTATTCAATTTGTTCTTCTTTTCATTCTTTGTAAGTATTTGTCTCAAGTTGCATAGTGTTTTCTTATGCAATTAGAAAGGAACTTTTGTGAAGTCTTCTATGTAATAACAATAGATTACCTAACTACACATTGCATTGCATGTAATGGTATGCATCAACTTTATCATTCTCTCCACTATTGTACTCATTACCTTTGAATCAATATAATCAATGATTATCTTCTAGTTCTTTTTTCACATATTGTGTCATGAATGTATGAATTGTTATTTTTTATTCAATGAATGCAGTAATTTCCTTTCAATTTATGTATTAAGGTTGTGTTGATATAATAAGGATCAGTAAGTAGTTTGAACGTATTAATCATTTGTTGGTTTCTTGATGTAAGGTAGTAAGTTCATTAGAAGCCAAGGGTTAGTGTATTGTATGAGTTTTACTTCATTTTTGGACTCTATGTGGATAAGGCATTGGTCAATTTAGACCGTAAATCCTAAGTTTGAGGTAGAATAAAAATCTAAAATCAAAATCAAAACTTTTATTTTTTGCATTTTACCTTTTAATGTCCATTTCCATACTATGGAGAGTTGTTAAGTATATAGAAGGTTGCATAGATCATTTAGCCCATCAAATTCCTTCCACCATAGTATTATGATGATTTGTTATCAAATGCATCATTTGCATAGAGGTGTTATATGTGTATGATGTTATAGAGGTACCCACCTTGGTTCTGTAGAGACTAAAGTGTAAAGGACAATATGCCAATCTATCTCCTATTTGTTGGCCATTGACCTAGAGTCTCTGGGTATAAGAAGTGGCTATTCTTTAGGAGAATCTAGAAAATCAATTGGAAACGACAACAAGGTGCCAAATTCATTAAATATTATATTCATAAATATATATGTGCATAGTTTTTGCTGTTTCATTTCCCATTATGATAAGCTCCTATCAAATTTATAGGTTTTAAAATGCACACTCTCTCACATGTACATGTATTATCTTCGTTCATCATAGGTACTTGTGCAAATAGTTAATGGTGTAAGGATTCCCTAATAAACATTAAATCCAAATATAATGTAGAATTCAGTCATTTCAAAGTACAAATACTAAATAAATGGAAACTACAAATTCAAATGATGAAAGAATTCCAAAGAAAAGGAAATTTGAAACACAAAAACCAAAATTAATGCATGAAATTATCAGATTTAAACTATTTTATGAGACATAAAGTAACCAATGTCAATCTCACTTATTCTCATTTGTTAATATCCTCTGCATACTACATAGTATTGACAAGAATCCTCTATACATTCACTAAATATCCACACATTTTGAGTTCGGTACAGTATTTGAAGGTTACTTGCATCAAGTGTGAGTTTAATTGTTATATTCATGAAGTGTCTATTTAAATTTAATAAATAAATGATGGTTTTTTCTCACGGGTTATTCCTTCAAAAACCCTATTTAAAAATTCAAGAAATTATGTGTTTATTTACTTTTTTTTGGCTAATTCATAGAATCCTCCTTTATATTCATGAAATTGGGTATATATTTGTTAGTTAATTCATATAAGCCTCCTTATATTCATAAAAGTGTACAAATCAGCTTACATTTTCATTATGTATATTCAGGACATATATACATACATACACACACATATGTGTGTGTGTTTGTGTTTGTATAAATATGTGAATATTAATATATGTGTGTGTATGTATATTAATATATTTATGTGTGTGTTTGTATATATTATGTACATACAAAATGCATATATACACATAAATGTATATATACATACATATGTATACATAGATATAAATATATAGATACATACATATACATACATGTATATAAATATATATACAACCATACACATACATATATATCTATAAATATATATAGTCATGAAACTATGTATCTTTAAAGTTTGGATTGAAATCTAAATACAATAGCATACCTACATCTCCATTTAGCCCTTGGAACTTTCCATATCAAATTTCATGATTTTCTATAGCCCATTCCATCAAGTGACACATTCTTCCAAGATGGTGTACTTTGTCTGATCCACACCCCAATTACCAAGATAGTTTGTTTCATAGTTAGATTCTTTGATCCATGTGTCTTAGATTTTGTTACCTTTGGTTGTAAACCCTAACTTTTGATCTTACATTTTTTTATTATGTGTGTGTGTGTATTTGTGTTGTGTGTGTGTGTGTGTGTCCATTGTGTATGGATATCTAAAGTTTGGATTACCAATTCAACACAACAACATACATCTTCATTTTTAATATTTGTCTTACCTATTTTTAAATTACTCTCCATAAGAACACAATACCACACAGTTTTTGTAAATTGTGTTAGTATTTGTCAAATTTCCCTTGCATATACAACAAAGTAGCATACATATATAGGATGAACTTTTTAACTTTTATTCTTTACATAACAACTTACATTTTCATTGTACTTATATATATTCATTGAAAGATATCTACCTACACACACACACACACACACACACACACACACATATCTAATTCTATACTTTTTATCTTTATAATCATGAAACTTTGTATCTCTCAAATTTGGATTGCAAGCAAAAAAAAAAAACACACCTTAATTTTTAATAATCAATTATGTTTAATTATGTGTTTCTTTGAAACACCTTTTTGACCAATTTCATTATTTCTTATCATGTCATCTCCATCATTGATTTCTCTTCGTAGTTTGAGGTAACATCAAACTATCATTTCTCCTTTCATTCTACATAGATTGGTACTCATGAATATATTTTATCTAAGCACTCCTATCTTTGTAACATCCTTGTGCAAACCATATAGGATTACATTATCACAAACCCATTGACTTGATATGGTGAAATTCTCTACTAGGTTGTATAATCTGCATACATTCAACTTTTTTTGTTTTATTTAAAAACCTAGATTTGTAATTATGATTTTTTTATTAAGGAAATATTTCACACACAATTTTGACCCCATGTCTATGACAATTCATGTATTTGTCTATTTAAGGAATTATTATCATGAAACCCTTTTTTTTTCTTAAAAAACTTTTCTTTTTTGGCGATATATCTAAAAACCCATGTTTGTATTCATCTTACCTATGTTTAAATTACTCTCCTTTCTCTATCTATAAGAACACATTCGCATACATTTTATATAAACTATGTTAGTTTATGTCTACTTTCCATTGCACATACAATAGAGCACCATACATATATAGGATGAACTTTGTAAGTTTTATTTGTAACATATATTCAGAAGTATAATTCGCACACCTTCTACAATCCAAAACCCCTATTTGAA
Source organism: Sequoia sempervirens (assembly GCA_007258455.2). Lineage (NCBI taxonomy): Eukaryota > Viridiplantae > Streptophyta > Pinopsida > Cupressales > Cupressaceae > Sequoia > Sequoia sempervirens. The sequence continues at coordinate 67,334,307 of VDFB02049217.1, forward strand.
TTCATCAAACTATCTTCTTCGGGGATAACTTTACATGGTTTTTGGACTGATTTCATAATTTCTCATCATCCATAATTGTTCATGAGATGATGGCCCCACCATGACATATGTCTGCTAGATAGTCTTCACAATTTTTGGTAACATCAACCTATTTCTCCTTTATTTTGTACACAATGGCACTCATGAATCTATTTTGGCCTAGTAATCCTATATTTATTGCATCATTATGTAAACCATCTAGGGTTTAATTATCATTTCCACATTGAATTTATAGATTGATATACTCAAATAGGCTTTACAATCATATATAATTTCATTATTTAAAACCTTTGTTTCCATTCTATCCAAGGTTCTATTTATATGTATGTATATATGATTTTTTGACCTTGTCTATTTTTGTTTTTTGTTATTTTCAAACATGTTGATGATTTTATGACAAGTATAACATGTAATAATTTTTCATTTTATATGTATAACAAGAGCCAATATTGTTATTGTTTTTTTCACATTTAGGTTCAATAAAAATCATGCCATGAGAAAAGAACGAAAAGAGATCAAGTGGAAAGCACAAAATTAGAGTCAATCATTGAGTGAAATTCAATATTCCATAATTTGTTGAGGAAGAGTTAGAAATCCTCATCCACCCAGATGTTATTTCTAAAAATTTAGACCATAGAGCTAAAGATTCAAGTTCCAAACTAGTTGTATAGAATACTCAATCAAGTTTGGAACCACTTTTTCATGGTTAGTCAAATGGTGTGCACTTGAGGTCTCAAAATCTCTTGAAAACTCATTGGTCTATATTTGACATGAAAAGTGTAGTATCAGATGTCAAAGACGATCATATTTCCATTAGCCCGGTGTAGCAACCAAGTGGGGAATCCCACCTAGTATTTTGAGGGCATGGCTAAATAGAGTTATGACCACCAAAAAGAAGAAGCCAAAGTCATTGAATGGTGCAAGGGCATGGCTGATATTGGTCATGGCCTTGAATTCTCTCAATTGAAAGCTACTATGGCCCAAATGATTGAATCAATGCCTAACCCATTCACAAATAGGATGTTAGGGAGGTCATGGTGGGTTAGTTTTTGACAAAGGAATTCTGATTTATCAATTGGAACTAAAAAATGGGTAGAAAAAATAGAGAAATTATAATGAACCTCCATAGTGTATTCCTTTTATGAAAAATTGGAGAAGTTGTACAATGAGCAACAATATGGGTCACACAAAATACAGAACTATGATGAAACAAGTCTACAGCCTGATAGAAACTATGGCATGTGAGTTATTGAAACTATGGGGTTAAGATGTGTACCACACATAATATCCAAAAGAAAAGAGTGTATCATTATTTTAGCTTGTGTTAATGTAGCAAGATATAGTATACCTAGTTTTTACTTTCTTAAGTCCAAAAGACATATGAAAAGCTACATTTCTAATTGTGAACTAGGGGCATGCAAGGTAACCCAAGAGCATGCATGGATGACTAAATAATTATTTTTAAATTGGCTCCAAGAATCAATTCCTAATGAGGGTTTCACCAACAAATAGATAACTTCTTGTCTTTGATGCTCATGATAGCCACATGGGCTTCAAGACAATAGAAGAAGCAAGGCATATAGGCATAAAATTTCTCATACTATCTGTACATAGTAGCCAAAAGTTGCATTTGTTGGATTTTAGTGTATTTTATCCCTTAAAGTATTACTTAAAACAACAAAGGAATATATGGATGCTTGTAAGTCATTTGCACAAGTATTGACTCCATGCAATATTATAAGTGGCATTTCAAGAACAAGAATTTTGTCGTTGAAAAGGAGTGCACTTGACAAGGATATGAGGCCAAGTTAACCCTTCAAAATTCAAGATGAAGCAACCACTATCAGAGAAGAAAATGATGCCATCATAGTCGAGGATGATGCATAGTTTATTGCAAAGATACTTTCTTAAGGCTAGTTGGTTTTAACAACAACCAGCTTGATGAGTTTGTGCAAACACTCAATGCATAAAATGCCTTGAATATAAAAAAAAACTTATAATGACATTTCACATAGAATCATAATGTTGAATTGTAGGATAGTAAAATCCTTGTTCTTCAAACAACCTACAATGAGGATAAAAACAATGGAGAAGGTTTGAGTCTACCAGATCATATACAACCTAACCAGGGTGGTTGAAAGGTGCAACTTTAAACATAGGGTTGCAAGTTTGAATTTTAGTGAAGAAAATGATAGTCTCTCCATACCATCACCACCATATAATGATCTAGTAGAGGTCATCCACTACTTAACAAATGCATCTAATTGGGATGAGAATGATGGACCAAAATGTGAAGATACAAATGCTACAAGTGACCAAGATGCTTCCTTTGTGACATGCACACAAGTTGATGACCAGAAAAAAACAAAGCACAATCACTAAATTTATGCAAATTCCAATGCAAAGGATGTAACAATCATCATAGAGAGGTCAAACTAGGGTGCCACATCTAAGTAGGAAATCATGGATTTTAAATTCGGATGTCTACATTGATCTATTAAATGAACAAGAGACACCAAAAAAATAAAAGAATAATTGTAGAAAAGGAAAAGGAAGAAGATGAGAGAAAGGAAGTTGGAATAAGAAGAAAACCAAGCAAAGAAGGAGACATTAATATTGAAGAGGAAAGCAATAAAATAGAAAATGGTAGAGGAGAGTTGCAGACTCCAACAAGAGAGGAAGATTAAAGGGAGAATACAAAGATTGCTCGACAACTAAAGGCTAATCAAAAGAAAGTGGATATATAAAAAATGAATAGATGTAACAGTACAAAAATATCTCCTCTTCCACCAAAACATCCCATTTTAATGGATATTTTCATCATTCTATCTCCAAATTTTGTAGCTCTTAGCAACCTACAAGTTGGGTTTTTCCCCTAGCTACTCATAACATTTGTAGTTGAATTTGGAGGCAAATCAAGCATTGTTTTCCCATATAGAAAGAATCATAAAAAATAAGCTACAACCACTAATGTCACCTCCTATTTCAAATGAGTAAGCTAATAGCCAACATGAAGGACCAACTCCTTTTCCTAGATTTATGGATATCTAGTTAGGATGGTTCACGCTATGTATTTATTGTTCAATGTAGGATTGTTTAGATTATCTATTAATAAAACTATTAAACTTAATTGTGCCCTAATTTTGTATACACAACTTTGTTGAAGTGTGTTTGTTTGACTATAAAGCATTGTATTTGCCAAATTTTGATATATTTATCAAGTTTTTTTCTATCATGCCAATTATGTGCATTTTTTTTAATATTATTGCATGCAACATGGTGGTGAAAAGGTAGTACATGTAATACTTTGTGCTTTACATCTATACATATATAGAAATGCATATGTAATCATATATCCACACACACAAACACATGTATGTATGTATGTATGTATGTATGCAAGTATGCATAAATTTGTGTTTTTTATATATGTTTATATGTATTTGTATATGAATGTGGATGTGTATATGTTTATATATATGTATATGTATGTATATATATGTAATATATATGTATATATATGTATGTATGTATATATATGTGTGTGTGTGTATATATGTATATATATGTGTGTATATATGTGTGTGTGTGTGTGTGTGTGTGTGTGTGTGTGTGTGTGTGTGTGTGTGTGTGTGTGTGTGTGTGTGTGTGTGTGTATGTATTTGTGTGTATGTGTGTGTAACTATTTATATTTGTAAATGTAAATGTAAATGCAATGAGTGGATGGTTTCCTCCTAATTTATGTGTAACATATCCATAAATAAATCTATATGTATGTATGTGTATGTGTATTTGTAAATGTAAATGTAAATGTAGTGATTGGTGGTTTCCTATTGATTTATATGCAACATATCTTTAAATAAAACTTTTTAATTGGATTTCTTGTAGACATGCTAAATAGTACCTAAGACATGCTTTTGTAAAGTATAACATTCCAAAGGATCAAATTGAAGTGGAGGTTTCATGTATATAGTGCTTTGATTGAATACAATTATTGTTTAGTAAACTTTTAATTTTATTTCATAATCTAGGATGTTCATATGTCATAGTAAAATCTATTTCTAAAATATAGTAGAATTTCATGGAAAGGTCTTCCTTTGCAATTGGTTCTCGATAAAACTAAAATAAGATGTATATGCATGTGTATTTAAAAATGTAAATGTAAATGTGATGAGCATGTGTAATTGGATGATTTCATACTATAAGAATATTGAGGATGGTTTCCTACTATAAGAGTATGTCTATGTGTAATTGGATGGTTTCCTATTGATTTAGATGCAACATATACATAAAAAAGTTTATGTACTTGGATTTATTGTACATATACAATATCAGATCAATCAAACTATTAAACTTGAATTGATAAATAGTATCTATGGCATACTTTTATAAAGCCTCTAACATTCCAAAGGATTAAATTGAAGTGGAGATTATATATAGAGAGCTTTGATGGATTCTAAGTATTGTTTAGTAAACTTTGAAATTGGTTTCCTAATCTAGGGTGTTGATATTTCAATAAATTCTATAAATGAAATATATTACAACTCATTGCAAAGGTCTTCCTTTGGAGTTGGTCCTCATACAACTAAAAGAGGATAATGTGTTCACTAACTATACATACATAAGCATACATATATGCATTTAGATATACAAAAATATACATATACATATAAAGAATTATCTCAATAATTATATAATATTATATGAAAATAATAAATGAAACTACAATAATAAGTTACACGAATGGGATGAACATTATAAGAGAACACAATATGGCTAGCATCAGTTCATTAGCAAAGTAAAGTCTTCAAATACTTTACCTAAAATATTTGGTTACAAGTTGAGATGCTCTACAAACCTCCCAACATTCTTCGAATTCTTTCCACAACATAATTATAATTCAAGAAGTAACAAACATACATCAACAATATCATAGCTATAGCTAATGAGCAAATTATTGCATTATACAAATCTAAGTAACATACATATGAAAAAAATATCCCAAATTATGTGGTGTATTAAAAAAACACATAGATTGAATTGGCCACCATCAATAATGTTGCATTGCCTCTCAGTGCTCTCCCATGTCTATATGAAATTATTTACAACTGAGGTAGTAACGAACAAACATCAAAGGAACTTAGCAATACTGCATTCACAACAACACATAATTAAACAAGTACAAAAATTTAATATTTGCATATGCAAAATACACACAGACACACATGCATGCATGCATGCATGCATACATACATACATACATACATATACATATACATATACATATACATATACATATACATATACATATACATATACATATACATATATATGTGTGTGTGTGTTTGCATGTTGATTTATGAGAAGATAAATATATATATGTGAGTGATTTGTATACCACAATATATACAAGTTATAACTAAAAAAAAAAACAATAAAGGTTCCACAATATTCCTAGTCATATTAACATGTAATTAAATGTATATATTTAAAATAACCGCTCAGTTTTGAATGTATAAAATTCACTTTATAATGTTTAAAGTTCATATTATTGGTGTTGAATTTTTGCAACGCTAGATACACTAACTACCATCTCTTAGACCATAGTCCTCATAAATTCAATCATACATGTAACCAAATTCCAATTATGGGATTATTTACCACAATGTTTTGACCGTTTTCAACATTTATGATCACGCATTTGAAAAAAAAATCACAATAATTTGACCATTTTCAACATTTCTCATCATGCATGGATATTTGAGGAAATTGTAGAGGATTCTTGTTGATGTTGTATAGTATGCAAAAGATATTAATAGATGACAATAAGTGAGATTGACATTGGCTACTTTCCCTCTTATAAAATAATTCAAATATGATAATTGAATACATTGATATTGGTGGTTTAGTTTCAATTTTAAATTTGTTTGGGGGTGATTTGATCATTTGAATTTGTAGTTTCCCCTTACGTATGTTTTCTATGTTGAAATGACTAAATTGTGCATTATATTTGGTTTGATGTTTATTAGGGGATCCTTAAAAAATTAATTGTTTGTGATGTTCATATAGTAAATGGTGTTACTAACTAACTTTGTGCACTCAGAAAAATTGCATATATATATATATATATACATATGAAGAGATAAAAAATTAAGAAATATGCTTATGTGTTCAGTTGCCAATCGAAACTTCAGACATTCATGTACACAATGGACATATATGTATACATATAAGGTAGGATCGAAAGTTGGGGTTGACAACTGAAGATAACAAAAATCTAAGACATGCGTATTAGAGAATCTAATCATGTGGCAAATTATCTTGCTAATTGGGGTGCATTTTAGAAAGGGCATTGCCTCAATAGAATGTACCACTCGATGGGATGGGCTTCAAAAAATCTTGAAATTTGATATGGAAAGTTCTGAAGTGACTAACCTATCATCACAAAAGTTATGCTATCATTATAAAACAATGTGCAGATTGGTTTCTTGGAATGTAGAGAGCTAGAAATAGGATGGCAAAGAAAGATATATTGGAGATTTCTTGCAAATACATCTTGAGGAGAAGATGCAGGATCAAGAGAGGAGGTTGTAATCTATTAAGTTATGAATAAAAGATACAAATTTTGTCCTACATATGTATACTTCTTTATTTTATATGCAATGGAAAGTATACAAATACTAACACATTTTAGAGAAAAAGTATTCTACTATGTTCTTATGGATAGCAAAATAAGAGTAATTTAAATGCAGGTAAGATGAATATAGAAGTGGGTTTTCCAATATGTTCCCACAAAAGAAAGGGTTTTCTCACAAAAAGTCCCATAGAATTTTAGGGTTTCATGATGATAATTTCTTAATCAAACAAATACAGATGTGGGTTTTCAAATATATGCCCAAAAAGCAAGGGTTTTTAAGAAAAAATCCCATACAAGTTTAGGGTTTCATGATATTAATTCCTTAATCAGACCAATACATGAATTTCTATAGACATTAGGTCAAAATCACGTGTGAAATAATCCCTTAATCACACAAAATCAAGATTACAAATGAGGGTCCTAAAATACAACCAAAAAAATTGAATGTATGCAAATTATATAGCCTATCAAAGTATTTATTTGTATTTAAGTCAATGGGTTCATGATAATGTAAGCCTAGATGGTTTCACAATGATGTGACAAATACAGTAGTGCTTCGATAGAATACATTCATGAGAACCAATCTGTGCAAAAAGAAAGGAGAATTGATAGTTTGACATTACCTCAAACCATGGAGAGAAATCAATGATGGAGACGACATGATAATAAATGATGAAATCGGTCAAAAAGGTGCTTCAAAATAGCACATAATCAAATAGCTAAGAAACCCTTCACGGTTTTAGGGAAATGCCCAATAACTAGACTCACGAGTACCATTGTCTGCATTATGAAACCTGAGAATTGATAATTTGATGTTAACTGAAACCATGGTGGACAATCCTTGTATCATTCGTCGAGAGTTTTTCGTCCCTATCAAAACTGTGGAGAGTGTGATGAACATGGAGACCACGTTGACTGCCTCAAAATGGAGGGTGGTAAAATTACAAAAGCTATGGAAAATAAAACAATGCTAGACTCGTTGTGGATGTTAATTAGGTTAAAAAAGGATGCTAGAGTTTGGGTCATGGCAAGCAGTGCACGTGGTGTTGTGGATAGTCATCACTGCTAAAGTGAACTTCAAACATTATAACGTGAATTTTAGAAGTTCAAAAGTGAGGGGTTATTTTAAATATATAAATGTAATTGCATCGTTATTATCAGTAATTGTTCTTTTTTTTTTAAATTATTGGTGGTGAAAGCGAACTCACATAGGATCATTAGATGACACGTTTTGGACGTCAAGTCTAAACGGTCATTTTTTGACCTTCCCGCGCTTAGTGAATCTTCCTGCATTCGTCGAAAAGCCCCATAAACCAAAACCAAAACTTGCATTCGAATAAAACCTAAAAAAGTCAAGTCAATTTGATGCACCATTCAGAAACTTAAGATGCGCGAAGTTAATGGGCTCCTTCGTTGCTGCTTTCGATTTCTACCAGGCAGACTCATTTATTTGTGGGTGTTTTCTCGTAAATAATAGAGAGTTTTGATTGTGCACAAAATTGATTCAAGGTTTTTCATTTTTTTAGTTTGGTTGTTTTGTCGACACGTTTACGGTAGACGATAATGTCATATTTTTAAATTTAGTAGTGATGACGTCCAGATTAGTGGGTTTTTTCTTTTTAGGTTTTCTGGATATTTACTGACAAATTTACGGAATAGCAGTGTGTAATAAGCATTTCAAGTTAAAAAAGTGACTGATGGAAACATCTCCGTAACTTTGAGGTTTAGGGCACTTTTTTCTAGTATCCGTTCAGAATTCCTTTTTAGGGTTTTTCTGAGGAAAAAAAGAGGACTTGTGTACTATTGACAGAGATCTTGGAAATAGGGTTTTTCCCCCTAAACGAATGGAGGTTTCAGGTTTCGGCTTGTTTCACACACAGTTTGCAGCAGATTTGAAGGCTTTTCTGCATACTGGGGAAATATGCAGCAGCCGTACATTGTAAGCAGTTTATTATATATGCAGTAACAGCTGGAAAAAAATAAAAATATATCCTTTGTTTTAGATTTCAATTCTGCTCTTCTAGATTTGAATCACTGTAAAGCATCGCATAATTTTTCAGCTTTGTTTTAGGTTTTGATTATTACTAAACGATTGTAGCGGTTTAGTAAAATGGCAGATTAATGCAGAGAAAAAAATGGGCCAGCGGGTTCAATGTTAGCTAAACATTATTCCGCCTCAGCGTGGGGTTCTCGTTAGCTTCACCACCTTCGATGTATCAAAAAATTACTTCTGGGGCATGATTCCTGCGACGCTCATGAATCGAACTGTGAACCTGCCAAGATTCAATGCGAGCTCCTTTGTGAGGAACCAGAAGATTTACAGTTATTCTTTGTCGCTAACCAAAGTAGGCTTTCTGTGCTGTCGTGTAGATCAGGCTGGGAAGCGGTTTGGTCGGCCTGGTTCTGAGCTTTACAGCCGTTTGTTTTTGGCTTAGGGTTATGGAACAGGGTATGGCCGCAGAAGAAGCGGGGCAAATCACAGCATTATGGCGAGGAGAACAAGTGATTTGCCTTCAATTGATCTATGTAAGTATCTTAAATTAAATACAGTTGATCTGTAGAGTCCTTCTTTCTTTGCATTTAATGAGTTGTTTTCTAAGTTCGTTACTGCATTCGAGGGCTTGTATTGCTTCTGGCCATCGGATCTAAAATGAGGATTATATTATAGTTACTAAACCATATTTTAGTTTTGGCCTCTGCTTTGTGTAATAGTCATATGACGATGGAAATTTTTTAATACTTAGGTATACAATGCTGGTTTGTAGATTGCTGATTTGTAGACATCTACCAGGTGTTGAGCATACAGTTAGCTACTTTCCTTTCTAATGTTAAGAAAATGTTATCTCACTTATTTTATTTTATTTCGATTCCAAGCTTTCTATTCTGCAATAAGGCGAAGGAATAGTGCTATTGTTACGCCTTGGGAATCAATGAAATAAATGTCATAGTTAGTATATTCAACGTATATATAATAGTCATATGACGATGGAAATTTTTTAATACTTAGGTATACAATGCTGGTTTGTAGATTGCTGATGTGTAGACATCTACCAGGTGTTGAGCATACAGTTAGGTACTTTCCTTTCTAATGTTAAGAGAATGTTATCTCACTTATTTTATTTTATTTCGATTCCAAGCTTTCTATTCTGCAATAAGGCGAAAGAATAGTGCTATTGCTATGTCTTGGGAATCAATGAAATAAATGTCACAGTTAGTAGGGGAGAGACCTAGTATCCGCCAAGGCTAACTTCGCACAACTGTAGAATTCAAACCGTACATCGAATCGAAATTTTTTTTTATGGGTTTTTTTGGCTCATGAGTTAAGTGCTTATAACTAAGGTTTTGGCTTCTGGGCAATTCGATTTAGTGCGGGGGCGTTGGATATGTGAGCTAAGGTCAAAAAGTCACCTTTTAGAGGTGTCGTCCATTTGCCGCTACCTAATCTCCCAGTATCCGCCCGGTATAATTTCAATCAATTATAGCTGTTTTAGCACTTAAAATCCACTCAAATCATTCACTTTAGCACTTAATGAGCAGTTATTGGTGTTTTTGTAATTATTTATTCAATAAAATATTTTTTTTTTGGGGGGTTAAGTGAGCATGAAGATGGTGGTAATTCAATGGGGGCCGGTAACTAGGTCCTTTCCCCTATATTCAACGTATATATTTCTACATTAAGAAAAAGAGAAATATTTAGTTGTGGTGATCAATCTAAAGCAAATATCAAGTAATATTAATTTGGACAAGTAAAAAATGAATGTAAATTTCTCATCATTACATGCTAACAATTATAGATAAGGGGGAATGTAAGGGACACATGAACGATTACAAAAGATTTTCCCAAATTCACAAAGTGTTTATTTTCTAATAAAGAATAATAAATGTTCTTTAGTGATTTTTTTGATATTAATAAAGTAGAAAAAGCCAAGGTTTCACTTCATAGAATCGACAAAAAGCAACCCACAACCCCTAAACATTAAAACAATAATGATAACATAAAAGCATAGTTCTTCAGCCTTAAAATAGAGTAACTATCTTTAAAATTTAATAGAATAACACTTAAACTACCAACAATATCCAAAAGCATAGCTAAATTAAAGGGAACAAGCCAAAAATTGTTAAGAAATAACTACAAGAACAATAAGAATTGCACCCCGTGAGTGAGTAAGCTCTTCTAGTCTTTGCATAATGTGTCAAGTTTTTCCTCTCAGGGGGTAGTAACACCATACTCTTTCAACATATTAGTCTCTAGCATTTCTTTATTTTATCAATGCAGTTGTCTTGCATACTTTTCCTTTTTCAAGTTTAGCTTGTAAGATCACCACACCAATAACATGGTTCCTTATCGTATCACTTCTAAAATTCATAATCTTGGATATGGCATACTTCATTTTTTTTTATTTTCTTCTAAATCTCAACTAAATTATTTTGAAATTCATCCGATTTCATAATCTAGTCTTCACATTTATGATATTTGGTAACATATTCTTCCTCCTTATAGTCATTTTTATTAAGAGGAAAATTGATGGGAACATTTTCATAACCCTTCCACATTTTCTTCGTGGGTACCAATCTCTCTAAGTTCCTCAAACTTAGAGTCTTCATGGGAAGAGGCATTCCCAAAACTGTCATCTTATTATTCTTCTTCATAAGTGTTAGGGTTAAGTTAGGGAGAAGCCTTAGAATCAACATTGATTTGCTTCACCTCCATGAAGGAATTTTTAGCATCACTTAATAGTTTATTTTCCTTCCATAGAACACTCACTTCACTAGTTAACAAAGAAGATATGTTAGTTTGTCTTGTTGGCATTCTCCCACTCCCAATAGCCTTCAAATAGTTGTTCTTATCTAGATTATTATTTTCCTTCATATTTGAGACAAGGCCAGTGTCGACAATATATTAGCATCTACATATTGTATCTTGATTTTCTTATGTATGATAGTGTCAACATGGGAAGGGGGCTTCATAACCTTAAAAGTATTATCACCTTTCATGGATAAAAACATCTATGGAGGTGTTGAGTAATTAGGGTTATTCTTACTAAAAAAATGTTGTGTCCTACCATGATTAGTACCTCTTTGCATCTAGACTTAACATGGCCCTATATGAAAGTACTTCTAGACCTGACATGATGGAATTAACTCCTTTGCATGTAATTTTAAGACTACACATGGCATCATTATTAGCCTTGACATAATTGATGCTAACACTCCTTTGTAGGTTATACTTCAAATCCTTTATAAGATCATTATTACTATGCAACTCCATATTTATATATTTCCAATCAATCATATAGCGTCATGTTAGGTCTAGATGCAAAGAGGTGCTAATCATGATAGGACACAACATTTTTTGTAAGGAAACTAATTGAACTTGAAATCTCAGCAATAGTTGTCCAAAAATTCTAATTTTGGAGACCAAGACTCCCATTCACAAGGTAATCAACTAACATATTACCCTCATGATAAATATAGTCAAATTTGACACATTTGGATTTTTAAAAAGAGATCTAACCACCCATATATAATCCTTAATCTTCCACATTAGGATTTCATCACTTTTGATGAATTCAATGATAAATCTAGAGTCCCCTTCTATATGAAGATGTTGAAATTCTTTAGAAATGACTCTATTAACCCTAATTAGAAAGTAATAGCCTCAATTTCATTCTTCATTTTTATTCCAATCTAGGATGCATAAATTTCTAACATTTTTCCTTTATCATCTAAGATTATTCCTCTTTCCCTAGGAAAACCCATATTCCTTTTTTAGTATACACCAAAATTAAGTTTGACCCATCCCTCTTGAGGATGCATCCACTTGGTATGTTTCCTAAGCAAGGCCCTTTTATGATCAATATTGCAAAGTTCTTTGATTATGCCCTAGTTTTTATTTATTCTTGTTTCCTACATTGATGGGAGCCTTATTGGTTTCTTAACATTAGTAGCATTCACATTCTTTATAATTGATGAGAAAATAGAATGAAATGAATTCATTTCATTCCTTCTAGTCTCTCTACAGAGTCTATTATTACGTTCTTTCCACAATTTCCAAGTAATATTAGGGGTAGTTTGTTGCCAAATTTCCATAATGACAAGATGTTTTAAGGGATAATTATTGTGGGAAAAAATTAACAAAGGTTATAATATCTTCAAGAATAATCCACTAAACATCAAATTTAGTAAAGAGAGCTTTCTAAACCTCAATAGAAAATATGGAATAAAAAAAATGGTTAACTATTTGTTCTTGAGATAAGATCAAAGGGAGCATATTTGGAAATTGATTTTATTTTTTGACTAGGTTATCTTGGGTGAGAATCCTTTCTTGGTTAGAAACCCACCAAAATAAATGATTTTTGGCATTAAGCTATTAGTCCAAATGGAGCTCCAATAAACATTGACACTTAAATAATAAGCATCAAAGTATAACCTAAAGCAAAAATATAGCTTCTAGTAGAGTGATGATCCTAAATGAATTCATCCTTTAGAAGGTGATTGAAAAGATATAAATAATTGAGATGAATTTGAAATTTTTTGACATAACTTGCAAGCTTACTATCATCCCCAATGAAGTATCAATTCTTCCACTTTTTGGTATAAATTGTTGGATGTTTGAAGATGTTGGAGTTTTTTGTGAAGTATCTTTGGTATTTTCATGCTTGGGTGTTATCATTGATGTCAACCCATAACATTGGATTTTTTAGAAGATTGGAGCTATTGGTATTGATGTCAACACATGTTGGTGTTGTCATTGATGTCCCATTTAAGTATAGTTGTAGAGGTTGTTGGTCTGACTTATGTTTGAGAATATTTTTTTTGTTATAAATTTTTGCATGTTGTAGATTCTATAGATTTGTTTTAGAGATGTTAGTAATGTTGTAGACATGTTTGGGTCACATGGTCTCCAAGTTGTTTTGAGAAAATTTGAGTAAAAGAGAGTTTAATGTAAGAGAGTTGTGTTCAATGTTTGGCTCCACATTTCTTCATGGTTGAATATGTTCCCATGTGGTTTGAAGATGGTTATTAGAAGTATTATATTTAGAGTTTTAGGTTCTAGATCATACTGCAGTTGAAGAAGTGTTTGATAGTATCTCTATCTAGTGAAACAGGGTGTCTGAGAGAAATGAGATTTCTTTGAATTTCTCTAAAGTGAAGGTTTTGAGGTTACCAATTTGGGCACACTATTATAATTTTTGTATCTACCTTCCTTTGAAATTTCAAGTGTTGATTTTTTCTACAAAATCATCTAGTGTGTTAGATGTCTATGCCAATGTGTCTACTTGCACACAAAGAAGGTGTTCTTGAGTTTCAGGTAGTTGTAGTAGTTGTCACAAATATTCTAATGATGTGGAATATTTTGATATGTATGAATTGTGTGGAATGTCTTTGTATGGTCCACAAGATGTTTTTGGACCTAGAGAGTTGTGTTTATAGTCACTTGTTAATGTTACTGTGGGTTTGGTTGACCTGCCATGTTAGCACCTAATTGTAGAGGATAATTGTTCTTTGAGGAACTATTGAGAATTTTTTTTTTGTATATTTGGGTCCCAATTAAGTAAAGGCATGCTTTGTTTCACTTCTTTATATTGTGGGATTTTTTTTTGTTGACCTATTTGGTGTTACACAATTGAGGTGTATACATTTCCTTAAGGATGATCTAATTGAGATTGTGGGATTTTTTTTTGTTGACCTTGCAAAAAGTTGCTTCAATCTCGATAGGGAACCCTCTGTTGACTTCCTGGGTATAGCTAGGAATAATGCGATGGACCATTTCAGAATGTCAAAATGGGTCTTTCATGAAATCAATGATTTGAAAATAAAAAATTGGGCCCTCTAGAGTAAATTGGAAGCAATGAGAGCTATGGTTTCTGCATTAAGCAAGAAGAATGAAGAGAATAAAGATCACAGTGCCAGTAAAGAGATCCAAGACAATGTGGGCAAGGACAAAAGGATTGAAATAGATTTGGAAAAAATGAAAAATACTATGAAAATAATTGTTGAATGGAACAATAGGATGGAAAGACATAATGCCATCATTATCAATGCTATGACTGAAAAATTGGACAAAGCTCAATAGGGGTCCTTGGTGGTTGATTTGGAAGAGGTGAAAGAAAAAAACCAAGAAAAGGAAATTGGGATTTCCAAGAGAACCAGGGCTAATCTAAAAAGGAAGGCACCCCCCATGCCATAGATGATTCAAACATTCAAGAAGGGTGTTCAGGATATGCAGGACCTGGAGGCAGAGACTGAGTCTATTCTGAAGACTCGGGGTTAGTTGTTGCTGGTTTTTTGGCTTGCATTTCAGATGGTTTTTTTTATTGACCTTCTTTTTCTTTTGTGGTTGGCTGCTGCTTTTTTTGGGTTTTTCCTTTTTTGTAGCCTGTTTATTCCACTGGACTTTTTTGTCCTCTTTCTTTTGTTGTAAACTTGGTGGTTTCGGGTCCTTGTAAAACCCATTTTTTCCTTTATCAAAAACATGGAGGGTATAAATTCAAGGTGAATTTTTGTTTAGATTAAGTGCAAAGAGTGTGTGATGTGGAAGATGCGAAAGTTATCAAGTGTGATGATATTAGTGTGAGCCTTAATGCATATGAATCCCTAATGTAGTGAGCAAAAGGTGTCCACATTTTAGTATGTTTGATGAGTTGTTTTTTAGTTACTAGAACTATACCTTTGGCACATGAGAGATGTATTTCCAATAGTTAAAGTTGGTATTTAACCACCCCTTCTTTCCTCCTTCTAAATAGTTAGCCCTTTAACAATGAGCCAATAATAGTGAGCCTTTCTTTCCTAGGTAGTGACCCTCTTTGTATTCAATGTTGTAATTCATATATTAATGAGCTAATCCTCATCATGGTTTTCCCTAATTTGGTTTTCCATGTATATCTTGTGTTAAGGGTATAAATGAAAGGAATTTTTTTATCTTTATGTTAATTCTTGTTAAGGGTTTAATGGTAGATAAGTGTTTGAGGACTAATACCGATCTGAATGTTAATGAGGGTTTTTGATGTTTTAAAAGTAAATAACTAATTAAACCCCCTCTCAATTGTCATGTGAAACATAAAATTGGTATCAAAACTATGGTTCCTAGGAAGAAGCTCAACCACTTGATGTAGATCCAGATGACACACAAGAAAGGTATCAAAGCTACCTTTTTCAATGGATCAAATTTCACCTACTAGAAAGCTCCTGATGGAGTCTTTCTTAGTCTCCCTTGGTTTTGGTGTTTGACAGTCTATTGAAAAAGGTTATACTATGCCTATAAATGGACCATCAATTGATGATGAGATCAAGGCATATGAAAATAATGGAAAAGAAAAGGGAATGCAATCTTGAGTATCTATGAGCTTCAAGTCTACTAAATATATCTAGAAGAAGCTAAAAAGTATCTAAGAAGGAGATGACAAGGTCAAACAAGTGAATATGCAAAACTATAAAGCTAAATTTGAAACCCTAAGGATGGCTAAAGATAAAAATATTATTGCCTACATGCTCAAAGTTGATAAAGTTGTCAATGCCATCAATGGTCTTGGTGGAAAGTTGGATGAAAGTGAGGTTGTGAAAAAGGTATTAAGAACTATACCTAAATCTTATATTCATAATTTTTTTGCTATTGAGGAAGCTCAAAATTTGGATAATTATTCTAGAGATCAGATGTTTGTTGCTTTAACATATTTTGAAATGAGATAGTTTGGTCAAGAGACTACAAACAAAGAAACTACTTTTAAAGTATGCAAAGTGGAAAGGGGTGGTGGATTAGATCCAAATGATCTTGATGAAGTGGAAGAAAACTTTATGAGGAGAATGAAAAAGGGTATTAGAAAATACAAAGGTAAGATACCTTTCAAATGTTTCAATTGTGGAAAGATTGGTCATTATCCATCTAAATGTCCAATCAAAGTTACTAATGACAAAAAAGAGGATCATAAGGGAAAAATTTTCATGAAGATTTATTATGTTGAAAGGGATATTAATGTTTCTAATGATGAAGAATCAAATTATCTTGATGAAAGAAGAGATGAATGCTTGTTCATGGATTTAAATGTTGGAACTAATTCTACTAATCTTGAAGGATGTGTGAAGAAAAGTGCTTCAAAATAATTCATAACATTGAAGGAACTATGTTGACTTGTTTTCATGCTAGAGAGGAGAAGAATTGTTGGATCATTAACAGTGGATGCTCAAATCACATGAAAGATAATAAGAGTGAGTTTGTTAATCTTGAAAAGTATGATGGTGGTCTTGTTAAGTTTGGTGATGATATATCTACTAAGTTATCTTGAAAAGGTTCAATTAGTTTTGAGGGAAACCATAATACAAATGGTGTTCTTTATTTCAAGATTCTCCAACATAATCATCTAAATGTAGGAAAAATGTGTAGAAAAGAATTTAATCTTGTATTTCAAGATGCTGGTTGTGAAATCAAAACAGGAAGATCTAGTATTCTAGTTTCCACTAGAACAAGGATGGGAGGTAATGTTTATTAACTCAAAGGTAATGGTACAAAGTGATTTATGTCTCAAACTAATGAAAGTTGGCTAAAACATAGAAGAATGGGTCATGCATTAATTTTGATAGCCTTGTAAGGATATGTTCTACTGATGTTGTGAGAGATTTTCCAAAGATTGTAAATCCTATCAATGTAATTTGCAAAGAATGTCAAATTAGAAATTAAACAAAGATAAGGTTCAAGACAAAAGAATATTCTACCATAGGTCCCTTGGAGTTATTGCATACAAATCTATGTAGACCTACAAGAATTAGAAGCTCATGTGGTAATAGGTATTTCATGTTATTAATTGATGATTATTCAAGAATGGATTGGGTTATATTTCTGAAAGAAAAATCAGAAGCTCTAAACAAGTTTAAAACATTTAAGGAAATGGTTGAGAATGAAATGAATATGAAAATCAATTTTTTGAGATTTGATAGATGTGGTGAGTTTAATTCAAATGAGTTTAACAGTTTTCATGAAGATCATGGAATAAAGAGCCATATTTTAGCCCCTATAACTCCTCAACAAAATGGAATTATGGAAAGAAAAACTAGAATAGTTTAGGAAGCAGCAAGGAAAATGATGAAAGAAGCTAATCTACTAGATGTCTACTGGAGAGAATCAATTCATACTATAGTCGACATTCTTAACAAAGCTCAAGCAGGAGAAAATAGTTCAAAGACTCCTTATGAGTTATGGTATGGTAAACTACCTATTGTGAAATATTTCAGAGTCTTGGGAAGAAAATGTTATATCAAAAGAGGCGAAGAAAACTTTGGAAAGTTCGATGCAAAATATATTGAAGGAATCTTCCTTGGATATACTACAAGAAGAAAGAAATATCAATGTTACAATAAGATATTGAAGAATATTGTTGAGAGTGAAAGTGTCAAAGTGGATGAAGAACCACATCAAAGTTTAGTACTAGTAGAAGGATATGAATATGATGAATCTCCTTGCAGTGAAGAAGAAAAGGCTGAAGAAAAAGGAAAAGAGTTGATAGTTCAAGAGGAATAAGCTCTGAAAAATAATCCTAAGACTCCTAAGTATTTGCAAAAGAATCATTCTAAAGATAAAATAATTGGAGATAAGAGAAAAGGTGTGCTAACAAAAAGAAAAGTTGCTATGGTATAGGAACAAGTGAATTTTTTTTTACTTTCTAAGGTGGAACCAAAAGTATTGAATGAGGCATGCAAAGATGAATTTTTTTTCAAAGCAATGAAGAAAGGGTTAGAACTGATAGAGAAGACTCTGACTTGGGAATCGGTCCCAAGACCGAAAAACAAGAATGTGATTGGTACTAAGTGGGTATTATAGAAAAAGCAAAATGAAGATGGAAAAGTTGTTAGGACCAAGGATAGACTTGTGTGTAAGGGTTACTAATAGGTTGAAGGTATAGACGTTGAAGAAATTTTTTCTTTGGTTGTAAGAATGGAAGAGATCAAGATGTTTTTAGCTTATGCAACACATAAAAATTTCAAAGTATATCAAACACATGTGAAGCGTACCTTCTAGAATGGTGAATTGGAAGAAGAGGTATAAATTGAACAACCAAAAGGTTTTCAATTGTTAGAAGACGCAAATGTGGTTTGTAGATTGAAGAAATCATTGTATGGACTGAAGCAAGCTCCCATAGCTTGGTATTCAAGGTTAGATAAGTCCTTGTTGCACCAAGGATTCAAAAAAGGTACTGTAGATAGCAATCTATATTTCAAAGTTGAAGGAGAAAAGATCCAAATTGTGGAAATATATGTTGATGACATAATTGTTGAAGGAAATGAATATACATGTGTAAGAAGTTTTTAGAGGTAATATAGAAGTAATTTGTGATGTCAATGTGTGGGGGTATGAATTTATTTGTTTCCAGATTTGTTAATCAATGAAACATATATTTATATTACAATCTAGATATGTTAAGGAATTGTTGAAGAAGTTTGGAATGAATTACTCTAAACTAGTATGTACTAGGGTTACTGGCTGTAAGTTGATAAAGAATAATGAATATCGTACGATAGATCAAAGTAAGTATAGATCAATGATTGGTGTACTATTATATCTTACTTCTACTAGACCAGATATCATGCATTTAGTTTATATTAAGGCTAGATTTCAAGATCTCAAAGAATCTCATGTTGCAGTAGTGAAAGGTATATTCTAATATTTGAAGGTCACTCTCAATTATGATTTGTGGTATCCTAAGGATATTGACTTCTCCTTAAGTGCATATATAGATGTAGATTGGGCTGGATTTGTAGATGAACAAGGAAAAGTACAAATAGAGGTTCTTTCTTTCTTAGAAATAGGTTGGTTTCATGACTAAGAAAGAAGTGGCATTTAGTACCATTATCTCCTACAAAAGAAGAATATATTGCAACAACATTATGTTCTACATAGATGTTATGGATGAAGAAAACATTGAAATATATCAAATTTTCATGTGATTAACCTATCCCTATCCTATGTGACAATACGAGTGCAATCAATATCTCAAAGAATCGAATAATACATTCAAAAACAAAACATATCTCAATCTGATATCACTTATTGAGAGAGAAAGTTGCAGAGAATAAGGTACAGTTGGAGTATGTGTCTACTAAGGATCGGGTTTCTTATGTTTTCACAGTCTCTTCCAAAATATGCTTTTGAGTTTCTTTGGGAGAAGTTAAGGATTATTGTACCTCCTTCTTTCAACTAGATACATAAGTATGTGAATTTTTCTGGGAAGCACTTGAAGATATATCTCTTGCTCTTGGACTGATGCTAAAGGATACCTCTTAGGGGGAGTAGGTAGTAGTAGTTGTTGGTTGGTGTAGTCTAATGGAGCATATTGTGTGCCCCTAAGGGGGAGTGTGAAGGAAAGTGGGTGTGGAAGAAAGTAGTGCAAAAAAGTGAGTGTAGTTGCTAGTTGGTGTTACAAGTGGTGTGTGTAAGTGTTTCCCTTTGTATGTTGTCAAAGGGAGGGAGCAAGATAGTTGTATAAGTTTATGGCCCTTTTCCATTGACATCAAAGAGGGAGAGAGATGGTTGAAAATCCATAGTGAAGAGTATGGGAGAGAGAGAGGATCGAAGGGGGGGAGAGTATTCAAAAGTATTTTCTTATGTTATAGGAGAAGAGTTGTCCCTATTAGGGGGAGTACTAATTCATGTAGTATTGTTGTTGGTCACTTTTTTAATTGATGGTTTTCTCAGAAAGAATATGTTGCCATCAATGACAAAGGGGGATATTATTGGAATTTTGAAGATGTTGGAGTTGTTTGTGAAGTTGCTTGGGTCATGCTTAGGTGTTGTCATTGATGTCAACCGCTTGTATGAAGAAAGTGTTGGAATGTTATTGGTGTTGATGATGTCAACCCATATCATTGGTATTTTTGGAAGATTGGAGTTGTTGGTATTGATGTCAACACATGTTGGTGCTATCATTCATATCCCATTTTAGTATAGCTACAAAAGTTGGTTTGACTTATGTTTGAGGAGATTTTTGTTGTTGGATAGTTTTTGATGTTGTAGATGCTATAGATGTGTTGTATAGATGTTATTATTGTTGTAGAAATTTTTGGGTCGTGGTCTCCAACTTTTTTTGAGAAAAATTTAATAAAAGAGAATTTAGAGTAACTGAATGATGTTCAGTGTTTGGCTCTACATTTCTTCATGGTTGAATACATGCCCATGCAGTTTGGATGTGATGATTAGAGGTTTTCAAAGGTTTTATATGTAGAGTTTCAATTTTTGGATCATATTGCAGTGGAAGATATGTTTGAAACTATGTCTATTTGGTGAAACAAGGTGTCTAGGAAAAATGAGATTGCTATGCATTTCTCCAAATTGATGGTTCAAGGTTACAGATCTGCCAACATGCTTATAATGTTTTTATCTAGCATCCTTTGAAGTTTTGGTTTTGAGTTATTTTATAAATTTTTCTGTTGTGTTGGATCTTTGTGCCAGTGTGTCTACTTGCACGAAAAGAATGTGTTCTTGATTTTTCAGGTGGTTACAGTAATTGTGGTGAATATTTTGATGATGTGGAATATTTTGAGATATTTTATGAATAGTGTGGAATTCTCTTGTGTGGCTCGTGAGATGTTTTTATATCTCGAGTGATGTGATGGGAGTCAATTGTTAGTGTTAGTGTAGGTTTGGCCGACCTAGTGTGCTAGTGCTAATTGTGGAGGATAATTGTTTTTTAAGGAATTGTTGAGAATCACATTATTCTAGATTTTGGTCCCAGTTAAGTAGTGGTATGGTTTTGCTTCACCTATTTATACTCAAGATGTGTTTTTTTCCAACCTATTTGGTGTTACATGGTTGAGGTGTATACATTTCCTTAAGGATGACCTAATTGAGATTGTTTTACCTCATGGAGGGTATAAATGCAATTCAAGATGTTGTGTGTATTAAGTGTAAAAAATGTGTGATGTAAAAGATGTGAAAGAGATCAAGTGTGAATATCTAAGTGTGAGCCTTAATTCCTATGACTTCCTAATGCAGTGAGCAAAAGGTATCTTTATTTAAGTCTATTTGAAGAGTTTTTTGTGCTTTAGTGTTATGGTTTGGCTTCACCTATTTAGTGTTAAGTAGTGGTATGGTTTGGCTTCACCTATTTATACTCAGGATGTGTTTTTTTCCAACCTATTTGGTGTTACATGGTTGAGGTGTATACATTTCCTTAAGGATGACCTAATTGAGATTGTTTTACCTCATGGAGGGTATAAATGAAATTCAAGATGTTGTGTGTATTAAGTGTAAAAAATGTGTGATGTAAAAGATGTGAAAGAGATCAAGTGTGAATATCAAAGTGTGAGCCTTAATTCCTATGACTTCCTAATGCAGTGAGCAAAAGGTATCTTTATTTAAGTCTATTTGAAGAGTTTTTTGTGCTTTAGTGTTATGGTTTGGCTTCACCTATTTAGTGTTAAGTAGTGGTATGGTTTGGCTTCACCTATTTATACTCAGGATGTGTTTTTTTCCAACCTATTTGGTGTTACATGGTTGAGGTGTATACATTTCCTTAAGGATGACCTAATTGAGATTGTTTTACCTCATGGAGGGTATAAATGCAATTCAAGATGTTGTGTGTATTAAGTGTAAAAAATGTGTGATGTAAAAGATGTGAAAGAGATCAAGTGTGAATATCTAAGTGTGAGCCTTAATTCCTATGACTTCCTAATGCAGTGAGCAAAAGGTATCTTTATTTAAGTCTATTTGAAGAGTTTTTTGTGCTTTAGTGGAATTGTGCCTTTGAAATATGAGAGATGCATTATTAGAAGTTAAAATTGGCAGTGAGACACCCCTTCTTTGTTCCTTCTTCTAGATAGTGATTCCTTTGGTAGTGAGCCACTTGTAGTGAGCCTTTCTTTTCTTTCTAGGTAGTGAGCCATTGGTAATGAAAATTTTTATATTCAATGTTGTAATTCATATATTAGTGAGCTAATC
Organism: Sequoia sempervirens; assembly: GCA_007258455.2. NCBI lineage: Eukaryota > Viridiplantae > Streptophyta > Pinopsida > Cupressales > Cupressaceae > Sequoia > Sequoia sempervirens. The sequence continues at coordinate 67,356,908 of VDFB02049217.1, forward strand.
CTTGGCATGGTTTTTCCCTTCTTGGTTTTTCCATGTAAATCTAGTGTTCTGATGTGTTTTATTTGTTTGCATTATTGCTTTACATGTTTACATTCTGTTAATTCTTGTTAAGGGTTTAAGGACTAATGCATATATAAATGTTAATAAGGGTTTTTGATGTTAAAATTATGGAACTGATTCAACTCCCCCTCTAAGTTCTCTTGTGCATCTAACACAACTTTCCTTACTTTAAGTACACCTCCAAAAAAATATAAATAGATTTGAAAGAGATTGAATTAGTTGAGAAAATTTATAGTGAGATGATAGAGTTCTTGAGTAAATCAAAATGTGCTCGAAAAACTTGACTTTCTTACTTGATCTAACTTTCCATTGATTCCTTTATCCAGTAACCCTCTTATATTCATTATGCGATTATATACAATGGTCCCCATTGGGATATTGTTTTATCTTAAGAAGTGAATTCCATCTAAGATTCATGGATATTCAACCCTTATAATTAGAGTCCAAAGTCTATATTCTCTAATTAAGTTTAAAACAATATTGGCTAAGAGAACATTGTTAAAAACATTAATTATCCTAAGAACCAATCCCCCATTTAAAATAAAATAAAATAATTCTTTGTCTTTATTTTTCTTCCACAACTATCCAAAGGAAATTTGTTTGAATTTCTTCTATTTTTTTAACCATACATATACTATTTTTGAAGTTGGATAAATAATAGAAAAGAATATTTCAAAGAAATACCTTGATAAGTTTGAACTTCCTAACTTGAATAAACAATTAACTATCTAATATTTTTCTAATTTTTTTCTACAATAAAATATTATTAGTTGGGGATGAGCTTATTTATAGGGAATCCCCAAGTAGGAATAAAATAGCCCCACTCACTCTAGAAGGACCACACAAGTCAGTATGCACAAGATCCAACACTTCATTTGAACTATGTTGTTTTCTCCGAAATGAAATTCTAGTTTTCTTCCCTAACTAACATTCCTTTGCATATGTCATTAGTAGGTTTCATCAACTTAGGAAGATATCTCATAGCGTGAGTAGAACTTATCTTGATAATTTTATCAAAGTTTACATGGCACATTCTCCTATGCCACAGCCAACTTTCATCAACTTGGGAAATCAAGCAACTTTTACGAGCAACACTTAGGTGAAAGATATTACCTTTTGTTTTTGTACTTGATGCAATCACATTTCTGTAACTTCCCAATATTCTACACTTCCCATCCTTGAATTGAAGATTGTATCCCTTATAAACCATTTGTCCAACACTTAAAAGATTATGCTTTAGGCCTTCCACATATAGGACATCATCAATGTTATTCTTTCCATCAAGATAAATGCATCCTCTCCCATGGATTACACCTGCTTTTTCATCACCAAATCTTACAACACCACCATCATAATTTTCCAAACTCACAAATTTACTTTTATCACCTATCATGTGATGAGAGCATCTAGTGTCAATCACCGATTCATCTTTTTCGTCAATTCTAGCTGCTAGGGATTTCTCCACATTTGTACAACTAGAAAATTTAGTACGCATGGTATTATTTTCCTTGATAGCAATAAAAACCCATCCATCCTCACTTACATTCCCTTTATTAGATTCATCATCTGTCACACCTTCATCAGCAGCATAATAACACTTCCTTTGAAATCTAGGCTTGTTAGGTCTTGACTTAGGGACTCCTTCCGGACACCTTGATGTAAAATGACCTATCTTACTGCAAGAAAAACATTTAATATGCAACTTTCCTTTATACTTACCTTCTCCTCTGGCTTCCCTCTTTACAATAAGTGCTTCATGCTCATCCAGTTCTCTTTCCTCTTATTCAATTTCTCTCATTTCCTCCTCATACTTGAATACCTTTCTAGAAGAATTTTCTCCTAGATCATATCTATGTTTATCCCTTCTGGAGGTAGTAGCTTTGATTGCAAATTCTATCTTAGGAAGATCATCACCAAATTCACTCAACTCAAAAGTAGTAAGCTTACCAATCAACATATCTCTGGTTACATTTGTTACTATCTAGAGCTCCTCAATAGTAGTAGCTTTTACTTTGTATGCAACAGGAAAGGATCTAAGCACTTTAGCTACACTTTTTGATTCTTCCAACTATCCACCAGTACATTTGATATCGCACACAAGTTCATTCACTCTTTGCATGAAAGAAGTAATGTTCTCACCATTACCCATTCTCAACATTTCATATTTCCCTTTCAGACTTTGCAACTTAGCAATCTTCACATTAGCATCACCTTCATACAAAGTTTCCAACTTTTTCCATATCTCATAAACAGTCTTCAAATCCATAATGATTGTCATCTCAGAATTAGTCAAAGCACTCAACAATGCTTCCTTAGCCATGATATTATACTTAGCATCCTTAATCTCAACAGTAGTAGAAGGACCATTCTGTGGGATAACATATCTATTACTTATGATATTCTAGTAGGATCCACTAATGCATCTAATGACACTCCATTCGAGTCTTCCATGGAGAATAATTTGTTCCATCAAATTTCAAACTATCCTTCTTATATGTCACCATCTTGGATCACCTCAAGTTTTTAAACTTCTTCCAAGGAACCTACTCTGATACCAATTGTTGGTAACACAAGTGTAGACAACAGAGAGAGGGGGTGAATTAGTTGTCATATAAATTCAAAACTTATTAAAATTATTAACCTTATTCTTAGGTCTGATTAATAACCATGAAAGCATAAATCATCAACACATTAGAAATACACATAACAACAAGATTTTTTACGTGGAAACCCTGTTAGGGGAAAAACCATGGTGGAGGTCAGTCCACAAGATTATACCTTGTTAAAAGTATAAAGAATAAAATAGGGAATGCCCATGCATTCAGGCACATTGCCTAGAGCTCACTACTCAAATACAACAAGGCTTGCTGCCCAAAGGAAGCCACACTATCTTACATAAACATTTGGATTACATCCATAGGATTTTGGACTGAGAAAATAGCATTTGCTAATGCTTGATTATAGTTCTGGTTAAGAACATGAATAATTCTTCACACTCTACTCACTCTTCTTCACACTCTACTTCTTGCTTCAAATGATTTGGACATTATTCACACATTTCATATGCTCGTATGCTATCAAATTGAATAAACAATCTCTTATATATATCCACAACAAAAGATTACATCATTACATGTCGGCTTCAACAAAATAACAAAATAATAAAATGAATATGAACTATTGGCCCAAATCAATAACAATTTTCAATGCGAATCAACCAAGGTCAGCCACAACATAGTGAAGACCCAAAACAACATCCTCGAACATGAACCACCTTCAAAAAATATTCCTCAAAGATCCACAACATACTACCATCACCTTGTCAGCCATGAACATGAAAGACATGAACACAGAAGAGAAAATCACCAATCGCAAGCACCACGATCAATGTAGACGTACAAAATAGATAGAGAATGATCTAGAATCATATAGAAACATTATGAATCACCAGAGAAGCATCTACAATAACTAAACTTACTGGAATTGCATCAAATTCATTTAGGAACATCAACTGAAGCAACAAAATAACTGTCAAAACACAACTACTCATAACTCAATCAACTCTTCATGCAGATCTTTGAAACTTAATGTGGATAAACTAGATATACTAAAAAAAAAACCATTTAATCCACAACCTCTGATCATCAATGTACTGAGCTCGCCAACAGACTGAACTTCACTTCACCACCTACAACCTGTAACTTATTCCATTACAATTTTCTCAATATCCTCAACATATACAACCTTAAAGATAATAATGATAATAGTGTTGACATCAATGAAAACCACATATCAACAACACAACCACAACATCCAACAAGACCAATGTAAAAATAAACAATACTACCTTGCAACCATCGCAACTACACCGAAACCATAAATGAAGCAATATAGCCTAAGCTACAAAACAACAATCAACAATGCCCTATGGAAAACAACATAATTTTTTTTCAAAATACTCTACAAAGGTTTTTTTCAATATGCACCTATTCTCACTTGATCAAATGCACCTCTTCCCTCTTTCTTTCTCTCCATTACCTTGTTTCTCAAATGCCTGCAAAAAAGGGCAAAAAATTATCACAATTGACACTTTTGTATTGCTTTGGCAACCATCGCCCCATGCAAAAAACACAAAATAACCTCCAAACACCTTCACAAAATTTCAACAATGGTTGACTGAACTTGTACCTTCATAGAAGCTTTCCCTCCTTGCTCACAACTCTGATAGCAGGTAAAGCCATAAAACAACACCCAACAATGCCTTATCAAAAATTGCATAGACATTCGCTATGTTTCCTGAGGTTTCAAATGGCAAGTTTTATTACAACCATCGCCACTACATGGAAACCATACAAAAATTAATGTTAATGCCAACCATCATTTAATTTCGTTGGCCCTCTCTATCCATGAGCCAAAAAATTTCCACCTTTTTCCTGACAGGTATCATACACCGAAGGCTTCAAAACGTTTGCCAAGCACTTTTATTAATTAAAAAAATAAAATTTTAAAAACATTCGCCACCTTTTTCTTGACCATTAGAAGGCTTAAAAACTGGGAAGGCTGAATTAAATTCTAATCAAAGTTCACACATATAGCCTATCGGCTAAAAATGGTAATATAATAATATAATCAAATTGTATATGGGCTACCAAAATGACCTGATAAAATTTCAAAAATAAAAACAACAATTCATCTTTACAACATAGTACTATCAAATCATTGGTGAAATTCAAGAGAGTAGAATATTTCATCAATCGAAGCCTTAATGGATAATAATCACTCATGAACTTTATAAACCTAGTTGAAATTGCATTAGAAATTAATTTAGAAAGGTAAATAACAAGAAGCTAATCATGAGCATAGATGAGCATAGTGATTCATAGGTTTTTTTAAAAATACATAAATGCTATTTAGTTATTCTTATTCATATTCTATTAAGTTTGTGATTGATAGATTAGTATTGGTTGATTGCACTTGATCCATGAAAATTTGAAGCATAATGAAGCCACTAATGCCAATCTAAATAGCATCAATCAAACATAAATTAAACTAAACATTTATCAAAACTAAGCATTCTAAACTATGAAAGCATTTAAATGTCTAATCTAATCCATTCAAAACTTATCCCATTGAGGGAGTGGTGTCACGTTGATGTTGAAAAACAACCCTTGCCCAATCCCGTGGATAAATGAGCTTGCCCTAGTCAATTTTATTGAAGAAAACTGATGGAACGGTTGTGAGATGTGTCTGAAAGCATGATTTTAATCTAAATGAGCATGATGCAAGCTAATTTAACATGATTTTATAATAAAAATGATCCAGATATGTAAAATCTAAGATAATCTAGATGGATTCTACCCTAAAATATCCACACCCTAATTAATAAACAAACTAAATTGATGCATTATGTGATCATGAAATTCATTAATGGAAGCTTAAAGCTAACTAATGCAATTAAAATGAACTAAAAGATGCTAAATCTATGCTAAATATGAGTGTGAGTGTGAGTGATTTCAACAGCATAATTTTTCTTTCTGAAAGATCAATCCATTCGTCTCAAAGTAGTGACCTATTTATAGGAGAGCAAATGAGAAATGGAGGGTTGAGATCCAAAAGGCTAATCAACGGTCAAGGATGGAAGAAGTTGGAGGTATGGATCATGGATTCTTATCAACGGATGAGAATGCAAGATGAGATTTAATCAAGGGTTCTGATTCCTCTAAACAAACACACTTTCAACTTGCCCAAGAGGTCACAAGTTAACTTTCTCAAAGGGTCAAGTAAGTTTGTTAGAAAAAGGAATATTCCCCTTTTTCAAATCAGTGAGGAGTAAAAAATAATCTTTGGGATATTCACGGGTGAGGGAAAAAAGCTATTTAGTTAATTGAAACCAAATTAAATTGTGTGAGGGAATATTCCATGGGAATATTCCCTTGCAAGTGGAGCGAATTAAATTAATTAAATAATTGATATTTAAACAAAAGTTTAATTATGTAGTTTAGGGGATTTAGAAGAATTAAATTATATTCATTAAATAAAATGATTTAATGAATGGGGGAAAGGTGGAATAACTTTTAATTAAATAACTTAGAGTTATTTAATTAAATAAGAAGATTTAGGGATTCAAATTAAATAGTTTGATTTATTTAATTTAATTCAACCAAGTGTTAGCATGAAAAGGGGTGAATTAACTTGATTAAATTAATGATGTTAATAGATGCAAATGAAATAATTAATTAAATAGCTAGCATAATTTAATCAATTAAGCAAAAAGAGGATGGGGTTCAAGACAAAATTATGTTAGTATACCTGATTCAAGTGTATGATATCCTTCAAGACATTTTTCAGTGCCTACATTTTTCCCCTCTTTGAAGTGAGGTACCTGCTAGTTTGGTTCAAAGACGGATGCTCTTTAGATTAAAAAATGCTACTTAAATCAAAAAATACAAATTTTCTGATTTCTTAGATGCCCCATCAAAAGGATTAAGTTAGTTCCCTGCCCCCTTGAGAAATCAGGGATTTTTTTTATTTTTGGGTTGATTTCTCGACAAAGGTTAAAGGCTACCCCAGGGGTCTAGAAAGGCTCCAAGATGCAAACAAACATGCCAAAAATATGAAAAATGATGTAGTTTGGAAAAATTGGTGAAAGAGATGAAAAAACCTAGCTTCATTTGTAAGTTAGGGCAAAAAACCTCTAATTTTGAGGCATAAATAGGTTAAGAATGGTCCCTTTTAATTATTTTTGCATTCACACCTTAAGGATTTCTTGTAAATTGAGCTCTAACCCTCAAAAAAGAGGGTGAAATGAGTGCTACCACGACACATTTCTGATCAGGCTCATGAGTACCAGAGGCTTCTTGTTGCAGGACCACTGGTATGTGATTTGAAACTTGATTTCAAATTTGACTTTTAGGTGCATTTATTGTCTTTTGAAATTTGAACTTTGGTGGCATCGCTATATAGAAACGCAATTTCTAAAATCAACAACACTAATTAGATTCATAGCAACACATATGTGTTTAGCGACACAATTCATGATTTACATTTAGGGTTTCATATTTTCAATCGGATCACATATGTAAATAGCGATGCACTTTGTGATTTGAAAATCAGGGTTAGGGTTTCCCAAAATCAAATTGTGATGCATATTGCAATTTGAAATTTAAATGGTTCGAGCATCATGGTTTGGATTTTGTATACTACGATGGTAGGGCTATTGGCACAAGAGTCACCTTACTTCACATTTGGGCCTAGGAGCACATTGTTGTGCTTTGACCGATTGTACAGATGGAAGATGTAGAGCTAGATGATCATATTATTTGGAGGTACAGGGGTGCCATCACACTACAATGTACACAGGGCAACTCAAGATTCATTACTGGCACAAGGTCATCGATGTTATGGAAATTTTCAAATGGTGACACTAGCTTCAAATATCAGCATGGTACATGATTTGCAATAGTAATTTCTTTGCTCGATAGACTAGATACATGCAGGGCTGAGATCATACAGTCATTAAGAGATACCTGCTTGATAGGGTTGCTAGATAGCTTGGTGATAGGTAGGACAAGCTAGGAGATGCATACACCACCATCTTCACTAGGTCAGCACGGGAGACAACAGTGTGGTGACCTATGATCCCAACCCACGAGATTGTCTAGGGATTTCAACAACTGGTTTCCAGGCCATGGGAATATGATCGAGGATAGGTGGATGCACAGAAGACACCTCCTTATGATGCATGGCTCATACCACCTCATCGATTGATAAATCCAAAAAGTATACCTCCACGAGGTAGACCAAGAAGGAGAGGTGTAGGAAGAGGTAGAGGGAAACTAGATGATGGGTAGGGTCGAGGATGAGGTAGGGGATAGGATGGCCAGGATCAACAGGATGGATGGGTCCTAGGTGCAACCCTGTTGGATCAGTAGCCATCGATACAACAACAAGCTCCACAACAACCACCAGCGGAGCTAGATCCCTATGATTTGTAGATTAATCACTAGATACATGTTATTATAGGTGAGAGGGATTAGGCAAGGCAACATATTTTGGTTATTACTGCTGAGAGAGACCAGGCTAGGCAGTAGGTATAGGTTTTCATGACAAAGAGACTAGGAGTGTCAACTCAGGTAGACCAGTGAGATGCAGTTAGCACATGAGTTTGGTCAGTGCCAACAACTAGAGACCATGATAGTTGCAGCCTAGGGGTGGATAGTGTATTCCAGATTGTACCGAGAGGTTGTGACTGAGGTGGAATATTATAGGATGCATTATCACCATGATGTCCCACATGTGCTTAGATAGCTAGATTACTCATAGAGGAGTGGGGCACGTCCTAGGGCTAAGGATATGTCGAAGAGATAGCCTGGTGAGGGTATCAACCATCAGGTCTAGCCTGCTTGTATAGAGACACTTTTAGATTATTGTCCAATTTTTTACACATATAAATTCACATGCTCCTTTTTGATAGCCGCATGGATATTGTATTTTTGATCGATATAAATACACCGATCTAGATATTGTACTAGATGATAGTTATTTTTGATATATATATGAGATGATACAAATTTATGATGTGATGTGTTTACTTTATTTTATGCTTTATGAATGTATGGGTGAATATGATATGATGTGATGCATTTCGTTTTTAGTATTTTTCTATGCAATTTATGATGTGAAGATGTATGTATGTGGATGTATGTATGGATAATATAGATGTTTATGCTTATGATATGATAATGTGATGTATGTTTATGATATGTTATGTAACAATTTAATATGCTTAGAATAAAAAATATATATTATTTGTCACAACTTAAATGATAATGATGATGCAGGATGTATGTTTTATGATATGCTATGATTATGCAATATATATGTATGCTAATGCTTTGTGGATGTAGGATGCATGCATTGATGATGTTTTCAATGACTGTTACAATACCAAGTTACTGTGGAAAGAAGATAGAATAAATAAGAGTATTTGACCATTGATTTTGATGATTGATTCAAAAGATCCAACAAGTCTATGATCCACCGAGAGTTTATTGGAGATGGTGATGAGAAATGCATGATGATGATGATGATTTTATCATATGTTGGAATTGGGATTTTCTATCATTCCTTATTGTTTGATATAACACATAGACATTATGCATCAAGGTATTGATACCTAGGATGGCATTGTATCTAGTGTAATGGAATTTATCTCTGCAAATAGATAAGATAGTTCTTTTTCACACCTTGACATATGGAAACCTCATTGGAATGCAGTCTAGTAGTTTAGAATATATTAGATGAAAGCATACACAATAGTCAACAATGTACTCCTAATAACTTCCCTACACACAACTAAGCAAGTATGCACCAAGATTATTTTACAAGAGTACTCGCAAGCACAACAAAATAAGATAATGGTTGATGCTCCATTACTTTCTCTCTAAATTGTTTTGATAGACATCATCAAGAGGTCCTCATAATGGTTCATTAAGATAAATCATAAGAAACGATCAAAGATAAATAGTCCGTGCTATCTATATCTCTTACCAATTTAACTTAGCTAAGGTGATTTCTGATGCTGATGTCCTTTGTAGGAAGGATACATCCTAGGAAATGTTGATCAGATGGTTTGATTAAGATGATTTTTATGATAAGATGTTGATACAAACATCACTGACTCGCTTACCTATGATTTAGACTTTAGATTTCGACTTGCTATACTTTTTTTCTATTTTTTCTGCCAAAGGCTGAAGGTGATGAATGCTTTATTATGGATGGAGGTTTATTATGGGTGAAAGCGAAATTGGGATGGATGGTTTTGGATTTTTTGGAATATTTCAATCTGTTTGGTATTTTGAAAATGTTTTGAGGATTTTTTTGATCTTTTTGAAAGTTTATGTGAAAGTTTATGTTATTTTTTTAGTTATTTGAGGCTTTTTAGGGTTTTCTCCAAAATTTTCAATGTTGTTTAGGTCATTTGAAAAATTTCTGAATGTTTAGGGATTTTCAATTATCAATTTTTTTTTGTGTTTTCTATTATCTATATTTTTAGGTTTTTTCAGATAGTTAGATGTTTTTGTGATGCAGGAGCATCCAGGGTGTAAGAGAAATCTTGCATCACCCAAAAAGAATGTTGTTTCTTTTCAATAAGGGCTAAATTTTGTAGGGTTACTATTTTAGTAAGTTTTCATTTATACACAGTTGGACATGAAATCTTACACATACCTCCATAATGGTAAATTGAAGCCAATGGAAAATAAATCACTTCAATACCATTTGTTATTTAAGAGATTAAAATTTCAATTTTTGAAAATCCTAGTAAAATCTTCGGGGTCAATTTTGAGGCACTTAGAGGCTTCAGATGGGCCTAACAATTGGTGGAAAATTAAAGTAGTTAGCCTGTAGGCCCTACTTTCTAGCACAATATTTTCTCGAGACCTTTCCAAAAAGGTATTATAATAGAAGATCCGATGGTCGGATCAAAAGTTATGACCCCACGAAGTTTTAATGCCAAAATTAATAAAATTTCAAAATATCTTCCTTAGGAAGTTACACTTTCCAAAAGATTCTAGGGCGGTTACACTTTCCAGAAGATTCTAGGGTGGTTACACCTTCCAAATAAAGGATGTAAAGGGGGACTACACAGAGGAGGCTAGAACAGAGTAGATGGTGGCTCTGATTTGCAGATTTGTAGATTTATGTAATTAGAAAGCCCATGTGATGGAAAATATAATGTTGTAATTTCATAAATTCATTTCAGTGATAATATAAAATAATTTCTTTCCTTCTTGAATTTTTTTTGTGCCATTATCTATTGTTTTTGTGAGTTTTAGATTGTAAGGGGAGTACCCTTCATCATTTTGGATTTTCTATTATCTGGATGTTTAGTGGTTTTTTGAGTTTCCACCAAGAACCTAACCTAAAATACCTATCCTAGGGGTCTTGAGGGATGATCAAAGATTATCCTTTCCTATGTTATACACATAGAGACACATAGTTCGATTGACTTGACTTATTGAAGATGAGATATGAATGATTGATGAAATGTTTGTTTATTATGATGAACTCCTAAAGGACTGACCTAGGGTGTCTCAAGGGCACATCAATGATGGCCTTTCCTACGTTCATGCTTAGAGACAATGTAGTACAACATGGTACTATTTTTTTATTTTTGATGTTTAACCTTTCTAGGGATTTTGATGTGTTTTGGATGTTTTGGATTTTGACTTTACAATTTTTTGAATTTTTTTGGATTTTTTTATGAACATTTTATGAATGTTTGTGGGATTTTTTATTATGATTTCTAATAACCTTAATATATACAAGAACCTAATCTGATCCATAACAAATTGCCTGCTAATGTGATATGATATACTACCTCAATATAGGAAGGATAAACTGACCTTTGGAATATGCCAAGTAGTATTAAGGGGAGGCAATACTTCACAATATCAAGCTATGATAAAGACACATATGGGTGATGGAATCAATAGGATGAATGAGGTGATGGATGGATCCAAAGAATGGTAGGATAAAGAGCCAAATAATAGATGGAGGTTCTTTATTTACACAAGGTGCCTGTTTTCCAGGTTTTCTCCAAGGTACTTGCCCAAAGTGCCATTGAATTGGTTTTCACTAGAGGACAATTTTTTCTTTACTTTTTCAATTCTTTTTCTTTTTTTTTGGGATTTTGATCATTGTTTGATTTTTTTGTATTTTCATATTTATACCCTTCAAGACAAGGCATAATTTTTTTTACGATGCAAGTTGTTGGTTAGTTCCTATAAGGGTTCACCTTTAGGGATTGACAAAAAATATGATCTTGATCGATAGCTTGTTGTGATGACAAAGGGACCCAACCAGTTAGGTTCAAACTTTCCTTTATTGTCCTAATCTAGTAGATTCTTCTTATTATGTTTTAGGACATGATCTCCTAACTGGAAAGAGTGACATCTAATCTTCTTGTTATAGATTTTTTTTAGTTGGTTTTAATATACTTGGAAGTGATTAAGGGCATCAAGATGACATTCATCCATGAATTCTAGCTAATTCAGTAGAGATACTTTGTATTCTTCATCGATGATCAGGTTATGTAGAGACACTCATAGTGATGGGAGATCAACCTCAATAGGCATAATGGCTTTTGATCTATAGACCAAGGAGAATATAGTTGCACCTATAGGCATGCAAATACTAGTTTGAGAGTCCCAGAGAGTGGGATTTAACTACATATGTCATTCACGACTAGCTTCATTAATCATTTTCTTTAGGATCTTCAAAATAGTCTTTTTTGTAGCCTTAACTTGGCCATCGCCTTAGGGATAATATAGGGTAGAGAATTAGTGTTGTATGTTGAATTGTTGGCATATCTCATCTCACCCTGATTCTTGAAGGGTTTTCTATTGTCTGAGATAAAGGTTTGCGGAACACCGTAATGATAGATTAGGTAATTTAGGATAAACTTGGCAATTTTTTTCCCTGTTATGTAGGTTATAGGAATGGCTTCAACCCACTTGGTAAAGTACTCAGTGGCTATTATGATAAACTTGTGGCCATTAGATGAGGTTGGAGTGATCTTTCCTATGAAGTCAAACCCCCACTATGAAAAAGGCCAAGGTGTGATCATTGGTTGTAGTTCCTGAGTTGGAGCATGAATCAAATCTCCATTTTGTTGACACTGGACACATTTCTACACATACTAATGAGCTTCTCTTTCCGTGGTTGGTCAGTAGTACCCCATCCTCAATAGTTTCTTAGCTAAATTCATACCACTAGAATGGGAACCACATATGCCATTGTGAACTTCTATTAAAGCGGTCAAGGCTTGCTCTTGGTTAAGAAATTGTAGTAATGTCCCTTTGATGCTTCAACGATAAAGGGTATCACCTAGGATCACGAATCGAGATGCCTTCTTGACAAAGGTCCTTTTATGGTTGGAGGCGATATCGGATGGGAGGGTTCCTCTACTTAGGTATATGAACATGTCATGATACCATGAGGATCCAAGACCAACAATGACACACACAAATTCAGATTCGGGGATTTCAAAAGTTGGTACGAGATGTTGTTCTACCAATAATTTGTATTGGAGGGCATTGTTCGGCATGTCTAACAGTGATCCGATTGTTTCCATGGAATATGCTACTTTGTTGTTCATGCAAGGAATCTGTTCAAAATTTATATTTATGAAAAGGTCTTTGAGACTTTCTACCATCTTCTTGTAAGAAGTAAGCTTATCATCCTTAGTTTGGTAGTCATCATTGACTTGGTTGATAAGCAGTTGTGAGTCTCCATAGACTTTCATCTCTTGTATCTACCACTGAACTGATATTCTTAGACATGTGATTAGGGATTCATACTCAACAATGTTGTTGGTACATGGGAATAACAACATGTATGACTTTGGGATGCAATCACCTTGAGGGGTGTTGAAAATAATACCTTCTCTTGATCCATGTTGGGTGAACAATCCATCAAATTACATTTTCCATTGAGCTATGAGATTGATAAGGAACACTAATTCATCAGGGAATTCAAATATCAAGGGCCTCTCTACATAGATAGGTGTATCCACTAGTTGGTCTGCAATTTCCTATCCTTTGATTTTCTTTGCCTCCATGTACTCTATGTCAAATTTAGTTAAGATCATCACCCAGTTGGCCATTCGTCCAGTGAGAGTTGCTTTGGATAATAGGTATTTCAATGGATTGATATTTGCAATGAGTTTGATTTGATGTGACAACATGTAGTGACTAAACTTTTTTGAAGAAAAAACTACTACTAAGCATGCTTTGTTAATGGGTGAATAGTTCATTTCATAACCTACCAAGGTTCTGCTGATGTAATAGATATCTCTTTCCTTTCCATTTTCATCATGTTGTGCTAGAAGAGCTCCTAATGTTGCTAATGTTGCTAAGATATACATGATTAATGGTTTGTTTGGTATCGGTGACATGAGCACTCGAGGTGTTAATAAGTAGTCCTTGATCTACTAGAAAGCTTTATCACACTTCTTATCCCACTTGTAATTTATTCCTTTATGGAGAAGATGCGAGAAGGGGTGGATTTTATCTGATAATTGCGCCTATGAACCTTCTAATGGACTATAATCTTCCTTGTGACCCTCTCATCTGCTTTAGTGTTTGTGGTGGTTCCATGTTGAGGATGGATTTTACCTTTGCTAGATCAAATTCTATTCCTCTTTGTGAGATGATATAGCTAAGAAGTTTTCCTTATGTAACCCCAAAGACACACTTTTTTGGATTTAGCCTTACTTTGTACTCTTCAATTCTATCAAAGATGGGTCCCAAGACTTCTATGTGCTCACTTATTTTCTTTTATTTAGAAAAATATCATCCACATAATAGAAGTCTTCAACTATTTTGTGCATCATGTCATGAAAGATGAGGTTCATTTCTCTTTGATAGGTTTCTCCTACATTCTTCAACCCGAATGGCATCACGTTCTAGCAATAGGTTCCCCTTGGACAAGTGAATGTAGCTTTATGTTGATCCTCCTTGGCAATCATGATTTGATTGTAGCCTAAAAAACCATCTATGAGTGATAGCATTTCATGCCCAACTGTTAATTCCATGATGAGGTTAATGTTAGGAAGAGGGAAATCATCCTTCAGGAATGCCTTGTTTAAGTCTCTGAAATCTATTCATATTCTGATGCCTCAGTGGGTTTGGAGATTGGTACTAGGTTTGAAACCCACTCAGGATAATCTATTGGTCAGATGAATATAACATCAAGAAGCTTTTGTAAGTCTAGTTTCACCAAGAGTTCTATTGGAGGGTGCATCTTTCGTAATTTTTTCTTCAGGATTTACTACTAAGTGATGCACAACTACTTCTAGATCAAGCCCTGGAAAATCTATGTATGATCATGCAAATTTGGTTCTTTGCTCTTTCAAAAATGTTGTGAGGGTTTTATATTCTACATCCAATAGGGATTTAGCATAAAAAGTGATCTTGGGTGCTTCTTCTATTCCCACATTGAATGGAGTAGCCTTTTTTGCTAGCATTGCTAACTTCTCTGGATGCATTGCACTAAGGGGGAGATTGAATCCCTCATCCTTGGGAACCTTAGAGAGGTTTTCTCCCTCAAATACATCCTTTTTTTTATTATTTTAGAATCAAAGAGTGTTGCAATGTGGTTTTCACTTAGATATCTACATGTTAGTTGCATGTCATCAATTTTGCAACTGAAGGATTCAATTGTCTCCCCATAGTATGCCCTAGCTCTATGTCAAAACCTAACTTGTGATCTTCCCATGGTAAATTCTCACAAAGTCCCATGATTTTTCAGATCACTTCATCATTTTTGAATAAATCAAGAATCGGTGATCCTTGTTGGTCCATGTCAATTAGTTGTGGGTATACTAGGCATATTTCAGTTGGTTGATTGCTTGGAGAAAAGGATGTAATGGATATTGTGAAAAAGGGAATTATCCTCAAATAGGTCACCAACATCAAGGGGAAGTCATCTAAGGTCGTATCATGCAATGTAGGTAACCAAGTGGAAGCCTCGACCCATTTAGTGAAAGTACCTTTTCCAATAAGGGTGACCATGTTAGTAGTACAACCTAGGCCAAGATTCTTTAGTCATTTCTTAGGAACGATAGGTTATAGCAAACCATTATCATTTTGTCCCAATTTCTCATTCTTGTTATAAACCATTCCCTTCATTAGTTGCAAGCCTTTGTTATCATATTCCATGGGAAGAGTGTGGATAGGCCGTTCATCTTGATAGAGAAATTTAGAGACATCTTCCTCATTGACATCTTCTTGGTTCAAATCTCCCCACTTGGTGAAGGTAGTAGCTACCATCTTGATTTTTTCGGGCTCCTCGTCGCTAGATGCGGGTTTCCCATGTGATTGAGGAGAAAGAGGTAGTTATCCTAAGAAAAAGGTATTCTTCATTAGCTTATAGTTTCCACAACCATCATCTTGGATCAATTCTTTGATTCTAGGAATGTTCTACACTATTGTTATTTTCATTTCTGAGGTCGATGCAAGGGATGATGGCTCAACAAATGAGGTAGATGGTGTAGGCCCTTCATCATTCTTGGGTATTTGGGGGATCTTATAGAACTTGGCCTTAAGATTTTATTAGTAGTAAAAAGGCTCAGGACCTCCATGGATAGTAATTTCTCTACCCTTGAATGGAAACTTTACACATTGATGGTAGGTTGAAGCTATAGCTTTTAGGGCATGGATCCATGGTCGACCAAGCAGAATGTTGTAGGGAAGCTCAAGATCTAACACTTGTCATGTGTACTTTTCACAATGAGGGGTCCCACTTGGATGGGTAATGCAATGATGCCTTGTGATACCTACTCTTGGTCATTATATGCTCTTATGGTGGTATTCTTTTCTTTCCCAATAGTATCCTATGAATAGCCCAAATTTTGTATCAACTGAAGGGTACAAATGTTCAAACCAGCACCTCCACCTACTAAGAATCTTTTAACATTTTTATTATGAATGATTACCTCAAGGTGTAAAGCATGGTTATGAGATGGCTGTGAAGGTAGGTCTTGTTCCGAGAAGGTAAGGAGATGATTAGTGATATGCCCTACCATAGCTTGAAATTGATTTGTATCAATATCCTCAGGGTCGGATGATTCTGAAAAAGCATTATGTTGGATTTACCTATTTGTAGGGGATAACCTCAATAGTTTTAATATTGATATCTATATGGGCATTTTTAAGCTAATCTAGGAGATTATACTTATTGGGATTTGATGTTGGAAAAGTAGGTTGTGTCCTATATTGAGATGGGACTCCTTGGATGGTAATGTTTCCAAATCATGTGGTGACTCCACACTCTGCACTAGGTCCTTTGATGGTGACGACAGTAATGACGCTATCATAGGAAGCAACCACATTGGAATAGGCATGTTCCATGTTTGTGTAATCCTTACCTTTCCCATTTTTGTTCCCTTTGCTATGATCTGGCATGGGATTCTTGTATATCTTAAGCTATTGATTCCCAGCTTATACCTCAACATATATGGTTTCATTTTCTATGAGGTCTTCGATAATATTTTTGAGCCTCATGCAATTTTCCATTTTGTGTCCTTTGATTTTGTGAAAGTCACAAAGATTGTTCTTGTTGTATCAAAATGGTTTCTCTTGTGGTTCTTGGTAGTTTTCAAAGTTGGGAAGCATTATCAGGTTTGAAGCTACCAATTTCTTCATGATGGTCTTTATAGGTTGTATTAACAATGTGTACTTGTGTAAAGGATAGTTGTTCTTGTTAGGGGTTTAGATTTGTTGCATCTTGGTGTTGTTGATTTGATTGTTCTAAGGAGGTGTTATTTGTTGCATAGTTGGTTGAATGTTAGCAACTTGATTATTGTTTGGCCACAAAGAACTTAGGACCATATTAGAATCTACCACACCATAATTTGTTATTTTCTTGTTTGTATCCCAAACATGAGGTGTGTAATTTAAACTATTTGATGGGTGGTTGTATTTGTAAGCTTGGGTATTTCCCTCTGAGATTAGAGCTCTCAATGTTAAGGGCTCTAGGGACAAGGTCTTCATAAGATGTGATGCAATGCATTTTCAAGTGGAAGGATAGATATGGATCTATATTTTCTATGATGATCCCCACTTGTTGTTCATCCGGAAGAGGCCACTTGCTTTTACTAGCTCTTTGTCTTCATCGTTGTAAAAAATTAGCAAAAGATTATCCTTTGTTTTTCCTGAGAGTATACAATTCTTCTAGGCTTATGTCCATGTCAAGATTAAAGGAGAAGTGATCAATGAATTTATCAATAGTTTCTTGTAAAGTTTTGATACCAAGAGGTAGTTGAGAAAACCAATCCATGGCAAGACCTATTAAACTTCAAGGAAAAAGGTGGATTAAATAAGAATCATTGTACACCACCTCCATACACATGACATTGATTTCTTTGACATGGCCCACAAGACTTCCTCTCCCTTTGTATTTATCAAATTTGGGGATTTTAAAACCAAGAGGAAATGCCACCATTGAGATGTTTCAATCAAATGGATATGGACTTAGATTTTGTGTATGGGGCTTCTTTGTCTTACCCATCCGAAGCTCCCGCATTTCTTGTCACAATGCCTTGTGTTGTGATGCTAGATCATCTTGCAGGTTTGGTGGAGGAACATATGTTGGGATGATGGATGGTTTATATGTGGTATTTTGATATGATAAGGTGTTATATGGGGTGTATGCTTGTGTGAGATTCTATGAAGGTGATAGAGGCTCTTATGTATATGTTCCTAACGTGTTTGTATTGACGATTTTTTGTTGAGGATTATAGTAGGAACTTGGTTGTTGTTGGGCATATGATTGAGCTAGTAAGGCTTGTTGTTGTTGTTCAGCCACTAAGGCTACTTGTTGAGCTTGCTGTTGTTGTTGGACCTATTGTTGTTGTTGTGCTGCTAAGGCTTTTTTATGGGCTTGATTTTTTTTTCTGCTAAGGTTGCTTGCTATTGTTGTGCTACTTGTTGTTGTTGTTGTTGGGCTGCTAGGGCTACTTCTTGTTGTTTTTGTTGAATGGCCTATTGATAAGCTTGTTGTGCTTGTTGTAAAGCTAGGGTAAGCACTTATAATGTAGGATTAGTTAGTTATTGGGACATCTATGATGGATTTTGAGTGGTGATGTTTTGAGAAGGTAGTGGGTTGCTGATGAGAGGTTTTGAGTTCCCTTGGTTTAGCATTCCTTGTAAGATAGTGGATTGAGATGGAGGAATGTAAGTTTGAGGTCCCATTTGATTTTACATGGTGAAGGGGACCATGGGAAAAGATGAGGATGTTTCCATTAGATTTTGTGATGGAAATGATGCACTAGGACCTTTATTCCATTGATTAATAAGGTTCCCTTGTCCCCTATCTTGAAGATTTCCTTGTGTTAGGGATGTAGGCAAGGTATTTCCTAGGTTGATGGGATTCATGGCCAAGGGATTGTTTTGAGATGGGCTGATAATGGATGGGATAGATGTGTTTTTTGAAACCAATGGTGTGGATGAACCAGTTGGAAGATTGGATAGAGATGTCCCTATTTACATTAAGGGTTGATTTTGTGCGAGGTTATTTCCTTTCCCTTTTGGATCTACTTGTGATACTATATCTACACTACTTGGCGTGATGTTGGGAAAACTTGTGGTACTCATAGGTATGGATGAACATGGGTGTCCCCATTATGATGAGGTGGTTGTGGGGTAATGAAGTGTAAGTGGTTTATATTGCTATTTAGGATCCTCGGGAACAGGAGGAGCACCAAATGTTGGTTTCCAAGCAGTTGTTTAGGATGGAGGATTGGTATCAAGTGTACCCACAAGTGTGCTACTTTCAAATGGAAGAGTATGGCCAAAGTATTTAGCAGGACTAGCTATAATAGTAGGTGTTGATGTTTGATTTAGCTATGGGGATGGAGTCATTGGAATAGTAGATGAAGTCAAGCCTTGTGTCAATGATTGTGCAACAAAATATGGGGAATTAGGAACTATGTTTTCTAAGTCTTGATTGCCCATGATTTCTTCCCTATTAAGTCCAAATGGATTGTTTGTGATGTCTTCTATCTCATATGGCCCTGATGGAGATGAAGGTTGTTGTGATGAGGTAACCTGACTTCTTAGATCAAATTTTATAGGATTTGAATCACTTGAGGTAAATGTGACTTTGGTTTTCTCCATGATTCTCTTGTGTTGTGATCTTTTCTTTACCATAAATTTTAGGTCACGTCTGGAAGAGTTGTGTTGAGATTTGTAATTTTTGAACTCTCTAGTTGACTCAAATCTAGGTAAAAGGGATGCTATGATTCTTTTTAGAGAAATGATGATAATGGGAGATGAAAAGGTGTATGATATGGAAAGTGATCTTTCCAAATGTTTTGGGACAACACTTTTGACTTATGTTTGATGTTTTGATGTTTGGATAAAGGATATTGATGAACATGGAAATCTCTAAGGTAGACTCATGACCTTCAAGATAAACTAGCTCAAAGATGATAACTAACTTAACCACATGCATGGAAAATGATTCATTTCATATTAAAAATAGCTAAGTTATGGGTTGGTTTGATAGATGTTTAAGTCAAAA
Source organism: Sequoia sempervirens (assembly GCA_007258455.2). Classification (NCBI taxonomy): domain Eukaryota; kingdom Viridiplantae; phylum Streptophyta; class Pinopsida; order Cupressales; family Cupressaceae; genus Sequoia; species Sequoia sempervirens. The sequence goes on from VDFB02049217.1 coordinate 67,377,053, forward strand.
AGTGTTGGTGTATTCAATTTTTTTGCAAAGTTTGGTGAAGTGAAGGGTGAATTTTGATGAAAGGGTGGATGAAATGTTTTACCCAATGTTGACCTAAAGTGAACCTTTGTTTGATAAGACCAAGGTAGTGAGAAAAATGCTAGACCTCTAAAGTTTTCAAATCCTAAAGACCCAATGTTTTAGATAGGTTCGTTATCATGAAAAAGACCAAGATTTTGACCAAAAAAGAACATATACAATTCTAGATTGTTCATTGAAACACGTCTATAGAAGTAGTATAACAACTTGATTCTATTTTAGTGAAGTGTTGCAAGGTATTTTTTGAGAGATTTTGGATAAGATGCATGATTTTGAAATGACAACCTGTAGACCTTCACTTAGAGATTCTAATTTTGTATAAGATCATTTAGAAAAGTTCAAGTTTATGGAAAAAAAGGAGGATATTTATTGCCATGCGAGTGATGGTAATATGGGCCTTCTAGCCTCAATATCAACTTGTTCATCTTCTTCATCTATGATATTCAATGTGTCTCTCCACTAGGTTGGTGTTTCTTTTGTTTCAAAAGTGAAGCTTCTCAAACTACTAATGATATTAGTTTGTTCTCCTTCAATGAGTTCAAAGTTTGGTTGAATAATAGAAGGTGTAAGATCAAGTTGTTCAATGGGAGAAAATGGTCTCCAAATGGTTATGTGGAGTTCAATTTGTCAATTTATCTTGCTTAAGTGAATTCATTTTACCACAAATACTTGTCTTGATTATGTTTCCAAACTAAATGTCTATGTCAAAAACATCATAAATTTCACAATGTCCATTTTGTGAAAAGGATGAAATTTAGGCCATAGTTGCATATGTTAACTTTGGAAAATATGGATTGAGATATAAGTCAAGATATTTAGAAATCTTTAAGGATAGAAATCCTTAGGACTGTAAACATTAATATCAAGGCTTTTCAAAAGGTACCCATATTTAGACCAAAGGGTTTGAAATTTTGAGGAAGATTGTGAATGTTTGTTTGTAATGTTTTGGAACCAAGCAAAGTATTAAACTAACTCACAAGCATTTACCATCCTAGGCTCAAAAGATACTACTTGTTGAATCCCCACTCAGATTTCTCCTAACACTAAGACAATGCAAACAATTGGAGATTTGGAAAAACTAGATCCCCTAAATGGGACATGTTTCTTAAGACCACCAAATCTTAAAATCCTGAAGATCCAAAGATCCTAAGGATTTTTTTGTTTCAACAATGAATAGTAAAAATGTGGAGTGGCTTCAGAATGACTATTCCTGCACTAGAAAGCATAAAGTTTTTTGGCTTCTAAAAAATGGCTCTTAGTAAGGGCTTTCATTAAAGGTGGCCATACATGTGGCAAGATTAGCTCAAGGTTAGTTCAACCAAGAGGCCTCCTGGCAGTCTCTTCCTAACAAGAGATTTTTACGTATCACATAGATACTAAAGGTGACACTTTTCAGTATGAGGCATCCACACCTGTTGTTTATGAATTTTGTCACAAAAACATTTTTTTATAGTGACTTGAAAGAGCATGGCTTTAGCTTGTTACCACTTGGTTCATTCCCTCCTTTCAAAGTGGGGAGGCAAGCCCTCTAAACATAAACAATAGCAAGGAATTATGTTTGTAGTTCAATCATCCTAGTTTGCATGAAACAAGGAGAAAACACACACCATACCTTTTCCCTACACTAGCAAGGAGTTCATTTTCAATCCAAATTAAAAGATGTGGGTGATCATGCAAAATGTCAAGGAATGTTTCTGATTGTCAAGATCGCCAAATGGCATGAGAGAAATGCATACGCATTCAATAACAAAGTTGTAAATCACAAAACACAATTCACACTCATTAATTTTAACCCCTAAATCTAAGATTACTTCATTTTATGCACCAAACGAAATGTTAAGTTGCCTTGTTCAATTTTAAACCCAAAATAAAATGATGACATGAGGGTTCAATGTTAGTCTCATTTGAGTGTTCTTTTTAAACCCAAATGAAAATTAGTGTGGTCCTAAAGCATAAAATGAAAAGCATGATAGATGGGTTATAATTGTCCCAAAAGCATCAAATGCTTGTGACAATTATAAGACTTTAAGTTAAAGATGCTTCTTTACTTCAAATTTTATTGTCCAACCTATAAAACCCAATTAGCCTAAAAACCATAACAAAGTTAGAGGCATGTTAGTGATCAGATAAAGTAGAAAAATTAAAGCACAAGCTGAAAATTGATTAACATTTTGCTTACTAGATAAGGGTGTCCCTATTCACAATAACATCACTATAAGTCATTTTGGGTGTTGCTCTGGTTAATTTGGGCATCACTCTACAAAAAAACACTAACAACGATAGCATCGTGATTTGGGGAGTGTCATCATTTATAAATCTTCAATACCTCTAAAAAGTATTAGTGTTAACATTTGGTTTAATTAGTGTCGAGATATTAAATAGGTGTCACTATTCCTAATTACAATAGTGTCACTATATGTCAACGCCTAGTAAAGGCATCATTGAAATTCTTTTGGGTGTCATTGTATCCTAGAAAAAATTAGAAAAAATAGAATTTGAGATAGAAATTGATTAAATTTGATCAATTTTTCCCTCTGAGTGCAAGAATGTGATTAACGGATTAGTATGGTTAGATTATGCCTGATCCATGAAGAATTGAAGCATAACAAAGCTAGAAGAATTGAAGCATAATGAAGCCACTAATGCCAATCTAAGCAAGATCAATCAAATGTAAATTAAACTAAACATTTATAAAAAATAAGCATTCTAAACTACTAAAGCATTTAAATGTCTACTCTAATCCATTCAAAACTTATCCCATTTTGGGAGTGGTATCATTTTGATGTAGAATGGCAACCCTATCCCAATCCCATGGATAAATGAGCTTTCCCTAGTCAATTTTATCAAAGAAAATTGATGGAATGGTTGTGAGATGTGTATGAAAACATGATTTTAATCTAAATGAGCATGATGCAAGCTAATTTAACATAATTTTATACCAAAAATGATCTAGATATGTAAAATCTAAGCTAATCTAGATGGATCCTACCCTAAGAGATCCACACCCTAATATTGATGGGTGTTTTAGCACTTTATCAACATAGACAATGCACAAGTGCAATGCCTCTCTTGAAAGGTGAAAATTTGTATCTAAGTTTTAGAAAATCACCCCAAGGTCTCTTTGGTGTCAGGTCATGACTGTGCTTGGAATAATTTAGTTGGTTGATGTGATTTTTTGGCAATCACAAAGGGAATTTATGGTTGGCATGGAGGGAATTGGATCTACAAATGGAGTTTTGTGAATTCTAGAAATGTAGTACAATTGTTGCAAGTTCAAGAAAACAAGCTAAAACTCCACACTTGTCATCAGATTTGGCTTTACAATGATGTTGGAACTTTTACTTCAAATTAAATTTTCAAAGAAAATTCAAAAGAGAAAAGGGATAAGAATCCTAATCCTACAACTAATGTTGAACAGTAACAATGGGATGCTATAGTGGACAGCCTTCCTAGAACCAAGTTCCACTTAACCAAGGGAAGCCTACAATCTCATGAAAAAAGTGCAATCTCTCAAGGTCTATAGAATTTCAACCATACATTCACCATTAAAGCATGAACAATAGATGAACTTAAGTGCAATAATATTAGTAATTTTTAGACTAAATTTACACTAGTGTTCATCACCAACAAACAACAAAAATTATGAACAACGAAGATATCAACACCATAGCATTCTTCACCATTAAAGTGTAGCATGAACTAACAACTAAAGGAACTTAAAACTAAAACAACAAAGCTAAAATCTATTAGTGGGAGGATGAATCATGCACACATGTGAAGAAACACAAGAAACCATCAAAACAATGCAATTCTCATTAAATTTATGTAACATGCCTTTACACAACAACTCAACTCTCTCCTTCAAAATGAGAGGAGACCCCTATTTATAGTTCTCCAAAATAAAAATGAATGGACAAGATTCATTCTCATTGTGTGTCTCAAATTCATTTTACATTAGGGTTTCACCTACCCCCAAATATATGACAATATAAAATATATCTTTGTCCTTTTCCCTATTTTGTCATTTAGTGACCCTAGCACTCTAGCAGTTTTGTCTTTTAGTCACTTCCATCCTTGTAGCTATATTGTCAAATATTCATCATCTATGACTGGTTTTCTTGCATTTTTTGGAGAGTAGCATACTCCATGAATTTCCTAATCAAAGGTTGGAGCTTATCCCATTCCGTGATGTCGAATTGAAGGATTTGAGAGGATATCTTCTTAAGTCTCTCAGTGACCTACCCCTAACTCTTAGTGCATTTCAAAGTTGCTTTGATGACTTGTTCAGATTGCACAAAATCCCTTGCAGCAAAGCCTATAAAGTCTAATTATAGTGTGTCTATAGCCTCTTGCTTAATATTCTTGCGGAAGAACAACTTGATCTTCTCTAAATCTATTTCTAGAGTAAGCATCTCATAGTTTGTCAAAATTTTCAATTAATCTTCACTATCAGCCCGATATTTCACAACCCACTCAAGATCGAGTTCTAGCTCATGTAAAGACTTCTCAAGAACATCTCTCCTATAATCCAGGCCCATTTTCTGTCTCCACTAACTAGTGGTCATCCTTTACGAGCTCCAATTCCTTTTCCCATAATTCCTGAGAGAGTTTGAGGATGCTTTCGAGCTTAGGATAGGTGGTCCTTGTAGCTTGAAAAACCTATTGCATGTCTTTATCATTTCATTTATTTTATTTTGAAATCCTCGAAACTTTTTGAATGCTCGAGTAGTGTGGTGGATACCCATGTCACCATTATATTTCATCCGGTTGAACCAATCCATTGTGGCCTTGGTCCAGTTTCTCATCTTCTTCATTGTATTCAACTCTTCCTGGGAGAGGAGAGTGGGTGTCGATGATTTCATAGGGGCCTCTTCTTCCATGGACATCCTCTGTTGAATGAAGGCAATAAGATCCACTATTTGTGATTTTAACTCTTCCTTCATGGATTGGTTCTTATTCATTTGTTGCATAATTGTAGCCACAAACCCTTGAAATTCATCTATCTTTTTCTCTTGGGTTGTCGAGCCTAGATTGATCGTGGATATGTTGTAGCTCTGACCTTTCATGGCACCCACATCTTTATCAATCACAAGGGTAGCAATTTGTACCATTCTAGATCCAGAGGCATCCACCTTGATATGAGAACAAACCTTGTGTTGGATGTTGTGGTTGTCGTTGATGTCAACACTATTAGCACTGATGTATTGTAGGCTGTATATGTCGAGGATATTGAGAAAATTGTTAAAGAAAGAGTTGCGGGTTAACAGTGGAACAATGAAGGTCATGAAGGTGTCTTGCTTAGTATGCTAATGATTAGTCTTTGTGGACTAAGGGGTTTATTTATTAGTGTATCTAGTTTATCCTCCAAAAGCTTCAGAGATTCGCACAAAGATTTAATTGTGTTATGAACAGTTGTGTTCTAACAATTTTTTTGTGGCTTTAGTTAGTGTTCCTGATTGAAGTAAATGTGATTCTAGTAATTTCAATTCTTGTGGATGCTTCTCTAATGATTCTTGGTGCTTGTGGATGTTTCTAGATCATGCTCTATCTTTGTTGCACTTCCACATTGATCAGTGTGCACATAGTCGATGATTTTTCTCTTGTGTGTTTGTGTTTTTATGTTCTTGGCCAACATGGTGGTTGTAATGTGTTGTAGATCCTTGGAGGTTAAAATTTGAATGTTTTGCATGCTCAAGGATATTTTTTTAAGTCTTCATTATGTTGTAGCGGATGGTGTTTGATTCGCATTGAAAATTTACTTGTAAATTTGGGTTGACATTGTGTATATATTTTATATTTTGGTCGACGAAGATGTTGATGTAAATCCATGTTGCGGATATATAAGAGAAGTTGTTTGTGTGAAGTCAAAGTTTGAAGAAGTGCAGAAAAAGAGCAAGTGTGTGAATAGTGATATAATCATTCGATTGTAGAGTAGAGTGTGAATAAGTTTGAGTGAAGTGTGAAGGAGTTTCTTTGTGCTTAACCGGAATTGTAATTAGGCTTTTTGTAGATGCCATTTTCTTAGTTCATACCCTGTTGATCTAATCCAAATTTTTGTAAGACAGTGTGTCTTCTTAAGGTAGTGATCCCTCTTGTATTTGAGCAATGAGCTCTAGGCAGTGTGCCTGAATGCATGTGCATTCCCATTATTCTTCATTATACTTTTAATAGGATATAATATTGTGGACTGACATCCACCATAGTTTTTCCCCTAATAGGGTTTCCACATAAAAAATATTGGTGTTCTCTATGTTTCTGATGTGTTGATTGTCTGTGGCTTATTGTTAATTCATCAAATCTAAGATTATGTAAACTTAAAAGTTTGAAAATTTAAAATATTTTGTGACAACTGATTCATCCCCTCCCCCTCTTAGTTTTCTATCCTTGTTTTTCCAACACCTTGGTCTTCTTCTATTTTCATGTTTTTCTTTGTGCCCTAGCCAGTATTGCCTCAAGTCTAGATTTTGGATCAACAACCATATGAGTTTTCTTTTGCAATTGTCTTTTCAACCAATCAGGCACCTTGGTTTTTTCCTTAGGTGATTCATGATCACCTTCCTCTCTCTGTTCTCTTCGAGGTTTTTCCTCTCCATTACCAAGAACCTCTTCATCAATCTTTTCTTCTTCTTTTGTGTCTTCTATTTGCATAGTCTTCCCTCTATCTGACTCGGTAGAAGATATATTTTCCTTAGTGATGATTTCTTCATGTGGTTCCTTTCTTCCTTGCGCTCAATCTCATCGTGGTGCTCAAGTTCAAAGCTCTTTCCTAGCACATCTTCTTCTTGTTTATCTTTCTCTTTCTCTTCCTCCTTTTCGGGAGGTGCTTCTTCTTTTTGGATCAGGCCCTTGTCTTGGCCAATTGGTGGAGGTTCTTTGATTATTTCCACATCTACATTTGTGTCAATTTTCTCCTTAGAGAGGTTTACTTCAGGATCGACCTTTTCCCCCACATTCCAAGGCTCCTCATCCAATTTCAAGTCTGATGTTTCTATTATATAACACTCATTTAGAGCTTCAACATCCTCTTCAGAAGAATGTGGCCTCTCCTCATCAGATGCCACCTTATCCAAATTTATTTTTATCCCACCCTTCGGGTGCTCAAAATAATCATCTCGATCAAATTCCTCAGGCTCCTCAACTACATGTTTTGCAACCTCCCTTTATTGTTCTACATGACGTTTCTCCATCTCTTCTAAGATTTGCATTGTAGCTTCCATATTTGACGGCTCTATAGGTGGTACAGGGAGAAGCAGAGAAATAGTAATTTGGGCCATTAGAGCTTGAACCATGGGGTCAAGGATTACCCAAGAAAGTTCAGTGCATAGGTTCTACATATATGCTACAAAAGCATGTAGTAGAGTAATTGGTGGCATGGTTACAGTGAACATTATAGGTGGTGGACTAGAGAGAGTAGGTAGTGGAGGAGGGAGTGAAGAGGAAGATAGTGGTGACATAGTCGACAAGGAGGAGTCAAGTATCGTCATTGGAGGAGTCGATGAGGTGGAGGTGAGGTGGAATGAGATATCCATGGAGGGTGGAGATGAGATGGGTAAAGCCTGAGAGGTGAAGGGTGGAGTGGCAATGGTAGTAGTGGAAGCAAGAGTGGAAGCGATAGGTGGTGAATGTGGTTGCTCAGCTTCTTCTTCATGCTAGGGATCCTCCTCTTGGATGGTGGGCATCTTGAGCACAAACACCCCTAATTTCCTTGCTCTCTTGGATGACTCCCCCTTAGTGGATTTCCTTGAATATACCTTTTTCTGAGGATTACGCTTGGGCGCATCCTTCCTTTTCTTTGACCTAGTCATTGGTGGGGACTAGGGAGCTTTCCTCTGAGGAGGCAGCGATAGCTCCACTATCTGTTTCTCCTTCAAGCTCATCCTCGAGCTCACCATATGTCAATTCAGTTCCCTATATTTTGAGTTAGGAAATTTGGGCATCTATCCACCGTTTTGTTCTATTTTCAATAGGTTGTGTCAATATATCAAGGTCAGTGACCTCTTGTTCATTCCAATCTATCACAGGAAAGGGTAGGTTGGCCACAACATTGTATCTTTCATTAACAATATTATCATCTTCCTCCACTATCTGGTCGTGCATGGGAAATAGATTCACTGACTTCACAAGTTGGGCCATCATCCTCATGTAGTGCCTCATTCACACTTCTTTTTCATCTACATAGTTGGCCCTGAATTCCTCGACTTGAGGTCAATGGGCATATTTTCTTCTGACCCATTTATTCAATTTTCCATAAGGATCCATCCTTCCTCAGTCGGTGCAGACATCCAAGCTATGTTCCACCAATTCTTTCTTTGAGTATTATGTGCACTAGGTAGCGGGATAGGAATACATTCCTTGCCCAAATGTCAGGGCATAGGGATTCCCATCTCTATGCTTGTCACTCAACATTGTGTGGGAATTTTGCAATTATTGAGAAACCTCCAGCATGATCATGAAGTTGTTTGGGTAGCACGGTAACTAGTACGACTTCCCTGAGAATCCTTTTGTTTTTATATATGTAAACTTTGGGAATTGTATGAAAAGATACCCAAACCATTGGATGAAGGCTCTAGTGCTATGTCATACTCTTCTCTCAAAGTATCCTCCTAGGAGTCTGATTATGTGTGCAATGAAGGAATCATTCACCCTTCAATATGGGTATGTCTAGGATCATCATGGAAAAAATAGGCCCTTAAGTGGCAAAAAAATTAGAAAAATCAGAGTTAGGCAACTTGATGTAAAATTTTTAATAAGTTATCTATATTAATTAAAAATTATGTAAGAATAGAATCTATAGAAAATTGAATGTAGTTTCTAACTACTAGGTTTATTTTTATTTTTTAAAATCTATTTGGTGAAAATTTGAAATTTCAATGCAGTAGTACTTAAATTTTATGGAAAAAATAAGAAGTGTCTATCTCACCACCCTAACCACAATAAAATGATAATATTTTTTATAAGATTTTAGAAATAAGTAGAGGACTCGTGTCTAGATGTGATACATATATTTTTGTAATAGTTTTCCAAGTAAATAATTAATTATGAATTTTTCATTACAAATTTAAAAAAATATAAAAAAATATCATATGTCTAACCACCTTAACTTGGTCAAAACTTCATGAAATTCAATTTTCCTTTTTTTAATCCTATATTATGTGAAGCATAGAATGTGATGCATATTTTGGATTTCAAAAATGTGACACCGTTTGAAAGCTATAGATTTTTTTCAATCATCCTATCAATCAGGACTTTAGTGGTAGTTCAAATAGAAAATGAATAATAATTATTTATTAAATTCAAAGTAAAGCATAATTTATATTGGTGGAAATCTAAGAATCTCCCTTAAAAACCCTTTTCATTTCATCAATTTTGGGTAAAAAAAAAGTTGTCAGACACATACCCTACAAATACCCATCATATCACCACTTTTTGGCCCATCATGATCCTGCACATACCCATATTCTCTTTTGAAATTCCTATACTACAACTAAGGATAGCAGTAATAGAACTTAATTTCTCCTTTATTTATTCTCACAGTGCCTACACTAAAGAGTCCTTTATACAAGAATTTCTCTGCCAGGAGGTACACCAGATATGAAGTCATATAAAACTTGGATCACTTCTATACCACCATGAGTTGGTTGTGTAAATTGGTACTGATCATCTTGGCCTAGTGGAACTTGGTCTTTCCCAGATGATCTCCTCAATGAATTAAAACATCCAATCTTTGAAGAAGAAGGTGGTCGGTAGGCCCATTACTCTGCTCAATAGGGTGACTAAGTCATGGTATTCCTCAAAAAAATCACTTATGAATAATTCTTGAGGCACTTTCACAGTGTTTCCCCTCTTTTCATCCTACCAATGTTGGATGATTATTCTCTTACATACCAGAGGGTCCTACTTCCACATGTTCTCTCCAAATCCCTTCTTTGTTTCCTCCATTACATAAAATGTGGGAATGTGAAATGTTTAGCTGATAGATTTGGAAAATAATTCTACTAACACCCTTCCATCATGATTGATAATCTTTTTGTTATTGTGGTAGCACTCCCTACAGACCATGACCAATTTCGTGGCAATCAACGCAGGAGGAAATCTTGCTACCTTAGCAAGACCACTTGTTCTGATCTTTCACATGTTTTATGTTGTAGGGTTGACCATCACCCTTTGCCATAACTCATCTATGTCTATGTGTCCAAGATTTGTGTTTGATATTTAGTCTCGAGTGGAAGAGGGCTTGAAGGTGCACTTCACCCTCTGAAATTGATACTTCATGTGCTCTTTTTCTTATTTTCCTCTTGACACGTGTGCAGGCTTCTTTCCTTTATCATATTTCTCTATAAACCTCCTTGATGGACCCGCAATAGGTTCCATAAATCCTACATACAAAGATGTAGCAAGTGTATTCATATATAAATTAGGGTAAGCGTTAGTCAAATCCCACAAAACAAGGATTACATCTAGTAATACATCATCAAAAGATCATAAAATTCATCATTACCAATCATTTAAGGCCTATTTATATCATATCAATTAATGTGGGCCGAGGGATATGGATTTCCCTAGGATGGAAGCTATCAGGAGGGACTGGGAACATAATGACACCAAGGCCATGGAGACCCGCAAGTAGCCACCTATAGTGATAATTCCACATTATTAATTTTACAATCAACATCCTTGTAAAGTGATTTGGTATGTGTGAAATTGGGTGTAGGGCACTTGAAGTCACCAGGTTAAGTTTTAATGCATTTTTGGGTCTAAGGAATGCGGGTACAAGAAGGTTGACAGATGTTTGGAGCCTCTATTGTTAAGCAACGAAATTCAGGGGACGACTACCCACAGGAAGAAGTTCGCACTGCAAGAACCATGGGCACCTCAAACATTAAGGATCATGTACTAGAGTTTGACAGTTTAGGGGATGCAGAAGGGGGCTATCAGGCCATTGTCAAATGGTTGTCATTAAGGAGTGGCCTTGGAGGGACAGTAGTCTGCAGGCGGCAGCCCGCATACACAGACCCATAATAAGCTCACAGACCTAGCTTATGTGTTAGCAACTTTCAAGATTTTGCATGGGAAAGGGGGTATGTGCAGGATCATCATGGAAAAAATAGGCCCTTAAGTGGCAAAAAGTTCAAAAAAATTAGAGTTAGGCAACTTCACGTAAAAAGTTGAGTAAGTTATCTATATTATTTCAAAAATATGTAACAATAGAATTTGTAGCAAATTGAATTTAGTTTCTAAACTACAAGGTTTATTTTAAAAAAATAAAAATCTAATTGGTGAAAATTTGAAATTTCAATGCAGTAGTACATAAATTTGGAAAAAATTAAGTAGGTGTCTGTCTGACCACCCTAACCACAATAAAATGATAATTTTTTTATAATATTTTAGATATAAGTAGAGGACTCATCTCTGGATGTGATGCATATTTTTTTGTAACTTTTTTTTAATTAAATAATTAATTATGAATTTTTTATTACAACTTTTGAAAAATATAAAAATCATATGTCTAACCACCTTAACTTGGTCAAAACTTCATGATTTTTTTTAAATCCTATAGTATGAGAAGCATATAATGTGATGCATGTTTCAGATTCAAAAAAATTGATACCATTTGAAAGCTATAGATGTTTTTCAATCAGCATATCAATCAGGAATTTAGTCATAATTCAAATAGAAAATGAATAATAATTATTTATTAAATTCAAAGCAAAGCATAATTTATATTAGTGGAAAGCTAAGAATCTCCTTTAAAAACTCTTTTTGTTTCATTAATTTTAGGTGAAGAAAAGGTCGTCAACCACATACCCATCATATTGCCACTTTTTGGCCCATCATGATCCTGCACATACCCAAGGACTTATGCAGAACCCACCATGTAGAAGGGCATGGGTACATGGATGTTAGTGAAAAACAATAGAAAAATAGCTACCCCCAAGATTCTATGTGCGAGTCCTCTAAGACTTAGCCATTTGAGAAACTAATAGCTACGACAGACACGAGACCTACAATGCAGAAGGCGGTCAAGGTTAGGCAGCTAATCAATGGCGAGGGAGAGGTGACCGTCCATAGGTGGAAGTCCATCTAGGCTTCCACAGAGGGTCAAAGACTTAGCTATTTTTCTAGGGTTTTCATAGTTTGACTTGGGTGGCGGTGACAATGTTGCAGTCTAAAAGGTTGCTATGTTGCACGAAGAATGGTAGTAGTACAACAGGATCCCAAAAGACTATAAGGGTGTTGTTTCAACTGACTCAAGTGATGAAAGATAAATTATTTTGTGTGGGGCAAGAGGAATGGGAAGGTCGTAGGGTGATTCAAGGTTTCATCTTCAAGATTTTACCATTATTTTAAAAACCCTAGCTTCAGAAAAAACACCATTTGAAATTTTAAATGCGGGCGTACTTAGAAAAGATGTGAGAATTTGATGACAACCTGGATTTCGATTTTCCAAAATGAAATTCAAGTGTGGGCTCCTCTTTTTCCATTTCTCTTCTTTGAAAATTTGAAAATGTACTAGTGAAAATGATAGGTGGGGTCGCATATTTATAGTCCTTAGTGCATTTATGGCACACAATTAATTCTAGGTATGGTGGTAGGAAAGGTAGATGGAGTTGTGGAGATCCCATATGGTGCAACTGCCAAATGGAAAAGTGAGATGTGGGTCCCGCAATGTGGGTGGACCCTTGGGCTCTGCCACTAGGTCACAACTAGGTAACAATGGTGGCCCATAGTAGGAAACCTGCAAATCTGGGTCTACCGAGCTCCATGGATACTGGGGAAAACTTTAAAGGGAAACTGGCAAGAGAACTTCTACATAATACAAAGACTTAGGAAATTTTGGGTGGTGAATTTGGCCATTTAAAATGTGATGAATTCAAGGCATGTGACCAATTTAAGCTCAAAACTAGGGGCACACAAAATGAGGCAAAGGAAAAAAGGACCCAATAAAGGAAAAGAGGGAAGGTGGGGGTCCCTGGGTTGAATGAGGAATGTGTGCAATAGACACAACACCTAATTAATAAAGAAACTAAATGGATGCATTATGTGATCATGGAATCCATTAATGGAAGCTTAAAGCTAACTAATGCAATTAAAATGAACTAAAATATGTTAAATGTGTGCTAAATATGAGTGTGAGTGTGATTAATTTCAACATCATAATTTTTCTTTTTGAAAGATCGATCCATTTGTCTACAAATAGTGACCTAGTTATAGGAGAGAAAATGAGAAATGGAGGGTTGAGATCAAAAAGGCTAATCAATGGTCAAGGATTGAAGAAGTTGGAGGCATGGATCATGGATTCTCATCAACAGATGAGAATACAAGATGATATTTAATCAAGGGTTCTCATTCCTCCAAACAAACACACTTTCAACTTTCCCAAGAGGTCACAAATTAACTTGCACAAGAGGTCTTAAGTTAACTTGCTCAAGAAGTCAAGTAAGTTTGTTAGAAAAAGGAATATTTCCCTTTTTCAAATGAGTGAGGAGAAAAGAATATTCTTTGGAATAGTCATGGGTGAGGAAAAAAATCTATTTAGTTAATTAAAAGTAAATTAAATTGTGCAAAGGAATATTCCATGGGAATAGTCACTTTTTGGAAGAATGTGCAAAGGAGGAATATTCCATTGGAATATTCCCTTGCATGTGGGGGGGAATTAAATTAATTAAATAATTGATATTTAAAGAAAAGTTTAATTATGCAATTTATGGGATTTAGAAGAATTAAATGATCTTCATTAAATAAAAGGATTTAATGAATGGGGGAAAGGTGGAATGACATTTAATTAAATAACTTAGAGTTATTTAATTAAATAAATAGATTTAGGGATTCAAATTAAATAGTTTGACTTAATTAATTTAATGAGATGAAGTGTTAGCATGAAAAGGGGTTAATTAACTTGATTAAATTAATGAGGTTAATAGATCATGCAAATGACATAATTAATTAAATAGCTAGGCGGATTTAGTCAATTAAGCAAAAAGATGATGGGTTTCAAGATGAAATGATGTTAGTATACCTAATTTGAGTGTATGATATCATTCAGGACATTGTTCAGTGTCTACAAAGTTATACTAATTTATTTATGTATATTATTTAACTTTATAACCTTACCAATTTCTATACAAGACCAAGAAAATTCATTGCCAAATAAATCAATGCTCAACTTGTACATTTCATGTTAAAATATTTTCTTCAAATAACTAGGAATATAGCCTCTTAGATTTAATATTATTGTATGTACATTGTGTGGTGTAAAAAAATATATCCCTTTACATTTTCACACTTGTTTGGGCCCTCCCTACTAGAATAGGGCTTCTTTATTCCTTATTTGATCCTATTTTGCATCCACGAGCATTATTTAATGCATCTTTCCAAGGATTATCCCGACACATCTCAGATAACCAATCATAATTTAATAATTTTGGATTGTAAGGCCCATATTTAATGCTCTAGGACTCATATTCCACCTTGGGAATATGGGTACCACCTAAGTTTTAGGGCCTAAACCTTAATTTGGCATAGAGCTTTAACCTTTCTTAAAATTTGTCCCAAGCTTAGCCTACTGGGACTCATACGTCCCAACTGGTGTATCAGTCTTGCTTATCTTGGACCTATTTTAAATTCAAATTCTTGGTGGGATTTTATTCTCATAGATCCGATGTTAGCTTGTAGTGTTGTAATTTCAAGAAATTTGGCATAAACAAGTATAAATATAAGGTTATTTCACATAATTTCATCTATGAAATGCTAGAACTTCATAAAGAATCAAGAGAACTTACACAATAGTTTACAAGAGCATTCAAGAGCTGATTATTAAGCATTTTGGAGCTACTTTCAATATTCAAGCATCATGTCAAAGGCATCATGCATCATGTTTCTTTTTGAACTAACATTTGTGATGTAGGTCCTTATGATTCAAGAAAGCATCCAAGTCAAGTTCTAATACATACAATCAAGATTCAGGATGCACATTCATGCTATCCATTACATACAAGATTGCAGTGTTTATTACAAGAGTTTGGTGAGTTGCAACATAGCTTATTTGTGTATTCATCATTCCTTCAGTATACTTGATTTCATTTAAAGGTTTGATTACCAAAATGGGGTTTGACCAAGGAAAACCCATATCTACTAACAATTTTTTTTTTTTACCTCTCTTTGATGTGTTATTTGTAGATTTAGATTGAAGATTCATTGAAGAACAAGATTGGAGAAAAGTTGTCAAAGTTGCAAAGTATTCAAAGTTGTCATCTACATTGCAAAATCACAGAAAGTCACCTACAAAGTAGAATTCAGTGTTTCAGGCTCGAAGATCGAAAGGGAGAGAAGTTAAAAAAGATCACTAGAGGATACTAGAGTTTTAGATCAGCCCTAATACTGGGACTAAATCACCACTTGTGGCGTATGAGTCCCAGTATACCAAATTTCAAGCATTTTTTGTACATCTTGGTTTACCAGTTGCAAATTCCAGTTTTGGCCCAACACCCTAAACTAGGATTAAATCACCCCTACTAGCATATGAGTCCTAGTGTGCATCAAAAGTCATAATTTCAGGAGTGTAGACCTTATTTCAAGAATCTTCAATTTTCCATGTGCCCCTCTTCCCTTATTAGTTCATTATTCTGATTTTAACTTTCATATCTTAGGTTACATTGTTACATTTGCATATCATTTTCATTTCCTTCTTTCCAAGCCTTTTCTTGGTGGTGAACCCCCTTTTTTCTTTAATCATACCCAAGGAAACCATCTTTACCATCTAACCCCTCCCTCAATCAAGCAAATTGGTTGAGGGGTCTTGGTTTCTTTTTATGAAACATAAGTGAAATAGGTTGACGAACCCTAATTACCCTTTAGTTTCATCTCTCCAAATGTGGAACACTTATTTTCAAGGTTTCATTTTAGTGAACCTGGCCTTTGACACCTTATTTTTTATTGGAGTGCAACATAGTCCTAGATTTAGTTTACATTAACTTTGCATTATGTCTTGTATTAGTTTATTAGCATCTAGGGTTTCTAAATCTTGTATTAGTGAAAGTGAATATAGGTTGCATTTTTGCATATTACATCATTGAACCTCATTTGAAATATGTAATTTCACATAGTATAGACATCATACAAACCAGATAACCTAACTTTCACTTATAATTTGCTGAAGTTAGTGTCAAAACCATAATCTAGGACTCATACACCCCTCTCAGTGATTTAGTCCCAGTACAAGTTGTTTTTCCCAATTTTTGGGAATTCTATTTAGGAATTCTATGTTGACTATTTTTCAGCATTTGAACCCTTGAAAATACTTGATTGGAATTCATATGCACTTCTGGGTGATTTAGTCCCATGTCACACCTGAAACTGCATTTTATTGCATTGAAAACCTTGTTTATATGATTCTCTTTGATGTTGTTAAATTTCTATTTTGGTTTACAAGGTTTATGTTCCATTTATTTTATTGCATCTAACTTAATTTCATTTGAACCAGAATTAAAGAATATAATTTATATTGTGTTCATTGCATTTACCTTGCATCCATTGATTGTCCCTTGCATGAGCTTTTCAACTTGGTGTAGTATTGCTAATACTAAAGTCAAACAAATTTTGAGACTCATGTCATCTTGTGATAGCACAATCATCATGGATCTTGGGTTATCTAGCTCTTTCACTCCTAGTGTTGACACTAGTTCACTAGGTATGGACCATACCCTTAACAAATCTCTAGCTTCAAGTAGTGTGACAAGCATTGAAACAATGGTTGCTAGTATCCCTAAAGAAAACATAATCCAAATCCATGAAGACTTACCAAACCTACAAAATCAAAATGGCAAACCTACATACTTTTTGAGGCCTTTAAAAATCATTTCCAAGTGCACATGACTCCTAAGATGAATTTAGCTAATTTGATGAGATGCAAGCAAAATGATGCTAACTTTATTTCACACTACCAATTGCTTTATTCCAAAATTGACATAATGATTCTCAATCCTCACCTATAGCAGATGTTCATTGCGAATTTGAAAACTATGATACAAGATAAGATTGGCATGATGAAGTTTCCTTCCTTTGTACACTTGTGTACTATCCTTCATGATTATCAAAACTCGGTTAATAGTCATGAAACAAAACCTACCTCTAGCTAACCTAAAAAATCAAAATTTGCAAATCAAAACAATTATCAACCTTTTAGGAAGCAGAATAAAGGCTTCCTTCAACTAAACCCCCCTAACCAACTCAACATATCGATACCCAAGTGGCTACTATAAAGAAAACAAGTCCTTTTACATTGGGGGATCCAACTAGACAATTTACTCCCCTACTCGATACCCTACATAACTAATGTCACAACTTCTAGAAAAAGAATGATCACCTTAACTCCCATTAAAACACTTGATCCAAATAAGCCTTTACCTCCAAATTTTAGATCAAATTCCTATTTCCATTACCAACAAAAAAAATGGACATGATACAAAACATTGTAAGCATTTTAAACATCTTGTGCAAGACCTCATTGATTCTGGTCGACTTCAAATTGGAGGTGTTAATGATCAAGTAAATAAGTCCAGAGCTTCCCTTCCTAACCAAAACTTGCAAATCTTTACCAATCCTATGCCTAACCACAACATTTCATTTGTCAAAACTAGTGAAACTAAGAAGAATGGTGTGATGAATGTTGACACAAATGATGAAAACATGGATACTATTGAACAAGGTCCTATGGATACTATTGAAAAAAATCCTATGGATAATATGGTTGGATTGACCAAAATTCTACCTCATAAGGGCCAAACTAAAAATCCTCTTGACATTGCTTTCTCATCTAAAGATATAATTAGAAATGCACCCGATGGTCCTCTTTACATAGTCAGCTGAATCAATGACAAGACCATTAATGGTATATTAATTGATCTCATCTGTGGAGAGAATGTGATCACTAAAGAATTCTTACTTGTGCATTAACTCTACCAAGAAACATATGATAAATTGAAAGCGTGGATAAAAATGTGTAATGGTTTTTCTTTCCCTACGATGGGATCGATCACCCTTCCTCTAAAAATCAAACCAATTCCATGTGAAACTTGGTTATCCATGGCTAGGCTCAATGGAAGCTATCCCTTCAGTCATGCATAAATGCTTAAAGTTTCACTTTGACAATGAAATATTTACCGTGTATCATAGTGGCTTTAATCCTATGTCTTCACATGAAAATTTTTCATTGGATTTCTTTTGGCCTAAGCCTATGGAACCTATTAAACCTAGTGAAGAATTCTTTTTCAAATCATATCAAAAGTTGAAGGTGAAATGAATAGAAAAACTACCCCTTAGAGACATGCCTCAACCTATGATTGAGCCTCCTATCCTTGAAAAAACTATGATTGAACCAAATACATTCCAAATAACCAAGATCAACCCAAGATAGATTCTTTGTCTATCTCCTATAAACAACCAAGAGATAACCAAAACAATCCCATAATGCCTCCTAAGATAAAACAAATTTACAAAGCTAAAGAGAAATTGGTTGAAAAACCTCCTATGGTTCCTTCCATTCCCCCCTTGAGGGAAGGAATTTGATAAACCCGCTCCTACACAAACACAACTTGAAAATCGTAATAAAAGAAACAAAAATGGTAGAGATCATAGGTGTAGAAATCATGCTCTTGCTCAAAGGTTAAATGAAAAAAAAAAGAAAAGAAAATCAGCATCTAAACTTGATTGAAGCAATACACGATGAGTCTCCCTCTTCACCGCAACAAAAAGATCCTATATCACAACCACAACAAGAGCTAAATCCTTATTTAGACATTATCATTTGACCTCTAGTTGTGATTAATTTGGATAATGATGATGAGATTGCTAAAATTGATGAACAAGTGCATAATGAGTTGAATACATTATTTTCCTCCTCTACGAGATTAAATGATAATTCTCCTAGGAAGAGTGTTGAACTTGGTGATGACCCTAGTTTGGAAATTTTTGTTGCTCCTTTGGCTAGTTGTCCACCTTTCATATAAAATGAACAAGATTTGGATGTAGACAACCTACTCTAGGTGACTCGCATGTGCCTTACTAGTCGTGTCTATTTTATTTTTCATGTTATGTGTGTGAGTGCATGTGCATAATGTGATCTCCCTGTACCATTCTGTTTGATGTATCTCTCTCTCTCTTTGTGACATTCCTCTATTTGTATCTACATTATTCTATATGTCATAAATCCTTTTTACTTATTTTTCCTTTTAGGGATGATGCAAGGCATCAAGACATTTATGTCTCTTCCATGTTGACCCAAAAGTTTTCCTTTATCTTTTCCATTTGTCTTGTATTTTCCTTTTGGGGATGATGCAAGGCATCGAGACATTCACATCTCTTCCATGTTGACCCAATTTTTTTAAAAAAAATCTATTTTTTCACTCTCTTTGTGTCATTTTTCCTGTTCCATGAGTATTTGGGGAATGATGATAGTTTCGAGCTTTATAAAAAAAATAGTAGCAAATACATATTGACCCTGAATCCATGGATCCCTTATGTGATTTTGAGATTTCATTTTGGGGGAAACCCCTTTTCATGATGTAGTTTCATTTGGAAACATATGACTTGGAATATGGCTTTCCAAACAATATCTCATGTCTTCTTTATTGCTAGCATTTATCATTGCTACTTTAAAGTAATTGCTCACAACATGGTGTTTAGAAATTTCTATAAAGTGGGGGCATACATTTGCATTATTCTTTTTCATTTTCAACTCATGTTTCATTGTGTAGTCTTCTTACTTCATGTGATGCATATTTCACTTTGTGGTGACATTAGATGCAATGTACTTCAAGAGCATGATCTCTCTTAACATATTATATTCATCTTTGTGGCTTGATGTGACACACTGTGCATCCCCTAAGTTGTGAATCTTCTATTATGTGATTGGTCCTCTCTTGAACACATTAGGCAGAATGCTCCCTAAGTTAAGACCTTACATGAACTAATAAAAACTCCTTTGAACATACCTTACACTACTTTTGCATTTACAATATCTGTTATATGCCCACCTTGCATAACACACTATGCTTGCCTGTGGAGCCATCTTGTTTGTTCATGGGTGTCAAGCATATGAAGCTTTGCTTTCCTCATGAATCCTAATTTTCATGTTGTTTGGTGCCTTGTCAAAGTTATTAGGAGGTATAGATTTGGTATGGTTGTACGTATGGGAGCCAAACTTAGGAATAAAATTCCCATAGCCACTTGCTTATAAGAGTGAGTGAATAATGGTTGTGTGTGTATGTGTCTCATTTGGTCTCACCTAGTGGATGGCCTAAGGTTCCACTAGCCCTTGTGAGCATACATTTGGTTTGCATAGTAGACATCGTGTTCCACTTGTAAACATTTTGGACAAATAGATTAGATTTGATCTGCAACATGTGGGACAAATGGTCAAGGCTTGATCCATCCCTAAATTTTTATTTTCTTTCTTCTTTGTTTCTTTAGTAGTTTATGCTTGTACCTTTTTATTGTAGTTATGTGCAGGATCATCATCGAAAAAATAGGCCCTTAGGTAGCGGAAAATTTAGAAAAAATAGTTAGGAAACTTGATGTAAAAATTTGAATAAGTTATCTATATTATTTCAAAAATATGTAAGAATATAATCTATAGAAAATTGAATGTAGTTTCTAAAATACTAGGTTTATTTAAAGAAAAAATCTATTTGGTGAAAATTTGAAATTTCAATGTAGTAGTACTTAAATTTTAAGGAAAAAATAAGAATTAGGTGTTTTTCTGACCACCCTAACCACAATAAAATGATAATATATTTTTATAAGATTTTAGATATAAGTAGAGGACTCATCTCCCGATGTGATGCATATTTTTTGTAATTTTTTTGAGTAAATAATTAATTATGAATTTTTATTACAACTTTGAAAAAAATAAAAACTCGTATGTTTGACCACCTTAACTAGGATTTTTTTGTAATCCTATAGTATGTGAAGCATAGAATGTGACACATGTTTCAAATTTTAAAAATGTGATACTGTTTGAAATCTATAGATGTTTTTCAATCATCCTATCAGTAAGGACTTTAGTCATAATTCAAATAGAAAATGAATAATAATTATTTATTAAATTCAAAGTAAAGCATAATTTATATATTGGTGGGAAGCTGGGAATCTCCTTTAAAAACCCTTTTCATTTCATCAATTTTGGGTACAAATACCCATCATATCGCCACTTTTTGGCCCATCATGATCCTGCACATACCCTTGTTCCTTACATTATTTACATGTGTGTTCTTTTGTGCCTATGTTGGTTTTCCAGAGGATCTTGATCCTGGGGACTTGATCATCCCTCTTGATCGGTGTCATCCTATCTTACTAGCATTGGTACACTTGGACCCCTCTTGATGTGATTTTGTCTACTTTAGTGAGAGTTGAAAGCAAGTTCCTCCTCACTAAAGTGGGGGATAAATGTACCATAGAAAAATGGATCTTTGGACATTTTCACAGTCATTTGGATCTTTCTCTTATGATGCTTGGCCTATTTTACTTAGATTTAATGTTGTAATGTAACTTATACATTCACATTAGGTCTTGAATATTTCAATTATTAAGAATTCATGATGTCTTGTAAAGGTGTTGTGAAGTGTTGTAACACATTTCTACATTTTTCTAGACTCTTCATCTAAATATTCCCTTTTATCCCTTGCCAAGTCCTATTTCAAATTGTTGTAAGGTGTTGTAACAAAACTTCACACTTTTTTAGGCTTTTCATCAATATTTACACCTTCCTTATGCTTTAATGGCCCCTTTATGAACTTATAGGTCGTATTTAAGTGTCTTCTTAAAGAAGAACCCAACAAACATTATTTAAATTATCACAATTCTCGAAAACCACTCAAAATCATTGAGTAGGACTAATTCACCATTAGGGGTGAATTAGTCCCTCTTGGCACAATAATCAAGATAATTTCAAATTACTTTCAGATTCTTATTCATTAAGACCTAACATCAACCCGTGATGTATTTTTAGGAATTAGAGAATAATTGTGTATAAATATATGATTTTCCCTCTCATTTTAGGGGATTCAACTAATTCATTCATTACTCATGTCTATCATTCATTTTATGATTCTTCTCAAGCAAGCTAGGGCATCAATAGAGCACTCAAGATCATTTTTAGACATTCAAAGGTTGAATACTCATCATTGATGCAACAAATCAAGATCGATCATCAAGGAAAGATTTTTATTCCATTGTTGCATGTTTTATTACTTTGTTTCATCATTGTGGTTTAATTACCTAAAAGGGGTTTGACCAAGGAAAACCCCCATGCCCTAACATTCAACATTTTTCTCTTCCTCTTTATGTGTTTACAGATCTAGGTACTTTGAAGGCTTGAAAATCATTGAAGATTAGGCTGAAAAATTGTTGAAGTCATCTCCACTTTTGGAAGGTAGAAACCTACACAAAAAGTCACCAACAATGCTAAAAATCAAGGTTTCATGAAATCTGAACACCTGGAGGTGCAAATTGAGCATACCGAAAGCTTAAGATTCCATTTTTGAGTTTTTAGAAAATTAAAAATGGACTGATTCACCCGTAGTGGTGAATGAGTCCCACTGTACCTATTTTCTATATATTTTTACAAATTTGGACATCCATTTGGTTCAATGGGCCTTGATGTAGTTTTTCGAAACTGGGACTAATTCACCCAGAATGGTGAATGAGTACCACCATGCCTAAAAATTAGCATCTTCAGAATTTTAGTCATTTCTAGTCCCCAACAAGTTCCCACGTGCACACATTCAATTTCACATCTTTGAATTTATTTTTACTTGTATTTCTACTCATCTGTCTAGATCTTTTTGCATACTACACTATGTTTTCAAACATTTTGCATTTCCTAGTTTTGCATGCATAATCAATACACTTTTTCAGTTCTTTGCATTTAGATCATCTCATCTAGGAACATTGCATCCATATTACATTAATCTTGAATGTTTACATTGCATTTTGGCCCATCTTTATCCTTTTAGGTGAAAAACCCTAGAAGTGCTAGAAAGACCATTGGGTGGAAAAATCTATGTTTACATTTTGGTGAAGCTGACTTTAGAATACTTTTCTTTTCTGATTTTGAGTCCTTCATCATCCTAGATCTATCTTTCATTGACTTTTTCTTTGGGTTTGCATTAGTTAATTTGCATGCTAGGATTTCAAATCTTGCATTAGTGAAAAGTTTATTTAGCTTGCATTTTTGCATATAGTCTCCTCAAAAATTTATAAAATTCTTCACCTAAATCTTAGGTCTGCATCATACAACATCAAAAAAATCAAAACCAATTGAAAATTTCTAAAAAAAAATCAAAAAACATTTACTAGGACTCATTTGCTATTCTGGGCGAATTAGTCCCTATCTAGATTTTTCACTGTCTATCACAGCATCAGATACCTCATTTATGTGCTTCCTAAGCCTCCTAGTATCATATACTATAAGTCTGGAAAGTTTCTGGAACATTTGTTTTCTGCATTTAGGCCAAAAACATCATTTTAGACTGCTCATTCTTCAAATCACTTCAATTACAAACGTTCTTAGATCTCAAATTGCTTACATTTCTAAAATTTTGCATCACATGGCTAAAAGTACTTTTCACTTTTTCTTACACAATGTTTATATTCATAATAATTTGCATAATATTTATAAAAGTGCTTTTTGTTCTTGCGTATACATTGTTTACATTCTTAAGGTTTTGCATGCATTGGATAAGAATGTTTTTCATTTTTGTACATACATTGTTTATATTGCTGAAACATTGCATGAAATGGTTACAAGTTTTTTTCATTCTTGTTCACATAATTCTAGTATCATACAAAACTAAACATATTCGGAAGTATTCCCTATCTTATCCCTCTAAGAGTGTTTTAGTGCAAGGGAATACAACCTTGGACATTCCTAGTGATCATATTTGTTCTTCCCCTAATATCTCTCCTATTGATGTAGAAGATATTTTGGTGTTAGAAGAACCAATCAATGAGAATTTTGAGAATCCAAATTATTTCTCTCCTCTTACCTCTTTTTGTGGACAAGAAATTCATTACCAACATAACACAACCATAGATAATCATGACACTACAATTTCTTCTCCTCCTAGTATTTCTCATTGTTTTGAAGATGATACTTTGATGTTAGAAAACCAATTCAATGAAGGTCATGAGATTCTCAGTTGTCCCCCTTCACCTAAAAAAACCCTTCTTAGGAAATACAATTCAACCATTGATCATTCTCCTACTTGTGATGAAGTCCTTTTAGAAGAACCAACCTTAAAATGTTAAGAAAATTTGGTTTGTAGTTCTCCTCAAAACCCTCCTCCTAGGAAGGATATCATTATGCAAGACAAGAATAACAATAATGATAGACTCTCACTTGCTAAGGGATGTTAAAATTATTCAACCTCAACTCATTCTTTTCCCCCATTCACATCAGCCTCAAACTCAAAACAAACCTGAATTAATCCTCTGCCCACCTAAGAACAATGTTTCATAACAACTAAGTCATAATACCGTTGCTCATACATATAATGCTAGAAATAATCTACAACCGTCACAACCAACCCCAACAAACTTACCTTTGGCTAATCCCATCTTACCAAGCCCTCCTCTTCTATCTCTACAAAGTGGAAAGGAGTACAATATTGTTGAATAACTAAATAATACTCCTAGTAAAATCTCATTATGGGACCTTATTCAAGCCTCCCCTCACTATCACAACATGATTCAAGTAGCCTTGCAAGAAGTTACTATCCCTTCTAATACACAACCAAATGATATAGAAGCCATGATTCAAGCCATAAATGCTGAAATTTTTTTCCATCAAAGTGTGCTCCCTCCTTTGGATGTACAAAAACAAAATGAATCTTTTATGATCATCACTCAATACAAACAAAAAGGGATTAAGAGAACTCTTGTGGATACTAGTTCCACTCTTAATGTTTGTGGATTAAACCTTCTTGATAGACTTTGTGTCGATAAATAAAAAATTCAACTCAATCCTTTATCCCTTAGGGGATTTGACAATATAAGAAAACAACCACTTGGTGTGATAACTTTACCTATTACAGTTGGAGTGGCTACATTGGAAACACTAATCCATGTTATGTCTAATGATCTAGCATATAACCTTCTCTTAGGAAAATTGTGGATTCATGCAATGAATGGTGTGTTTTCTACTCTTCATCGCACAATGAAATACGTCTACAACAACAAAGTGTACACACTTGAAGCTGACCCTCATCCAAACAGTTGTTTAAACATTGAGAAAAACAAAGAGAATCCCTTGAACACATTAACACCAACCACACAAGTGGACCTCATCCAACATATTGAACTAGTCACAAAGCTCTTAGATGATGATTGGGGTTCCTTAGACTTCACACCCACCTCCTTTAGAGAATACCAAATCATACACAAAGAATCTATTAAGGGAAAAGAAACCACAGTTTTGTCAACACAAAATACAGACAACCCTTCACACACCCACCTCAGCCACTTTAGAACAACAGAAATCAGGTAACACAACAACGTTTGATGAACCTAATCATGAACAACCACCAACTTCAAAAGAAATGAAGAAGCTTTATGGAAAATGTTATGAATTCATGAAACAACTTGGATATAGTGGAAAAGGATGTGGTGCTCAAGAAAAAGTTATCTACAACCCTATAGAGCCTAACACACAAAAAATGACTTATGGTCTTGGTTATTGTCCTTTGATCAAGATAAAAAACCCATCCCTTAACATCAATACTATCACAAAACATCCTATGATTCTTGGCCTATTTTACTTAGATTTAATGATGTAATGCAACTTATACATTCACATTAGGTCTTGAATATTCAAATTATTAATACTTTACGATGTCTTGTAAAGGTGTTGTGAAGTGTTGTAATACATTTCTACATTTTCCTATACTCTTCATCTAAATATTCCCTTTTTATCCCTTACCAAGTCCTATTTCAAAGTTTTGTAAGGTGTTGTAACAAACCTTCACACTTTTGTAGGATTTTCATCAATATTTACACCTTCCTTATGCTTTAATGGCCCCTTTATGCACTTATAGGCCGTATTTATGTGTCTTCTTAAAGAAGAACCTGAAAAAAATTATTTAAATTATCACAATTCCCGACAACCACTCAAAATCCTTAAGTGGGACTAATTCTCCATTAGAGGCTAATTAGTCCCTCTTGGCACAAAATTCAAGATAATTTCAAATTACTTTCGGGTTCCTATTCATTAAGACCTAACATCAGCCTGTGATGTATTTTCAAGAATTAGGGCATAATTATGTATAAATACATGATTTTCCCTATCATTTCAAGGGATTCAACTAATTGATTCATTACTCATCTATCATTCATTTTATCATTCTTCTCAAGCAAGCTAGGGCATCAAGAGAGAACTCAAGATCATTTGTAGACATTCAAAGGCAGAATACTCATCTATTGATGAAGGAAATCAAGATCAATCATCAAGGAAAGGTTTTTATTACATTGTTGCATGTTTCATTACTTTTTTTCATCATTGTGTTTTAATTACCTAAAATGGGTTTGACCAAGGCAAACCCCCATGCCTTAACATTCAACCCTTTTTTTCTTCCTCTTTGTCTATTTATAGATCTAGGTACTTTGAAGACTTGAAAATAATTGAAGATTAGGTTGCAAACTTGTTGAAGTCATCTCCACTTTTTCAAGGTCAAAACCTACACAAAATGTCACCAACAATTTAAAAAATCAAGGTTTCATATCTAGACACTTGGAAGTGCAAATTGAGCAGACCAAAAACTTCAGATTCCATTTTTGAGTTTTTAGAAAAGCTAGAATGGACTAATTTTCCTAGAGTTGTGAATGAGTCCCATTGTACCTATTTTTTTGAGACTTTTTCAGATTTGGACACCCATTTGGCTAAAACGGGCCCCGGTGTAGTTTTTCAGAACTAGGACTGATTCGCCCAGAATGGTGAATAAGTCCCACCAGGCCTAAAAATTAGCATCTTCAGAATTTTAGAGTCATTTCCTGTCTCCAACAAGTTCCCAGGTGCACACATTCAATTTTACAGCTTTTTGTTTTGTTTTACTTGCATTTCTACTCATCTTTCTAGGTCTTTTTGCATACTACACTGTGTTTTCAAACATTTTGCATTTCGTAGTTTTGCATGCATAATCAATACATTTTATCAGTCCTTTACATTTAGATTATATCATCTAGGAACATTGAATCCATATTACATTAATATTGAATGTTTAAATTGCATTTTGGCCCATCTTTCTCCTTTTAGGTGAAACACCCTAGAAGTGCTAGAAAGACCCTTGGGTGCCAAAATTTTGTTTAAAAAGAGCTAATTATTAAGAATTTTGGAGATAATTTCAAGATTCAAGCATCATTTCAAAGGAATCTTGTATCATTTTTTTTTTGAGCTAATATTTGTGATGTAGGTTCTTCTGATTCAAACAAGCATTCGGGTCAAGATCTACAACATACAATAAAAATTCAAGATCCACATTCATGCCAGCCATTACATACAAGATTGTAACCTTTGTTACAAGGGTTTGGTGAGTTACAAAATATATTATTTTTTTATTCATCATTCCTTCATTCTATTTTATTTCATTTTAAGGTTTGATTACCAAAATGGGGTTTGACCAAGGAAAACCCGTATCTACTAACAAAACAACATTTTTCCCTCTCGTTGATGTGTGATTTGTTGACTTACGTTGAAGATCCATTGAAGAGAAAGATTGGATAAAAGTTTTCAAAGTTTTCATCCACATTGCAAGATCACAAAAAGTCACCTGTAGAGCAGAATTTAGTGTTCCAGAGTTGGAGATCGAAAGGCAGAGAAGTTACAAAAGATCACTAGAGGATACTAGAGTTTGAGATCAACCCTGATACTGGAACTAAATCACCACTTGTGGAATATAGATCCCAGTATACCAAATTTCAAGCATTTTCTGTAGATCTTGGTTTACTAGTTGCAGATTCTGGTTTTGGCCTGAAACCCTAAACTAGGACTAAATCACCCCTACTAGCATATGAGTCCCATCGTGCATAAAAAGTCATAATTTCAAGAGTGTAGACCTTGTTTCAAGAATCTTCAATTTTCCATGTGCCCCTCTTCCCTTCTCAGTTCATTATTCTTATTTTGAGTTTCATATCTTAGGTTACATTTTTAGATTTGCATATTATTTGTGTTTCCTTCTTTCCAAGCCTTTTCTTGGTGGTGAACCCCCTTTTTTCTTGAATCACACCCAAGGAAACCATCTTAACTATCTAACCCTTCCCTCAATCAATCCAATTGGTTGAGGGATCTTGGTTTCCTTTAATGAAACATAAATGAAATAGATGGGGGAACCCTAATTCCCCTTTATTTTCATCTCTCAAATGTTGGAACACTATTTCAGACTTTTCACATTGTAAAAGAACTATTTCTATTTTATTTGCTTCATGAATTTTAAAATTATTTTGTTCCATTACACATTCCACATTGTATTCAATCTCAATAAAATGCCACATTTTTCATACTTAAATCACTATATTATAGTTAAAAATTGAAACTATGTAGGGTATATTAATGATTTTTATGTATTTTACTATTGCTATAGAACACATGATTTTTTTTTAATATTTTGGTTAGCCTTTTTGAAAATATATGGTTCTATTGTATTAAATATTGCAATTTTATGAGTATGGAATAAAGTATAAGGTATCCATTAGTTTGAAATAACTATAGTTTTACTACAAAATTACGTTAATTCATTAAAATAAAATAAAAGAAAATTATTATGGTTGAGAGGTATTGTATCTATTCTTGATGTCTTTCCAAGAAATTACCAATAGTATTAAAGTATTATACACTCAAAGTAATTTTTTTTACTAGATTCATCAAAATCTCTTAAATTATCACTCACAATATTTTAAAACTATTAAAATCACTTTAAGTGCTAATGGATGGCCAATAGCCACACATTTAACTACTCCTATTAACTAAGAACTTCATGAAATGACTTTGAAAAAAGAATATAATTGTGTAGTTGTTGTATAATATGGCTATTTCTATATGTTCCTATCAACCATCCAATAATAGCTTTAGGTTGATTTGAATTGTTGTATATACATGAGATTTAGTTTATTTTATGGGAGATTTTGTCCTAAATAACTATTTGTATTTGTAAATAACTTAATTTATAAGTGTTAGTTCAAAATTGTTTGTGTGTGTATGTATACATACAAACATACATATGTATGTATACATACATGTATATACATATATGTGTACATAAATATGTATTTATGTATATATATCTATATTTATCGATATATGCATACATATATATTATATGTTCAAAGATAGGGGTTTACGGTATTTGAAATATTTATTTTGTATACATTATATTTATTTATATATATTTGGTTTTTGTATACATGGGTTAGTTATTATGTATTTATAAGTATATGGTTAATGCATGATAGTATTTTTATATGATTTTGGATATTGTATATTTTATTAAGAAATATCTTCAATAGGGATTATTGTTTAGATAGTTAGTAGAATTTTCATATAGTGACCATATAGTGATTAAAATGGTGATTCAAGAACATCCATAGTTGTAAAGAAATCTTGTGTCAATTAAAAACATTTATTTTCTTACATTTCATTTTGTAGCAGTTTTAGAATTTCATTCCCCATTTCACTGCATTATTGTTTCTCAACTCACAAAGAAAGATATAGCATATAAAGGAAGCCATCTACAAAATGTCCATATTTTAGATAATTTACATTTTCTACCAAAAGTATTGGTCTCAAAATTTCACTATGATTCACATGCAAAGCATTTGGGGCTGACCTAATCTAGAATTCTTAGTGCAGACCTATTCTACATTTCTTAGTGCATACCTATTCTAGAATGTGCGAAGATTAGTGGGACATCATACAATAATTTTGGGTCAAATGGGATCTATCTTGGAGATTCATAAGTCATTTCATTTCGTGAAGTATTATCTTTCATGTTTTGAGGCCAACCTTCATGTGTGGTTATTCATTGGGTTTTGTAAACCCTTGTGGCTAAAATAGAACTTTTTTGAAGTTGGAGAATCATATTTAAGAGCATTTTTAGTACATTGTAATCATTAATCAGTAGTTATTTAGTGGTTCTTAGATTCAAGTTTGCAATTTAGGATTTCTAGTCTTCAGACTGTAATAAGGCCTTCCACTAGTTGTAATGTTGAATGACCTTACAGCAGGCTTGTGAGCCCTAGTTGTCCATGCATGAGGCATATGATGCATGTAATATTACCAATTCAATAAAAAATCATATTTGCATAATACTTTCTCATGTTATTTCCACTAAGTTGACTCTAAGCTACACGGTTTGGACTATTCATTTGAACCCTCCATCTGTGACTGCACCAAATGGTATAAATATAAGTGTTAAACATAGTTGTTGGTTATTAGAATATTTTGTGATATTATTTCATGTTGTTGGCTATCATGCTTGACTATGAGTATTATGTTGGATACTAGGACTAATTATGAGTTTTTTTTCTTATGTTGAAAGCTCATAGTTTATTTCAATGGGTATTGCAATAATGATTGTATTGTTTTCATACTCAATGGTAGTAATGAGTACTTAGCTAGGTACAATAGAATTGTAATGTATTATTGTTGGTATTTATAATGGTATGTAATTTATCATTCCAAGATTTATTTACTAAGAATGCACACCTTTATGATTCAAATCCAAACAATTTAGTAGATACATATTCATGGGGATTCTAGTAAATATGATTGTGATTCTTATAATTGTACTCTTCACATGACTATATGGCTATGGTTACAATATTTACATTTTTATTGTCAGGAATTTGATTATTTAAGTTGTGATTTTTTTAATGTCTTATATGTGAGATTTAATTAAAACTAGTCCTAAATATTGGATGTGATTATAATGCTTAATTAGGCCATGTACTTGTATACTTGCATTATGATATCCTTCACTCTTTTGTGTAGAACTAAGTATGCATTTTTCTAATATTACAGCCAATTTTCTGGATGTAACCTAATTATACTAAGATTTATAATGTTTAACTAGTTAGTGTTAGTTGGTTGGAATTATATGGGACTTTTGTTCTATTTGTAATTATGAAGTTATGCATTTTAAGTACTCATGTCTTTGAATGCCATCAATCACTGACACCATACATTTTCCTTGAGTTAGTGTTTGGGATAAGTCATGGACCTATTGGTATAGATTCTCTTATGCTTTATGTTTATGTGATTGTTACAAAATTGGTTTGAAATCACACTATTTATTTACTAAAAAATAGAAGGAGATGATCTATATTTCATAATTGATTATTATTTAAATTTTAATTAGAATAATTTGTATCAATCTGATAGTTTGTAATATATTGTGATCAGAACCATTTACTAAATAATCTAAATTATCAATATGAATTTTAATTAAAATTTGATAAAATTCTACTAAAATAGAAAAAGAAAATTGAAAATTGAACAATTTTATTGATGTTGAGTTATTTCAAAATTCAATGCAGTAATTATTAAAAATATGATTTTTTCTACTATTTTTGTATTATTAATAACAAGTTTTTATTTGGTTAAGTTTATTCTAATTTGAAAATAAATTTAAAAAATAAAAAATAAAAAATTGCATAAGTGGAAGCATGGGAATTAAATATGAATTGATTGAAATTGAATAAACTCCCTTGGAGCCCACCACCATTGCACTTACTACTCAAATGGTTTTGATGTAAAGAAAACTAATTTTTAGAGTGGACATAACTCAAGAGGGGTGGAATAAGAGAGGGAGTTTTCATGCAAAGATGTGACTTGGAGGGAGAAAAATTAGGGAGAGAAGGAAATGTTTTTTTGGTTAACACTTGTATAGAGGAAAGTGAACTAGAGAGTAAAAAGGGGAAAATTAGTATGCTAGCTAGTTATTTTTTCACTCTATTTTTTCTATAATAAAAATTATGGAAAATTTTCTATAGAGTATACATTTGAAAAACTCATATGTTTGATAATAAGGAAAAAAAATTAATTCCTTCAAGGATATAACCCATTAAAAGAATATTTATATTTCACTTCTTTCTACTTGAAGTCGATTCAATCATTATCATTTTGTTGACTGCATAGTTTTTTTGAAAGAATTATATATACTTATGTTTATATGTATATATAATATATACATAAATATCCATATGTATACAAAATTTTATAGATATAAGTTCCTTGCTATAGATATGTTTAAATATTTGCATTTTTTATTGCATTTTTTGTAGCACTGAAATTATGGATGCGAATAACTTTTTAATGGTTACATTGAGGCAATTGAGTCAAATATATAAGCTTAGGTTTAAATAGTATCATACTATTATGTTTTGCATGAAGACTGCCATATAAATACCATGATAATATCATGAATAAATAGATTTATGGGTTGAATTAATTAACCCATATAAATATTCCTAATGTTATAAAAAAATGTGAAATATGATCAATGTAATAAGATCCAATAGTGAGTTTTATTTCAATACAAAAATGCATTTTTTAGTATGGTTGATATGAACCATTACTTGGTTAACTATATTAATACAACTATTCAAGTAATGGTTCACATTAAATATTTATATGTGATCTAAGTATCTATACCATACTATGTAGATATAAGTCATTGATAGCCATATTTACATTTTTGTTACTATATGCAAACATAAAAAAGTAGTCAAATTTATTTTTTGTAATAAACCATAGTAGTATGAAATTTTCAAATAGAAATGGAAAAAATATAATAATTGTATTATAGTAACCATAAATGAAGCTAAGAATAGTTTTATTTATGACATTTAAATATTATGAGTCTGAGTATCTTTCATTAGATTATGAAGTGGTCAGTAAGGAGTGACGAAATTCAAATAATAGTGAGTCTTACCAGACCAATTGTCTTTGTAATTTAGATGACTTCAATCACACTAAAACAAATTATCAATTATCAATCAAATTTGGAAAAATGTAAGTAATTTTTTTGGGATTCAATTTTTCATAGGTATGTAAATTCAATTTTAATATGAGTTTTGATTTACATTACCAAATTTAGCTTTATAGACTCTAATAGATTGTTGCTTATTTGTATTCACTTTCTTTCCTCCCTTACACCATATCATTCATTTATGCCATTGTTTTAATTCTCTATTTTCTTATTGTGCACATTTTCTCATCTCCACAGTACCCCATGTTCTCCACTTCAGTGGAGTCCATACATAAATCCATTTTTTTCTCTTATTTAACTCTTAGTTCTTAGCTCCCTCACCCACATGCTCTACCCAGAACCTTTGAGTTTTTTTTTTAATCTTTGGGTTTGTCTACTCTCCATATGGAAATGCCTCCCCTCTCACCTCAAATTGAAAAAAAACATAAAATAATAAAGGATTCTTAAATTTGAGTTTGGTTTTTCATTTCAACTCTCCCTTCCATACCCATGTGACCAACCAAAGCCATCCAAATTTGTAGTTTTTTCTTTTTTATTAACTCTACCTTTTCCAAGCCAAACACCCTCCTCTCTCTCCTATTCATCTAATCAAATGAAAATTTTATTTTCAAAAATAAAATCTAAAATAGTTTTTATTTACTACCCTCTTCTTCAATAACCCATGTGGCCAACAATCTATTTTTAAAATTTTCAATATTTTTTTTTATTTTGGTAAATTCTTCATCGCTCTAGCTTCCATGCTACCATCTGCATTCATTTATGCTTCTCTACACTATGGAATGTCAAACATAATTTTCAAAACCAAAGGAATGTAATGAAAAATTTTAATCCCATGATTTTATTGCTCCCTTGTTGCCTCCAATTGTCTATCTTAGCATGGGTGCTGAAAATGATATACAAGGGAAAAAGAAAATTCCATTATGAGGTATATTTTTTCTCATCTATGTACAATATGCTATTGAAGACAAAAAGCTTAAATTTCCAACTCTGCATGGTGTTGGCAATCAAGAATAGGATTAAATGACATTGTTATCAAACAATCTTTATATTGAGAAAAAAATAAGAAGTTGAATGGGATCAAAACCACTCAATGCATAATGTAAAGACAATTTTTTTTTGATAAAACTCTTTCAACCAATGAAAAAAATGTTTCTTGGCCACTTTACCCATTGCCTGCAAACATAGAAAACACATCATAGCACAAACCAAACTAAAATGCAACAAAAAAAAAAAAACAACTTTTTTTGGTTGATGTGGATAGCCATATGCATGGGATGCTCCTACATAAAACACATTAGGTAGGAAAATGTTTCATGGGTTTTCAACTCATGAAAGTTTCTATAATGTTGAAACCAAACTTGTGATCTTTGCCAAATCTAAAGCACTAACCCAAGAAGCCTCATTTTTCACATGATTCTTCCAAATGACCAAATATTCCTAATATTCCTTCCTCTTGTCTTTTTGTCTATTCTTGAATTGATTATTTCATCAATTTCCTCAAACCTCTTCTCTAGAAATTGGTGTATCAATTTAGGTGTATCCTATAAGTTAGAGGTTTCATTGCTTTCCTCTTCATGGTATAGGTACAAATCAACAACATTGATTATTGGTGACATATCAATTCCTATTGGAAGCTCAATCTCATATGCATTTGGTGAGAACTAGATAAAACTACAAACCTGTATCACACTTTTATAAAGGAATCAACCACAAACAAAAAAAAACAACTTTGACCACATAAAAGTGGTCTTTATGTTTTGAACTTCAAAATGATGAAAAATAATGAAATGTAGAAATTTTGATGAATTTTATGGTTGTAAACTTTCAAAAAATTTAAAATTTGTTTTGATATATTTTTCTATAAATTTAACAGTAGATTTTAAATTGCTGAAAATTTCAAAAAAAAGTAATGTCCAGTCGATGTCACAAAAAAAGATATGTTCTGTTTTTAATTTTTCCCATTTTCTTTTGCCAAAAAGATAACTTCAATATCTAGTGCATGGATATAAATAAAAAATTTGATGTTATTTCTCCATAATATGTTTTAAAGTCAAAATCACAAAAAATTGGTAGTTTTCACTTGATGTCAACTTTTATCTATTTTTTTATCATTTTCAAAAAACAAATTATACCCTTTTGGAGAGGATTCTCTCCTCTAGTGCAACATATATTTTTCAAAATTGTTTAATATGTTTTAGTTTTTTTATTTTAATTTTTAATCAATCTCATTTTTTATTATAATAACCTACTTGCATTATTTTAAAAAAAATCCATTAAAAAAAATCAAAATATCAAAACTATATATTTTAATTCCTAACTTTGATCTCTACAAAAGTGTTTTGTTACTTTTTTTGTAAAATCATTCTAATTGAAAAAATATCATGTTCAAGTGGAAAGTTTCAATTTTTTTAAAAAAATTATGAGGTATTTTCCAACAAGTACACAATATAGATGGTTTTAACCAAAACACCTTTGGTCAAAAGGATTTCAATAAAAAATGTTTCAATCAAAATTCTACATGTAAATTGAGCTAAATTCAAAAAAAATGAAGGGGTAGTTTTTATTGTATAGCTTTGGGTGAAAGAGTTCACCTGAAACTCTATGTGTCACATATAGGCCATGTAGTTTTCGATGAAACTTTTTCACTCAAAATTGTTTGGGTCAAATTTGTTTGGATTAGAACTATTTAGTTGGTTGAAAGTGTGATGTAGGTTTGTTCTTTTACCTAACTACCTTGCACATGCCTATCTTTTTCCACTTCATCTTATTGTATGTTCCCTACATGAGAACCTTTATTTTCACAAATGTGTCATCACCAAGTCACCAATATGAAATCTGTGCACTCTCCTATGTACATCAACATGTTCTCTATATTTGATGGTACTTTTTTCCATATTTTCCTTCACTTCAATATTTGTGTAAATCATGGATATACTCCACATAATATTCCACAACTACTCTCTTCCTTTCCAAATCTACACTATCCCTCAATTCATCAACTCCTAGAGGATAATATCCATACATAATATAAAATAGAATGCTTCATACACTCCTATTAACTGAGTTATTGTATGCAAACACTAATTTCACCAATATCAAATCCCATTGATTAGGTTTTTCACCTAGCAAACACTTCAACAAATTACCCAAAATTTGATTCACAACCTTGATTTGACCATTAGTTTGAGGATGGTAATCTGAGCTAAATCCCAACTATTTTCTCATTTTATTCCATAAAGTATAGTAAAACTAGCCAAAAAACTTGTACCATTCTAAAATAATTGTCTTTGGAAAGTCATGTAACTGAACTATCTCCTTGAAATAAAGTTAGATGTGGGAAGCATCACTATACTTTTGGAATGGTATAAAATGAACCATCTTTGAAAATATATCTACCACAACAAAAAACTGAATCATTACCTCTTTTTATTCATGGCAACCCCCAAAAAAAATCCATACTAATTCATTTCAATGGTCTCTTTGCTATCAAGAATGGATAGTACAATCTATTTTTTTTCCTCACTCCTTTGGCATGTTGCCATATCCAACAACTTTGTACCATTATTTTTACATCGACACTCATCCCTAGCCAATAATAACTCACATTCAATTGTGCCAATATTTTTTCCACTCTAAAATGTCAATTCAAACCCTCACATATGCTTCTCCCTCATCAAGTTCTCCCTCATTCATCTATGGGGTACACACAACCTCTTCCCTTTTCAGAACAATAAGTTCTCTTGAATGAAATACTCTAATCATGGATTTCTATCCATCCCCATTGGATTCCTACATGTTATCCAAGCTTCTTTAAATTTTGTTTATTCTTCATACAAATCTCCCATGAAATCAAAACCAAACAAACTTACTCTCAACTCATTCAAAAAAAAACATCTTCTACTCAATGCATCAACAAATCTATTTGATTTGTCACTTCCATGGTTTAAAGAAAATGAATAAATTTGAAGAAACTCAACCCATTAAATTACATGACTTTTTTTCAATTTACCTCAGCCATTAATGAATTGCAATTCATTATGATCAATATACAACACGAACTCCTTTGTTAACAATTAGTTTCTCCAATTCATGAGTGCTTGCAAAATTTCCTAGAACTCTTGATCATACACAAAGTACTTTTTCTTTGCTTCATTTATGTTCTCACTAAAATAAGAATTGGTTTTCTCTCTTGAAATAGAACTCCCCTTATCGTCATCCCACTTGCATCACAATCTATATGGAATACTTTCTCAAAATCTAGAAGTGCTAACATGGGTTGCTTCAACACCTCTACCTTTAATATATTAAAACTCTTCTTTGTTGTAGTTATCCAAACAAACTTCTAAGTTCTATTAATTTCCATTATTTCTTTAATCAATGCATAAATCACACTAAATTTTGGATGAAATTACTATAGAATCTCACTTATCCATGGAAGATTCTTGCTTCAAACATACTCTTTGGTGAAGGACAATTAGACCACTACTAGAAACTAAAAACCCCAAATACACCAATTCTTCCTAAATAAAACTATTTTTTGTATATTCACCAACAAATTATCTTCTTTCTACCTTTAGATAACTGATCTAACATGCAATACATGTTCTTATTTTGTCTTTCTAAACATGGAAATGCCATCCAAATACATAATTATAAACTTACCAAGATATGGATTCAAGACTTTGTTTATCAAGCTCATGAAAGTGCTTGGAGCATTTGTCAAACCAAATGGCATCACCAACTTATACAACCCATCCTTTATTTTGAATGTAGTTTTCCATTCATCCCCCTCTCTTATCCTTTTTTGTTGGTACCAATTTTTCAAGTCAATCTTGGGGAAGTATTTTATTCCACTCAAACAATCCATCATATCATCCATTCGTGGCAATGGAAATCTATTTTTGATTGTGATTATTTTTTATGGCTCTAGATTTTGTGCACATCTACTATTCTCCATCCTTCTTTGGTTTCAATATTGCTAGAGTATAACATGGACTCAAGCTCCCTATAATCAACCCCTTATCCAATAATTCTTGCACCTGCCTATTGATCTTGTCATTCCTCCATGGGTTTCATTCTATATCGCTCTTTGTTGTGAAAACTTACACTGGGGATCAAATCCATATAATGATTTATATCTCTTATTGGTGGCAATCCACTCCTCCATCAATATAGTATATTCATCTAATTTTTTTTGTATTTCTCTTGGAAACTCTTCATTTTTATCTTTGGCTTTGACTACTACAAACTTTGATATGATTGTGAAACATTTCTTCACTTTCTTCACCTTCCTCATCAATTATTTTTTTTATATCCAAACACACCTTTCTCTCTTCCTCCCTATACTTTTTTTTTTTTTTAGACTGCAGGAATCGGGTAGCACGACCCCCTATAAACTGCAGTGCGCCTAGTAAACTTTTTAACGTGACCGGCGGCACTGGCGCGACACCCCCTCCGGTACCATGGGACGGGGGGAGACTAGAAGTCGTGACCAGCAGAGCCGCAACGGAATTACTTAGCCAACCGAGCTAGGGCCTCCGCCCTTCTTCCTCCCTATACTTCAAAGAGTAAATAAAACATACTATTTCCCACTCTTCTTTATGGTATGTGTTCAATTTACCATCATAAAAAACTTGTCTATCATATTTCCATGGAATTCCTAGAAGAATATGGAACAAATCCATTGGAATCACATCACATATGATTTCATCTTTGTATTAAAGTTTTTCAAAACTCACCAAATATTACTCATTCACCAACAAATGATTCTCCTTTTGCAACCATGAAACCTAATATGGGCTTCGATGTTTGAATCTCTTCAAAGACTATGTTATCGATGCTACCATTGTCCAAAAATAATTTTCAACACATTCCACTCATGTCACACGTTGTTTGAAATAGATTCCTTCTTTGGATTTGTTTTGGTTTCTCCTTTTCTAAATTCAATAAACTTATTTATAACATCAATGACTCCCCATCCTCGGGATCCTATCCCTACCTTGGTGAAGTCATTATGTCATTTTAAGCTTATGCTACATGTGCACTCTCTACTTTGTTCCCTTTCCTCCATCATGCTAGATATGTGGAAATTCAAATGCCTAATCTTCCATTTCCCCACATTGGAAACATGCACTACTAAAACCTCTTCCATGAGAGAAATCTCCTCTTCCTCTTGAGAAGTCCCTTCTTCCTCTATTATCTTATGCACTTGTGTAGGATTTTCTTGCTTCTTCTTGATGATTTTGGTGTCCTCTACCCT
Source organism: Sequoia sempervirens (assembly GCA_007258455.2). Taxonomy (NCBI): domain Eukaryota; kingdom Viridiplantae; phylum Streptophyta; class Pinopsida; order Cupressales; family Cupressaceae; genus Sequoia; species Sequoia sempervirens. The sequence goes on from VDFB02049217.1 coordinate 67,416,419, forward strand.
ACTAGATTGTCCTCTTCCACATGAAAATTTTCCTCTACCTCGAGAGTTGTTCCATTGCCTTCTTTTCTTCCACCTTCAATTCATATTTGTATTCTTCTTCCATGTTGGTTATTCTTTTCATACTCATATAATCTTGAATGGCATTGTGCATCCCATTCACATACCTTGAAACTTTGTCCACGTCATCTTCTGTAGAATTCTACGGTGTACTCTTTCATGTTCTTCTCCCTTTGTTTCAAATTTTGCAACTTTTTGAATAGGTAATTTGATAACCTATAGGAAATTTTTTCCCTTAAACTTCATCACTATTCTCTCCCAATATTTAATTGTATCTTTTCCTCTCCACTTCCTTTCAACTTGCATGTGATCCCACCATTGGGAAGCATGCCCCTTCAATTTTTTCATGCAAAATTCACTCATTTTGTGTCTTCAATCAATTCAAATTCAAATTATTTCTCCATCTCTGAGATCCAATCAGGAAAATATTTGAGATTAAAATTTTCATTGTAAGTGGGAGGGTCCAATTGAGGTTTGATATTGAGCTTGGCTATTGCTCTCAAAAATATACTCCTCATCATGTTCTTTGCTTCATCTTTCAAATAAATTTCAAGGGCTTCTAATTCATCTTCATCTTCACTGACATCTATCATTGACATTCCTCTTCTTTATGCCATTTTCATGCGATCCAACTAATTCATGATGTCTCTTGGCATCTTTATGACTTCCATGTCTCTATTTCATGGCCCTCTATTCACCCACATCCTCTTTGTGCCATGTTGCTTACCTTATACAATTTCAAGTCTTCTACTCTTTCAATCACCCACAACACCACCTCTTAGGGTCTTCTCAAACACTAACACAACTTGGATCTAATAAAAAATGATGTAGTTTAAAGACAAATGAGTTTTACCAGACTAATTATCTTTGCAATTAAGATAAATTCAATAATACTTCAACAACTGACCAATTATCAATCAAATTTGGAACAATGTAAATATTTTTTTTGGAATTCAATTCATTAAAATTATGTAAATTCTATTTAAATATGAGATTTGATTTACATTTCCAATTTCAACTTCATACACTCTACTAGATTGTTCCTTCTTTGCATTCACTTTATTTTCTCCCTTATGCCATATCAATCATGTGTGCCATTATTTTAATTCTATGTTTTCTTGTTGTTCACATTTTCTCATCTCCATGGACCCCTATTCTCTAATTCCCTATAGTTGATATGCAAATTTAAAAGATTTATTTTATGTACCTCTTAGTTTCCAACTTCATCACCCACATGCTCTACCCAAAACTTCTAACGTTTTTTCAATATTTTTTTCTCTTCTCTCCTCAGACGTCCAACAACATTAGATAACAAAGGATCTTTAAATTTGAGTTTGATTTTTTACTTTAAACTCCCTCTTCCATATCCATAGGCCAACCAAAGCCATACAAATCTGTAGATTCTTCCTTTTTTGTTTACTCTACCTTTCAAAGCCAAACACCATCCTCTCTCTTTCTCTCTCCTATGTGTCCAATCAAATGACCATTTTTAAAAATAAATAAATTTGATAGAGATTTTATTTACTAACCTCATGTCTCTAGTAATGCATGCATCTGACAATTTATTTTTAAAATTTCCAATAATTTTTTTTTTTAATTTTGCTAAATTATTCATCCCTCTAGCTTCCATTCAACCATCTCCACTGACTTCTCCTTCTCTACACTATGGAATTTCAAATAACAAAATTCAAAGGAAAATAAAATAATGAATTTTTAATCACATGATTTTATTGTGAGCCCTTGTTTCCTCCAATTTCCCCTCATAGCCTGGGCACTAAAAATGATATAAAGGGAATTGTGCATTTACATTATGAGGTATGTTTTATCCCATCTATGTGCAATCTGTTATCGAAGATGAAAAGATTAAATTTTAAACTTTTCATAGAAATATCAATTGACCATAGGATTTAATTACATTATTGTTGAAAAATCTTCACAATGAGAAAAAACAAGAATCTGAATGGGATCAAAACAACACAATGCATAATGAACAACCAAAAAATTGAATGAAATTTTGTTAACCAATGAAAAAATCTGCATTGGCCACTTCACTGCCTATCTACGAACACCAAAAATGTATCATCCTAAAATGTATCATAGCACAAAGCAAACTAAAACTAAAACAAAAAATATAAATATTTATTTTTGGTTAGTGTGGATCATCATATGTGTAGGATGTTTTGATTATAAGGGAAAAATAGGTTTTGAAGGTACCTGAAACCCTTTACAACTATAGTTACAAAATGTTGCTCAAAAGATATAACACTAAACTATTAGCAACAACCATCAACTAAAATGTATCATAACCCTATTGAATTATTGAAGAGTCCACTTTTCCAAATTGAAAGTACATGTGGTCCCCACCCTCGCCATGTCGAGAAGCTCAAACATTGACCTGGTGTTATCATTAAGATAGGAGAAGTCCTCTAACAGGGGGTTAACCTTGAGAGGCTCTAGCTTCACTTGCTTATGCTCAACACCCTTCTCCTTTTGCAACATTTTCTCACCCATAGGATGTTTCTACATCAAGGAGTCTCAAGTTTATTATGGTTGTCTATGGAATAGACTATATGAAGCTTGCATATTATATTTCCCATATCCAAATCAATAAGTTTCTTTTTATACAAATGATTCTAGGCTTGCAAATTGTCTATCAAGTAGAAATAATTATGTATTGAGTTATGGCATATTTAGGTTTGTGCTTAGTCCTATGTAAATGTATCTATATTTTGAAATCGTGGTTACCCTTCAACATAAATACTAATTGAAATATCCTTTTAATCCTCGAATAGTTAATAGAACCAAATATTTTCAATAATTTTCTCCATTGAGGATGTGTTGTCTCTAGTTTTGGGATCCTAATAATTCAATCTTGAAAGTGTAATGTAAATTTAATCTCATAAACTTGACTATAATCTAGGAGTGCAAACTAAGAGGAACTAAACCCAAAAATTGATTTTCCAAAGCCCTTAACATGACCCATTCACCATAGGGTGAATGAGTCCTTCGTGAGGTCTGAAAAAGCACTTTTTGCAATAGGTATGCAACATTTGACCCTCTCTAAATCTTCCTTTCTACTAGTATTTGGGTTAGATTTGATTTATATAACTTGTTTACACATTATAGCACACATATTGAATGAAATATAGGAGAATTAGGTGCATCATATAGCTCCATTTTGTATCACCTATTTTCCCTCTTTTCATTTTGGTGAACCTAATTTTCCATGTTTCATATATATGTATGTATAGATATACATATATATACATATATATGTATATATACATACATACATATGTTTTTATATATATATATATATATGTATGTATGTATATGTATGAACACCTATGATATCTTTTATATATCCTAATTTTTTTCTTCTCATGTATATATGTAAGGAAAAATATGGGATTTTGTCTTCAAATGACATTGCAGTTTGATAAAAATTAGTTGTCCGATGGTTAGAAAAACTTATTTTTACTTATGATATTTTATGAGTTGGATTGCAATAATAGTATTGTGAAGTAGTATACAATTGTCTTCTATTGACAAGACTAGCATAGTGGTGTGTGAACATTGAAACACATATCCGAATTGGAATGTAATCTTATAATATGAAAAAAAATCCAAAGTGATGCAATTTGGTACTTTTATTATTAGTTCATAGTGTCTAATATGTTGCATGTCGATCGTAATTTTCATACTTAGCTAAATGATATCTAGATTTGTATGGTATATCACATGTGATAAGAGTCAATACACCTTAATGATTCTCAAATTACATGATATTATTGTAGATCTCTTTATTTTCTACCCTCAAGGAGGGTAGGGCCACTTCTAGTTGGAAGTGTCTAGGGGACCATTAATCTATGGTTGAAGGAAAACAACTTAGATGATGTTCTCCCTCTTGTTGCTAAAAGAACACTGAGGACTTCATCATACATGGACAATTTGATGATACAAAAATATGATCCACACACTCCTTATTAAACCCACAAAGAAAAAAATTAGAATAGTCTTGGAATCCTTTCTTCTTATATCCTAGGTAAAAATTTATTTTAAAAAGGAATTCAAAATTAGATATTATATTTAGGCTAACAATTCTTATTCTAGATCTTTTTCCACTAGGGGTTATTTTTGTACCTAAATTTTTCATTTTTATAAAATATTATACTAGTTGGAAATTGAATGTTCAAAATCCCTAAGGAACATATTCACAAGAAAGAACATTAGCTCCATTTAGATAAAAACATCAACAATCTACCAAAATATAGGATAGGTACACCTAAGCATCATGATCTCTACTCAAAGGCTAAGAACATAGATCATTCCAATGATAAATGAAATAACTCACCACTAACAAATAATATGTAATAGACCTAATACATTAGAATAACTGGAATCTAAAAATATTTTAGTTAAAAGTAAAATTTAGGAAGAAGAGGTGAGAGTGAAGTGTTGAAAATTCCATGAATCTATCTTAAAAAATATAGTGTGGCTCAAAATAGTAATCCAAAAGAATCACTTTTGGACAAGTTATGCACCCTTCTTATTAGTAAATTCCAAATCATAGAGCCTTTCATGATAAAATTTCCTATAAACTTTAGAAGCATCACACCTCAAAAATACTTATAGGTTAGAATTTTGGGCCTTGACAAATGCTACTAAATTAAGATTTACGTAGAACAATTAGATATTAGTCTAGTTAGTTGGATGGGAAGTTATTCCCATAATGGAAAAATAATGGCTTTATAAAGTTAATGTGTTGGATGTAATGTTATGAATGAACATAATGAAATTATTTTTTATTATTGTTATTATTTGCAATATGAATTTTGAATATTATTATTCTATTTTTACTGCTCTACATTGATATTAGAGAAAAATACTTTTCTTGTGCTTGTGAGAGTTGAAGTCATACCTACCTATAAGTAGTGAATATTTTTCAAATATGAAATTAGAAAACTCCAAGGATCAAACACGCCATTCTAGATAGAAGCCAATTTGAGAATATGAATTTTTGTATACAAAGGGTGCATGTAAAAGTTTTTGTATGTGGAGAAGGTTTAGCATTGATTTTTTTGTGCATAGAAATCTAAATTGATAATCCAATCATAAACATGGTGTTGTGAAAAGAAATATAGTATGAAACACCATCTATTAATGTGGAGAAAATAGATTTAGAGTGAGAAATAAGCATTAGAATTTGTAGTAATGTGTAGACTCTAGAGTGCATAGAGGTATGTAAAGGAGAGAATGATACATAAATCTAGTGAGAGAGATATTTTTATTAATTATTTTTAAAAAAATTATTGTAATTCAAAGTCCTTTGTCAAGCCATAGGAATTAGATAATGGGATTTTTTAAGACATTAAAAGTTCTTGGTTGTACTTTAATATTGAAAGATAAAACTTTTAAAGAGAAATAAATAAGATATTTTACATTTTTTGAAATGATATTTTGATATTTTAAAATGTAAAAAACATATATTATTTCAAAGTATGAGGGTCATGAATTTCATACATGGAAATTCAAAGAGCAACTAGTCTCAATAGAGAAAAATCTCTAAGGTATTATTAATGGATTTAACCACAAGATGCAAATGAAGCATTAAAATGGGAAAATAAATTATAAATCTACAACAATGATTGGTCTTGATTTATTTGATGCATATTTACATCATATTGATTTGAAGAAAACCTCAAACCAAATAGGGAAAGCCTTAAATTTTATTTATTTGGTTCATAAGTTTCAAGTGCTAAAATGGGAATGAAGCAAAAAAAATTGGTTTGAAAATTAAAGAGGGTTATAGTATTGTTCAACATGTTAGTACTCTTTTTTCTCTTCTTAATCAACTTGCTAAATTAAAATGTACGATTGATGATGATGATGCTAAAGCTATTTTATTAATCAGTATGCCGTCAAGTTTTGACAATATTATGTTTACCTTAACAAATTAAATCCAAGCCCAAGCTTAGACAATGTGATATCTTATTTAATTGATGAAGAGAAAAGAGTCCCTAAAATTTACTCAATTAGTGAGGAATCTACTTTGTTTGTCAAAAGAAAAACTAATGCTTGAACATGAAAGAATAACTCCAAATTTTTCTATTGTAACCAAATATGACACATTCTAGTGAATTGCATTCGACGTGTTAGAGATCTTATTGATGGCAAGTTAAAACAAGACAATTCTTTAATTGCTACTAAAAAAAAGGAAGAAAGATGTAATATTACAATGTGTGATCAAGAAAAGGAAGATATATATGTTCTCTAAAAATTAAATAGGTGGTATTGGAGGTTGGAGGAAATGGAGGTAGGAAAATTATCATCATATCAAGCTACATTCTCGCTCAATGGTGATTCCTTCCATGAGAAGCATTTGTTTCATATCTAGTCCCTTCAGGAGTAAGAGGGGGAATTCAGTGATTTGTTGATTTGTGGATAGTTGAATTCACAAACTTGGTGAGATGTTGTTCTATGGATAGCTAAATCCACAAGCTTGGTGAGTTGTTGTTGTATGGATAGTTGAATCAACAAACTAGCCATGGCTATTTGAGTTTGTCTTGATCTATAGTTTTGCAAGTGTGTAATTGTGGATAATTGAGTAATTCTTGATCCATAAATGGAGGTGTGTTACTATGGATAATAGATTTATTCTCGAACCACAGTTGGTTGGTGGTTTTGTTACTGTGGATAATTGAGTTAGTCTTGATTCATAGTTAGTTGGTGATTTTATTGTGAATAATGAAGTAAGTCTTGATTCATAAGTAAATGTTGGATAATCAGAAATTTTTCCTACATAAGAGGAGTTCGGTTGATGTCGATGCAAAGTTGGATAATCAAGACATTTTCCTTGATAGAGAAGTTTGGGTTGATGATGTAGACTTGGCTAATCAAGACATTTTCCTAGACAAAGGAGTTTGGGTTTATGTTGATGGAGTATTATGTTTTTTCTTTTTTTTTTTAATGTAAATATTAAGGCTGGGTTGTTAGGAAATTAAGGTTTACATATAATAATTAGTTATTAGGTTAGTTAGTTGGGTGGAAAGTTATTCTTGTAATGGGAAAATAATGGATTGATAAAGCCAATGTATTAGATGTAATGTTATGAATGAATGCAATCAAATCCTTCTTTATGTTTTTTATTATTTGCAATGTAAATTCTTAATATTTTTATCATGTTTTTACAATTCTATAGAAAAAAACCTATTGGTTAAATCATATCTAATAAATTTTAATGGTCAAGGTTTGACTATTCAAGTTCTAAGAAAGACAACGACCAAGAGCACCTTTTTTTATAACTAAAAGACCAATCTTACCTAATAAGACTACTTTTTAAAGTCTTGATTCCATGCCCAAAGAAATTTCCTAGAAACAATATTGAACTCCTTTAGAAACCTTTTACGAGAAGAAATAGACAAAAATATATAAATAAAAAAAGCCTAAATCACTATTTTAAAAAGGGGAAGACTCTTAGTAAAAGACAATCATACAAAATTCCAAAGAAACACACATTATAAACTTATTAGGAATCCTCTTCCAGTTAATTCAATTAGGGAGACCCATTGATAAAGGAATACCAAGTCAATCTAAGGGAATCTATGCATTTTTGAACTAAAAGATAAGATAAATTCTTTGTTGAATGGCCAATGAAGTATTAGAGAAATAAATATTTTATTGATCCTCATTAATCTATTAACCAAAACAAGCCAAAAGCTTATCCTTCATACTCATAAAAATGATAGCATCATAAGTTTTTGCTACACCCATTGAGGTGGTTACATCCAAAATTGAAGATGAGAATTTGAATCGAGACGTAAGATTTAAGAATTTGAGATTCTAGGATAGGGTAGCAAACCCTACATTTTAGTCTAATTGGAATATTTATATAGATTGATGTTTTTGTTTCATCCTAGATAAAAATAAACCTTTTGTACATATAGAAATTATTTTCTTGATATGCATATATGAGAGGAAAAATGGGTGGCCTTTAAAAACACCATTAGAAAATAAGATAACAAAGGGTAAGAGTGAATATGTTCCTTTCTAGGAGTTTCAAAACTAGATTTATTCAATCATGAACAAAATAATTAGAGTATAATAGAGGTGTTAGTAGCATGTTAATATAGAGATAGTAACATCTAATAGTTTAACTTGTAATTGACATTTTTTTTGGATATTTTATACTATTTTTATTAAATTCTCTCATTTATATAATAATTAGAATGGATTAAGGAAATTCCTTTAGATACAACCCCTAAATACATTACTAGAAACCTATGGCATGTTTATGAATAGGTAGCAATTATTATATGGAAGAGTTGACATTGGAAAAGGGTAAATTTGACTTTGAAAATAGAGCGATGAGGTGATGGATGAAGTCTACTATAGAGGATAGAGAAATATGCATGATCTAGGCTAAGATGGGCAATTCTTTGAGAATTGGATCACAATATTGTAAAATGAGTGAGATACATCATAATAGAGTGTTGAATTTGAGTTTTCAGTCAACAAGTGTAAAAAAAATAATGAATTAAATGTAAATTAAAGTTGATCATTGAAAGTGATAAAAATTGAGGCAATGTGTAAGGATATGCAATTTCCTCTTGTATAAGATGAAATGATAATAAAGTCTTGTAGCAAATTTGAATATATATATATATATATAAATTTAATAAACATACATGAAAATAAAAACCTAATTAGATGGTGGGATATTATCTTTTCTTATGAAAAAACTGTTTTATTCTTTTTGTAAAGAATTGAGTTCATTGAAGTGATTGGGTTGTCATTGTGGATAACCAACTTCAAATTCCTAAAGATGCATCTAATGTAGAAATATAAGTTGTGACTCTTGGAATTTTGTTAAATTTCTAATGTATAAATCTAAGTTGTGAATCTTGGAATTCCATTTTTGACACCTAATGTTGATGCCTAAGTTCTTTTAGACTTTGAATGGTGATATCTAAATTGAAAATCTAATAGACTTCTTATATTAATTTCTAAATTGTAAATTGTGAATATCTAAATAGAAAATTAATTGATATCTATTGACTCTTAGACTCTTCATGTTATTAACTACATTATAATAACTATTAATACTACTGCTAAAAATAAAGTACTATAATTGTAATCTTCATTGATTCAAACCAATGAGAAAATCTGATCTTATTGATATAAAATAAAATAAAAAATTATTTTCTTTAAAAATGACAATATATACACTTAAAAACATTAATTGTAAAAATGCAAGTCACTATATAATCTTACAAATCAACACATTGCTATTTTAAAACACATCTAAAACAGAGTTAAAAAAAGACCAGTAACAAGCAATATATTCTCTATTACAAATAGAGACACTTAATATTATAAAGATTTATAATTAAAGAGAGCACAATAATGAAACCATGTAACAATTGGTAATTGTAGAGTCTATCAATGTAGTTGTCTATCAATGTAAGTAGTAGTGCCAACGAGAAGTAAGCGAAGGGTGTGAGAAAGAGTTTGATAGTGTTGGCAAAGGAGTTTATTTCATTAATTGTCTCTAACTATCAAACCTCCAAGCTAACTAATAGCATTTTAGTTCTCTCTTATTTTTCCTTTTTCAGATATATATAGCTAGTTTTGGATTGATTTCATTACTAGCATTTAATGAAAACTAACTAAAGAGTACACTAGATGAATTATGATTATAAATGACTAGTAAAATTAGATGAAATTGTAGGTAAAACGATTAATGAAAGAGGGGACTTGAGAATTTAGAATTTTTTAGTTTAAGATAGGTCCATTGAGAGAACTTATAGAAGTTGTATATTCCGAGACAAGGTTGAGCATCATATAAATCAATTCTAAGTATAAGACAATTGGAATAACATCATTCATATTACATATATAATAAATGGATATATAATATTATATAATTTATAATCTCTGAGTGGAATAGTTGCAGGTATCTAAGTAAAATTCAGATTTGGAGCGTGCTCTTAATGTTTTGATTGTGGATGAACGAATTTCATATAAGCTCATAAACTTCGAAGCATTCAAAAAAAAAAAAAAGTATAGTTGTATGGTTGTATTATTCTTAACCACTCAGACCAGCCACATGTGACATTAACCTCAAATTCTTAAAAAAAATGAATGCAGTGAAGCAGTCAACTATGTATTGTTTCAATCTTCTTACCCCATAAAATTGTCATGTCACGAGTCTCGCTCGGAGAAGAAAAAAATGTGATATCGGTCAGCTACCATCCAAAACTTGTAATTCAATTTATAATCTAGTAAAACCTCCAACAGAGATAAAAGGATACTATATATATATATACATTATTTACAGCCTACGTATTGGTGCTTTGTCAACTATTGCTATATTACTTATATCGGTGCTTCGTCAACTATTGCTAAAATAGTTTGTGTGCATCTCATTTGCTTACGATTTAAAGCTAGCAGAACATTAGATTTAAAGCTAGCTAATCACAATAGGATTTAAAGTTAGTAAAATATTGGAATTAAAGTGAGTTAATTACAATAAAATTTAAAGCTAGCAAAATATTGAATTTAGAACTACTTAATAACAATAGGATTTAAAGCTAGCAAAATACTAGATTATGGCTACCCTAAATACAATAGGTTTTAAAGTTGCCAAAGCACCAGATTTAAAGCTAGCTGATTACAATAGGATTTAAAGCTACCAAGACACCAGCTTCATAGCTAGCTAATTACAATAGGATTTAAACCTACCAAAAACAATGGAAGCTAGCTAATTATAATAGGATTTAAAGCCAGCAAAATACCGGATTTAAAACTAGCAAAACACCAGATTTAAACCAGCAAAACACTGGATTTAAGGCTAGCTAATTACAATAAGATTTAAAGTTAGCAAACACTGGATTTCAAGCTAATTACAATAGGATTCAAAGCTAGAAAAACACCAGATTCAAAAAACACAGGATTTAAAGCTAGGTTATAGCCCAACTTTTGATGAAATTAAGTTTCCACTTCATATTAAAAACAAAAAAACTATTCCCAAGATAGCAGAAAAGAAGGTTCTGCAATGTAGATAACCGTCAAACACAAAGACAACAAAAAGAAGAGAAAGATCATTGATCAAAAAATAAAAAATTCATGTTCTTGATCCTTTATAATGTGATAAGATGGGCATTTCAATAATTGTTTTAGGGTAGGTAGAATGCGTTTATTAGAGCGAGAGGAGATTATTAGAGCGAGAGGAGAAAGATGTTCTCCATCCGTCCATATATTTTCTTTAAAAAGGGTTTTAAAGATCATTATCTAAACCTTCTGCTGTACGCCTGAGTATTAACAGACAGATAATGTGTTTGATCTTATAAGACACTAAGATATTATGAATAGACCATTTTAAAAAGTGTTAAACTATATACAATAATTTACAGTAATTGAAACAAATTCTCTATGTTATATGACAGCGAATCTTTCTTGGACTGCCTTAATTCCTATATTTGGTTTGAATTCATGAATAGAAGCTGTTGAATATCACGAACACAAATGGTTTTCCTTTGTAAACAAGCTAATTTCATAAACTTGGCAAGCATTTGATGTGCATTTGAGATTTAGGAAGGATAAAAATCTAACTTCATTTACTTCACATGTAGATCTGAAGTCTTCACATTCTAAAATCCATTCATGGAACAACGACTAAATGTGAAAAAATAAAATAGTATTATCACAAAAGTAGCTCGTTATTGTCATATTATTAACTGTTAAGTTTTTTTGTATGTTATAATGGTTGTTCATCTATGGCATGATGCAAAAGAGAAAATAACATTTGTCACTTTTATCTAATCAATAGCTTCAGTATTGGTATGCAACTACAATGAGCTTCTTTGGCTTCACTGGTTTAACTTTTATATCTAAATTGCAATGGATTTATGATTGCATTACAACTAAATGCCTAACAGCCTTAGTTGCTTCATTTAGATGATACAGATGTACATCGAAGAGCTTATACAGCTGATGCATTGTGGTCAATGTAGCAGATGTTCAATACCATATTACAGAAGAATTCAAAATACCTTATAAGCAATTCAATAGGGTACAGATAATATACTACTACAGAAGTGTGATCAGAAATGTAGCAGGGACTGGGAACTTATGACGGACCAATTTGGAATTCGAATAACAAAATAAAAATAAAGAATACACAAAATTGTTGAACTGTGTCGTCTATTTCCATGGAACCATTCAAACTGATGAACTAAAGGAAAAAACTGTTTGGCCACTGTAATAATAATTAGATAGAGTTGATTATGAACTACCAAATTTAGTGTACTCAGTATCACAGTGGAACGCAATCCTCAACAAGGAATCTGCAATTTTAATAGAAAATCTTTTGACATTTCTAGACCAATTGCTAACGTAAGGTCTTCTCTCTGAAACGGGGTCCAAATTTGGAGGGTTTTGCCATTTGACAGTTTCAGTAAAGTCCTGTCAGTCCCGAGACTAAGCTTAAGCTGAAAGACATATATTTGTGATTCCATGAAATTCGAATGTTAAGAGAAATAAAGCTATAAGGCATCGTATTTGTGATTCCACTTAATTAGAATGCAAATATTTTTCACACAGGGATTTGATGGATTAGGAAAACTAGAGAATCTGAGGCCAATATGAGCAACAAACTAAAAAATTTCTAATGTTCACACTTAGATGTGGATTGAAATCCGATTGATATAAAGAGTTGAACGAAACTGTGCTTGAAATTGAACACAGCTTCTAGGATAATAATTTGAACTTCTGCAAAATGTTTTAGCACTAAAACTTGCTATTACTAAGCTTCTGAGAAGAATAAAATCTCCCGCTTGCTGCTACTCCAGCGCACCTTTGAAGTTAGACGTCCTAATAATAATTAAAAAAAAAATCATACAAATGTAAACCTCACCAACTCCAACATCAAATTGCTAAACATTGGACAGTAGAAAAAAATTAAAGATACAAGACGAAGGGACTGCAACGCTGCTAAAATTGAATGTATTGCTTTTTAGTACAGCTAAATGTAGAAAGTAAGTTACAAAGCTGTAGAAACCAACAGACCCAGAAGAAGAGATTAGACATAAGAATGCATACAGTAGAAAACAATGAACCAGAAGACATTATAGTCATGCATTAAAATTCTGTTCCGTATGTAGAGTTTAGATGTTAGGCTATTTGTGATAATCTCTGCTCTTTGTCAGGTTCTCAACCATACTTTACATAAATGCTTACTTAAATAATCTCCAAGCTCAATAAATTATGCAAACTATTTAAATTTTCATTTCCTAACTTCAAAATATTCCAATCTTCAGGCCCTGTATAAGCCCTATTTGTGGATGTTAAAACACTGGTAAATTCGTATACACTGTTGTTCAGTACCACTTGGTTTTCTTAAGCCTGGTAATTTCGTATACTAATACAGAGAATAATTAATGGTGGAGACATAAGCCTGCGCAGCTCACAATCATAATCATCGACATCATGGTTTCGAGTTCCAGATATTATTAAAAAAAAAAGGGGCAGAAGAAATCTGCAGCTATTTAACATTTCACAGTCCCAAGAAAATTACTTAAAGAAAATCAAGCAACGAAATTAGAGTGGTGTATTCTCCACTCACAGAAGCCACATCCACAACATTTCAGAAGATAGGAAATTTGAATTAAAATTAGATCTAACAAGTTTTACAAAGGATTAACGAAAACAAAAGAAACCTTTTCATTAGACCTGAGATGCAGCAGCAAGTAAGCTAACAATATGTTTTTCTTCTGGCTCATGTTCAGGCCGGTGATCACCCAATCACCACGAAACCCAACCTGAAAATAAAAATGAATAAACCACAATACAACTCTGGGTTATAATTTGTACATAAATCTCCTTCATTTTTTTGAGTTATTTGAATTCGCTGACCTTACAAAGGTCATGAAGGGCAAAGGGCAACAAGGCAAGGCAGCCGATTGACCGGCGGTTTAAAGGAAGGCTCCTCTGGGCGGCGGTTGTGCGTTCTGACAGAAAGGTACTACACATACGGAGGCGGGCGGGCCTGAGCCCAGGCATAAACGTCATGAGGCAGTTGGCCGTTGGTCAGCAGATTAGGAGGGACGTTATAGATGGGCATGTTAACAGAGGGATCCGTCATCTGCTGAGCCTGCGAGGCCGTCAGACCCGAGGATTGAAGCGAAGGACCGCCCGCGTTCGGGCCCTGCAACTGCATCGGCGGTTCCTCCTCGTCCAAAGGAAGCCTTTCATAGGTAGCATTTATAAAGGTAGCAGCGATGACCACAACCGGTCCGGAGGCCAGAAGTGCGCCCACCACGCTCCCTCCCACAACCTGGCCCTGCCCACCCGAGAGATAAATGGTCAGACCCGTGGCGCCGGGCGGCGCGGGTGGAGGCAGAAAGGCGCCGGAGAGAGACAAGATCTCGAACCGCCCGTGCAGAGTGACGATCGCGTTGGGCGCCGTTGGCTGGCGCAGGGTCACGTTGGTCACCGTTCCACTGCCGCTCAAAATACAAATACCGCGCTGCCTTCTCCGCGCAAACGTCGCCACGCTCTCCACAACATCACACCCGTTGGCGATTTCCAGAACATGAGCGCGCAGTGCGTTAGCGCTGTCGCGCGTAATAATTATCGGCGGTTTCGGCTTATTCTTGGAGCCCGGTGGCCGCCCGCGCGGTCGCCTGTTGCCTTCTCCGCCCTCGCCCGAGTGCTGCCCGTCGTCCTTATTGTTATTGTTATTGACAGTATTACTGTTTTCGCCCCTACCGCGTTTCTTCAGCCCGCTGTTGCCGCTGTTCTCGTCTTCCGAAGTATTCTGCAGGTCCCTGGATTGCATACCGTGGGCATGAGCAGAGGCGTGCCCATGACCCGGGCCTGGTCCATGGCCGGACGCCCCGCCGGGATCCACACCCGGCATGCCCACATTCCCTGCCCACCACCGGTTAGCCAGTTCTGCCTTTGAAATTCACTTCTACAAACTAAAACCAACCCCTCTCCTATCCTCCTCTCTCTTCCTCCCACTAATTCCCTTGCAGAATAATTTTAATTATTCCTTGGAGTCTCAGTACACTAATTTAATTCCATGTTAGGGTAGGACTACATTGACTGTCCACCGTACCCAGGATCGAAACCGAACCGGCATCCTTCGACTACCAGTTGAATTTCTGCCCAGGTATAACAAGCCTGCCTGTGGCGTGCGTTGGAGGAGCCTTGCGCTTCGCAAGCTCAGAATCTCTCAAATTTTTCCCGTGCCCTCATGTCACAGGTTCGACTCTTGCCAGACTCAAAATCCCATTGATCTCTCTCGCCCAGCAGCAGGAATAAGAGACCAGCACCCCCGACCTATAAGTAAAAAAATTAAAAATAAAGCATCGTGAACGGGACAAAACAAATAAAGCCCGAGTTCAATTAAAAAAACAAAAACCACTCGTTCTGGCCCAATACCATGGTTTTTTTAAGGTTGTTTGGTTCGGACAGAAATTAGGGTTGTGGCAGTGGGGCAGCCTGCGCGTGGGCAAGTGGGGCATGGGCCGCGTTCTTGTCTCTTTCCTCTCCTCCTCCTCGACTCCCAACGCTCTCTAATCTCAACTATCTCCACTTCTACCTCCACAACTACTCGAGCCCCTAAATATTCATCCATTTTTTAAACACCTCGCCCTGCATCTAACACTAAACTACTCGAACCCCTACATATTCTCTCTTTTTTAAACACCACTTTCTCTGCTGCCCAATAGGGTTCACTTCTTTGTTTATTCACTCTTTTCTCTCTTCATCTTAATTCATAAAATATCTGTATAAAAATATCTATAACACCTTTGTACAACTATAGAGACTCTATTCACTCACTGTTTTCCACTTTCATGATTTCTAGCTCTCCATTACAGAAAACCCAACAGCATATATTCATTTAATTCCCATTTTTATATACAGTTGTGTCATAGAATAAGTCACTTCCAACTGCACCTAGCCAACCAGCCGTCTTATGGCATGACATACCTACATATGTTTATTTGATTTAGAAGTTAGCTTTCCGCCATCACATGTGAAATGCAAGGCTTGGGATCAAGCATGAATTGGAGTTTATGAATAAAAAATTGTTAGCCATGTCACCAACAGCTTCTTCTCTCTCCACAACAAATTATGTGGGTATCTGAGAAGCTTCCTTTTAAAATTTTCTAAGCTCTGGGTCCTGTAAGTCAATACAGTGAAAAAGCATTTAAATGTGTAAAATAATTGTTAAATGCTTAAGGGATCTTACAGGACACCTCGCATGCGGTCCCCTCCCCCGAGGCTTGATGGATGCTTTGTTTGTGTTCCCCCTTCCCTTGT
The DNA here is from genome assembly GCA_007258455.2 of Sequoia sempervirens. NCBI lineage: Eukaryota > Viridiplantae > Streptophyta > Pinopsida > Cupressales > Cupressaceae > Sequoia > Sequoia sempervirens. Next base: position 67,432,808 of record VDFB02049217.1, read on the forward strand.
CATGCTCGTATGTGAGTTGAAATCATGATCTCATCAAAAATAGTTAAAAAATAAATAACGAGCCGTTAAAAAGTGAAGAAATTAAAATATATTCTTTGTTAAAATCCTGTGCTCCTCATTGCAAATAGTTTTTGTAGATGTGATTTGGAAAGCTGAGTAAACAGTAAGGCAAGTTGATGAATAACTATGAGGCATTTGAAATTAATTTCAAGTTCTCTTTTTCTTAGTGGGATTAGTTTGGGTTCCTGTTGAAGTACAAAGAAGTTTTAGGTGTTTTCTTCTATTCATCACTGTTTCTTTCTACCTGTGACCAATGTTTTTTTCTTCTGAGCTTCATATTTACCCTTCATTCCCCTCCATGATACAAATATACTGAAACCATGTAAAATCTGCAAGGGCAGAGGACCTTCTTACCCTTCAAAGATTGATGCAGGTGTAACAACTCTTATGAAAAGGGGTCAATTTGGGCAGGCATATTCAAAAATTCTTGAGTGGGCAATACTTAATGAAAGAGAATTACTTTCTAAGCAGTACTGTATTTAAATATGATACAAAAAGAATTCTTCATGTTTATATTCTTACTTGTTTCTTTGAAATCTTTTTAATGTTTTATTTTATTTGAGATAATATATTGTTCTACAACAATGAGATATTTCAACTTTCTTTGTCAATCTTTACAATGACTTGACAAATCATACTATTAAATCATGTTTTAGTTTAAAGATAAAATCTCTTTTCCAAGAAGTTAAAGATAAAGACATTTGTAAGTTGAGGATAATTATTTTCAATCTTATATTATAAATTTATAGTTGAAGACATGATTGTTTTGAGTTTAAAATATTTATAGATATGGTATAATCATAATTAATTTTTTAATTAAAATCCAATTTTAACTTTTTCATATAATAGTTAATAGATATCATAGAAATTTAAGAAAATATCTTAACTATAATTATATTTTAAAAAATTGTTCAAATATTTCTATAAATATTTTTAGAATACTTAAATGGAAAAAATATAAATTCAATGTATAAATAATACTGTTTAAGCTATTTTTTCTTATTATTAAATTATAAATTGTATATGTTAATAATGATAACATTTATTATGGTAACAATTAGAGTACACTATCAAATATGTAAATGATTTAAATTAATATAACAACTCTTTTAAATTTTAAATAATTTGTGAGATGAAATAAGAATAAGAAATTTTGAAAAGGACAAGGTAAGATACATTTTGTTAAGATCAAATATATTAAATTCAACTAGGATATCTAAATAGTATTCAACATTACACATAAAAAATAAATTTTCAAATAAATTACAAACTAATCATACCTATTCATAAATTTAGAGTTGAAAAACATTCCTCAAATTATACAAATATAATGTTGTTTTTTATATTTTTCCTTTACTAGGAAAATTTTCAAATAACATAACAAAATAGAATAATTATAAGAATAAATGACAAAAAATAAAGATCTAAATATAAAATTTGTTAATGAAACAAAAAAATTTAAAAATTTTCATATTTTTAAAAATAAAATAAAATATTAAATTAATCACATTTTTACAATTAAATAGAATTTAAACATTTTAACAAATTTGGTTGGTTTATTTACTAACTATAAAATATTTCCATAAGATAATTTGAGAATAACGAAATATTTAAAAATATAATTAAAAGAAATTTTGATTGATATAGAAATTGAGAAAATAATTATAAAAAAATATTTAAAATACAATAAATATTGTTTAATAAAAATAGATTACATGAATACAAAATATACATAAAAAAATCATTTATAAAAATACTATTACATTATAAATATAAATCTAAAACATAAAAGTATTGGTCACTACAAATACATGTTGTTAATGAAGAATAATCCATATCATAGACAAATTTATTTAAAATAACATTATAGTCATACTTGTTAAATTTATTGCACATTATTGTATACCAACCAAATCAATTTTAATATCACTTAAAGATTCCAAAAAACACCATACACTGTAATAGTAATGTTAGTGGTGGATTAAAATTTAATTATGATGCTACATAGTAGAAATATAATATGAACTTTGAGGAAAAAATCTAATGGCAAGGAGGTTTGGGTGCAAAAAGTTTCAGGAAAAATTTCTTGCACATTCTTTTATGTCAAATTAGAAAAATTAGATATAGGAGAAAGAGAAACCATGGACTAATCTAACTATAGAATATTTTTAAAACATCTCTTTGAAATAACAAGTAAAACTATCATATAAAGGTAAGTCTTCCTAAAATGCTTTATAGATGCTATTAATATATCTTAAAATAGCATGCAAGAGTTATATCGTCCCATAAGAAGGGTTGTGGTAGTGTCTCTACAATTCATTTAGAATCCTTAAGAAGATATAGAAAATATCAATCCCTTCCTCTCAAGGATAGTAGTAGGATAATGTGAGGTATAATAATTGTGGAAACATGACATATTTGATCTATGTAGAAAATAAAATATGGAGGTAAGTTACTTATTTCTTCTTAAAGGTTAGTTTTTTCTCTTTCTATTATTTTTTTTCTCTTTCTATTATCTTTCAAAATGAAAAAATATAACCTAGCATAATATGTATGGGAGAATAATAATATTGACACCAAAATAGTTTCTTGGAAATTAGGTTGTTCTAGTGTTCTAAGAATTAGTTACCAAGAATCTAAATGGATGTTCTTATATGGGAGGTTCTTCTAGAATACTAGTACATATCAGTTAACTAATCTTTATAGGAAAGAAACTAAGAGAAATAGTGGAGATTGATCCAAACACATTGTAAAAGTCTAAGATAATATTGAAAAGATTTGAGACAAGATTGGATCTTCCATTAACTAAATTCATTTTTATAAGAAAAAAGAGAATTCCATCTACAAGAAGTAAATTATGAAAAAATTTAATTCAATTTTTATAAGTTTCACAATATAAGGAAAATATAAAATTAATGTATTAGTAGTACAATAAAAAGGAGAAGCTAACTCTATAGAAATGTGGTAGGAAAATTCTACTTATCTAGGCCTTGAGGAAAAGTTTCATAAATTCTAGGAGCCATGATTGATTATATTTAATGATTTTTCTTCTACTAAATGGAATAATTTTAAGGAAAAAAGGTATATGGAAACCTTGAGAATGGTCTCTATTTATGACTTATGAAATCATAGGAAAGACAAAGATTCAAGGAAATTTAACAAGGAAGAAGGAACCTCACTAGATCAAAATCGTGTAGCTGAAATATTTTTAAATCCTTAGGTGGTATCTAAAAAAATAATTAGCAAAAAAACTCTTTTAGTGTAAATTCTAAGAAGAAAAGTGGTAGAAAATTAAAATATGAGAAATTAAGGGATGAAATTAGTTAAGAAATTAGAGCAATAATGTGCATAGTTATTGTGGATCTTCTATTGGGATAATAGAAGAGAATATTAGGTACATCTCTACATAGTTAAATGTTCTCTTATGGAATGTTAAGGTCATAAGTTCCCTTAGCAAACAAATCGTATTAAAAAAATATTCTTCTAGATAGGAAAATAAATGTTATTATGACACTACGAGGAAGCAAAGTGGGTGAAAACAACTTTCTATGATAATATTGAAGGGAGTGATGTAAATATAACTTTAGTTTGTTATATTAAATAAAGAAACACATGCATAAATTTATAAAAATATAACCATGACATGGTGATTTATGTGGGAAATTTTCTTTTAGGAGAAAAAAAAACACACTCCAAAAACCCTACACAATGTGCATTTTAAAATCTAAAAGAGATTAGATCACACTTTCAATAAAATTATTTATAGAAGTATTTCACAAGAAACTAAACTTAGAATAATTTTGTAGTATTCCAACAAAATCTATATTCCCACAAAACACTAATATAAAATACAATTTATTTAGTATTACTTCTTACAAACATATGACCAAGTTGATTTTTTTTACAAAACCATGTTCCAAACCTTTCGAAATATGGATCCCAATTTGTGCTTCAAAAATCCAACAATTTTAAAGATTCTAGTAAAATTACTAAAGCTAGTAAGTCAATTGATCACATGTAATTTTCAATTTGACCCACTCAACATAGGAACCTATGTCATCATAATAAACCATCTCAAAATAGGAACTATATGAAAATAATAAATTAATTCATATATGGTCAAGATTCTAAAGAAAATCTGTCTATTCTTAGCTCTTACTTGTCATAAGATTCCCTCATAACTTTTCATAAAATATCACCAAAGAGAGGCTCTCCAAATTTACTAAATATATTCACCTTATAATAGTGTATAACTAATGCAACAAAGTAATAACACATGCCACCAAATTCCTTGCACATATTTCAATGACCCATTTTAGGTAGATCACAAAGTTTAAATTAAAAATTAAAAGCCAAATAATCACAAGAAAGTATTGAATAATAAATAAATAATATTAGGACATTTTCAAAGTTTTGATTAGATTAAAACTGGAAGGGCTAGTACCCATTACAAAATAGCTATAGAGTCAGATGAGGAACTCATGAGAAGTGAGAAACCAAAAAAGCCTAAAACAATAACTAAAGCTTAAACAATTCAACCAAGAAAACAACAAACAAAAGAACACAGAGTCGTGACCAGCATAGAACCATAGGACACTTATAGATCTCCTAAAAACTTGAGACCAATGATCACATTACATTCCTGAGATAGAAATTGGAGCTTCTTCTCAAAAGTCACAAGCCTTACTGAATGGCATGAGTATTCACTAAGACATCGTGAGACAAGGTATCCACCATTTTACCCTTCTTATTCTACATATGACCATCCTTTGGACCATCCACAACCCATTTCCCCTGACACTTCCTTAATTCATCCTTAAAAACCTGAAAGATGAGGGCATTGTTCTTCATAATTTCTTTACTTTAATCAATGATGACCCTAAGCATTGCATGGCTTTCTCCTAGTTCTAATGGGTAGCACCAATCTCAGTTAACAAATTATTTTTTTCTTCCTTAGTACCAACAATCAAACACAAATCTTCTAGCTCCTTTCTCCACCTTTCCCACTTCTCGAATGACCTGGCCAAAGAGGCAATCATGTCCGAGTGCTCCTTGTTCTCCACCTCCGCTGGCCACCAGACCTGTTGCTTGAGAACCTTACCTCTAGAATTTGGATTCTTTCTCTAGCCATGATCAACTCTAGCCAAAAATCCACTTCGTGATATCCTTCTGGATGTTGATTGTGAGAATAGGTTTAGTTCTAGTCTCCACCAAATTGATGCATAGGTTGGGAGAATTTTGAGTCTTAGGGTTAGAAACAAGGGGGTGTTAGGAACATCAGATAAATTTGCATGAGAATAAGAGTGCAAAGGAGAGTTGTCTAGGTTGGGATACCATGACTCATCATTTTAGTTGTCAGACTCCACTGACCTAGAAGTAGAAATAGGTGTGGATTCCAACAAAGGGGTGCATTTGATGGGGTTAGTGGGGGTTTTTCATTCATAGGGACTTTACTCCATGCCTAGGTGCTATGGTAGATGGCAGGAGGGGTTTCTTATAGAGTAATAGAGGGGCTGGGGTCCACAGAGGGATTGGTCGGGTCATGAATGGTCAAAGTGTTCTTTCGAATAGTATCAGGGGAGGGAAGCATTGCATAATGAAACTTATAGACATGATAAATAAGGCCCTAGTGGATGGGTAATGTCTTACATTTAGCTTGTACACTTCTAATAGATTGCTCAAGTGAGGATAGAAGCCAAAAGGGGAAGTTAATTTTGACATTATACCTAAGATTATCAAGCATAGGGAAAAGATGAGCATGGAAGTTGCGGAAACTCCCTTCAAGCATAACATAACTCATGAGGACTTTAAAAAAATTTCTCCAGACACCAGGCAAGTCCGCATGGTTAAAGCCATTCTACAATCTATTCATCCTCTTGACCTATTTCAAAAAATATTTCATGTCTTCTTGGTAATGGCTTTTGGACTTTCAAGGAATGCAAATCCCTTCTAGAGAGAACCTCGTCACCTTTGCAATTAGCTTAGTAGTCACCATGAAGGAGACCCCTCCAACAATAACAGTTTCGTCCACCCAATAATTAACGAACTCCAAAGAAATCTTAGGGTCATTCCCTAGCATCCCCTTTGCAAACAAATCCAACTTTCCCTATTCCAAAATGGCCCAAACCTCATTTTCTTGCTTCCATCCATTGTATTTGGTGGGTTCATCCTAAACCAAATCGCCCCCCATAGCTAAAATCATAAATTTCAAAGCAAGGTAACACCAATTGTAGAAATGGCTATATGAAAACTAGAGCCACAAGTAAATGTAAATATGAAAAGATTGATTAGCGGGCTTATGTTTCCACAATTGAAGAGCATGGAAACTATCAATAAGAGCTGACATCGTATCCATCTCAATCTCATTTGGATAGTACTTTAGCATCATGTTGAATTAATTCAACCACCTAACTTGGGATATGGAGGATATTATCCCATATTACTAAATTTGGAGTAAAAGATCTAAGATTTGCTAACACATCAACAACTTTATTGTTTCTCCTATACATGTGAATAACTCTACAATTCCCAAGAGAAATCATGAGATTGCAAGATGAGGCCACAAGGTCCTAGAGTGTCCAGAAGGGAAAGGCTTTCCCTGTCAACATAAGAGTCATGTTTTTTGAGTCCCCTTCAATAACCAAGTTTGAGAGCCCTACTTGTGTGGCAATTTGTATGCCATGGAAGGCCACCGCCACCTCAAAAAAACTAGATTATTGAAACCCCAAGTTTCTAACATGTGCCAAGATTCAATTCCCCTTGTGGTCATGAATGACCCCACCCCACCTTCCCAACCTGGGTTAGGTTTGGCCGAGTCATCAAAGTTAAGCTTCGGCCAACCAGGCTCATGAGGATAGGAAATTTTCAAAGTTGAGATACATAATTTCCCAACATTCTCCCACTTTTCAAACACCTTGGAATAACCAAAGGGAAATATACCTTAATAATCATCATGTAATCTAAATGCTAGGGGTAGACTAGCCCATAGAATCTTAACATCACTACACTTCTCTATTTCATTGGCTTGGTTACCGAATCTATAAATTTTTTGAAGGTTTCTACCTTCTCTAATATAAAAATTTCATCTTCAACCATATATCCCACAAAATGATACTACACACCTATGTGCTTGGTTTTTTCATGAAATGTTGGATTCTTTTCCAGAAAACTTACACGTTTACTATCACAATAAATAGCTACTACCCCTAGTTCATCCTAATATCCTAACATAATATATTAATCTTAATGGATTATTTATAGGAATTAGTTAATATCATAAATAAGACTTTCTAGTAGACAACTTCAACATGTCCTATCGTTTACTCATCCAAATTATTGTACCACACAATATAGTAGAGTTATAGGAATTGGTGGATCCTTTTATATCAACATCACTTGCTAAGTTTAATTCCATAGATAGCATGAATATCAAGATAATTCGTTTATCCTATAAAATTACCATCATAACACAAATAACACTTCAAAGTACCTCAAATAATTGAAGATTCTCATAATAGCATCCCAAATAATCCATCAAGGATTAGTCATAAACCTACAAAGACCTCCAATTTCTTAGGCAATGTCTAGTCTACTATAAACCATGTCATACATTAGACTTATAATTACACTTTGGTAAGACACTCTACTCATTTCTTCTAGATAAGGAGATGTAGGAAAATATGTAATAAATAACTTCATTTCCAATATCACATGGAGACACAATATTCTATATAATCCTACATGTTAAAACAATATCAAACTAAATTGACATAATTTAGAAAATCCATAGCATTATATTCTCTCTCTCTTTTTATTTTTATCCCAAGAATGAGCTTTCGTACACCTAAGTCCATCACGAATCTAATTGGAAGTTGAGACTTTGTTTTTTAAACCATTTTTTTCCCTTTACAATTAACATATAATATAATCAAAACATATAAATCAATAATCAAGAAATTGTCACCATTTGATTTATAATAATTTTTTTTATCTAATTTATAATTGTTAAATCCCTAGTTCAACACATATTTATCAAAATTTCGGAAATACATTCTAGGACTCTCTTTTGAGCCATACAACAATTTCTTCAATATTAAAATTTGATTTTCTTTTACCTTTAACCATGAAATTATCTAGTTATGTCATAACAATATCTTCATGCACACCATGAATGAATGTAATTAAAGCATCCATTTATTTGATCTTTGAGTCATAATTTCTAGCAATAAAAAATGAGAATCTACTAGATATTATGTTTGAAATAGTAGAAAAAACCTCATTTCAATCCACCTCATTTACCTTGGAGTAACCTTTAGAGAACAAAAAGACTTTTTCCTTCCCAAAACTATGACCTAAACTAATATTCTTTTTGAAGTCCCATTTTCAACCAACATATTTGTGTCTTTTAGGCAAAGATGTCAAGTCTTGTGTATCTTCTATAAATCTATCATCTCTTCACCCATAGGAATTTTCTATGAATTTTTCATTCATATATAATGCCTCTTGTATAGATTTGGATTCATCAATAGTATTAATAAAATGTATACATATGGACAATCATTAGGTAAACATTTTTTTGGAAGTTGTCTATGCCTTGTAGACCTTCAACAAGCTGAGTTGGAGGTTCTTTCTCCTAGTTTTAATATTCAAATCTTGAAGGGATCTCCTCAAATTATTTTCTAAATTAGGACCTAAACTCAACTTTCTTAGGTATATAGTAAAGTTTGATCACATCTTTCTATTCAATTTTTTCTTCCTACAATACAATAGAAGAAGACTTATTTTCTGTAAAAACCAAATTTCTAATGTATATTGCATTTTATGCAAAAAAATACCAAATATCATAGCCTCTAACATCATAACTATAAATGATGAAGATACACTCCATATCCTTATCCAAATTTATTCACTTCTCCCTTGGCACATATACGTGTATGCCTCATAGCCAAAAATTCTAACATATCTCAATGTTTGGTTTTAGCCAAACTATGTCTCCATACACATTTTTTATCCTTGGCCCAAAACCTTGTTCCAAACTAGCTCCATTAAGAATAATCCTAACCTTGTCCATCAATCTCATCTTGAATTTTTGCAACTCCATTCTACTATGAAGAATATGGAGTTGTCTATTATTTTTAAATGTAACAATCCTTAAATAATGTTTCAAAATATTCACCACCATTTTTAGTCCTTAAAAAAAATTATTTTCTTTCTAGCATGTAATTCTATCATTAGAATTTAAATTTTGTAATTTGATTAAAAAATTTCAATTTAATCTTTTGAAAATAAACACATGTTCTTTTGCTATAGTCATCATTAAATGTAACATAATAAATATATTTCACAATCATAGAAATTTTTCAATAGCACCAAATAAATTAGATTAAAAATCCCATAAGATTTATGATTACTTGAGTAAAATTTAATGTAATTTTATTTTCCATATCAATGCTCATGAAAATCAAATTTTAGATTAGAATCAATCAACCCTCCAACTAGGTTTTTATTATCCAAGATTTGTAAACTCTTCTCTCTTCTATGTCCTATTATTTCTTTCCATAACATTATATTTTATTTTAGGTAACTTATATTCAATAGGAAATACCCTTAGTTACCCAAAAACTATGATCATCTATTGAAGAAGATGTCATCTCTTTATCCAATGAACTAGATATTTTCTTAATAGAATTAATATTATACTCAACTATGTGTGAATCAAGATGAAACAAGGTTCTTAATTTACTACCTCTAGAAATCACCATAACAACTGTCAAAATTTGAACACCTTCTTTGGACAACAAAACTTAAACACCCACATATATTAATTTTGTCAAAAATAGAATATTATCTCGTAATCCTATGATATGAAAATACCATAAAATCCACTAACTCTACTATGAAAATATTTTATTTTAATTCTACTACAACCAAAAATATGTAAATAACAATTACCACCTAAAATTATGCCTTACATTTTTTGTATGTTTCATGTACTTTTATAAAAAAAAGTTTATTTGAGGTCATATAAAAGATGCATCTAGGTAAATAAACATTTTATTCTCACATGAAAATATTTCCAAAGTTAAAATGAATGCATCTTCATCATCCTTGTAAGATTCTAAAACAACAAAAATAGGGGCTCTCTATCTTTGAGGAGATAGGGTTCCTACTTCACACTCTTGTCTCAAGGAAACCCTAAATATCTCAATCTAAGAATGTAATGAGGGGAAGAGATCTGCTAATGGTTGTCTTAGGGTATGACTAATGACTAAAGAAGGGTTCACCACCAAGCTAGGACTTGGAAAGTGTAATAACATGTAAGATCTAATTATGAAACTCAATGATATACAAGACTACAATAAATGACCTAGAAATGAATTAAATATGGAATAACAAATTGAGAAAACACAGAGGTGCACTTGGAAACTTGAATGTACTCGGAACAAGCTCTAAAACTCTAAAAATAAAAACTTTACGGTACATTAGGACTCATACGCCAGGTTGGGCATATTAGTCCTAGTCTAGGGTTTGGGTGAAATCACAATACTATCTCTCACTTTTTTCCCAAGATGAACATTTACATCAATAATTTTAACTGAATCTTCATCTTCTAAGACCTATAGCATCTAAACCATTAAGAATTTGAAGATGATGCAAACTAGTGATTTGTGGAACTCTATGTGTATAGGTTTTAAATATATATATTTTAAAAAATCTCAAAATAAATCATGAATCTTTCAACATCTCCTTTAATAAATAGTTTTAAATAGAAAATAACATTTTTAGAAAGTAACATTTGTGTCGTACAACATAATTTTTTTCTATAAAGGATAAAATTCTAATTTTTGAAATATAGACTCTCAACATCAAAATCTAGGGAAAGGATATTTTTCCATAGTTTTTTGTGACATATATCATTTTTAATTAATTTTTGAAGTTACTGTAACTATAATTTGGATATGCATGCGTGTCATACAACCTAACTTGTTTTTGAAAAGGAAAAAATAGGTTTTACAGGGACCTGAAACCATAGAGTTTAAACACCAAAAGATAAACAGAAAAAGTACAAACAACCAGACAGCTGTCCCAAAAAGGAAACGACAGCACCAAGAGACAACAAGGCCCAAAAAAAGGACCACCCAAAAAACCAAAAACCAAAAACACCATATAATTTGGATATGCATGTGTGTCGTACAACCTAACTTGTTGTGTATATATAAAAATCCATTTTTCCTTTCTTTAGTGAAACAAGGACATCAATACCTAGGGGAATGGTATTTTTTGAATTTTTTCTACAATGGTTTACTATTTTTCAACCTTTGTAGAACAAAGAGCTTGATGTTTGGAGAAAAACCTATGTTCAGTAAAAATAAAAAATTAAATACAAAATAAAATTAAAAAATATCAAAAGTATACTTGTTGGAAAGCTTGTTTCAAGGGATACAATCTTGCAAAAGGTAATTTCTAAATGATATTTTTTAATCCATCAAAAGGTAAAGAAAATGTGTTTTTTTCTAGCATTTTCATAGGTGGGAAGGATACTCCATTGTGGGTATGATTTAATACTAGAGAGGTTCTATCCAAGGGGGTTTGATCTAAGGGGGTCTTACCTATCCCTCTTCAATTAAAACCCTTTAAATGGAACCTCTCAAGGCTAAATCATTATTTTTTCTAAAAAAAGTGATTTCAAGCAAAAATCAACATGTCCCAAAAGTGAAACACACTATTGTGGCAACACCTATTTCTAGACTAAAATAGGAATCTGGCAATGTTGACTTTGGATCTTCATAAATCTAGAAAATTTTCTATACTAAGACTCATATGCCACTTGTGGCATATCAATCCCATTCTACTTTTTCAAAATTTTAAAGTCTAGATCTACTCTCTAATCCTTGCTCTTCCTTCCCAATCTAATTTTTGGATCTGAACCTATAAAAATGCCTGTAAAATAAAATATAGTGTTGATTTTTCTTATGGGGGGTTTTCCTTGGTCAAGCCCCTAGTTCGGTAGTTACACCTTAATAGAAACAATGGATCTTGAATGTAAATTTGAAGATAAACCCTAACCTTAAGTGTACAATCTAAGATTAGGAAATCTAAAATGCAATGCAACCCTATCCTAATGTGCTAGAATAATATGCATGATTGAAATATGAAGATGAATGATTCACTTTTGGGAGATCCCTAATCACCCTAATAAGCCATAATAATGTATGTACCTTCCTTTAGGCTAAAATTAGAGTGATAATGTCGATATTGGCATGGTGTGATGGTTTATAGGTGGCATTTTTGTTCTTGCCACCAAGGTTCAAACCCCGTTGGGGTGGTATTGTTGAATGGTTGTATCCGGTTAATAGCTCCGGTCAAAAGCGTTTACCCCTTGAAAAAAGAAAAGTAGAGTGATAATGGAGGATGGAATCACTAAGGAAAAATTTCATTAAGCTTGGCTTGATGGCTAGTTGCATCTCCCCAACCTAGAATCCATCATGATTAACCATAGGCAACCATAATCAATCATTGAAAATGCTAGATCTTGAATGAAAGTGAGCTTGAAGACCTAAAAAAAAACTATAATGTTGCTCTAAGACTTCAACTTTACTTTCTACTTGCTCTTGAATGCTCTTTTGAAAGAATGCTTGAGTGCTTGTGAATGCTTAGATCTTGAATTTCTTTGTATAGATGAAAACAATGTCTTGAAAGCTTGTTTATATAGGAAACACACCTAATTTACCATTATTTAGATCTCAAAGGCCGACATCAACCAAACTTTTGAACTGAAAACTTGAATTTCCCACTCAAACCCAAAAAATGGGCCACACATAACTCATACCCCACTTATGGAATATGGGTCCCACCTAGGGGGACTCATACACCCAAGGTGGCCTATGAGTCCCACCCTAGGTTTTTGGGGTGGTCCAATGATGGGTTGTTACAAAATTTAATAATTTTGTTGATTTTATCAGGATTTTAGTTGAAATAATCCTTGAGATCCAAAATAAAGGGTCTTAGGGGCCTATTAATGATGTCTTAAAGGGGACACGAATGCAAGGGTACCAAAATGGGTCCAAATTAAGTAAGGAATTGTACCATCTAAAGGAAGGGAGTATAATTTTTGTTACCACATTTAGCCCCCACTTTAGCACCCATATGACTCTATGTGCATATGTAAGCTAAAGGACTCTGAACAATAAACTTCATTTCATAAAAGGATACTCATATGGATTGATTTGCGAGCATGGGAGAATGAAGCCACCATAGTAGCTATCTGCAAAACCACAATGTTAGGAACCATATCCTACAACACATATTTGTTAGTTGTTGAAAATCCTCTTATCTGACTTCTTTACAAAATCAAATTCGAGTGTAAATGTATGCCCCCCCTTGATTTCACTTCCTTTAAGGAGGTGGAATCAAGGTAGCAGTCTAATCACATTGAATTAGATAAGTCATATCATGGGGTATTTCCAAGTATCATACCACATAGTGATAAACATTTAATGAGAATGGGAGTGGAACTATAATTCCAATGCAATAGACAGGATCGAAAATGGAGTTCTCGAGCCCCTGGTATGCTAGTTTGAATGAAAAGCACTTTTAACCATAATATGCAAAAGACCTAATTTAAGCATATATAAGAGGAAAAAGTGAAGTAATTCATAATAATTTTGTATTTTTACTCTCTTGTAGTTTGACTTTGCTTGAGAGTGAGTGAGAATGCCAAGCATTTGAGAGTATGTTCCTTTGAGACTCGAGTGCCTATGGGAAGAGGTAGCTCAGGGCAACCTTCAACATTAGGTGAGTTAATTCTTCTCCACTTCAGCTTTGTTTTTACAAATGTATTGTATGTCTTATGAATTTCTATATAGATTTAGGACCCTAGAAGAAAAATTCACAAAGCATCCCTTTTTTTTGTGCAAAATGTCCCTTTTTTCACAAAGTGTCCCCTTTTTTTGCAAAGTGTCCCACTTTTTCACAAAGTGTCATGTTTCTTTGTGAAGTGTCCCAAATAGTGAATAAAGCTTCTAGAACCCTTAGAAAACTATCCTTGAACAACTTTAGCACACTTTTTGACTATCGATGTAAAGATTTTAGAAAATTATGCTTGAATTTTGGTGGAATTAGAAATATCTTCTCCTCTCCTAGTGGATAATTTTTTATAAGTTGGTGATGGTTCGTAGCACGAATCATTGGATGATGAGGGCCTTTTTTTTTTATGTTACTTGTGCTTTGCAACTTGTCACTAGGTTTCTCCTCCTATTGGATGAATGCTAATCCTAATCTACTTATACTTCTAGGTTTTGAGGTTGACATTGATTTTGAGGTTCCTATTTGTCTTGCGGTTGTAGAGGATTTGTTTCTTGTTCCTACCATTCCACCAACTATTAATAATCCAATTTTGGTTCCTAGTGGTGTTTTTAGGGAACCTCATGTGGCTTGCCCAATTGCTCCTTGATGAACTAATATTATGATTTATACATCCTCATGATTTTACTCCCTATCACTCCTTGAAAATGAGTTCTCCCTCTCTCCTTTATCTAGTGGTGAAGGTGATGAGTTTTCTTGGACTATTTTTCAACATAGGAATCAAGGTCTTCTGATGCATGTTTCACATTCTCGTGCCCAGATAAAGGGTATACATTTATCTTGGTCTACTCATGCCATTGTGTTGTTGTATTGCTTGTTGATTTTTGGTCCCTCACAACATTGTTAAAGGGTTTCAACACTTGTTTCCCTTTCACATTTGTTACTTATTTTAGCTTCTTTTGGGTTGCTGATCTACTTTTTCTCACCAATTTTTTCCTATTTTGGTTTTCCTTTTAAATTTTTTGTAATTATTTAGGACCCTTTTTTCCTTCCTTTTCTAATAAAAAAATTGATAAATCTTCAAATTTGCAAGCAATAAAGCTTAATATATACCACTTATTCTATTAATATTAATTCAAGTCTAAGCCCTAAAACCATAGGTGTATACAAACATAAGATGGCTATAATTATTTTTTACTAGAATTATATCATAATCCAAGAGACTCATAACTGAATAATGCATAGTAATGGTTGATTTTATAAGAGAAAGTGTTTCCTCTTCACTTTATACTCTATTAGACAATGGGGGCGTTCCTAGTGGTTTTCTATAAGACAATTAAAGATAAATAACAATACAATGGTAGGTATTATCAAACCATTTCCCATACACAATAACACCCTTAATATTTCTCACAAAGTATCAAGTGTATTAGAATACTATGATAGACCAAGATACCTATATTAATTAAAAAGGAAAAATATTGCACATGAAACTATTGATATAAACCATATTTTCACCTCTTTACATGAATCCCCTTTGTTGGACTCAAGGAACACTAAGAAGGGGGTTGAATTAGTGTTCAACACTATTTAAATTTTAATTTAGATCTTAAACCATTTATAGTATTTAAACAAAAGTAAAGATGCAAGCATATGAAGGAAACAATCAAAACACCATAACACCAATATTTTTACATGGAAACCCAGTTAGGGAAAAAACAATGGTGGAGGTTAATCTACAATTTACACTCTATTAAAAGTATGAAGAAAAAAGGGAATGCACATGCATTCAGGCACACTACCTAGAGCTCACTACTCAAAATCAAGAAGGCTCACTCCCTTACAATATATTTGGATTACAAAAAAAAATTGCACTGAGAAAGTAGCATCTACAAATTCTTGATTACAGTTCTAGTTAGGCTTAGTAGACAATCTTCTATCCTTCTGACTGATTCTGCACTTCTGCTATGCTCTGCTCTAACTTGCATCACAAAATATTTAATGAAGAAGTGAAACTGTGCATAATCCCTCAATCACCCTTTTGATACTCACAACACACATCGACACACCTTATTCGCACACCAAAATGATATAATGTTCATTTATATATATCCTCTATCAAAGATTCAGTCGCTTCATGTCAACTTTATGAAAGCAAAAATATTTTCCAATAGTTGGCTCAATCCACATTTAATATTTGATGCGTACCCATCAAAGTCAACTAATGCTATGCTATGGACCCAAATAAAAATTCTTGAACACAAAAACACTTAAACAATTATTCCTTATACATCTATGACATGCTACATACATCAAGTCGGCCTCTGTGAGCTAATAAACAAAAAATCATCTTATCGGATCTCCTAACTTATACACCGATTAATGCGACATCACAAAACTTAACAATAAGATAAAATAGATACTTAACAACTTTCCCCTAGATCCACAACTCAAAATGATAATCCGGTGAAGCATACAAATCGACATACTAACCGAATACCTTGTTCTTCATTCACACTTCTGATAATACTCTGTTATTTATTGTGCTTGTCGGTATGAAAAAATATTGATCTGTGAACCAGAAGAATGACTTAGGTTGACATCAATGACAACACTAGAATCCATATGCCAACAATCTCCCCCTTTGGCATTGATGGCAACACGTAGTGAAAAATGACTAAGTGTCGGAACCAATATGATTATGCTACAAGACTTCAAAATTTCAAAACACAACTCCCCCTTAGAATGATAAGGCATTTTTCACTGCTCTCTCTCCCCCTTTGATATCAATGAAAAAAATATTTTGGATCTCCCTCCTTTCTAATTCAAAAGTTGGATCAAAATTTGAAGAAATACAACTGCTACTCGAGTCAAAAAATTATCTTGTACTTATCTTTTATTTCCAAAAGAAATTTCCTCCAATCTTCTACTAAAATCCCAATGATTAAGATCAATTTATTTTTTTTCAGATGTCTAGTTGATAATCTGGATGAGAGATTCTGGAATTGTGATTGCCTCAAGTCTAATTTCTCTCCTTTTCTCAAAACCTCAATTAACTACTCCAATCTGCATTTGGTTAAATCCTTCACTTTCCAAAAAGTGTCCACAAGGTTGTTTCTAGTGAAATGAACTTTTGTATGCTCAGGCTGCAACTCTTGAATCCTTTTCTTGACTGCACCATCCTAATCCTGAAACATGTTATAATCCTGACCAATCTTTTTCAGCTCAGTTTCAATCTGCTCCAACTTATCTTTGTATCTCCCAATTGAATGAGGCTAATGAGGACAATAGTTGTAGATGTTATTTGTTGTATTTATGCAATTCCTCAACACATTCATTTTCCCTTTTAGTTTGGTAAGAGATAGCCTGAACTGCTCCTTCAGATGTAGAATTATTTCTTCCTCTTTCCTATCCTGGGACTCAAAGACCATGGCTTCCTTAATGCACTCAATCATATCTTCAAGAAACACATTCTACAAAATCTCCAATTCAATGTTATTGTGCACAAAATAAGTACTTAGTGTGCTCTTGATCAGGTCCTGCTCATATGAGGGTCTATCAGACCATATGTCAACAATTTTCTACATCCCATCTTTCTCTTGAACAAGTTGTAGTATCTTTACTTTGGATAAAACACCTTCTTCTTCACTTCTTTCTGCCATTACTACATCTGATTCAACTAATTTTGGTTCTTCCCTTGGAGTATACTCATCAGATTCTTCCTCTGGTATGTACACAATCACTTGTTCTTTACCTTTTCCTTCAATTCTTGGAGTCTTGTGTGCTAGAGGAGTGTAATCATCAATCTCTTGTTCTCTTTCCTTCTTCCTCTCCATCTCACTTGAAGAAGATCCAAATTCAAGTGCTCTTACTAGAATGGAAATGCTAATTGCTCCAAACTTCCCTAGCAATTCTTTAAAGAAATTTGCATACTCTTGCTTGTAGTTTTCCAAAGTATTAGAATGTTTAAAAATTTGTTTACAAACCGGTTCATTTTCTTTCCATACAACATTATTGATCTATGGCAAGCAATTTAGAAAATACATCACAAGAAATATGACTGAGGTACCAAACCTGAAGGGGTAATCTGCTTCATTTGTTAGTTGTACATTTTCCATCAATTGATATTTTAGCAATCTACATAGGTCAAAATAATGATCATCCATTATCATTTTATGAGAAATGTAAATTGCACCTGCCGAAGTTGCACCTTCCCTATTTTTGAAAAAGATTTTGTACGAGATTCCATGCACAATGTACCTTGTTATCGGATCTTTGATCGTTGAAATTATCAAAGCCCTCTGATCTCCAGTTACTTCAATTAGGGTTTTGACTTCCTTGTTATGAATCGACATCTCTTTTGGTATATCCCCAACATCGCATAATCTAGTTAGATTCTTAATCACCTCCTTCGAAATGAGATAGGGTTTATCCAGAGTTAGAATTTCATCATTCAATCTGTTAAGGATAAACCTAACAACTTCCACGTTATCAAAATAGGGAGATTCACTCCAAATGTCCAGACTTTTGTGTTTCACACCTTCAAGCCATATCAATTCATCGGTCGAAAACATATTTATCACATCCCTAATCTTCTCACTACTATATTCATCTAAATTCACCATTCCTTTGATTTGCTTCATTTTCCTTTTCATATCGAACAAGTTTCTACCGAGCACCAAATTAAGTGAGAATTCTACAAGCAACTGAAATACCTGACGAATTCCTTGCCTAATTTAGTTTATTCCTTTGAAATTATGTTGTAGAGGCTCTCCTTTTATTCTTATTCAATGCAAGGTGACATATGAGGGTTCCAAATACCCTTTTATAATTCACACACCTAACCTTTTTACCACATTAAATGTTTTTCCCTAGGTGTTCCAGATACTCTATTTTCTCAAATAGCAAAAGAAGAATTAATCTACAGAACTCCCAGATACCCTAATCAAATTAATCTAAGGGACAAAGGATTTTCTTGAAAAACTCCCCCTAGGCCAATGTCCTAAGATCAATTTCCAAAGTAATTACTAGAAGTTGCTTCTGGTGCAGGCTTATTTCCTTCATCAGATTCACTCTTCCTTACCCATTTTTTCTTCATCTGATCTCTTATTTATTCCACATTCAATTTCTCTTTTCCTTTATCATCTTTTTGTGAAATTCTACCTTTGTATACATAACCTCTTCTATCCATGTTTCTATTCCTACAGAATCTTGCAATGTGACCAAATCTATTGCAAGTGTAACACATAGAATTTCTTTGTCTAGACCATTCATTCCACTGATTTCCTTTTTATCTGCATTGATTATCAATATGCCAAAATCTTCCACAGGTGTAGCATTTAACATTCCTTACACTGACATACATACTTCTCCATTCAATTGACTTATGACCAAACTTATTACAACTAAAACTCTGACCGGGAAATGATGGACTTATTGAATTTATTTTACTTCTACACTGAGAAGCCATATGACCAAATTTATTACAAGCAAAGTAGTTACAATTAAAATTTTGAGCATTGGGTTGTCTTACCGGATACCTTATCTCTTTGTTCATCTAATTTCTTTGTCTCAAATCCTTATGTTCAGATCCAGAGCATTCTCCCTTATCGTATCCAAGACCTCACTTGTCATTTGCATCCTTTTGTCCTTTATTCAGCTGATCAAGTTTAGCAGAACTAATGCTAAACTTCTCCTTGTATTCATTTGTAGTAGTGAGTTCATCTATGAGAATAACTATTTGTCTTTCAGGCTCTTGTTCATTATTTCTAGATTGTTGAAGTTCAATCTCTAGCTGAATGAATCCACTATTAACTCTATTGCCTTCTTTAGATCTTTCTTTTAAGGATTGGGCTAGATTCTCCTCATTCTTCTTCCTTTCTTCAATCTCCTTAGTTAGCTTTATCACGATAGATTCCTTCTCAAGCTTTAGAGTAGCATTGTCTCTAGCAATATTTTCACATTCTTCAATTATTTCTTTTAGGGTTTGATTCAGGTGAATATCTTCCAAGCAGTTACTTTCTTTTTGCTTTAGCTAATCACATAGTTCCTTCCTCTTTTCTCTTGACTCATTGATTTTTTCCTTTAATGATTGAATGAAATTTTCAGCATCCTCAAGATTTTCTTTTAATTATAGGACTTCTAATTTAGACTGATCAAGATCATCAAGTGCCACCAAAAGATGTTTTTGAATACCACCATAGTCCATTGCATTCCAAGATCCACCTCAAGCTATTAAACTTCTACAGAGGAACCTTGCTTTGATACCAATTGTTGGACTCGAGGAACATTGAGAGGGGGGGTGAATCAATGTTCAACACTATTTAAATTTCAATTCAAATCTTAAACCATTTACAGTATTTAAACAAAAGTAAAGATGCAAGAACAAGAAGGAAACAATCAAAACACCATAACACCAATATTTTTCCGTGGAAATCCTGTTAGGGAACAACCACAGTGGAGGTTAATGCACAATTTACTCTCTGCTAAAAGTATGAAGAAAAAGGGGAATGCACATGCATTCAGGCACACTGCCTAGAGCTCACTACTCAAAATTAGGAAAGCTCACTGCCTTACAATATATTTGGATTACAAAAAGATTTGAACTGAGAAAGTAGCATCTACAAATGCTTGATTACAATTCCAGTTAGGCTCAGTAGACAATCTTCTATCCTTCTAACTAATTCCGCACTTCTGCTCTGCTCTACGCTAACTTGCATCACAAAATCTTTAATGCATAAGGGAAAATGTGCATAATCACTCAACCACCCTTCTGATATTCGCAACACACATTGACAAACCTTATTTGGACACCAAAATGATATAATTTATCATTAATATATATCCGCTATCAAAGATTTAGTCGCTTCATGTTGGCTTTAGCAAAACAAAAATATTTTCCAATAGTCGGCTCAATCCACATTTAATATGGGATGCGTACCCATCAAATTCGGCTAATGCTATGTTGTGGACCCAAATTAAAATTATCGAACACATAAACATTTAAATAATTATTCCTTATACATTTTTGATGGGCTACATACATCAAGTCGGCCTCTGTGAGCTAATAAATAGAAAATCATCCTGTCAGATCTCCTAACTTATACACCGATTAATGCGACATCACAAAACTTAAAAATAAGATAAAATAGATACTTTAAAACTTTCCTCGAGATCCACAACTCAAAATGATAGTCCGGTGAAGCATATAGATTGACATACTAACCAGATACCCTGTTCTTCATTCACATTTCCAGTAATACTCTATTATTTACTTTGCCTGCTAGTATGAACAAATCTTGATCTACAGACCGGAAGAATGACTTAGGCTGCCATCAATGACAATACTAGAACCTATATGCCAACACCCTTACCCTTGTATCCACATAAGAATTAGAATCACCATATGTATGATCTAGGAAACATTACAAAATCCTTTACAATAATTTTATAGTCATCGATTTTCAATTAGTCCTCAATGTAATAAATGAAAAATTATGATTGAGAGTAATTTGTGGCACAATCCCAAGGTCCCATAAAGAATCTTAGGAAGTCACAAATATATTTAAAATATAATGAATCATTATTTTTATTACACCTTCTTATGACTCATACAAAGCATTATTAGCTCTTACAAAATAATAACATGCAACATTTTCTTGTTGCCTAGAGTATACCCAAGTGGCCCTATATAGAATAAGTTCAAGCATTAGAAAAAAAAAAAATTGTATATCTCACTCATTTCTTCCCAAACTTCTTATAATTTAGGGACATGTGACAAATACATAATAGAACAAGATTTTTTTTTTAGCACAAGTCACTTTAGCATGTATTCTTTCAAGAAATCAAATTTGGTTTACATAAGCAATGAAGAACTCAAGACCAAATGTTACTCATAATAGGGAAGAAATTTCCTTAATCATGCAAGATAACAACCTATATTTTATCATGCGAAATTAAAGAGGAATTTTAGGGTTGTAGGGAGTAGAAAATACATTATCCAAATTGACTTCACATAGACACAAATTTATCACAAAATTGGAAACTATTTTCTTCTAATATTTTAGCACATGCTAATATTACTAGCCATGACACATCGTAAGTAAAAAATCAAATAAAATAAGAGTATATGAGTAGAAAGTAAAGACATAGGAGGGTATGTGTAGGATCATCATGGAAAACATAGGCCCTTAAGTGGCAAAAAATTTAGAAAAATCAGAGTTAGGCAACTTGACATTAAAATTTGAATAAGTCATCTATATTATATAAAAAATATGTAAGAATGGAATCTATAGAAAATTGAATTTAGTTTCTAAACTA
The DNA here is from genome assembly GCA_007258455.2 of Sequoia sempervirens. NCBI lineage: Eukaryota > Viridiplantae > Streptophyta > Pinopsida > Cupressales > Cupressaceae > Sequoia > Sequoia sempervirens. The sequence continues at coordinate 67,454,990 of VDFB02049217.1, forward strand.
CTAGGTTTGTTTAAAAAAAAAATCTATTTGGTGAAAATTTGAAATTTCAATGCAGTAGTATTTAAATTTTAGGGAAAAAATAAGAAGTAGGTGTCTGTCTGACCACCCTAACCATAATAAAATGATAATATTTTTTAAAAATTTTAGATATAAGTAGAGGAATCATGTCTCGATGTGATGCATATTTTTTGTAAGTTTTTCCAAGTAAATAATTAATTATGAATTTTTGATTACAAATTTTAAAAAATATAAAAAATCGTATGTCTGACCACCTTAACTTGGTCAAAACTTCATGAATTCAATTTTTCTTTTTTTAATCCTATAGTATGCAAAGCATATAATGTGATGCATGTTTTGTATTCAAAAAATGTGATACCGTTTGAAAGCTATGGATGTTTTTCAATTAGTCTATCAATCAGGACTTTAGTCATAATTCAAAAAGAAGATGAATAATAATTACACATTAAATTCAAAGTAAAGCATAATTTATATTGGTGGAAAGTTGAGAATCTCCTTTAAAATCCCTTTTCATTTCATTAATTTTGGGTTAAAACAAAATCATTAGCCACATACCCATCATATTGCCACTTTTTGGCCCATCATGATCCTACACATACCCAGGACATTTATAAAAAGACCACCATAATTATAGAATTGAATCTTATTAGAGCATAAAAAATGGAGACTCCACATAGATTCCAAAAAAATCAACAATAGGACTCACTTAACAATTTTTGATAAGTTCAAATCACCAAGAAAACTAATAATATATGGAAAAGGGTAAAATCGCCATCTAGACATAGGCCCAAAGGATCAAAAGACAACATATAACCACAATTTAGGTTTCTCAAATTAGGTGCCAATAATAGCTCTAATTAGGGTTGACTTATTCTTCTAGGTTTAGTGAGAATAAAAAAATGTCTCTTTGAGAGTAGAATAAACAAATAAAATAGAGCTATATTATTGAGAAATGTAATGCATAAAAAAAACACACATAGGATAAGGGAAAACATAAAACCTAAAACAAGCAAAATAAGGGAAATCAAAATGATTAATTTTTAAACTCGCCTCTACAAAAATATCCTTTGGCCCAAAACCATAGGAAAAATGACACTAGTTCTTTCCTTGATCAAATGTTTCATTCTTTGATGAACTCTTACACTCTATTATGATAATATGAGTACTTTTAAACATTTGATAAAAATAGATTCTAACACATTCAATTTTTTGTATGAGATATCTATTTCTAAAGAAAAGAGAATAAAATTAAACTTTAAATCCTTTCTTTGGCCATTAACTCATCACGAAGAAAATATGAATCATAGATCTTTACATTGTTATGATTTTTTCCATATTTCATGTCCATATAATGTGATCAATGACTATAAGGGATAATAATTTTTTTCTAATAATAAATATAAAATATATTCATAATCTATTTTTAAAACATTTATATGGCTCTCCTCATACTTAAAATGTTGAAAACAACATAACCAATTATTGAATTGATATGTAAATGATTTTCATTAGAATTATCCAAATAAGAATCATAAGTTTCGCAAATTTAATCTAAATAGAATATATTATTTATCTCTAGAATACTCAAGATAGGTTAGATCATCCATTTCCATAGCTTTACATAGGTCCCAATGAATGCATTCCAAATTAGATAGTTAATATAGAATATTAGTAGTAATAAGCTATTGTTAATGACAACACCTATCTCCTCATCAAAATGAAATTCCTAATGTTTAATATTTCCTATATTATTCTTTTAGAGGCTTGATAACCTAGATTTCCACTCTCATATAAACCAATAGATTCACAATCAAGTGAGCCACCTGCATAATCTAAATCACTATATATTGAACCAAGTTCAACTGTATATTGTGATGCATTTTATTTAGGAATAACTTACCTTGAAATCATCAAACACAATTCTATAATTTTTATTAATGAATATAAGATTAAACTCATTTATTTATGTAAATAAATGGACCAGAATGATAGGTTCATTTTTCTTCTCTCAAAAAATTCTTAGAAATAACATATCTTCCATTGGTCACCTAACATAGTTATATATATATATTCTACAATTTAGTTATTTTATTATGAACATATGTAATCATTCTTATAAATTGTGTCTAAGGATAGAGCTGCAAGAATATAAACACCTTCAAAAAACAAAAAAACCATCCTTGCAACCTTATAATTTTTATTAATTGAAATATCCTAATTATAGCTCTAATAAATAATTTTCTAGCTATTATATATTGAGAGAAAATATAAATATAAAGCAAATTTCCCTCGATTTAGAATTAAAATCACCAAGTCATTATACCTCACATTCTCTAGAATATCCTTCAAATATTTTGTAAATCCAATGTCAAAATCATGGCTAGATTTATTATTATTTATATTAATATTACTTATTCTACTAATTAACATATTGATACTAACTCCATTACCAAGTTGATAAATCCCTATAGATGATTTTCACCAAAAATTTAAATGATTCCCATCAAACTTTAGTAATTCATTCTTAACTTCATGAAGTATATGATTGGGAAGTCACGAAAAACATTAAAATTAAATTTCATATACCTTTTAGTAATTTATTCTTAACTTCATGACGTATATGATTGGGAAGTTATGAAAAACATTAAAATTAAATTTCATATACCTTTTAGAGATAAAGTAAATCTTTGATGATGGAACTCAAATCTTAGTCTATAAAATTAGAAAATGATTAGTTCATGCTAAAAATGAACTAGCTATTAACCAACCTTATGTTATACATTTTAGAGACCAATAAAAAATGTATTACTCTAGTATGCTTAGATATAACTTATGTTAAGTCAATCATAGGAATTGAATAAAATGAAAAATTTAATATAAATATACATTTTTCATTTATTTATATTTTAATTATAATTAAAAATTAATAAATCTCCATGATAGTGCCAATATTTATTTATATATACATTAGTTGGGTTTTCTATTCAAGTTCCACCCATCAAGCATAACTTTCTTTTATACAATACCACCATTAAAGGATATGATTTCTTGTATAATAATGATATCCTATTTCTTAAAGAACTAAAAAAATCAAACTAATAAAGCATGCATAGAAAAGGGCACTATTTCTTAAGTATTCATTCATTACAATTAAAAAAATAACTCTATCTTTATTCATTTGCATACCAATCATTTTGTCTCTCTACTTGTTGCAACCATGTATTATTCTACATATTCTTACACACCAATAGAACCAAATACTTTGAGATTGTTTTAATCTCCACTGTAAAACTTTGGGAAATAAATGATGAACACATATTTTATGATAAGCATGAATAATAAAATTCCATAGAAAATTAAAATAAAAAATCACTTTACCCTTTTCCATATTCACTACAATGGATGAGCCTCAAAAAATGGTAAAAAAATCCTACTATTTGGGAAATACACCCTTAGGAGAACCATTTCTTGATAGTTTAGGCTTTATTTCTTCATTCATATTCGATATTTCTATAAAAATTTCACTAAGTACACTTTCACTGGCTATAGTTTCTTGATGTTGAATAGTCTAGATAACTGAGAGAGGGGCTGAATCAGTTATCATAAGACAATTTTCTTGACTTTAATTAATCCAGAGAAAGCTTAAATCAATCAAATAATAGTCAAATAGACATGAGCATGAAAGCACATAACAACACCATGCACACTAAACACCATAATTTATGTGGAAACCCAAGATCAGAAAAACCATGGAGAATGCTAATTTTCAATTATAAAACACCGGTTAAGGTGACACTGGTTAAGGCATTTTTTTACAAGGGCTCGCTGCCAAAATGCTCACTACAGGTAAGGCTCACTGCCAGTGGCCTCACTAACCAATTATTACAAAAACAAAATAGTCTCACTGAAAAAAATGAATTAACGAAGCTGCATCTACATATGCATGAAGTCAGTTCCGGTTTAGAGCACAATATCTATCTATAGCAGATCTAGTCAAGAATATTCTTCACACCTTCCTCACACAACCTATACAAAGCATATTACTTCTTCCTAACACTTGTCTTCAACTTTCTTATTGCATAATCCTTCTCACCCTTTTATCTATTCACACACTTCACAATATTTGGATTTTCATTTTCACATTCACCACTCTTGCTTTCATCAAACATAATCAACCTTTACTTATACCATTCCATTCCTTCATAATCTCCTAAATCTGCCAAACATAATGTCTTCATAGTCTCCTAAGTCGGCCAAACACAATTTGAATTAGATCACCACAAAACATGTTGGCATGAAGAACAACCTTGAAATATTCAATAAGGCTTGGCACAGAAGCACCATACCCAAAATTTAGATCACACATAAAGATCTTCTTATCGTGTTATAAAGGGACCCATAAATAGGTCAGAGATAAGATAGGTTCATCACATAACATAATTATCAAAAGATAGAAAACTTTGAATTACATGAAATATATTCTAGAGCCAATGGGAATGCCACAACCAAGACCAAATCTCAATATCCATTAATTTTAGTACCAACTGAACAAACAACATACCAAAACTTGTAACATGCTACATGAATGTCCAGATAGCAAGGATACTTGGAATAAGCCTTTGAGTACATTAGCCAATATCAAAAGATAAATTAGTCTTCATTATTCTGCATTTACTGTCTTCCATGGATGTCCCAGAAAGAAGTACACAACATCAAAGTGCATGATAGGATAGATCATTTTTGTATATCATCCAAAGCACAACCTTCCGGATCTCGGGTTTTGACATCAATGACAACAATGACAACAATGCTAAATAATCTCAACAACCTCCCCCTTTGGAATTGATGGAAAAAAAAAAAAACTCAAAAACAAAAAACTCCAAAAACTTCAAGCTCACTCCCCCTTTGTCAAGCAATTCAATACCTCTTCTTGTTTTTATTTTTCTATTCATTTTTCTTCCCATTTTTTCCATCAAAGGCAAAAGGCCAAATAAGAACATTTAGGAGATCAAGTAAAAATAACACTTTTCACATGAAAATTTTTCTTGTGCCTTTCTCTCATAGTTGGAAGAATCCTCTTCCAAGCTTGTACAACAAAAACCATTCTAGCACACATATTGTCCAGTAGAGTTAACAACATAAATGAAGATGACCAATCTGGACACAGACACTGTCATTCACAATCCTCTACATCAAAAAGTATCCCAGAGAGATGATCCAACCGGACCTCAACAATTTCCTTGACCTACTAGAAAGTTTTAACCACATCTTCCATCTGTCTCTGAGTAGACAATAACTCATCTTGCAACTAACCAACTCTTATTCTTTTTTTTTCCATCTTAATATTTGCAGACATCAAAAATATACTGGTTGAAATCGTGCATCTGATCCTGACTTACTAATATCGTTTCTTCCTAAATCATCCCTCGGTCTAACCGTTTAATCAAATTTCCTTATCTAATTAAATTCGTCAATATTCATCTCTTAATTAAATAAATCATTTTTTTCTAATTGAGTCACTTTCTCCTGTTAATTAAATCAATCCATCTGATCTAATTATCCCTATTTAATTAAATAATCAATTTATTTGATTAAATCTCTAAAGTCTATCCATTAAATTAAATAAATTAAAACCTATTTGATTTAATCTAACACCATCCCTTTTGATTAAATAAATCAAAATATTTATTTAATTAGCCTCTTATCACATTCCTCTCTTATCTGATTTAAATAAATCCATAAATTTGAGTCAAATAAGTCACATCATCTAATCTCCTATTAAATTAATTAACCCTTGATTAATTTAACCTCATCTCATGTCACATCTTCTAGATAATGCAAGTTGCACATGAAAATAGATTTAATTCATTTATTAAATCCCTATTTTCCCTTACATGGAATCTTTTGGAATATTCTCTCAATTTGAATTCAAAAATTCCAAGTCAACATGTACATCCAACAAGGCATTTAAGATCTCTTACATGTCCTTTTGCCTTGAGCCAAGTGGCATTTACTGCATTTTCCCTTCCCTCTTACATGTCATTTCAACAAATTTGAATTTCAAATATTGGCATTTATTGGCACAAACCCCAAATCTTGCACAACCATCATCTATTCATAGCTTGACAAGTGGCACCATATCCTTGGATGAAAGTTAGTCCCACATTGCTCAAATTTGGGCTTTCATCCATCTTGAAAATCTATAAATGAAGAGCTCCTCTCCTCATTTCATCATCCACAATTTGAGTAAAGTTACCATGTTCAAATATCTATCAAGTTTCACACCATTGAGCTTATAGCTAGGTTCTTTTGCATATTTGGCTTGGAGTCTTCATCATTCATCATCAAAAGTGGATCAAAGTTCATCATCAAATCTACATATTGAAGCTTGCAATCATAGGAATTGGGAAAGGGCCAAATTTTGATATCAAATTGGCACCAATTCCCCCATGGGATCAAGAGTTTGCTATTTAAATTAGGATTTCAATCTTTGGTTTATCATTTTTATTGTGTTCTTGCATATTTTCATTCCTAGTTTGAATTGTAAATGGATTCCATGGGGAATCCTTGTTTATACTTGCAACATCTAACTTAGGGTGTTTAATCTCTTTGTTTTGCAGGTACATAGATTGGGGGTTCACATTTTGGTGATAGAAGGAGGGCTAGACATCATAAATTCTAACATTTCCTCAAAATTTCCATGTTTTCTTCACACACAAGAAATTCTGACGGAGGCTCCTCAATGTCGTTGTTCTTAGCACCGTGAGCTCGTCAGCGTCATTGTTTTAGCACCGCGGGCTCGCCAGCATCACCATATAGCACCGCGCGAACATAAACTCCGCCGCTGGACTCATCTCATCAAGAGATTTCAAATATAAAACTATGCCGCGGGACTCACCAATCTGCATCTATTTTTTGAAAAAATTTAAAACTCTGACACTTTCAAAAAATGCCACGCTGGGAGAAAATAGCGATGCTATTGTGCTCTTTGTCCCGACACAGAGCGCCGCTGACTGGTAAAGCGACACTGTAGGAGCGACGCTGAGAGGAAAAAATAGTGATGCCTTCACGAGTTGTGATGCTGGAAGATAGTAAAAGGGAGAAATTAAATTTTTAGCACGTGCTTTAATTTATGATTGCTTCTTCCTCTATTTTTTGCTTTTCAATTTCTATGTTTTTCCAGAATTTAACTATTTTTCTTCTTTGTAGGTTGGAGGCCAAAAGAAAAGGAAGAAGGAGCATGGTGATGATATCTTATCTAATCAAAGTGTTTTTAAACACTTAAGTGTTTGTTTAACACTTCCTTAGGAATTTGTCATCTTTTTCTTTCTCTAGAACACTAGCTTTCATTTGGGTTTAAAAATGATTCCTTTTGTTTATTTCTTGCAAATGGATTTAAAAAGAATCTTAGGATCTACAACTTACTAGATTTTGTTTGTGGATTAAACAATTGAACAAATTTCTTTTCACTTGTGATTTGGTGCTCTAAAATGAACTCACATATTGCTTTGAGGGTTTAAAAAGAACAAGTGTAGTTGTGTTTTTTGTGAGGGCTTACTTAGCCTAAAGCCATTGGAAAAGGACGTATGCGCTTCTCTCGCGCTTTATAGCGATCTTGAGAATCAAAAGGTCTTTTCCATGAATTTGGGTTAAGACAAAGCAATCACCTCCACACTTCAATTTGGGCTTAAAATTGAACAAACTATTGTGCGAGTGTGAGTGGGGGCATTTTCACGTACATTCTCTCTCTTTGTTGCTATCAAAGATTGATCGAGTTATGGATTTTGTTCTTCATTCACTTTTGTTTATCTTAGAGGGCCTACCTTGTGGAAAAAGTAATCACCCAAGGGAATGACTCAACTGGTAACACTCTAAAGCCAAGAGTATTTCCAGTCAGGATATAAATGTGGATATTGGAAGAAATGTCAATATCACGCAGTTGACTCCGACAAGATGGATCCGAAAGTGGACTCTTGCTACGTTGGGTCAACTCCTATGAATGGAAAGTCCTTACTAGAACCCATGTGCTAGAAATTGCCAAAATCCTTAAACTATTTGTTGGTGCAAGAACGCTTGTTCTGAAGCCACCCCACACTTTTACGGTCTTCTAGTAGAAATGGAAAACATGCCATGGCAGTTTCATGGGTGTTGATGCTTGGCTGCCCCGTATAAGTGAGTGTCGTCGAGGGGAGCCAGTGGGGTCAAGCATCTAACCATTCACTAGAGATAAGCATAGCTGGACTTGTCCAAGTGGGAATCCAACAAATATTTTCTTTCACATCCATAGGATTGTACTTATTCTTGGGTTACAAAATGCATTGCTTGATCAAAAAAATCATGGAAACAAACACTTAACATCATCCAAATTTCAAACCCTTTTGAAGACAAATACAATTGACTCAATCCACATGTTATTGCTTTCCCTTGTGATTCACATCCTTAGAGGTTTCTAAGCATTGGATTATATCTCAATTTGTCTTCTTAAGTAAACAATAGGAAACCCTTGCCTTAAGTTCATTAAATTTCCACATAACATATCTTGTGGGGTTTGAAGAAATTAAGACATTGGACATCTTAGTTTGAAAAACCTAATTGAAGAAAGTGTTTTTGGTAAAATAAAGACATTAAGCAAAGCTAAACAAAATGAACTTTCATATGTGTTGAAGACTCCAAAATCCCAAAAGCAAAAATCATTGATTGGAAAAGCAAAAGTTCAAAATGAAATCATGTCTTGGTTACAAAGGTCATTAGGAAGCATATGCATGCTCTTCAATACCTAGGTCTAAGCAAACAAAGTGTCCTTTTTAGGTTCACCTTAGGATCAAAACATATCAAAATCACTTTTTACCCATCCTCCAAAACATCAAATCCATATCATTATCACCTTTTGAAAAATCTTAAAATCATCCTTGATACTAGGCTTCGTGGTAAAATCAAAATATCATTGAGACAAAATCCTTGAAAACATTAGCAAAAACACCTTTGGTTAGGTATGTGTAGATGCATCCTTTTAAATATACTTAGTCAAAGTTATCAAAATCATATTGTCTAGCTTAGTGTATGTAGATGAATCCTTCTTCATATGCTTAGTGAAACAATCATCTTGTTTGAATAGGTGTGGGTAGATGTTTCCTTCTCCCCACACATATTCAAATTATCATCCTTTGAACAAATATATCCCTTAGATCATTATCAAACATCTTAGGGTCTTTTTGTTCAAAAATACAAATCCAAATCCAAATCAAAGGTCAAGGACAAAATCTCAAAATCTCAAAATCTCAAAATCAAGAATCAAAATCTACAAGTCCTAAAAGCCTAGTGTCTCACTCAAGATTTATCAAAAGCCAAAACATCCATATCATCCATCCCTAAAACATCATCATTCATATCATATGATCACATTTGATCCTTAAGGCATCATAAAAACTTTCACTTTGGGACATAAAATAGAGATCAATCCAAAGAATCAAGAGATTTCATCTCCCATATTCTTGATCCTTGTTTTATGGTCCAAACAAGATCTCAATACAAGAAGAGTATGGAAGACAACAAAGAAACACCCGCTTCAAGTGACCTTAGCCAAACCAACGCAAAAATGAATCCAACAGAATCAAGCAACCCATTGGCCCTATCATCATCACAACATCCCCAAGAAGAAAATCAAGGAGAGGACCTCACTTTCAGAATGTCTCACGAGGAAATGGCAGAAATGCTCCAAAATCCAGACAACCATAGAATCATCAACATCATGATGAGACTTAACCCTTCGTTATACATGCTTGAACTCGCAAAACAAGGGGCCAAGTTGCCTTCATATTTTGATGTGAGTACTATCGTGGATACATAATTTCCTCCAATTTCATCCACCATCCCCATTTCATCTACACCCCCATCTCAAAATGTCACACAAAACATTCCACAAATCACAACATCGTTTGCTCCAACCCAACCAAATGTCAACAAGGGAAATACATTCCTCAATGCTCTTCAATCACATCCCCTTGTTAATAATCAAAACATGGATGCAAACACCACCTTGGAACAAAATATACCCAAAAACCCATTACAGAAGAATGTTCCTCTCACATTCCATCACGATCTGTCATCATCATCCTTCCACACAACACCACAAACACCTCTTCTCACAAATTCACAAGAAGAGGGAGATACGTTCAGACTAGGGGGTTTATTCGACACCACGATGTTCTCACAACTCATGCCTCTTACATTTCCACCTCTTCTTCCATTGCCATTATCATCCACACCACTCCTTGGTCTAGGGCTTCCTCCCCTACCAAGTATCAATCAAACCTACATCCCAACCATCAATTAGAACATTATACCAAACACACAAAATTTATCGTTGATATCGCAACAACAAACGATAAATACACAAGCAATGGCAACACCATCAAACACACCCTTAACATCACAAAGCATGGTCTCACAAGGACCAATCACATCAATACCATTATCCAACATGAAAAATATCAACACAACATCATCATCTACCACTATTCCAAATCCACCACCACCTTCACCACCACCAACGTTCACCACATCAAACCAATTTGACACAGCATTACAAGCCGCTTTTCAAAGAGGATACCAAAAAGTGCAAAAAAAAAAATCCGTGCAACAAGCCGCTCAAGCTGCACAAGCTGCCAAAGCTACACAAGCCGCATTACAAATGCAACAAGCACAACAAGCCCAAGCTTTATTGCAACAGCAACAACAACAAGCCGCCCAAGCTGCACAAGCATTGCAAGCACAAAGAGTCGCTCAAGCACAACTCTTATTACAGCAATAGGCCGCACAAGCACAAGCTGCACAAGCACAAGCTCAAGCGCAAGCACAAGCTCAATATCAAGCACAACAAGCGCAAGCACAAGCACAAATTCTTGCACATGCAGTGCAATTGCAGGCATATCAACAAGCATTGAAGCAATACCAAGAGCAACAAGAAGTGGTAGAATTGGCAGCCCAAAAAAAAGCGTTGTGGGAACAACAGTGGGCACAACAACAAGAGTTGTTAGAACAGCAACAAGTGCAACAACAAGCACAAATCCTAGTGCAACAACAACAAGATCAACAACAAGCATTGTTCATCCAAAAGCAAGTAGAAGCCTACTTCACCCGCCACAACATACCGATACCATCAAACAATGCACCAACCAATCCATCCATCCAAACCACGATTGCAACACCTCAAAACACATTCATTCCACCCCCTGATCTGCAAAGTGATGTGACGACATAACTCAGGCTGCTCTCACAAAAAGTGCTCAACTTTCAATCAGGGTGAACAACCAAAACGCAAAGCAACTTGTGTCCCTATCCATTTGATAGGAGCCTAGAAATGAAACCATTCCCTAAGGGATTTGAGATCCCTAAATTTGACAAATATCGAGGGATGGAAAACCCTGAAGATCACATTAGGGAATTCCAGGTTCATTGCATGGAGGTTGCATACAACGATACCTATCTGATGCAGCTATTTCCTAGAAGCTTGGCAGGTCCCACTATAGAATGGTTCTCTCGCTTACCCTCAGGCATCAGAACATTCCAGGAAATCAGATATGAATTCATTAGAAATTACGCATGTAACATTGCAATGGATGTCAGTCTCGAAGAACTATACGCTCTAAAACAAGGAAAAAATGAATCTTTTGCTTCATTTCTTCAACGATGGCGATCCAAGGCCAATCAGAGCAAGTGGACCATGCCAAAAGAGCAACACATTTGCACAATCATCCCCAACCTTGAAAGTCACCTGTCATTCCACCTCAAGGTTCAGGGTATCACCACATATGATCAATTAATCTCCAAGGCGCTTAGCATCGAAAGAGCCCTTGTGACCCAACCCGCCGAATCAACGTCATATCACGAGCCACAAAAAAATTGCCCACGATCTAATTACAATGATAAACCTCGTACATGGGTGAGAAAAAAGAACACCACTAATGATGGCATCGTTGATGCCAAGGTGGTCATTAATGGTCCATGCCAAAATACACCCACACCGCAAATCCAAAATCAATGCCAAAACACTCATCACACAACATATCAACCCAACACCAACCCAACCATCAATAACCTCAATGATCAAAGAGGACTGCCACAATGCAAAACTTATCCAAAATGCAAATACGCTATTTTGGGGGAACCATTGGAGGACATAATGAAAAAATTGATTGACGAAAAACTTATCAAACCTCCTACATTTGAAAACTACCAAGAACCTGATGTCAAACCTCTATGGTATAACAAGAACCAACTTTGTGAATTTCACAAAATGAAAGGTCATACCACGAACAACTACATGAGACTCAAAAATATCATCCAGGATCTTATCGACAAGAAAATCATAAACGTGGAAACACCCATAGAAAATTAGGATCTTAAAATCTTCACGAATCCCATGCCAAATCACGGCAACAAAGGGAATAGAAACGATAAAGGGAAAGGTAGTGTAAATCATGTGTATGAATTTGTCATTGCCTCGCTAAATGAAGACTACATGGTCATCACTATCAAGGGAACCCATGTCGAAGATTGTGGAGTCACCACAAGAGGCGGCCAAGTCACCATTGCAGGATCATCCCAACCAAATAAAGTCCCTACATCAAGAGCCGTTCCGTATAGCTACAATGTTGTAGACCAACTCAAAAGAACGCAAGCACACATCTCCATCATGGAGTTGTTAAAAATCTCATCAGCACATAAGAAGATCCTTGAGGAAGCATTAGCCTCATCCACTATCCCCACAGATCTCGATGTAGACCAATTCCAAGCTATGGTCGCAAATATCATAACACCTAATATCCTTACATTTTTTGACCAAGATTTATCCACCCAACCATCTCACAATCGTGCACTTCATTTGGAAGCCATTGTAAACAAAAGAAAAATCAAAAGGGTCTTGGTGGATGGAGGTGCAGGTCTGAACATTTGTTCCCTCAGTCTTGTCAAGCAATTGAAAATATTAGAGGATTCCATCGTCAAAGGTAAGGGCATCACAATTAGAGCATATGATGACCAAGAAAGAGTGTCTCAGGGCACAATTAAGCTCCCCATCCAAGTAGGGCCAACACTTATGGAAACCACATGTCAGGTCTTGGACCTCGAATTGCCATACAATATCCTCCTGGGACACCCATGGATTCATGCGATGAAAGTCATAGCATCAACCTTCCACCAATGTGTGAAATTCACACATAATGGACAAGAGGTTACCATCCATGGAGATCCTGAGCCATTTTCATATTGCAAGAATCTTGAAGCCAAGTACTACAAAATCCCACAAGTTCCAAAGAATGATGAGGGCCCATCCACACAATACATCGACCCCGCCACCCTAGCATCCACTTCTGCGACAGAGACACCCGCCACTCCCACCATCCCCACCATCTATGACATCAAACTCATTATCCAGGAGGACGGTTGTGGAAGTTACAAGCTCCCTAACAATGCTTTTGTGATAGGAGAGTTACCACAATCTCCTAGATCATGAGGACACCCACAAGAAAATCAAGCTTCCACATCACAAATGTGTCCTGAGGATTATCCTGAATTCACAAGATGGGGAGACCTTGGTCATGAGGTCATTGAAGCAGATCCATCTCACATGTTGTATCAAGATGAAAGACTGGCAGCTAATTTACCAATGGACAAAAGAAGCAAGGGCCTACACATGATGCTTGCAATGGGCTACAACCAAAATTAAAGACTGGGACAAAATGACAATGGACTCGTAATACCTATCATTCCTGAGATGCGACCCATAAAAAATCTTGGTCTTGGATGTGCCACTCTGAGAATAACCATACGTGGCCGAAGTCCTCCAGTTAGAGCTGCTAATGTCTCTCCTTAGCTAGTGCTAGTACAACTACACTCACCAATAGTCACAGGTAGGGACACACATAATTTTATAACTAAGCCCTATATTAGTAGCGATGACAAAGATACCTTATCTAGTCTACCTAGGCTATTTGAATATACCACCTTGTGTATGATTAGTACCATATCCTTTGAACCAGATAGTCAAAATGATGAGATTTGTTTAGTCTACCCCCAACTGATCGACTACGACCAACGAGGACCACCAGTTCTCAATACATTCGAAAATAATGAAGCGCTCTCAGAATTCATGGGGTTGAGGGATAACATTCCAGATGGAGATCACAAGGCAGGATTTATAATGGAGTTAGACACACAGGAATATTACGGGGAAATGATTGAATCCTTCAGTCACAAAAGTGAGAAACTAAGAATCACATCCAAGTCCTTGAGTGAAAACCACACTGTGGCACTCTCTGACAAGAAAATAGTAAAAAGAAAGGATGTATCCAATGGTGAAAACCTCTCTGAGGTGCTCGAGGATGAAGGATTCAATCTTCCCCTAAGATCTATTCATCAAGAGAAGTCAACAGTCTTGGCTGAAAAGTGCAATCCAGCCAACATAGGAACAAAGGAGACCCCCGATATCACATTCTACACAGAATCAATATTAACAGAAGAGAAAGAACTCCTAGCAGCATTTTGAAAGGAAAGACAAATAAACTTCGCATTGAGTTATCTTGATATGCCAGGGCTAGATCCAGAAACTGTGGTTCATCATTTAGCAGTATACCCAGAAGCAAAGCCCGTCAAACAAAAACTCTAAAAAATGCATCCTCAAATAGCCTTATTGGTCAAAATGGAGCTCAAAAAGTTGTTGGATGCAGGATTTATCCAATCAATCAATTATCCAGAATGGTTGTCAAATTTAGTACCTGTTTCAAAACCTAAGGAAGCCATCAAAATTTGTACGAATTTCAGAGATTTGAACAAAGCATGTCCCAAGGATGATTTCCCGCTCCCCAACATCGACATGATAGTAGATATGATGGCAGGGCATGAGATGCTATCACTTATGGATGGATTTTTAGGATACAACCAGATCATGATAGCAAAAGAAGATCAACACAGGATGGCTTTCACTTGCCCATGGGGGACCTACTGCTGGAACATGATGCCATTTGGCCTAAAGAACGTAGGAACAACCTATCAAAGGGCCATGACAGTAATATTCCATGATATGATTCACAAGATAGTTGAGGACTATGATGATGAAATCCTAGCAAAGTCAAGGAAAAGACAAGATCATATAGCAACCCTAAGCGCTATCTTTGATAGACTGGAGGAATACAAAGTTAGACTAAATCCCAAGAAGTGCATCTTCGACGTACAATCAAGTAAACTACTAGGATACATAGTCTCCATGAGGGGTATTGAGGTGGATCTGGAAAAGGTGAAGGCAATCCTCGAGATGGAAGCACCTAAGACACTAAAACAACTGAGAGGCCTCCATGGCCGACTTCAATCCATTCGACGATTTATAGCACAACTGGCAGACAAGCAGAGCCCATACTCTCAACTACTTCACAAGGGGGTAGCGTACAAATGGGATGAAAAATGTGAAGAAGCATTTAAAAAAATCAAGGAATACCTATTGACAACTCCAGTGTTAATACCATTTATCCCAGAAAAGCCACTAATCTTATATGTGTCAGCAACAGTAGTAGCCCTTGGAGCATTTCTTGCTCAACATGATGAAAATGGAACAGAGAGGGCCATCTACTATATCAGTAGGACAATGGTCGGTCATGAGTTAAATTACTCCTTCATCAAGAAAGCTTGCCTCGCAGTAGTGTTTGCATCCCAAAAATTTAGACACTACATGCTAGCACACAAGATAAAGCTCATCGCAAAAATTGATCCCCTCAAGTATCTCCTATCCAAAGCAATGGTCATAGGCATAATGGAAAAATGGGTAATGATAGTACTATCAGAGTATGATATCGAGTATGTAGAGAGGAAAGCCATCAAGGGTCAAGTTATTGCAAATCAATTGGGAGAGGCACCTATTTTTGCAGAGAATCTTCTTGTATCTGAATTTCCAGACGAATCCATCTTTAACCTCAACGTAGCTGACCATTGGAAATTATACTTTGATGGTTCATATACCCAACATGGATTAGGAGTTGGTGTCTTCTTCATCACCCCACAAGGGGACTACATACCAAGGTCATGCAAACTAGCATTCCCTTACACTAACAACATTGTGGAATACAAGGCTTTGACTATAGGTCTCAGGATAGTAGTGCAATGGAATATCATAGCTCTCAAGGTCTACGGTGACTCACAGTTGATCATAAAGCAATTCAATAATGAATATCAGACCAAGGATGATAAGCTAACTCCATACAAGAAATTGGTGGAGACTCTAAAGGAATCCTTCATTGACATAACATTCGAGCAAATTCCAAGAACCAACAACAAAGCCGCTGACACCATGGTTACAATTGGGTCTCTAGTAGACATCCCTCACAATGTGCCGAAATATGAATTTACGATCGAGCAGCTTCTCATTCCCACATTCGAGGTACTGGAATCGGAATATGTGTGCGAAATCATTGGTCCTAGCGATCCTTGGTATCATGACATCTATACATATCTTCAAATAGGAGTCTTACCCGCTGACCTACCATCAAGCCTAAAATGAACCTTTATCAAAAAGGCATCCAGATTTGTCATCCTAGGTGATACCTTATACCATATAAGCATAGAGGGTACTTTACTGCACTGTCTAAATGCTGAGGAGGCATTAACCGCTCTAACCGAGGTTCATAACGGTATCTGTGGCTCACACTTGAGCGAAATAACCATAGCCAAGAAACTGCTGAGGTTGGGGTATTACTGGCCCACAATGGAAAGAGAAGCGCATGATCATGCTAAAAGGTGTTTACAATGTCAGTAGCATGGGGACCTTATCCATGCTCTAGCTCAAGAGCTTCACCTGATTATCACACCATGGCCCTTCTAGCAATGGGGACTCGATCTCATTGGAAAAATCACTCCCACCTCATCCAATGGCCACAAATTCATTATAACTACAATTGAGTACTTCACAAAGTGGGTGGAAGCCATACCCATGACGTATATCACTAGGAAGCAAATCTCAAAATTCATCCTGAACTATCTCATCTGTCGTTACGGTGTCCCACAAGCCATTATCTTAGATAATGGGACACCATTCAAGAACCAGGAGGTTTGAGACTTGTGCGAGAAATTCAAAATCCAGCATCGCTTCTCCACCCTATACTATCCCCAAGGCAATGGCCAAGCAGAAGCCACAAACAAAACCATCCTCAAAATCCTCAAGAAAATAGTCAATGACGTAGGTCGTGACTGGCACTTGCAGCTTAATCTTGTCCTCTGGGCTTATCGAACTAGCATCCACACACCCACTGGTGCCACCCCATTCTCCTTGGTCTACGGATCAGAGGTTGTACTCCCAATTGAGATCGAGCTCCCATCCCTTAGAATATCATTGCAAAATATCATCACTGATGAGGACTATCAGGTGTCAAGATTAAACGAGCTGGAGTTACTAGATGAGAGACGCATAGATGCTTTGAATCATCTGCAAGTCTATCAAAATAGACTCAAACGAAGCTACAACAAGAAGATCAGACGTAGGACTTTCCAAGTTGGAGAATTGGTCTTAAAAGGAAATCAGAAGAATGTCCCAAATCCTAGCAGCAAAGGCAAGTTCAAACCCAACTAGTTAGGGCCTTTCATCATAGCAAGCTATAAATCAGGGGCATATCAGTTATCAACACCTGAAGGGGAACCTCTGTAGGAGCCCATGAATAGCTCCCATCTCAAAAAGTTTTATGCCTAATTCTTTCAGGGTATAAAACTAAAAATCCAAAAAAATTAGAAAAAGTCCTAAAAAAATGGTTACTTCAGCGAAAACCTAGCAAACAGGTGCCTTGGTGACAACAAAAAAAAAAGCAATAAATCCAAAAAAATTAGAAAAAGGATTAAAAAAAATCATCTTCTAGTGAAAACCACTTCGGTGGCACTTTGGGCAAGTACCTCGGCGACAACCTGGCAAACAGGCACCTTGTGTAAATAAGCACTTTCCATCCACCAGGATCTTTATGGCTTGATCTACATTATCCCTCCATTTTCTTCCATCATCCATCGCATTTAGGTCTCCATCCATCATTCATCCACTCACATTTGCACCATAGCTTGGTCCTACGTTCATATCATGATCCATCCTAGTACTACTCGGCCCATCCTCAAGGTCAGTTTGTCCTGCCTTTATCGGGGTAGTCTATTGCATCATGCTGGGGGCACGTTCTCATCGGATTGGATTCATGTATGGTTTTAATGTCCTCAAAATTAGAAAATCCAAAAACATCAAAACATCAAAAAATCCAAAAACATCAAAACATCAGAAAATCCAAAAACATTCAAAACATATCAAAATCCAAAAACAAGTCAAAAATTCATTCAAAAAGCCAAAAACAAGGTCGTCTTGTCGAACTACGTCGTCACTGAGCTTGAACGTAGGCAAGGTTGATCTTTGATCATCCCCCGAGGACATTTAGGTCAGTCCTATAGGAGTCCATCATAATAAACTGACATCTCATCATGTATATCATCATCTGTAAATCGGTCAAGTCGTCAGTTGAACTATGTGGTCTCTATGTGTATAACATAGGCAAGGCTAATCTGTTGATCAGCCCTTGAGGCCCCTAGGATAGGTCTTTAGGTTAGTCTTTTGGTCAAAATCTCAAAAAATCCCAAAAACATTTGGAAAATCCAAAAAATCAAAACATTTGTAAAATCCAAAAAAACATCAAAAACAGCCTCAGAACATTTCAAAACATCAAAAACATCCAAATATTTGAAAAAATCCATCTGCCTCGTCTCGCTTGCACCCGCAATAAACACCACTCACAATAAACTGATCATCATCCCCAACCTTTGGTGAAACAATTCGAAACAAGTCTAGCAAGTTTAAAAGTAGAACTCAAAAGTGTCGAGTCTTAAGTCTAGGTCAGTAAGTAAACAAATTGGTCATATCTTTGTATCAGTAACACCATCATCTTAATTTGTCCCATATCAATCATCCCTCATAAACAAAATGACGTGTCGCCATCCACTAACATGTCCTAGGATGAATCCTTCCTACAATGGACATTATCTTTTGGCAATAAGTTTCACTTATCATCTTAGAAAACACATCCTTTTCTATTAGCGGTATTGAAGAGCATTAGTCTGTTTATTTACTTGGTCTTTTCTTTTGACTTATCTTATTTTGCACTCATTCCAAGGACATCTTGATGATATCCCAAAACAGTGGATTTAGAGAAATAGGAATGGGGCAATGATCATTATCTTTTGTCTGTTGTGCTTGTTGGACGTTCTTGCAATATAACCTCAGCGAATACTTGCCTTGTTAGGCATATATGGAAGAGGTCTAAGACAACTTGTTGACTATTACAGGGATAGGTTTACCTTTCTATGTTTTGGTTCGAGATGTCTGAAACTTTTGAAATGCATCCTAGCAAGGTTTCCATATGTTAGGTGTGAACAAGATTACTCCTATCTGATTGTCAAGTCAAAGTCCATCACACTAAGTACCACACCATCCTGGTTGTCTATACCCTAATGCATCGTACCACGTGTGTTATCAAACATAAGAAAATTTGGCCCTTTGAAAATCCCAATTCCTCGGCAAGTCATAATTATCATCATCATCATTACCATCTGCATTTGTGTCATCATGCATCTTGTTGAAATGACTTCTTCCTTTTCTTATTAACCGCGCTAACCAAGGTACTATGACAGTTGATCATCATCACCATCATCACCATCGATCTTGCATCCACACATCATTAGCATATTACATAAGCACATCATATAGATATCATTAGCACATTACATTGCATCTCATAGCATTATATTAATCATTGCATAAACATGGCATTTGCACCTCATAACCATTTCACATTACCATCTAAATAATCACATAACATTTACAGAATCATTTCATAATCATTTACTACATAATCATAAACAAATAAGCAGATAATCTTTTAATTCATTACACATCAGCATATCACTTTGCATTGGCATATCGTTGCATCACATACATCATTTAGGATAATAACATTTATTATTCTAAAATCATCTCATAAAACCATTTGCATCATATCATGACCATCACATCATATTACATTCATAAATCATCTCATAATTAAGTCTTATACACATTATTGCACATCATCACATCGCATACATCATTAGAAATAAATGCATCCATAAAAGAAGAATCATACATGCATAAATAAAGGAGTACACATGGCATCACATCAAAATCAGCTCATATATATATCATATCACTATCATAGTACAAGAATAATCGGATCATTGTATGTGTATGTCAATCGGTACAAGAATGCCCATTGGGGCTATCGAAAATGAGCCCATAAGGCACCAAAAATGTGTATGATCTGAATTATGCCTGATCTCTATGGATGCTACCCTCGCCCCTGTCACCATGACCCTTTGGTGGTCTCTGACTAGTCCGCTCTGAGTACTCTGGAACCCAGGCTACTCTAGGCACATGGTCATGATAGGCCCGGTGGTAGTACTCTGCCTGTCGAACGGCCTCCCTGTAGGATTGGACCGGCACTGTACCATGTGAGGAAGAAGTAGTTGTCATGCTCTTTATCTGTTGCCTACGGCCCAACTCTGTAGCTGCATGTAGCTCTGTGACATGTCGCTATTGTACAGCCTGATCTCTCTCCACTCTGAGCTGCTCTCTCTTAGCCCGTGCCTAGTCACTCTCAGCCATCACTACCTCAACCTGTGCCTGTAGCTGCAAAATCAAGGCATCCCATGCATCTGCCTACCCTGCTAGTTGTGCCCATGGCTGTACAGGAACCTGACCCTCACCCTCTACTGGTGGTGGTGGGATTGGCAGATCCTGCTGCTGGTCCTGCATAGGGACATCTCCATGATCTGGTGGAACTGGGGGCACCAATGGTGGGTCCTGTCGAATCACGACCCTGGGACCTCATCCTCCTCCTCTCCCCCTGCCTTTAACCCTATGTGCCTCTGGGTCCTCACCTAGAACAGTTAACTGAAGAGGAGGCCTGAACCAATCCCTATAGGCCTGTGTAGTGCCCGGATCTGTTGGACCCTAATCATAAGCCCAAGGTTGGGCCACTAACTGCTGAAAACTATCAACCACCTCCATGGTAGGAATACCTGGCCCCCATGCCACCTGTGTCATGTTGTGCATGAAAACAGCCACATAGCCATCATCTGGCTGATCTTGCAGCTCCCCAAACTGATGTTGTACACGCCCGAGCAGGTACTGCTCTATCATAGTATGCTCTCGGCCCTGCATGTATCTGTCCTGTCAGTAGTAGAAGAGCTAGTCAACATCATCAGCCCATCTAGGCTGACCGAGGTATGGTCTCCATGTGAATACGAGCATCTCATCTATGACCCGCCTCCAGTAGGGGATCCCTTGCTCTCCAGTGTGTGTGAAAGACACACCACCTTTGTACCATGCAACTAGGGCATCCTCTACCCCATAGAAACTGGAACAACCCATGGATGTAGCACAAAAATGTGCTCCCATGCCCAAATGTGCAAAAGTGTCACCCCAGCTCCCAGTGCTCTGCCATCCATGTATGCATACTCGTGGAGATCCCTGTAAAGTGATGCCAGAAGGACGGGCCCCCATGCAAATTGAACCAGCCTATCCCAGACCATACTCTCCCAGCAGTATCCCCATCCAGGACTGAAATACTACCCTCATCTGTCTGAGGCAACCAAACCTGAAATGATCGCCACAATCGCCTAGGAGAAGGGAGGTGATATCACTTTGTACCTCTCCAGCTCAATCTGTCCCTCACAATAAATGATGTCTCGTATGGCGAGGACTCAGGTGCAACAATCACGTCCATACTCCATGTCGTGAATCACCCAGCGGCCATGAATGGGAAAATGTAGTATCCACCAGACATCCTCTAGTGTGACGGTTGCCTCACCAATGGGAAGATGAAATGACAATGTCTCGCTATGCCATCTCTTGGCTAGCGTTGACAACCTCCCAGGGTGTGTACGCACGGGCACTACATATGCAATGTGCCATAGTCTTGTGATCCCCAGTCAGCCCTGATCTTTGTCGCTCAGATCTCGTAAAACGCTCGCAAGCTCTCGTGATCGATGCTCCCACGAATAAAGCTCCCTAGGCCCATCCTGCATCACGCAAAGTTGGCATGTTAAAATTTTTGGAAAAATTCTTGACCTAACACTCTAAATTTGCATCTAGTGGCGCAGTTTGTGAAGGCGTCGTAGTTTGAGTCTTCTCAAACTCTGACGTTGGACCCGAAATTTAGCCAAATAGCACCACCGTGGCACACTTTAACCCTCAGCGTCGCAATTTTCATGAAAAGGGTGCCACCCCAGTGCACTTTTCAAAACTAGCCCGCCAAGTCTGAGCCGAGCTCGAGCCCATCGGTGGAGTTATTAAATTCCCAATTGCACCGCTGCGGCACTAAATAGCGCTGATGCAGTGCAAGAAGGCAAAAAGTGGTGCATTTTAAACACCGATCGGCGCTATAATAGGGCCGCTGGAGGTGAGCTCTCCTTAAAACATGTCACAAATGCGCTAAAATAAAAAATTTAAGCTAAGGTAAGGATCACATACCGGGGCACCGATGCCGGGAGGCCGTTGGTAGGTCTGAACTTAGTTAGAAATGTGTAGAGGAAGTTGTCATTGTGCCATATCATCAAGAGGTCTGAGCTCAAATCTCGAGGTTTGCTAATGGAGGTGTGTGAAAATGACTTGAAAGGGACCCCTCGGGCCCCTTTTAAGCCTAAAAATTAGGGTTTTTTGACCCTCTAGGGCTGTCCTGCTAGGATTTTGGCCCCCTGACCCTGTTATCGTCCATTCAAGGCTTTTTTTTCATCGTTTTATTGCGTTTAGACATGTTTTTAGCCTCCTGGACCCCTTTCAGACCTCTCGGGCACTTTGTCACCTTTTTTCGCGAGATCACCCAAAAAATTGAAATTTTCATTCGATCTCTCGAGGGGGCATCATAGTGGCATGTTTTCTCTCACCATGTAGCAGTGGGGCAAGTTTTTAAATATAAAAAAAAAATTGGCTTTCATCGAGATCATTTATTCTTTGAACCAATGTAGCGAGTGCATTGCTTCAAAGAGGGGCAAAATGTAGACATCAAAAATATACTGATTGACATCGTGCATATGATCCTGACTTACTAATATCGTTTCTTCCTAAATCATCCCTCGGTCTAACTGTTTAATCAAATTCCCTTATCTGATTAAATTCATCAATATTCATCTCTTAATTAAATAAATCATTTTGTCTAATTGAGTCACTTTCTCTTGGTAATTAAATCAATCCATCTGATCTAATTATCCCTATTTAATTAAATAATTAATTTATTTGATTAAATCTCTAAATTTTATCTATTAAATTAAATAAATTAAAACCTTATTTGATTTAATCTAACACCATCCCTTTTGATTAAATAAATCAAAATATTTATTTAATTAGCCTCTTATCACATTCCTCTCTTATCTTATTTAAATAAATCCATAAATTTGAGTCAAATAAGTCACATCATCTAATCTCCTATTAAATTAATTAACCCTTGATTAATTTAACCTCATCTCATGTCACATCCTCTAGATAATGCAAGTTGCACATGAAAATAGATTTAATTCATTTATTAAATCCCTATTTTCCCTCACATGGCATCTTTTGGAATATTCTCTCAATTTGAATTCAAAAATTCCAAGTCAACATGTACATCCAACAAGGCATTTAAGATCTCTTACATGTCATTTTTCCTTGAGCCAAGTGGCATTTATTGCATTTTCCCTTCCCTCTTACATGTCATTTCAACAAATTAGAATTTCAAATATTGGCATTTATTGGCACAAACCACAAATCTTGCACAACCATCATCCATTCATAGCTTGACAAGTGGCACCATATCCTTGGATGAAAGTTAGTACCACATTGCTCAAATTTGGGCTTTCATCCATCTTGAAAATCTATAAATGAAGAGCTCCTCTCCTCATTTCGTCATCCACAATTTCAGTAAAGTTACCATGCTTAAATATCTATCAAGTTTCACACCATTGAGTTTATAACTAGGTTCTTTTACAGATTTGGGTTGGAGTCTTCATCATTCATCATCAAAAGTGGATCAAAGTTCATCATCAAATCTACATATTGAAGCTTGCAATCATAGGAATTGGGAAAGGGCCAAATTTCCACATCAAATTGGCACCAATTCCCCCATGGGATCAAGATTTTGCTATTTAAATTAGGATTTCAATCTTTGGTTTATCATTTTTAATTTGTTCTTGCATATTTTCATTCCTAGTTTGAATTGTAAATGGATTCCATGGGGAATCCTTGTTTATACTTGCAACATCTAACTTAGGGTGTTTAATCTCTTTGTTTTGCAGGTACATAGATTGGGGGTTCACAATATTGAAGAAGTCAAAACACTTCCCAATATCATTCAATTTAGATTCAACTGCTTCAATTCTACTTCTAAAATTATCAATAGCAGTAGGCCACCAGAGATAATACATGTAGATCTCAGACATCTCCTTAATGCATTCTCTTGTCTCACCAATGTTCTTCGATAACTTCTATTCAGCTTTGAAACACCTTCTCTCAATCATAGCTTGGATCTTATGACCTTCAAATCCTTCCTGCAATAACCTTTCTTCAACAACTTTTACCAGATCGTTTGATAACAAGTAAAAAAAAACTAAAATAGTAATATACTTTCTGAGTAGATAATCAACAAAATCATCTTTAATTATAGGCCTACTGACCGGAGAGTAGGCATACCACATTTCACCAATATTTTTCACATCACCTTCATCCAACACCAAACGAATTTTATTTGGATTGAAAGAATCAGATCTAGGAAAAGACTCTTCTTCCCTCTTCTCTTCTGAGATAGTGATGACATCCTTTGTGTTAATTTTCCTCCTTTTAGGTTCCAAAGGGGAACACCAATGATAACTTCTAACTCCTTATTAGAGGAGGAACCCTCCTCAAACTGATTGATAGGCATAGTACTAGACACTATCACACCAAAACACAAATCCATATGCAAGGATGAGAAATAAACTTTGCATGCACTTGCTTTATCTTCCATACATTCCAAATATCTATAAACTTTCTTTCTGATAGGGATGCCAAACTTCCACTTAACATTCTCTTTTGACAATAGTGAACTCAAAAAGTAAAATACAAAGCATATGAGCAGAGACCCAAACTAGAAAGGATAACCCTCAAACAAAGACATTCTAACATTCTCAATTAGGCTACACAGGTCAAACTGCTTATTTTCCTTTACCATCTTATGTCCAAGATGCACAACAATATCCAAAGTAGAACCTTCACAATTTCATAAATCGATTTTGTAAGTGATACCATAAGCAACATACCTTATTGAAAGATCAACAATGGTATTTATCAATAAAGCTCATGGGTCTTTTTCGATACCAGTAAGTTCCTCAACATCTTTGAATTTCACTGTTTTCTTCCCAGGGAGGTCACCAACACTACACAATCCAGTAATAGCTTTAATGGATTCCTTAGTGATTAGATAGGGTTTGTCAAAAACAATGCTGTCATCCTTGAATCGACTCAACAGAAACAAGATAGACTCCTTGTCAGCAAACTAGGGAAATTCTCCCCATAAATCCATACCCAGGGCACTTACATTTTGAAATTAATCAGTCTTCAACCCTAGTTCCATTTCCTTCATCTTCCAATGATTAAAGTCATCGAACTCTACTCCCTTTAGCATTAGCAGAATACCGCCACTAGATTCACTGTCAATCAATATAGATTCCATCACCGCGGTTAGCTTCTTTAATCCTTTTATCACTTAGTAAAACCTCTTCTCCTTCTTTGCAAACTGTGAGAAATGATTTGAAACTCCACCTTTTATTCTTAATTGCTCATGATGCTTTTTCTGTCAAAAACTTACATCGATGATTCCATCAATTGTACTTAGCTTTTCAATCAACTAGATTAAGCTTCATCATACATCACCAACTAGATCAAACTTAGTCATGTTGAAAACTCATCAATATTACTTCAGTGGGAGAACCGATAGGATATGCATTGCAAAAGCTCCACCTGAGCCAAAGCAATTGGCTTAGATTCTGAAAGAGATTGTATTGAGATCTGGTACCATAGAAGAGTTCTCCACACTCATTTCCTTTTTCTTTGAAACCATGACAGTCTTCTCCTTAGATTCATCTAATTTTGTAACCTTCTTTTTATTTTCATACTTTTCCAAAGCAACATATTTGCATGTGTTAGCACAATGTTCAAGTTGACTACAATTGTAACATATTTGTCCTGAATTAAATGAGTGAACCCTAGGTCTGCATTGATTAGCTTTGTGACCTTAATCATGGAATAAATATCAATTACCATGAAATAGATTATTCATTCCATTCCTTCTAGTTGGATTAGATAATTCACTTCTATAATGACTTGCTTTGTGACCAGACTTGTGACAGTTAAAGCATTGAGTACTCAGTTCCTTCGTGCTTCTACACTCTACAACCTTATGTCCAATTTTTCTTCATAGAAAAAAATATCCATTAAATGATAAGTACCTTTGAGCATTTGGTTGCCTGATCAGAGGTCTTTTTGTAGATGTTTTAGAGTTTTGGACCTTGCTTGTTATAACAGATCTTGCTTCAGCTTCAACTACTTTGTCTTCACCCTTAGTGTTCTGATTTGAGATTTCACTAAAGAAGCCAAGTCCTCCCTTATCCTTGTGACATTTCTGTAGGGACAAGAGTTGATCTAGAATTATGCTAATTTCACATACTCTTGCTTCTAATTTCAGCCTTCTTAACTCTTGATCTAACTTCTCATTTTCTTTTGATTTTTATTTGATGGTATCCTTGAGATTTTCTTCATTCTTCATGCATTCATCCAACCGTAGCTTTAGATCCACAACACTTTCCTTTGATTCCTTTAATTCATGGTTGGCCTCTCTGTGTCTTGCTTTGAATTTTTGCATTTTCTCCCTTAGCTTTGCAATACAAGAATTTTCCTCCTTGATGTTTTCTTTTAATTCTTCATTTTTAGATTTTGTGCTTTCCATATCATCTAACATTATCTTCAGTTCTTCCTCAAATTAATAATCTCTTGCCATCTTCTTCAAGTTGCCAAGATCTCCCTCAAGCAGTTAAGCTTTATCTGCAAGGGACCAAGCTCTGATACCAATTGTTGAATAGTTTGGATAATTGAGAGAGGGCATAGATAAGTTATCATAAAACAATTTTCTTGAATTTATTTAATCTAGAGCAAGCTTAAATCAATCAAATAATAATCAAATAGATATGAACATGAAAGCACATAACATCACCATGCACACTAAACACCATAATTTACATGGAAACCCAAGATCAAAAAAACGATGGAGAATGCTAATTCTCAATTATAGAACACTAGTTAAGGTGATATTTACAAGCTTGGCTCACTGCCAGAATTCTCACTATAGGTAAGGCTCACTGCTGGTGGGCTCACTACCCAATTATTACAAAAACAAAATAGTTTCACTAACAAAAATGAACTGATGAAGCTGCATCTACATATGCATGAAGCTAGTTCTGGTTTAGAGTACAATATTTTTCTGTAACAGATCCGGTAAAGAATATTCTACACACCTTCCTCACACAACCTCTGCAAAGTAGATTACTTCTTCCTGAAACTTTCCTTCAACTTTCTTATCGCATAATCCTTCGCACCCTTTTATCTATTTACACACTTCACAATATTTGGATTTTCAAATTCACATTCACCACCCTTGCTTTCATTGAACATAATCAACCTTTACTTATAGTTCATTCCATTCCTTCATAATCTCCTAAGTTGGCCAACAATAATGTCTTCATAATCTCCTAAGTTAGCCAAACATAATTTGAATTATGTCACCACAAAACATGTTGGCATGAAGAACAACCGTGAAATATTCAATAAGGCTTGGTACACAAGAATCAGACCCAAAAGATAGGTCATACATAAATATCTTCCTACCATGTTACCAAGGGAGCCACAAATAAGTCATGCATAAGATAGGTTCATCACATAACATAATTATCAAAAGATAGCCAACTTCAAGAATTACATGAAATATATTTCAAAGCTAGTGGGAATGCCACAACCAAGACCAAATCTTGATATCCATAAATTTCAGTACCTACTGGTGAAACACAATTAGACATACCAAAACTTGTAACATGCTACATGAATGTCTGGATAGCAAGGATGCCCGTAATAAGCCTTTGAGCACACAAGCCAATATCAAAAGACAGATTAGTCTTCATTATTCGGCATTAATTGTCTTCCACAGATGTCCCAAAAAGAATTATTATCATATTTGATCAAGAATAATATCCACACTACACAATGTGAGTGATCCCATAAAGCTAGTTTACAATTTCTGGGAGGAACTGATTTTTGCTGAAATCACATATTTTTAGAAAATATAATGATTTAAGCCTTAAAAGGTTCCATTTAAAGAATTCCAATTGAAGAGGGCTTGATCAAACTACCTTAAATCCAACCCCCTTGGATAGAACCCCGCTAGTTTTAAACCATACCTATAATGAAGTCTCCTTTACACCTATCAAAATGCTGATAAAAAACCATTTTTGATTTACCTTTTGGGGGATCAAATGCATTCATTTAAAATTTATTTTTGTAAGTATGTAGTCCTTATTATAAGCTTCCAAAAAAGTATAATTTTAAATAAATTTAATTTAATTATTATATTTATTTTTTATTTCTCGTGAATGTAGATTTTTCATGAGAATCAAGCTCTTTGTTTTGCACATGTGGAAAAATAGAAGATTATTAGTGCACCGATATTGAAGTCCTTGATCCAACAAAAAAAAATTGAATTTCAATACATACAAAAAGTTACGCGTTATACGGTCACCCTATGTGAATTATAATTGGTTTGAATTCAAAAATTGATTAAAGAAAAAATATTCAATAAAAACTATCTAACCAAGTGGAAGCACTAGATATCATAGTTACGAATCTAAATTTGAAAGAATTAGAATTTTATCCTTCATGGAAAAAAATTATGCATTATACGGTGAGCGTCACTTTTTAAAAATGTTGTTTTCTAAAAAAAACTAGTTTTCGAGGGAGATGGAAAAAGAAGTGCGATCGGATTCCAAAATTTTTGAAAAAAATATATTTAGAATATATAAACAAAATTTCATGAAACTCTAGTTTGCATCATCTTCAAATTCCTCATGGTTTAGCCGCTATAGGTGCCTGAAAGTGAAGATTTAGTTAAAAAAAATTATTTTAGTGTCTAGTTTGGCCGAAAATTGTAAACCACTATTGTGGGACTATCCAACATCAAAGCGCACGATAGGATAGATCATTTTTATATATCATCTGGAGTACAACCTTCTGGATCCCAAGTTTTGACATCAATGACAAAAATGCTAAATCATCTCAACAACTTCTCAACACTTGACTCTCTTTTAGGGTTCCATATGAGCTTCCAGACACTTCCTTCTATGTGAAATATTAGGTAGAAATATTTATGATTTAATAAAACCCTAATATTTACATTATGAACAAATATGGTTGAGTTTTTGGTGAATTCACCTTACAATACCTTTTTGTTCATGCTACTAGGCACTAAGTTGCACTCACCTAGTAATTTTTTAATTAACCCTAAGGCCACATCATTATCAAAATGAAAGATACATCTTATACAATGGGACAATATTGAGCCTCCATTATTCTTCCCTTTTCTTTCTTTCACTCCACTTGCTAGCCATGCCTATGGGAAAATACCTATAGCTCCTATAATAAGACTTCCAAGTTGGGAACTAGAACAAAATCTCAATACCACTTAAGATGTTGAATGAATTATTTAATAACTAAGAAACCTAATCTCAACTAAACCTTCACTTTCCATAATTAGTCATTATAGACTTTGATCCTATCCAAGTTGAAACAAACATTAATGTGTTATCTAGATGCATAGTAGAGACCAAAAGCTACCACACCTACCACACATGACATGTGAAACCTAAGGACGACAAGGAATATAGAGTAAGAGATGCTCTATAAGGGTCACATTTGTCTAGGAGACAAGGAGTTAATATATGTGTGTAATAGATATCAGATTCACAAAGATGATGAAATCAAATGTAATGTAAAGTAGAGACTAAGACCTATATTGTATGAGCATATAAATATATGGACGTATAAGAATTGAATTTTAATGCATAAGTTATGAATGAATGTTATCTTTATCTAAGTTATATATGAAATATTGATAGATATAGTTTCCTATTGAACTTACTCTTTTCTCCCATTGTATCCTTTAGGGCATATATAAACTACATAAGGGATACTAGGGTACAATTCTCCAAACAATAATTCCCCATTTCCTCTTGCCAACATTGGTTTCATTGTTGGGAGCCTAGAATGAGTAGTGAATAAAATACATGGTAAAGGAATAAAAGTGATAGCAATAGAGGATGAGAGAGTAACAAAAGGAAAAAAATTACGTATGCACAATTTTTAGGTACTACCCTTGTGAGAGGGGCATAGGCACTTAAGTGATTAAAAATGGAAAGGGGGGAGGAATCTAAAAATATTTCTCAAAAGAGGTTATTTTTTAATATTTAAACTAACAATGAGAGATATAAGGATTAATGATAACCTAGACTAGGAAACCCCATGGAAAAAAGAGATAACAAGAGGAAAGTTGAGATTATTAAAATAATAAAGTTAGTAATAAAAATGAATACCAAAGAGAGAATATTGAAACAAACCCAAGATCGAGAGGAAAGATGCCATAGAATGATGGAAGTAGGAAAGAGGAAAATAAAATAGGACTTAGAGAGAGTGATAGAGGAGTGTGCCAATGAGGGTGCTACTGAGTACACCTTTATGGGTGTAGCTAGGAAAGTAAGAAAGGAGATACCATAATCAAGCTCTAGAATGGAGAGAATAAATCAAATTATACAAAAAATAGAATGAGTAATTGAATATTATGGAAAAGAAAAAATAATTTAGAGAAATAAGTTAAACAAGGATTATGAAATGAATTATAAACAAAACATTGAATTCTCATCCAAATGGGAAAACATTCAACTAAGGATAGATGAGGAATGGTTATCAATGATGATCCCTTTACAAATTCTTTAGATAATAACACATGATGTGGATTACATAAATGAGTTATTAACTAAAAGTGTTCTAATAATATGAGGAGAAGATGTGGTAGAAAAAAATTTGTACTTGTGATTTTAAGAACCTTTAATGAAGTGACACCATTAAAAAATCAAAATAACACCTACAAATAAACAACCATCTCCAAGGATGAAGAGAAAATTTGAACGGACACAAACCCTAGACCAAGAGTCACCCTTAATATCATTAATGTCATGAGGGATTTACATAAAAGTGATAGAATACATCTTAAATGAACAAAACACAGGAGAACATGAAGGTGAGATTAATAACATAGATGATCTAGGAACACATCACCTTAATATGGGAGATACAAATAGTGACTATGAAGAAGAAGAAACAAATATGAAGACCTCTAGGAAGCTACCTATTTTTGGAAAAGACACTAATGAGACCACAAAACACATCTTTATTTTGGAATCAATATGGTAGATACAAAACATAAGTTGGGACATGTATTTATTTTATTTTATTGGATCCATACGAGGTGATACCCTCAAGTGGTACTAGAAGGCTTATCCTAAAAATGGAAAGGAGTGGTATGCAGTAAAACAATAATTCTTAGAAAATTTTGATAGCTTGGAACTACATATTGAGGGGATAAGAAAATTGTGAGAACTTACACAAAAAATATGAAACAATAATAGAGTTTGATACAAAATTTAAGGAACTAATTAGAATATTGGAGGAACCACTAATCAAAAAATAAAAAATTCATTGGTTCATATTAGGAACAACACCAAAAACCAAAATGGCCCTAGAGGGGAGAAGTTTTAATACTTATCCAGAACTTGTTACTTTGGCTTGCAAAACTGAAAACCAATCCTAGAGAAAACTATAGAAGGAAAAGGAAAACAAGGAAATGGAGAAATTAAGATTGGAAGTAGAACAACTAAGACTTTTATGAGATATTATGCAAAAACAAGAGATGTTGGAAAAGAGACCTAATATCTAGTGTACAAATTGTGGATGAAAAGATCACTTAAGAAATGAATGCTTAAAGGAAATAGGAGAAAAGAAAGAAAACACAATAAGGGTAGATCTAAGTACATTACCTAAGAAGATTAACTCATTATTTTGTGGAACTTGTAGAGAATGGGATGATCATGAGATAGAAGATTTTCCATCACAACTATTTTAGTTAAGAGAAGATCCAAACGTAGCAAACCATGATGAAAAAAAAAGATTGAAATATGTCAAGGGATTGGTAGAAATAAAAATTTAAAAATTTACCTACCAAACCATGGATATAGAGTACAAAAATCAGAAAAAAAGGAACATAAATGCCCTATAGAACCAATAGAATCAAGGACCATATAATGACATAAGTCAATTTTGAGGAGTGAGAGGTCAAGGTAGAGGAAGAAGAAAGAAAATAAATACAACCTACTTCAATTGTGGTAAGGAAGGAAACTTCATAGCTAAATGTTGGGGTGATAAGAAGAATCCATGTGGATTCTTTGGAATCATAGAGCATGGTATGTTCAATTGTGACGAAGCCCAAACCTATTATAAGAATGTGGCTCTACAATCAAAAAGTGATGACCTCCAAAATTTAAATACACTTAGAGGAGCAAGAATATTAAGGAAAATACCAAAGGAATTGGTGGAAGCAAATAGGAGATTATAAAAAGAAAAAAAAATTGACATTGACACTATTGAGACTAGTGGCTCGAAAGAACATCACACATATATAGAAGCTAATAATAAAAAGAAAAAAAAGCAGTAGTAATTACTAGATATGGAAAAAATACCACAAATAATAGACAAGTAACTACAAAAGAAGAAACAACTATAGATGAGGAATAATTCTAGACAACTAAGAAATAACTTATATATGGTTTTTTCCCGCTTCTCTCTCCTTAGCCAATGTTTGAACTGCCTACGCGCATGGTCGAGTCTATGTTGGGGGTACCCCACGGTCCCCCCTTGTCCTCCCATGACCTGATCCTTTCCCAGATGCATGTGGGCTCATTTCCCTCAGGGGCCTCTCCTGGCTTCTTCATTCCTAGCTCCCTTATGATTCTGGGTTGACCTGAGTCACCTATGATTCTGGATTTATCTGGAGTGGAAGTGCCACTAGTCGCTATCTCACCCAAAGTTAAAGGTTGGAAGAATGTGTTGGCTAATGATAGTCAAAATGCTAAGGGCCTCTCTCATTTCCCTAAAGAAGAGATTACTACTATGAGACCTAACTTCACTATCCCTGATACAATTAGTGATAGGATTGTCTCCTCAATGGAAAATGCGGTGGTGGGTCATTTCCTCTCCTTTTTTCCCATAGTAGATATGGTCTAGAGATGGGTTTTGGCTAAATGCCACGTCAAAGGTAGTGTGGATATTTGTGCTATAAAGGGTGAGCTTTTCCTCTTCAAGTTCATGGTTTTAGAAGACTTAACCTTGGTCCTATCTTCTAGCCCTTGGTTCTATGGAAAACATAGTCTAGCATTGTGTTGTTGGAAGCTAGGGTTCAACCCCATAGTCAACAAATCGACATCGGTTTGGGTTTGTCTGCCCAGCTTTCCTCTAGAATACTAGGATGAAACCATATTCAAATGTATTGGGGATAAATTGGGCTAATACATCACTTCAGACTCCATTACCAAGTCCAAATACCGGTTATTTTTTTCCCATTTTTTTATTAATATTGAAGTGCATAAATCTCTGCCTACCTTAGTGAAGCTCTAGTCTAAGTTTGGTTACTATAACCAACAAGTATGTTATGAGAATGTTGTATTTTATTGCTAGAAATTTTGTAAACCTAGCCACCTAATATTACATTACAAATATTCTTTAAAAAATGACCCTATCCCTATTGAGTTTGTTGTTGATGAGCACTACCCTTTTTAAGAGGACATTCTAAAGATTGTTGACTCCTCAGCCAAGTTTGGCTCTCCCAAGTTAGTTGACTCCTAGGTTGGCCTTGATTGCCCCACTGCTAGGGATAATGTCTCCTTTAGGGACTCGATGTTGATCCCTACGGCTCTTGCTCTAGCTGATGGCTTGGGCTTTCCTGGTTGTGGGGTTTTGGGGGTTAGTGCTCCTTCCCCTAGCCAAGTGTTGTGGGAAGATGGAAAAAATGGCAACTCTTTAAAGGAAGAACATATTAACTTAAAAACTAGGTCAATATTAACTGAAGGTGAAGAAGGTGAAATCATGGTTGAGTAGGATTCAAAAGTTAAAGATGAGATGGTTAAAATGGATTATGTTGGTTTTCCATAGGAAAAAACAATGGAGGAGGAATTCTAGTCAAATCCAAATAAGAAGGGGAAATGGAGGAAAGCAGATGTGGGAGGTGACTCTAAACCTGAAAGGCCCAACTAGCAACAGACCAGGTAGAGGGAGAAAATAGAAGAGATAGCCATTGGTGAACAAAGGAAATTGGAAGTGTCCTCAAAGAAGGGTAAAAAATGAAGGTCATGTCCTAGAATGTGTGAGGGCTAAATAGCTCTCACAAGCAGTTAGCATTGGAAAACTATGTTTTAGAACATAAGATTCATGTTTTACTTTTACAGAAAACCAAAATGAAGAAAAATAAGTTTGGCAATATTACTAAGTATATATGGTTAGGCGCCCTTTTCTCATGTAGTGATGATGAGGGTGCATCTGGTGGGCTTGTTGTGTTATGGAATCCTAACAAGATCACTGGGTCTAAAATTTTCCAATGTCAGAGCAGTGTGGGAATCAAGTTTTCTCACTCGGGTGGCTCTTGGTCACTCATTAATGTCTATGCACCTAACCAAAGTAATGCTAGGAATGCCCTATGGGAGGATCTTACTGATTGGATAAATAATAATAAGGGGTCACGTTGGTTGGTGGCTAGGGACTTCAACTCTCCTTTGTATCCTTCAAAGAAATGTGGAGGTCTGGTGGACTACTCTGACAACATGAATAATCTGGAAAATTTTCTAAGTGTCACTGGCTTGGTTGACATAGATTTGTTGGGTCAATCTTTCACATGTCCACCAATAGGTGCCTTGGGGATGGTTTGATTTAGGTAAGATTGGATAGATTTCTTTGTTCCCACAATTGGACGGTGATGGCACCTTCAAATTTTGCAAATTTGAAGTGCCTATATTGAAAAATTTGTCTTTGCACACTCAGAAGTGCACTTGCAAAATCTACCCAAGTGACCTATTTTGGAGGGTCACAATTTGGAGCGAGTTGATTTTTATGCCAAATGGATTATTTCTCTCCATTATCCCTACATTAATGTACTCCCTAGTCCGATTTCAAAGCCCCATGATCAGATTTTCTATTTTTACCAGGCCAAAAGCAAGTGTGTTTTGCTTTGTTTTGCACCTACATTTTCAGAATGTTTCAAGGAGGTCAAGTTAGACCTTTAATATCTTGTGATGAATGATGATTCAAGGAAATACCTCTTTCACACATACTCAGTGTACCTAGATGAGCTTATATTTCCAATGGCAGCCCCCCAAAATTTTCTTTGATATTTTTTCAAAGTGGTGACTTTGAGAGCCCTGATTGGTTTCTGACAGGTGAAATTGTAGAAAAGTCCAAGTAGGAAACTTTGCTATTTAATATCTTTCACCTTAGGAATAATTTTTTCATGTCGTTTGCTGCAATGAATTATTAGGTCAAATGGTAACATGCTTACTCAATTTCAGGCTCCCAAGATAAGCTCTAATGGGTTATCTAATCCTTTTCTGACTGTAACATGGTTAAAATAGGTGTTCTGAAAAGTTCCAAATTTTTAAAATCCAAGGACAAATCATTTCTTGTTTTGGTATAAAACCTATACAACTACATTTTCATCAATATTGTAGGTCATTTCAAACATTGTTTTAATGTACTTTTATTGTGGCAAACATGTCTCGAGGGCCAGTTTACAAAGGACGTACTTGAATTTAAAGGGCTGGGAAAATTTTGAGGAAACATGGGTTTTCTATAAATAATTTATTATGGCTGCACGCAAAAAATATTAGCTCCAAGGGTCACTATTTGTGTGCAGTAAAATTTCTCTGTTTGGCTGCAGCCGTAATTAAAATGTGCATTTTTTTCTAAAGTTACAAATACTTATATTTAAAATATTTTTGAATATTTTAAGCATTATGTAAATATGAAAAATGCATTTAGGGAAATTATAAAGTGCATTTCAAATGTTTATAAGAAAAAAAAGTTTAATTCTTGCTTGTGATTGGCTGAAAAACAACAACATGATTTCACACGGTTGCACAAACTCATCGCGAATCACTATTTTGGGTTTGTAATTCCAAATTGAATTGGCGACCAGTAATGGCAATGGCTCTTCATCGTGGATTTATAGGACATCCTCCTCATTGTATTGGCAATAAGAGATGGCAACATTTCTCGAGCATGCTATTTGGTTTAGCCTGTTCCACATTCCATCAGATAAATAATGTTGAATGTTTCAATTTTGAGACTATTTTACTCTCCTATGTACTGGTTTTACAGATTATGAATGATATAATCATGGTTGTCTTATTTGTCTCTATCATTTTTAGATAGATGTGTGGCTCTATTCTTGTTTATTAATTCAAAGAATTAATGTAGGTGCTTGAATATGGTTGTAAGTTTGTATTGAATTGAGTGCTAGGATGCTAGTAAGAAGTAAATGTTAAGAGACAATGTTAAATGTTGTAATGCAACATTTCAAGGCTTCCTATATTATCAGGTGAATTTTTTTATCAGAGTATGTATGTGTTTGAGTTAACTTTGTTCCAAGGATGAAGCACTGATCTAAGTGTGCTATTCATGTTACACGTGTTAGTTAATACAATAGCTAATCATCTTTTAAATCAAATATGAATCTCAGTTTGTTTGTGTGAGGAGTTTAATGAGTTACATCTCTCTCTCATGTTTAAATTAGGCATTACTGTAGAGGTTGGCCAAGCCTTTATAGTATTGCGTCTATTAAGCATCTAAAGGAGAAACATCTGTTTACTAGTGTATTTGGTACTTCAGCACACAAGTATCTATAAATATACTATTGGGATCACCCTCCCAGGTTTAATAGAGCCTGAAGTGTAGGGGAGAAAGGGGTAATTTATTCACTCTCCCATTCGTTGGCCATATCAACCCATTGAGTCTGAATATGAGAGAGTGGCTACTCTTTAGGACTCATTGCATCTGTTGATTTGGGAACCAATAAACAACCCTGCTCAGTGCTAATTTGCTTGCTCTACCCCAAACTATCTTTGACTATAGCCCTCTACTACTATTCATTAATGATCTATCTACTATTGGACCTTTTCCTTTTTGGTTTGAGATAGTGTGGAACACCCATCTAGATTTTAGGAATAAAATTGCAAAATGGTGGAACATCCCTGTAAATGGCTCCCCCATGTTTAGGATCTTTAACAAACTTAAACATGTCAAAAATATGGTGAAAGGTTGGAATAAGAGAGTCTTTGGTTATGTATTCCAGAAAAAAAGTGCCTTAGGAGATAATCTAAAGGTCATCCAAAAAAAATTGAAGGGGATGTTACCCTACTAACTTGCAACTAGGAAAGAGAGAGTCATAGGGAGTGGGAACAAATCTCGAAAAAGGAGGAAATCTTATGGAAAAAGAAATCTAGAGTTCAATGGTTGTAGGAGGGGGACAAAAATACCTCCTTTTTCCATGTTTCTTCCCTAAAACACAAGAAAAGGAACTAGATAACTAAGCTTCAAAATGAGCAAGGGGTCTTGGTCAATACGCCTACCCAGATTGGGATCTTGGCATCAGACTATTTTCAAAGGGCTTATTTAGCCCCTACAAAGGCTCACAATCTGGCTTTGGATAACCTATTGTTGGAACCTCTCCCTACCACCATATCCCAGGAGGATAATAATAGAATCCTTTGTATTGTCTCTATTGAGGAAGTCTATCTAGCTGCTTTCAGTATGGGTGCCTATAAGGCACCTAGCTCGAATGGTTTCCCCCTGCTTTCTTCTAGTTATTTTGGGATATAGTGGGTCAAGACCTTGTATTGGCTACTAGAGATTTCTTCAAATCTGGTAAGATTCTCAAACAGTTGAACCACAATTCTATTTCCCTAGTTCCCAAGGTTGTTGAACCCCATTTAATGTTTGATTTTAGGCCCATTAGCCTTTGCAATACCATTTAAAATATCTTCTCTAAACTCTTGGTGAACCGCCTTAAGCCCCTCTTGGAAAAAATAATTAACCCTACCCAAAAAGGTTTTGTTTCAAGTCGTCATATATTGAATGCTAACATAACTACACATGAAGTTCTCCACTCCATGGATAGATGGAATAATGCCAGTATGTTCCTCAAATTAGATATTTCAAAATCATATGATAAGGTGTTATGGGAATTTTTCCCCAAAGTCCTAGCCAAGTTTGGTTTTGATCGAGGGGTGGTCGCCCTCTTGATGGAATGTATTACAATGGTGAGATACTCTATTTTGGTTAATAAGTACCCCTTTGGTTTCTTCAAAGATGGGAGAGGTATCAGACAGGGTGATCCCCTCACGCCTTATTTGTTTATCATGGTTGTGGATTCCTTAAGTAGGAACATATCTAAATTGCTATCGAAGGGGTTTATAAATGGGGTCAAACATGCCTCTTCCTTGGAACCTACGGTTATCCAACAGTTCATTGATGATACGATACTCTTTGGGAAGGCCTCTATTGTTGAAGCTAGGAAACGGAAAATTAGTCTTAATAATTATGTGGCTTGCTCTGGCCAATGTATAAATTATAATAAAAGAATGATTTACTTCTTCAACAACACTCTTGATCTATAGGATCAAGTGACTATTGTCCTTGGTTGTGTGTCGCTCTCTCCCATTCGTGTATCTAGGGTTACTATTTACTGTTAAGGAGGTCACTCCAACCTTTTGGAACATAGTTCTTGAAAGGATTCAAAGGAAATTGGTCGAGTGGCAAGGCTCCATTCTTAGTCATGCTGGAAAACTATAACTCTTGCCTACTTCCCTCCAAGGGATCCCTGTTTACTTCCTCTCTATCTTTAAGATCCCCAGATATATTGCTGAGAAGTTGGAAAAAATTAAAAGGAACTTTGTATGGTCTGGGACTAAGGAAAATAAAAAGTTTGCTCTGGTTAGCTGGGAAAAAGTCTGCAAGCCTAAATCTTGTGGTGGGCTTGGAATTAGTAACATCCTATGCACCAATAAGGCCTTACTTGCTAATGTTGGTTAAGACCATTTGAGGAATAAAAAGGACTAGTGCAAGATTATGAATGTTAAGTATCTTCACAATAGACCTATGATTAAGTTCCTTTATGATGATCACCCCTCAGGATCTCTGGCATGGAAGAACATTTGCAGAATGTAGGGGCTACTCATGATCGAAATGAAATGGAAGCTTGGAAATGGTATTAACATCAAGTTTTGGGAAGACCCTTGGTTGTTAGATACCCCCCTTTCACACTTTGACTTCAAGAATCTTATGAGATTGGTGCAACTTTACTTCAGAATGACATTGGTGACTACCTTCTTGATCAATCTGGGGCTAGGAAGTGGAAAGATCTACTTCTTTGTTATCTTTTGTCCCCTGATTTGTTAACTCTAGAAAAGGCTCTATAGGACTTACTCTCCCTTACCAAATTAACTTTATCCAACATGGAGGATGAATTCTACTAGACTAATGACAAGCAAGGAAATCTCACAGTCATAATGAGTTACAATCTGTTGTCAGTTCAGGGTTTCAAGCATGAACCTTGGAAATAGGTTTGGAATAGGCACATGATTCTGAAAATAAACTTTTTCTAGTGGACAACCTACCATAACAGGATCCTTACTCAGGATAACCTGAGGAAAAGGGGATTTTAGATCCCTAATAGGTGTTTGATGTGTAAATGCAATGAATAATCTATAGATCACTTACTTTTTCACTACCTGTTTGTTGTTGGTGTCTGGGAGCTAGCATTGGAGAGATTGGGTACTCACTGGACTATGCTTAAAGACATCAAATCCTTTATCTTGAGTTGGTTTGGCCCCTTCCATCACCCCTTACCTAGAGAGATTTGGAACCAGGTCCCCCCAATCATCTATTGGTGGTTATGGGAAGAGAGGAATGACTAGATATTCAAGAATATCAAGATGAGTCCTAAGGAGGTTTTTGGTATAGGACTAAGGCTAATTTCTAAAAATATTTTGATTTTCAAATAGAAAACCCCATAAAAAGCTCTTACTAAATGGGAGATTAAAATGGCTAAAGCTTGGAATTAGAATCTTGAGGTCAACTCCTTTGAAAATTCTTAGTCCCAAGCTAGAAGGGACACTATCTGGAAACCCCCAAATTGTGGATGGCATAAACTCAATTTTGATGGTGCTGCCAAAGGAAACCCGGGAAAGGAAAGCATAGGGGGTATTATCAGGGATTTTAGGGGAAAATTTGTTGTGGGTTACTCAGGAGGTATAGGGATTCAGACCTCAATCACTGTGGAAGTGAAGGAATTTCTACAGGGTGTCCAGTTAGCTGTAACTACGGGGATAAAAAAACTGCACATAGAAGGGGATTCTAAGTCAGTGGTTGACTCTATCAATTTAGGCAGATTATAGGATGGAGTACTAGAGTGATATCTTGTTAGACATAAATCATTTGCTTTCAAAGCTGGATATGAAGTTAGTTACTCACATTTATAGGGAGGGTAATCAAGTTGTTGATGCCCTGGCTAATCTCAGCTCCCATTGGAGAGATTCTAAGTGTTGGATGATTATGGGGAACTTACCACTGGGAATACAAGGTATCATCCTCAAGGAGTAGGGCACTTTTGTTTATAATGATGATAACTAAATATGCAATGACCATGGCTTTCTAGGTGGTCCACATATCTACTTTTTGGGTGATGTGGACAAAGATGAATGCTAAAGTGTTAAATTCATGGAAAATTTTGAATAATGGGATGGAGATAGGAATTATGGAGCTAATTATGGGGAGTAATGGGGAGTACAATGGGGTAATGGACAAGTTGGGTCAGGCCTTACACAATCTTTATTTGCGGTCATGTCTTAGCCTTTGCATATCCTTACAGATTTTTAAATTCAAATTAGATGTGACTAATAATTATGACGTGAAGTTCTTTCTTTGTCTTATCAACTTTGCTAAAAAAATTATAATGATAAAAAGCGGATATTTAGGGAAGGCTAAATTTGGCCCCATGGCCAACCTTCATTAGTACTTGTGCAATGGAAACGTGGAAGAAAAACCTTCATATGTCACCATTTTTTGCAAGCCTAGCTACAAGTGTTTAAAGTTTTCATTAATGGGATTACAGATATTTCCTTTTTGGATTTAACTCCTAAAGCATGTGTCTTGCAAACCATCTTGATTTCACAGAGCCTTCATGGTTGGCTTAAAAGAAGAGGTGTTTGGGTGACCTATCACACTAACAAAATTTCTAATCTTTTTCTCTCACAGGTTTCCTGGTTTTTTTGTTTGTAGAGTGGTGAAATGGGTGGTTACAGGGTGAGGATAGAATTGGACAATTATGGGGAATTTCGTAAGGACCCACTGGTTTGACACATCTGTGTCAAAGAAGGGATGACACCATTAATGGAATGCTTGGTTGGTGATGACCTGAGGATGTCGGTGCAATTCACAAGCTCCTAGAAAGAAAGAAGGGTTACCATGGGTGGTATTTCCTTTGAGGTCAATGCGGAGGTGATTTCTCAAGTGACGAGGCTCTCTTGTACCAGGAAGAAGTACCCTAAGCACACTAAGGCTCAGGACAATGAAAGCCTTAACTCCTTCTTTACAGGAAATGAAAAACCTATCCATTCCCAGTCTGGTTTTGAAAGAAAATATCCCTCGCACTGTGGGACCAGGTATGTCTCACTCTCATGAAGTATGTCACTTTAGAGGGTAGATATAAAACTTTCTATTATTACCATTTTCCTCTTTTAAATCACCTCTGTCATAAAATGCTTTTGAGCATCCTATTTTTCTTACTCATTGATTTAGAAAGTTTTGTTGAAAAATGCTTCTAAAGACTCTACTATGCAAAACCTTGAGGATTCTCCTCCCCTTCTACTTCACCAAGGCCTCATCTTGAGGCTTTATCATTTTCATCTTGTGCTTTGCTCACCCAAACCCATCTCCACTATTCGTATTGAGGAAGTCAAATGCCCTGTTCATACCAATATCTCTTCGGCTGAGTTTAAGGGTCCCAAAAGGAAAACCCCTCTGGGAATTACTAAAACTCCCAAGCCTAAACTATCTACTAGAAAGAAAAAATGGAGTGTGGGGCTTACCCAATCAAATGTTGCGGCTAGGATTTATGAGCTCAAATTCGCCCCTAGCAAGATAGACAACAAACTTGCAGCTAAGAGGAAAGTGAAAGAAGAGGGGAAAGGTCATGTGGAGCCATCAGACACTAACAGTGAAGGGAAGGATGTGATGGGAAGAGAATCCAAGGGGGATATTGTGGTTGTTCCTATGATGGAGACTGGGGTTGAAAATACTAGAATTAGGAGATCTAGCAGGCTGGTGAAAAATAGCAAGAAAGTGCAGATTAATAAAACTTCTACTGATGAGGAGTAGTCCTCCAACAAGGGAAATAGGAATGAGGAAGACATGAAGGGGGAGGAGGAGGATTTTGTTGAAGGGCCTAGCCACTTTTTTGACATCTACAAAATGCTAAAGGAGAATTTGGCTTCCTAGTCCTTTGACCCTCTAGCTATGGAGCATGAAAACATCATGAAGATTGTGGATAAAGGGGAGGATCATTGCATGCTACTGGAGTAGGTGGAGAGGCTCCAGAATAAGTTCACTAGTCTGGCTCTGTTCATTTTCAAGATGGTTCACCGTGCGACTCTCACCACTTCTACTATTGTTAAATATGAATGGATAAGAAGGCTACAGAGGAAGGTTCCAACTAGGATGGGGAGGATGTTTTTTGCCTCCTATCTCAAAATTGGGAGAATGCTAGTTAGTCTTCTATTGTTGTGTCTTGTCTGTTGGGTTGTTCTTTTTGTTGGCTATTTTTCTTCTATGTCTATGTATAGTTTTGGTGGTTTTTCGTTATGTTTCTATGAACTTGATCTTTTTTTCCCCTGGGGCTCAATGTGTAAAGAGTACATCACCCTATAAATGTTGCTTATCTTATAAAAAACATGACCAAATAATGAAACAAAGAAATAAAATTATCACAAATGAACCCAAGAGGTAGAACAAAATGACTATTTTTCTAAATAAGAGGTGGTAATATTAAAACAACTTAGAAAAATATCCCAATATTTGAATATACTAAACAAACTCAAAAAATTCTACAAGTATTGGAACAAACAAAATAAAGCTCCACAAATAAGAATAACATGGAAAAATGATATATAGTGGAAGACACAAGCCATCATGATTATAGTTAGCATTGACCAAAAGAAAATAACTAAAGTGATCATAGACTTAGGAGTTGATATACTATGCTTCCAAAAAGGGTGTGGGAACAAATAGGAAATCCTAAGCTTGAACAAACACCCTACAATATTAGCCTAGCAAATGGCATCAAGATGAAAACCTTGGGAACTTGGAGAAAGGTAGGAGTGTGATAGGATTCGAACAAATTGTTGATTTTGAGCTAGTTTCCATTAAAG
Source organism: Sequoia sempervirens (assembly GCA_007258455.2). Classification (NCBI taxonomy): domain Eukaryota; kingdom Viridiplantae; phylum Streptophyta; class Pinopsida; order Cupressales; family Cupressaceae; genus Sequoia; species Sequoia sempervirens. The sequence goes on from VDFB02049217.1 coordinate 67,498,730, forward strand.
AAACATTTGATTCATTTAATGCATTACTGGGACTAAGGTTGTTTGTCAACACAAATGGAATTATACTCAAGGAAGGAAGAAATATTATTTTCCAACAAAAATAAAATCATCCATATTCCACTAGGAAAAAGCCTAAATCAATCATATATAGAGGAAGTAAACACAAAAGAATATAATGAACTTGAGAACAAAAACCTCTACATAGTCTCATGGTTACCACTAAATAACACTTATAAATGTAGTGTAGAAAAATGTATCCGTTTACATTTTCACACTTGTTTTAGCCATCCCTACTAAAATTAGACTTCTTTATTCCTTATTTGGTCCTATTTTGCATACACGTTCCTTATTTAATGCATCTTTCCAAGGATAATCCTAACACATATCTAATGACCAATCATAATTCATGATTTTGGGTTGTTTGTTCCACATTTAGTGATTTAGGACTCATATGCCACCTTGGACATATGGGTCTCACCTAAGTCTCAAGGCTTGATCCTTAATTTGGCATAGAACTTAGCATTTCTTGAAATTTGTGTCCCACACTTAGGCTACTGGGACTCATACGCCCCAACTGGCGTATGAGTCTCGCTTTAGCTTGGACCTATTTTGAATTCACTTCTTGGTGGGATTTTATTCTCCTAGATTTGATGTTGGCTTGTAGTGTTGTAATTTTGGGAAATTTGGCATAAACAAGTATAAATACAAGGTTATTTCACATATTTTCTCTTAATATTTTCAAGAGAGCATTCCTATAGAAAATTTTATGATCAAGAGAATTCAAGAGTTGATTATCAAGCATTTCAGATCTATATTCAAGATCTAAGAATCATTTCAAAGTCATCATGCATCATGTGCATTTTTGAGCTAACATTTGTGATGTAAGTTTTCACAATTCAAGCAAACATTCAAATGCATTATCTCATATCAACAATCAAATGTCAAGATCTACATTCATGCTATCCATTTCATACAAGATTGTAGCCTTCATATCAACGGTTTGGTGAGTTGCAACATTTAATATTGTTCATTCATCATTCCTTCATTCTATTTCATTTCATTTCAACGTTTGATTACCAAAATGGGGTTTGACCAGGAAAACCCCTATCCACTAACAAATCATAATTTTTCTCTCTCTACATGTGTGATTGTAGATCTAAGTCTTTTGAGGTTTAAAGATCCTTTGAAGACAAGGTTTCAAGATTGAAGAAAATTTTCAAAGCTGTCAAGAAGTTGTCATCCTCATGGAAAGTCATCTACAAGAAAAATTTCAATGTTTTAGACTTGGAGATCGGACATGAGAGAAGCTACATAAGATCACTAGAAGATACCTGAGTTTCATAAAAACCCTAATATTGGGACTAAATCACCACCTTAGGTGTATGAGTCCTAGTATACCAATTTTCAATAATTTTCTATAGATCCTAGTTTACTAGTTACGGATTCCAAATTCAGCCTGAAACCCTAAATTTGGACTAAATCACCCAGTATGGCATATGAGTCCTATTTCACATCAAAAGTTAGAATTCTAGGGTTGCATACCCTATTTCAGGCATCTCTAGTCTTCCAGGTGCCCCTCTATTCATTCCCAGTTTATTATTCTATTTACAAGTTTCAATTTCCTAAGTCATATAGCTAGATTTGCATATTTCTTTCTTTTCTTTCTTTCTAAGCATTTGCTTAGTGGTCAACCCCCTTGTTAATCACACCCAAGGAGACCTTGTAGCCATATCCTTTCCTAATTGGATCATTATCTTGAGATCTCTAGGGTTTCCTTGAATGAACTAAGAGCGAAATAAGAAGAGGATCCCTGCCCCTCTTTATGTGTTCCATCTCCTAAAAGGTGGAGCACACTATTTTCCTTCAGTTCAATAAATAACAAAATTTAGGAGAAATTGAAATAGAAAGTAGTGAGTATAGCATAGAGAGTGATGATGTATTAGATGCATGGATGTAGGAAAAACTAGAACTTTATTCTCATAGGATTACTAGATTCTATAGAGTATTAATGCTTAGGACACCAAAGAATGCTCTGCATTCTATCGTAGCTAGAGATAGCATATCACAAAATCTTTGTGGTAACTCAAAATATAGTAGAGACTATGAAGATGAAATATTTTTCCAAATAAATCATATCTCACACATAATTTCACATATTAAACTTCCCAAGTATTCAAGAGTAGGTGATCTATTACCATTCATTACACAGATAGAAAATATTTTCCATACTGAAGAACTACGACTTAATATATTAAATCACACACTCATTTACAACATTGCGAGATGGTACAACACACAAAATGACCACCTGACCAAATGGGCAACATTTAAAATTCTAATAAAAAAGGGATGCCTAATGGAAGAAGGAGAATATAGGGAGATGCCAAAATACTATGGTAATACCTTATCAAAGGATCATTTAACCACTTTCATTGCAACATGAAAAATAGTAAATGATTATGCTGAATGATTATATATACAACTATTCTACTAGACACTAGCACTGGTTGCATAGACCTGGTATATAAACCAAGAAAAAAGAGGAAAAACAAAATATTGGATATATCTTGGAATTGAATTTATACAAGCCTCTTTTATTCACAACAAGGATGAACATATACATACTCCACTACTCAAAATGAAAGAGATAATATTCAAACAAGATACAAATAATAAAATGGTGATACCACAAACCCCTACACTACCCCCACAATCAGAAGGAATATGGAAATATATTGAATGGCTAGAAAAATTATCTATATTATTGAAGAGACAATATTACCTAATGCAACAAGAAGATGGTGATACACACAATCTAGATATAGAATTCAACCAACGAGAAAGGGAATTAGAGTCCCAAATAGAATCTAAACAAAAATATTACAATCAACCACTCAAGTTAAGAGAAGTGAATATTGCCAAAGAAGGGGATCTTAAACTAGCCAAAATAAGAGATTGTTGGGATGATAAAGTAGTCACACAAGTTGCAGAGATCTTATTAAAATTTGAAGAATTATTCCCTAGAACATTCATAGACCTAAAAGGGATAAAAGAAGAATCAAGAGTTATGAAGATCCAATTGAAAGAAGGAACTAAACCAGTATGGAAGAGACCATATAGACTAAATCAAAATATGAAAAATAAAGTTAAAGAAGAGCTAGAAAAAATTCTTATAAGTAGGGATAATCAAACCAGTAGAAGATATGTAATGGATTAGCCCTATTGTCATATAAAATAAGAAAATAGGTGAGGTAGGAATTTTTGTTGACTTTAGGGAACTTAATAAATTTTGCATCAATGACCATTTCCCTACACCACTCACCAAGGAAATACTAGAATCAATGGTGGGAAGAGAAATTTACTCATTCACTCATGGTTTATCTAGCTACCATCAAGTAAAAATAAGAGAGGAATATCAGCCAAAACCTACATTTGCAACAAAATGGAGTTCTTACATGTATATAGTGGTGTCATTTAGCCTAAATAATACACCTATAATGTTTAGCAAGATAATGATAAATGCACTTAAATACTTCATACATGAATTTTTGGAGGTATACTTAGATGAATAGATAGTACATGGTTTGGTAAAATACCATGTACAAGTACTTAGAATGATGCCAAATAGATGTGAAAGTATGCAAATGGTATTAAATTTGAAAAGTGCATGTTTATGGTACCCTATGGGACATTATTAGGGTACATTATCTGAAAAGAAGGATTGATTGTAGACACTATTAAAGTTACCTTAATTATGATACTACCGCCTTCTAAATCATCTCTAGAAGTTACAACTTTCTCAAGTTACACCAGTTACCACCACAATTTTATTAAAGGCTATGCTAGAATAGCTACACCATTGGAGGAATTTCTAAAAAAAACTAGTAGGAATATTGAATAGAATGTAGAATGCAAAACAAAATTGAAACACTTAGAAATAATATTGTAGAGGCCTATATCTTAATTTTCTTATACTACAATACACCATTTCATGTAGATGTAGATCACTATATGTTGTCAACATCCTTTACTTTCTTTACAAACCATGAGCTGGTAAAGTACTTACTAAATAGACCTATCATACAAGGCTAGATATGTAGGTGGTTACTTTTGTTTTAGGAGTTTGACTTCAAAATAATGGTGAAACTAGTGGGAAAGAACAATCAAGGACCTGATTACCTATCCAGAATAGAAATAGGGGAAGAACTGGTGGATCAACTAGAAGATTTACCTAGGACATACTTATTTACAATAAATAATATACTAGAAGAGTTACATGATATTGCTATACTCTCATCCATAGGAGAATTTCCCATAGATCTCTTACCACATGATAAGGAATCCTTAGTTTAGAAGTCCCTACCTTATACACTAATAGAAGGGGAATTACACCACAAAGGATGGGATAAAATCATAATAAGAGTTCTTTATGAACATGAGAGAGAATCCATTTTAAGATAAGCACATGAGGGAATAGCATGAAGAAACAATTGTGGTGAAACAATGGATAAAAGAGTTAAAAAATCTAAACATTAGTTGCCAATCCTTCACAAGGATGGAAAAGTGTATACAAATAACTGTTACATTTTCCAAAGGGTGGGGAACCCTACCACAAGAGATGAAATTCCCTTAAAAATAGTACTAGAACTTATCCCATTTTAAAAGTGGGTGATATATTTTATATGACCCATCAATCCACTACCCAAACATTCTAGAGCAAGATTCATAATAACATGGGTAAAATATTTAACAAAGTGGGTAGAATTAGAACCTACTAAGGATTGTACCACAAATACTATTGCAAGGGTTTTGTATGAGAATATAATCACTAGGTATGATTTCCTATTAACTATAGTAAGTGATCAAGGAAAATATTTTGTCAATAAACTAATTGTAGAGCTACTATAAAATTTTATGATTACACACAACAAGATCTAACCCTATCGTCCCCAAGAAAATGGAGCAAGTGAAGGTTTGAATAAGATAATTGGGATAACACTCACCAAGATGTGTGATGGAAATATGTTAGACTGGGATATAAGGATACTTGTGGTACTTTGGGCTTACTCCACATCCTACAAAAGAACTAACAAGTTTACACCATTCCAATTAGTATATGGAAATGATCTACTAGTTCCCATGAACTTTAAATAGTTCCTAACCTATGTACTACACTAACTTTATGGTTGGGAAATGATGAGTCCCTAGCACAGGGGATAGAAGAGTTGGAAAATTTGAACAAGAAAAAGCTCATAGCATTGTAAAATCAACAAAAATAATGGAAAATACATAAATATTGGAATGATAGAAACCTCTAGAATAAGAATTTCTAAATAGGATATTGGGTTCTACTATATTAAAGAAAATTTGATTTTAAAGTAAGGCAAGCTAAAAGTAAGTTGGTTAGGACCTCACTACAGAAACAAAATTTTGGAATCAAGATTGTTAATATTAAGATTGTTAAATGATGACCACATCATAGGATATGTAAATGACCCAAGAATTAAACACTACCACCAACTAGAAGGATGAAAATAACAAAGATAGATAAGACACATATTGTAAACTATGTAAATTATATACTGTATATTAATAAACAATAGAATCAAACTGTTAGTGGTCCAAGGTTACAAAACGACAAGAAATAACTATGAAATTCAATGGGAAAAAGACATAAATGCCACTGATTAGCACTAGACCTATTTAAACACTCCTATACCAACTCCACACTCACATTCCACTTGATCTCTCCAAGTGAAGAAGTACTATTTGAAATCTCATATAACATAGATAGAAAAAATAACACCAACTTTGGTTAACATCATAGAGAAACCATGACTAAAGTATAAGTACCCATTTAAGGAAATGAAGGTAGATAAAAACACAACATTCTCAAGCATCCCCATAGATATGGTGTATATAGAAGATGTAATAAAAATCATCCATGATCTCATAAGAGATATACCATACAAAATATGAAGAGCTCAAAAAGATCCTACTCATCTCAAACCAAACTATGTATCAACCACAATATCAGGAGGTGGGATGAAATAATCTTGGTGTATTGAAGGATTTCCTCGACTTCTAATATTAGTATGATTGTGTTATATTAATCTTGAGCAGAGTGCATGATGAATTCATATACTTCAAAATATCCTATCAGATCACAAAAGAGGCAATTCATGTGGTAATAGGGCTAAGTATGGTTGGAGAAATATGACCTAATAAATCATTTAAAAATGACAAGGTAACTACACTTATTGGGGAAACACCAAATGGATGAAGCTTGACTGTCTGAGCAATTACAAGCCCTATGGTGCAGTATTCAACAATGGGGATTGTAAACAAAATATACTAGATGCCAATAGAGAAGACTCTACCATAGAAACAAAAAATCACACTGTATACCAGAAGGTGATAAAGGGGAAACACTTTGACCTATGTGAGATGATGAGGGAGAAAATAATGAAGAACCTTAAAAAAATTAAAACATCCAAGTATAATTTCTAGTATGGAATACTATCATTTCCCTAGTGTTCTAATTTATGAATGAGCTCCTAACATTCAAAGGAAAGGTGTGGCAAACAAAACCTCTCAGTAGTGGCATAGATAAATATCCACACTCAACAATTCCTAGATAAATAGATATATGCCACCACATGCTATTTCTTCAAAAGATTCCAATAGTAGCTACAAGCTCGACAATGGATCCCATATGAATCCCTAAAATAATACATCAATATCATTATTTTTTTGGTAGACAAGGACTACACATATATGGAGGTAGTGGAGCCATGAACAACATGGATTCCTAAGGTCTCCTATGATATATCATAGAGAGAAGTGAATGCTTATGTCGTAAACATCCTCAACAAGGCGAAGGGTCCAAATGACAAAAGATTTGGAACATATAAAGAAATCATGGACCAAATACACAAAATAGTGTAGAGAAGAAATTTGAAAAGAATAAAGAACAAATGTAAAAGTAATGGGGCATACCACCAAAGGGGGAAACATAACCATCCTCCTTTGCACAACTTTTAGAAGCTAACACACTAGCAAAATGAAGACTCAAAAGGTTACATGGAGGAGCTAGCACACAATTCAAGGGACCCACCTCTTCCTCATAAACAGTAACCACATCAGAGGTGTAAAAAGTATCAAAAACCTTAATACATATGAGTGCAAAGAAGAAATATCTCAACGAAAGGGCCAAAAAATTGGTGAAGAGAAATAAAATTTCCAAAGAAGAGGAGGAAGAGGTATAAAATCCTCCCGAACAGAAGAAGAAGGAGCACATGATGGAGATACAACTGCCAGAGGAACTAGAGAAATGACAACCACTAATCGATTTCATTGACAATAAATTATATAATCTATCATGGTATGCTACCATAATTCTTCAACTTGTATGAAGAAGCAGATACAAATAATAAAGAAATAATTACACAAATATTAGTTAAATAAATATGAAGATTTAATAAAATATTATAAGAATTGATGAAAGATTATCCAAAGCCAATAAATTTCATACTCTGAGAGAAGAGGGGAAAGGGCTTGAGAGTAGAGGAAGGGATAAGACAAAAATCAATCAAGGAGGTAGGGGTTGACCTTATCATAGAATGGAAGGAACAATTGGCACAAGCTCAAGCTAAAGAGCTTTAAACAAAAAAAAGGGTGGACTCCTTAGTCGAGGGTGAAAAAATAGTAATAGAAAAGGTGTAGAAAGAAACCATAGAGCTCACCAAGAATCTCCATGACTCCATCTTGGAGGAAGAAAAAAAAATAACTCCTTCACAAAGTGGTCAACTGAGTGGGAGTTGAGGACGAGGAATAAGAGATAAACACTAAAGATGCCTCCACATCTACCTCCCCCATATAATCAATCAAATAATTTTTAACATGTAAAAAAAATAACTACAGCAAGCACCCATCCCACAACTACTCCAGTTTTTAGTAGCGTGTTCCCAAGAAAACTTGTTAAATGTCTCCCCACTCCAAAAAATTTAGCTTAGGGATATATTCCATGCTACAACAAGAGAAGAGATACTCTATTAAAATATGGAAAGTGTAGAATAATTACAAGAGGTGGTGAATACATTGTAGAGTAGAATATCCCACATACAAAGGGACAATTCCCTTCCCCTACTGCAATAGCTCAAATAGTTGGTGGATGCCCTAGAGTTAGATTTGCAATCATAGAAGGCCAATATAAGGTAAGAAGCCCAACAAGAAAATTTGAAGAATAAACCAGATGAGGCTACAAATAAATGTGCAACAACACATTCCAAACTAAATTTACAAATAAAGAATGTTGAAGGAAGCATAACACAAGCCAATGCATTATACTAGCTTTTATCTTCAGTGGCCCAACCTCACCAAGAATCTAAAGGATTAGATTACACAATTAGATCCCCAAATAGTATACATTGCATCTTCCTATGACCCATTAAAAGACATGGATGGAGCTATTAGAGCACATGTAGAAAATATGCACACCTAGTTGTAGTAAACCCAAGAGCAAGAAGAACATATCAAAATACAAAGAAAGCAGCTAAGAGAAACCATTAGCATTAAATTGGTGCACTTAAGTGGAGTCTTGGGAGAATCTATAATAATAACCCAATAGATCTAAATACTCACTACTCTTGTAGAGGGAGAAGCAACAAACATAAGCACTCAAGGACACATTAAATTCCTCCACCAAGAAAAACAACAATGGGATATTGCATTGGTATAATTAAAGGCCATATTTAAGCATATTCTCTCAGGGAACTAAGCAACATGTCTTGATGATAAAAGATTATTTTGAAGGGGGGATGGTGTTAGTAGGATACAGGGAAAAGACCAAAAGCTACTGCAACCTACCACATAGGAATCGTGGAACCTAAGGCCAACAAGGAAGATGGAGTAAGAGACTCCCTATAAGGGTCATGTCTCTCTAGGAGACAAGGAATTAATATATGTATTCAATAGATATCGGATTAAAAATGATGATGAAATAGATTGTAATGCAAAAAAGAAACTAAGACCTATATTGTATGACCATATAAATATATGGGTTTATAAGGATTGAATCGGTGCATGTATTATGAATGAATGTTCTCTTTATCTAAGTTACATGAAATGCTGATAGATATAGTTTCCTACCACACTTACTCTTTTCTCTCATTGTATCCTCTTGGGTATAAATAGTCTCCATAAGAGATACTAGGCTATAGATCTCTAGACTATAATTCCCCATTTCCTCTTGCCACCAATAAGATTTAGAGAAACTAAAATTATAATAAAAAACTATATACTCTAATATAAGATCTCCAAATGCCTTAGAAATAAATGGAATAACTAATCCCTCCATTAGAAAACTTTTAACTTCTTATAAACATGATGGAGTTAGTGCATGGCCATCCTAAATAAAATATTAATGAGTAAATATGAATATAATTTCCTAATTATTATCAAGTTTTAGCAGGGGAAATGTACTTAATTGTAAGAGTATCCTTCTATATTCCCATAATAGTCAAAATAGTCTACTTCTCTATTTACACTTCTCTAGCAATGACTAAAACTCAAACTAGAGATATGCATCCTCATGCTTTCTAATTCTTCAACAAAGAAATTAAAGAAATAATCAAAACTTGTACATTTCAACAAAGAATTGGCACCTACTAGAGAATCTTCCTCTACTACCACTTACTTATATATAATTTCAATCACTATACCAATCTCTACTATCAAAGTGTTCCTTTCTACCTCGTTATTATTTTTATGACACAAGAGAATAATGATCCTCCATGCAAAAAAATTAACTTGCACATATCTCAAAAGTGGGATACCACAATGCTTATTGTAACAAATAGTTCTTGAGCAGGAGGCCAACTTTTCCTATCATTCTCTTAATGTTTCTTCTTTCACATTTCTTGTAGATTTTTAGATTTTTTTCCATTTACTCCTTGAATAGATTGAATATCAAAATTGTTAAAATTAATGTAAGAATAAGATTAAATGTGAAAAATGTTCTATAATAATATTATTGAAACATTATTAGGATATTTTTTAAAAGGCTACAAATATTCTTTCAATAAATATTACAAATGATCACATTCCACCTTTATATCATAATTCCACCTTTATATCATAATGCACATGGAATATTGTATAAATGTTCTATAACATTATCAAGATAATTTTTAAAAAATAATTATGAATATTTTGTAAATAAATATACAAGTGAAAACATGCCGCCTTTATATCATAATTAACATGGAAGATTGTATAAACCATGTACTTTTCTTACAAATATATTATGTAATTATCTAATATGTTTTATAAATATTGTGTCACATTCTATAAAAAAAAATACTTTATTACTTATGCTACTAAAATTTAGTTCTATTTAGTTTCAGAATAATTTTTATTTGAGAATTTTAATTTTTTGAAAAAAATAAAAATAATGATGTGAATAATTTTTTTAACTTATTAAAATTTCATTATATAATCTAAATTATTATAGTGCTAAAGTTGAAAGATTTTAAATTCATAGTTGTCAATTTAATCTATTTTGTATATATTCTAATAATAATATTGTTGAATATATAAAAGGTAGACTTTTTCCTTGATGGTCCCATTTAGACCTTAATGCAAAATATTGTTTAAGAAATATTTAGTGTAAGTATTGTTACAATTATAATTTAATAAGTTAGCTAATCTTGTTTTATATGGATATAATAAATATTAAATATAATAATACCTAATCCTATCAACATCATTAATCTCGTCATTTCAAATTAATAAATTGACAAAATTCCAAACATGTCATTATTGATCACATGGGTGCTTCTGATAGTTGTCTACTTGATAATTGAATGTATGGTAACTTTGATTTAGACTTTGTACTCTTAATAGATAGTTATATATAAACCTCCTTTCCCAGATAACCTGAACTTATATGTACATTAAACCAAATTAACAAATATTTATATATAATTACATGTATTAACTAATAAAATTATACTTATAAAATACACAAATCTATAGAAAAAAAAACCAAATATAATTTCAAGTACAACTACATGTTCCCTTATAAACTCTAATTTCAGTCAATAAAAATACATTATTATGAACTCTACAAACACCACCAATTAAAAAACAACTAATTAACAAAATCCTAAACCCTTTTTTTGCATTAAAAATTAACATGTCTGTAATATTAGCACGATCCTCCCCATCGATAATCTAACATTCTTGTAAAGGTTAAAAATGTGAATATTTTTAAATTCCTATATTCGTGCACAAATATAAAATTTACTTAAATTTAATTTCCATCATGAAGAACCTCGAGAAAAGGTATTAAAATAAACTAATTAGTTAAATCTTAGTGTATGATTTCCTAGGAATCCCTAGCTACAAAATCCAAGGAGACTCATATTCTAATGTAACTATAGCAAAAAATTATTTAAAAATTAAAAATGTTTAAAAATTAACATTGACTTTAATTCCATTACAAATTAGTTATTGGCCTATTAAAAGTGAGACATCCTTAATATAAAAAATATTATTCCATAAAATTTTCCATCTGTTTATTTATATTGTTGGTATAAAAATCTTTTGAAAACAATCTCATGAAAGGTGCAATGTAATTAAGAATTGGCCCCATGATTGATATTTTCTTATATTAAGAGTTTGTAAAGTCAAAATATAATTATGGAAGGAATTGTGGATCTTTAGTGAGATGATCCCAATATGGATTTTTAGTCTTATGTTGTTTTCCCATAGGAGGCAAAATAAATTTTAGTAAAAAATCATACGTTTAATTTATTCTAAATACAATATGATTTCTTTTTGAAATTGTGTTGTCTTCCCATGTATTAGAGAAGAAAGCCAATAATTATTATTATTACTTTTATGGTTTTCAATTTGCATTTTTTTTTATAAGCTTCTTCTATTAGAGAGAACCAATCCGACATAAGAGATCGACATGTTTGCATATATTTCTGCACCATAGTTTTAAATATATCCTCTCAACATAGTTTTATAAATTATCTCTAGTAATAGTTTGTTTAGATTATTCAATTAGGTTAAGTGGGAAAAGGCATACGGCCTTAATAAAGGACCAAATAACGTAGGTAGATGGATAAGCTTTTATAAGAAAGATTGAGTATAGTTTGGGATTAAATGATTTGCATTCATCTTTCCATGTATGTTTTTGTTTTTATTTTGTAAAATGGGTTTGTGGTAGTTGTGTTTGTATTTGAATATATATAACTGATTGAATTCAGTTTTTTATTGACATTAATAATATCATCTTATTTTAGTTCAATATTTTAAAGTAGAAAAATGTAAATCTTAATATTTTTCAATTCTAGTTGTTAAATTATTTTAGGTGTATATATATATATATATATATATATATATATATATATATATATATTAAACATGTTTAGATTATTTTGGTGTATCCATTTACCCAATATCTAATCTATCATGTAGGTACATTATAATGCCAAGAGTTTATTTTCCTTCAAAACAATTATGCAATCTTATCCTTTGATTTCAAATCTCAAATTTTTATTAAAAATCCCATGTTTTAAGTGTTACTCATCATTATGGATTTCAAATTTCAATATCTTTACTAAAATTCTCATGTTTTAAATGTTGTTCATCATTGTGGATTTCAAATTTCAATAATTTTATTAAAATTCCCATGTTTTAAATGTTACTTATCATTGTGGATTTCAATTTTCAATTTTGTATGCTTGAGGTTGTGTAAATTTAAAAACATTATTGTTAGTCATTTGCAAACATGATGAAATGAATAAAAAAAAAAATTGATAAAAGAGATTATAATTTTCTCTTTTTATAGGTACATAGAGGTATTACCCATTATTTTCCATACATTAGTAAACTAATTTGCATCTCTACATCACGTGACATACATTATCAAATCACACTTCAAGGGCATTGTCTAGTACAATCACTCATCACTCAAATCACAATTAACAATTATTGATTAGCTTAGTGGTATTCACTCCCATCAACATATTGACTTTCATTGATGCCCATCTATTTGTCTTTTAGTTTTACTATCAATTTAGTCTATGCACTTTATTAGTTCCTAATGAAGTCTTTGACTTCAATTCTTGCATAAAGAGCTCCACAATGCTCTTTAGCACCACTCTCAATTTCTTTGCATTAAATAGTACCAAGTGAACATGTATTGTAGGTACCCGAGCCTTAGATTTTCTATGGACAAGATTGTAATAATCAAGTAAAATTGTGTTATACAAAATGCATAACTATTGTTTTGATTCTATTCTAAACATTTATATTCTCATATTCTACTTTATTCACATTTTGAACTAAAATTAAGTAACAAATCTTAATTGACAATTTTCTATTACATTGTGTCATGAGATAAAATTTACTTTCTACAAATGTCAAAGCATGCAAAATTGTAATCCCTGTCATTTCGATTAACACATTTAACAATCCATTTACATTTTTCAAATTTTAAAATATTAAAAAAATTGACACATTTTATATAGAGGGTAGATTTGTTTATCTCTTCCCCCAACAATATCACTCTAGTCATTTCAAGATATCATAATGTTCAAAGCAAGTAAACAACAAAATCAGCTACATTCTTTAGACAAAGAGGAAGAGATTAAATGAATTTGGTACAAGGAGAAAATGAATGGCTATAATTCAATTATTTTGAAAAAACACATGGATGTTGAAAGATTAAAAAAAAAGGAGGATGTTGAAAGAAAGGCAAAGTTTTATTAAGGCTCTCTAAAAAAAATGCTAGCGCTCGATAAACTATGGCTTTGATGTATCATGTCCCCCTTGGAGGAATCGAACGGCTCAGTTGAGTTGAAAACAAGAGGCCCCTAGAGCCGTCGGATGTGAAGTCGAGGGGCTGAACTTTTAGCGGTACGGTCATACGCGAACTCGCGATTGCGCAGACAGGCGCACGTGCTTTGTGCCGGCAGCCCTGTAGTTAGTACTGATTCTGAACTGGTCAAAGGGGCCCATGGGACCGGTCGCCAAGATCGATGTGGGTCCAGTCCACACAAGTCTGGGACAACGTGTTTGACTTATTCCGGTGGAGCCCACAGCCCGTCCGAGCTGGACAAGAGGATCTTGTTGACTGCCCGGGAGAAGCGTAAGTCACAAGCACTATGGTCCGGGCAGTCCGGGCAGGATGACGTGGACTACGACATGTGAAGTGGTTTTTATGGCGGACATAAACGGATGTATGCTTCAGATTCCGTCATGTGATATAGACTTGTGCCCACGTGCCCATGTCTCATGGATTTTGTGGCTGGCAATAATGCCTGTTTATAATATTAACCAGGGGCCTCTATTTTTTTCTACTTTTATAATAACATTAAGAGGCTTTAATTTATTTCAGTAAAGGACGGTGGAGGGCCGGCGGCGGAGATGCGGAGCCTCCCAATGGGGGCCGCCGCGCATGCCCAACAAGAAACAATGTTATTATTATATGCCCTAGGTTTAATAAACTATTGAAACTACCACCTAGTGTATTTATCTGCCTTTCAAACTTAGGCCAGTAGAAATATGTACCAAGACTTTGTAAGTCAATGGAGAATTTAAAAACAGATTTTAATTACGCAATGTTTTGTCACATTGCATTATCTGACATGTCCCTTAAGAGATAATAATGCAATTAAAAATGGTGTGGGACTAATCATGGAATAAAAAATGGTTCTAGGAGCTTAGTGGGTATGGATCACATGGAGTCTATGGGAGTGAGATAGGGAACTCAAGTCTACGACCAAGATCATGGAGGGCAATTTGCTAAAGAGTGGAATTATTTTAATCTAATGTCCTTATCAAAGGCTCTAAATCATGTCAGAAAAGATTGAATTATTTGGTCTTGGTTAGACAATTCCCCTTTTTTGTGGGCATTAAGGGAGTTTTATAAATGGAGGGTCGACATCAAAGGTAAATTTTTCACATAGATTAGTGTCCTCAACGTAGTAAGTACGTTTGGTAGGCCTTATAAAAATGGATGCTAGGCACAAGTTGTAAGATGGATCTCTGACTTGCCATGTGTTGTGTGCACAGAGAATTATATGCATAGCTTTTGTTTTTGTAATTTTAGTTGAAGGAAATGAAATTCATTTCAATTTTTATGAAAGAATGTTTCTACACTAGTGAGATTGATTCTGAGTCCACATTATTATGTTTCTCTTCAAGTTGAAGAATATCTCCAATTTAAATATTAATAATTAGTGATCATTTCATTGGATTATTGATAAAGTTATATCTGAAATGCTTTCTGATTTTCAAAATCTTCATAATTTTATTAGGTTATTGATAAAGTTATATCTGAGACACTTCAAAATGCTCATAATTTAATTAGGTTATTGATAAAGGTGTATCTGATATGCTTTCCTTGATCAAAATGCTGGCACCCACTACCACACTTTAATTGTGATGTGACATATTGCATACTTGTGAGTGGTTTCAGCTTTATACCTTACATATAAAGGTGATAGTGATTTTTATATAGGTCTTGCTTCTAATAATTTAATCTAATTATTGGTCTGACTTTGAATATTTAAATAAAACTTAAGTTAATGTTTTTTGTTCATTTTTTATTTTTTTATAATATCATAAAAAGTTTCTCATTAATTTAAAACTTCAGTAATATAAAAATGTTACTATATTTCCCTAATCAAGAGATAAGTGAAAATGTGCAAGAATCAACAGGGAAATGAGATAAGATAGTCTCCTAAATATATAAGAAAAGAATCACTAAATAAAAATTTGATGGAGTATATAGGGGGGAGCCTAAATATTGTAGGCACTGGATTTGTGATTAAGGATTCCTTGAGTATTTTAAGATTTCTATTTAAATATACAAGAAAATAATGAAGTTAAATGAGAAGCTTTGATAATAAAGCTTGGGGCTATAGTCTCTCAAAACAAAAGTATTTTAATAATAGAATACAATTATACATTTTTGATAAATTCTAATACTAAAGGAAAAAAATTGAGTTCAAAATTTAAGGTACAAATTTTAAGGGAAAATTTTGAAATGATGATATTCAAACACTACAAAAAAACAAGAGATATGATAAAAGTCATTTCATTGACATAGGAATTAAGAAAAACATGATAATGACTATTTATAGTCATAGCATGAACACATGAAAATTAAATTTCTTTTTGTTACATAAACCCCATTGATTTAAAGTTGTGATAGGGAAAATATAGCATTGCAAGTTAAAGGGGCGAGGATATGTTATAAACATGTCAAATGTGTATAAGATTAATTAATAAGTAGTTTTATTTGGATGACCAAATGGGGTGGCCATAAACATATAAAGAGATATAATATTAGCATGGTTGTTAAAGGGAGACTCATTCAATTTGTAGTAGTATGATGAAGATAAGTCATTAATGGATTTATAGTGTGGAGAAGTGTATCAATTACTAAATTACTGCTAATGTTTCATCTAAGAACAATGGTAACAAGGCCTTAGATTGTGGTCAATATCACTTTTTTCTTGTCTTGTTAGGGAGCTAGGTTAATATTTTGAGAGGCACAACAGACAAGAAATCTAAGGAGCATGATGAAGTTCAAATGGTTTTTGGGAGACTTTTGATTAAAGAGCTTCAATGTTATTTTCATTTAATGATTTCCCCCCCCCCTTGTATTATATAAGGGAATATTAGGTGAGTAGGTTCTTTTGGCAAGAAAGATCTCCAAGGTTGCTATCTATGTTGACTTAGTCAAAAATATTGTATTTTCCTTCTAGACATAAATATTAGGTTACGAATTTTACAAGAATTGTTACTAGACTAGTTTAATAAATGGTGTCAACTAATGCAAAGGTGGAGATAGGATAAGAGAACAAAGACATCATGACAAGGATTAAGGTAAAATGTTCTACTTCCACTCAAGGCCTAGTCCATGGTAATGTTAATGGAATTATGGAGTTGCATGTTAAGTGAGCATTATTGAGGGGATTTTGTAAAGATGTTAGGAAAGTTCAAGAAAGATCGCATGCCCATCACTATTGTGGCCTACTTGAGCTTGAGATCAACATTACATTACTAGTTTCTTGTGGCTCTTTAATGTATATATCTCATTGCCATACAAAAAATAATGTTATGGAGTTCATTTCCTGGCTCTAGCAAGGTATTGAAGAGGAAGAACAATGCCAGTAGAAGAACAATGGGTAGAAGAGGCAGTAAACTTGATGTATTTAAATCAGTAAACTTGATGTATTTAAATTAATCATTATTATAATTTTGGTTTTCTTTAATATTTTATTCTAGTTTTTATGTTTTACAATACTAATCGAATTTATATATAAATTGTGATTATTTTATTTGATTGCTATAATTTTAATAATATTTTATTTATATATTGCATAATTTATTCATATATTCATTTTATAATTTTATTTCTTAAGAACCAATATCCATTAAATCTCACTATAAAATCTATAAACATCAATATATTATAAAATCACAAATTATAATAAAAAAATAAACTACTAAAACATGGGATATATGTTCTTGAAAAAATTTATACTTTTAAATTTCAAAACATAGTCCAACAATCAATTTATATACCTAGAAAGTGCAGTCATTTTAAATTCAATATTCTTATTTTTAATATACTTCATGTTTAGAAAAACCACATTCAAAAACATTAATAAAATTCCTTCAAATTCATAATTTAAGTTTTATTTCATTCAATTTAAAAATTCATTATATTCATTTCCCTGAAATCTTTGTTCCCATGTATTAATGATTTGTATCCCAAGTAAAAGTGTATTAAAAGTTTGCGACTCCACGTTTCCAGCTTTTTAGTATTTTGATTTGACATAATGGCTATCATTTTAATAAGACTTTAATATGTGTGCTCAATTACTTTTCTTCTCGGTAGCATAATTTAATAAGACTCACAACTGTAGAAGCATTAATGCGCATTAACTTTTTCCATGGCATCCAAATCTGCCATCTATTTTCAGTTCACTGTCTCTTCTGTGTGAATTGTTATATGTAAAAGCTTGATATAACCTTTTTTTTTATGGGATTCTCTTTGGTGAACATGTTTGCACATGAATGCATGTTGGTGAATTAAATATTATTATTAGTAAACCAACTTAGTCGTTGGTTTCAAACACTTATAAAGATTGTAAGGAAATTCCTCATAAAGGAAAGAAAACAGCGTTTATGTATTTTACCAATTTGAACCTAACCTGCTTCCTTTCCAATTATTGTTATTTAGTACAACGTAAGTAGTTTGGTACATTTGATTTGGAAAAGACTTCATCTCATTAAAATAGTAGGTACCTATGCAAGTCTAAATCACTCCAGCTTTAAGAAGAAACATCTTTTACGGACTATTTTATAGCTAAGACCCATGAGTCATGTACTCCATGAGAATATAAAAATTCATTAACTTTAAAGGATTTGGACATTAAAGGTGCTTCGCCCTTTTAATTATAGATAGACAATTGGAATGGTGAAAATTGTATATCCACACCCTTTGGCCCACTCCAATTATGGTCTATGTAATGAGTGGTTTATAAATGGTATATTTTTACTGAATTTGGTTTATGGTATTATCATATTTCAATCTTGTTATCATTAATTTTTGAAGATTTGTTTCCTTGGTTCGGATTCATGATTGTAAACTTAATTTTGGTCAATTCTGAGATGATGGATCTAAACCTGGAATTTATAAAATTTAAAATTCAAATTTATATATTGTTTATATTTTCACTAGGTAGTTGTTGTGAGATGATCTCATTGTGTTTCGTTGTTTTATGTGCTATTTTGCTGTATTTAAAGATATTCATTCGTTCTTTTAAGATTATGTTGAAATCATCAAGAAAAGTATAGGAATTATTAAATAGCATAACTTTTCATAGAACATTTACAAGGGCATCAAAGTAGTATTATCAAAGTATTACATTAGGATACATAATCCTAAGTCCATTGCATGCTTTCTTATTCTCAACAATCCTTGTTCCAAAGTTGTTAAATAGATCAAACTAAAGGTTTGACTAAGGAGAATGTGACCCTCACAATTCAACATATTTACTAAACGTGCTTGTAGACACTATCAATTCTTATAGAAATTTAGATATCAAAAGAATGAGGTGAGTAAATTTTAATAGTTTATTCTTTGTTAGTTTATTATTGCACATACATGTTTAGGGCCACATGTAAGATATTTTTTACACCCCAAAGATCATTTCCCTAAGTACAAATGCAAACCAATATGAAACATAGTCAATTTTGCACAATTTTTTAGAATTTTTGAATTTAATTGTGTGCATTTTTTTACATCAATATTTTGGATTACACTTCATGATCCATCATCAAGATGAGGTAGAAAATCATTGTGTATATTTTTTTGCATATTCTAAAACAATTGCCTATCGTAAGCCCTAAAAATCTAACATAATAAAAAATAAATTCCTTGAATCTTCAAATTTATTTTCACCCTATCAAAATTCAGCTAAACATTGAATTTAAATTCAATTGTTTTAAAAATTTGTTTCAACATAATTTATTATTTCTAATACCAACTCTTTTATCTAAGTTAATTATTATTTAATTAACCTAACTATATGTAAAGTAGTGTATTGTCCTTTAGAACAATAATTTTTTAATCTTTATAATTAGACTAGAAATTACTAAGAAAAAAACTATTCATAAAATGATTAAGATATAGGCCTTGTAATAATTTTTTAAAGAATTTTTTTAATTAGAATTATAGCCTCTCATTCTTTTAAAGAACTAAATATTAATTAAATAATCAACGAACAATCAAGAAGATAATCTATAATAGGAATCAATGTATTGGGTGAAGGAAAAGTATCCATAATAGTTAGGATAATATGCACAATTTTTTTGTGATTAATAGGAAATTGGACTTATAGATAAGAATTTAATTTTCATTAGATAATTTAAAGTGATTGAAACATGGGCCATGCAATTATTTTAGTAAATTAAATTAAATTTAAATGAGAAAATAATTATTAAGGTGATATTCTATAATATAGATTTAAAAATCTTGTATTTTATTATATCAGAAATAATAAATTTATAGTCTCAAGATACAATATTAAATATATGTTTCAGTTTAAAGGATATCAATGTTGAGTAGGGGAAGGAGAATAGTGTTGAAGAGGAAAACTTTGGTGAAAAGATTGTAGAGGATTCAGAAGAACTTGAATGGGAGGAGGAATTCGGTAAAGAAAACCTTAATGTTGAGCATGAGGAAATGGAAAATGATGAAGGAATATGCAACGGTCTTGACGAAAATTTGGAGGACAAATTGAAGGAAAGGCCTAGCTACTCCTTAAGTGAAAAGCTCGAAGGTGATGGTGAGAATAGACGAAAAATGATTGTTTCCCTTGAGGAAGCTATTGGCAACATCACCAATATTTTGGATGGGATCATGGAACATGCTATTTTTGGAATTGTGTCTAGTAAGTAAAAATAAATAAAAAATAAGAGGAAAAGTAGGAAAGATTTGGAGGAGATGACTCAAAAGACCTCGGTTTTAGATTGTGTCAGTGCGAAGGACTGGAGGGTGACCATGGACTTGGTTCAAAGTTAAATTATGATTTCATTTCCTCCTCTAAAACGTAAAGGTTTCTATTTTGGTGTCTTTGTTGTTTTATCGTCATTTAGGTTTGCATGACTGTTTGCTTCATTTTTGGTATGTTTTTGAGGTCTTTGTACCTCCTTTTGTTGATTTTTGGATGATTGGCCTTGTTGGCCTTTATTTTTCTTCTTTTCTTGCTTAAAATTTTAGGTTCAGGGGCCCTTCCCCTACTTTTAATATCAAAAACATATTTAAAATTATGAAAATAAGAGATATTTAGAAAATTAAAATATACAAAATTTAATAATATTTTTATTTTTTATATTAGCTAAAATAGTTGTATAGTGCCACACCTTTTACATTAATTTTTGTGAAATTTCCATATATTCTAAGCCATACTATCAGCATAGCCCATTAAAAGAATCTTTTATCTTAAATAGCTACATATGCTATTATTTACTATTCCTACTTTACTATACTATTGGCTACATTTTATACATCATCACTAAGATAACATAGAAAAATAAAAATAAATAAAACAAAATTCTTCCAAACCTTCACCCTTGCCCTAACTCCCTCCCCCTTCGTCCATCTCCCTCTGTGCAAAATAATTTATCAACAGAAACAGCCAATCCACCACGCGCACATCATTCTGACAAACGAGGGCCTTCAGAAAGTTTATGCCCATTTAGGCATGGTTTCAACACTGAGAAACATTCGTTCCTATCCCCCATATGAAAAAGGGGACCCAAGCTAGATGACATTGATCTACAACTCATGGACATACTCCTCCTCTTAATGCGAGTCCCACGCCAAGCAAGGCTCGATGGAGGATGTCCTTCATGCCCCATCTCCACTACGGCCAGACTAGGTCCTCCATTATTTTCTCTGCAACCCTTATTTCTTATCTAGCATCTAAAAGAATTGCTAAAAACGTGAATGTTATATCATTGTTCACACGGTATCCCAATGCCTCATTGGTGTATGCATCACCTAACACTAGCCTAATGGCATGCATCACCAGTCTTCTATTGGAATTGAATTTAAAGCTCAACCTCCTCTCCGGTACCTCCCCTAGGAAGGCTATTATCCTTCTCTTTTCTTTCAAACAGATCGTAGTGTCCATTTTTCTCTACAAAAAACAAAAACTAGTTGCCAAAATGGATCTCCGATTCTATTTTTAAGCCCCAACTACAATAATATCCTATCACTATTTACCACATTACACCTTAAAGAAGCATGATTGTCTATTGTACTTCCTTATTTATACCCCTACACAACATCATGATCTCCCTAAATTCTCTAAATGTAACTCATGCCAAGTTGCCTCTAAATCAACCTTCGCTTGTTTCCTTACATTTTGATTGCCACATTACCAGCTTTGTCTACCATCTAATTTTCCTCATGGTTGAAAGGTGGAATTTTTTTTTGCTTTCCTCCTAGGGTTTAGGACCTAGAAGGACAATTTTCACTTCACTCAAGAACAAACCATTGAGATCTCAATGCAAAGGAGAAAGAGATCTTGCAAGAGGGTTGTCCTAGACACTGAATGCAAACAAATAAGGGGTTCACCACCAAGTTTAGACTTGGAAAATACAATGAAATGCAAGATGCAACACTAAACCCTAATTCAATGCAATGACCTACCAAATGACCTAGTAAAGTAAATGAAACATAATAGAAAGTTGTGAGATGAATGATGTGCACCAGAGAATCTGGGAATGACTGGAAGGAGGTCTGAAACACTGGAAACTTTTCCTTTAATGTTGAATGGGACTCATTCTACAAGTTGGGCGAATCAATCCAAATTCTAGAAAATTGTGCAAGAACAAGAATCTACCAAAAGGGTATCTCAATCCGTAAAAATCAAAAAAATTATTGGAACAGGGACTCATTTGCCAAGATTGGTGAATCAATCCAGTTAGGCTTTTCTAAAGCTTCAAAGAGTGATCCTGCTCTTCTCTGTCTACTCTGTCCTTGAATGTTTTTCGCATCCGAAACCGTGATTTGCAACCTGTAGGTGATCTCCAATATTCTTCTGTAGGTGATCTCCAATATTCTTCAAGGCTTGATGTCAACTTTGACAACTTTGATCTCTTGACAACTTTTCTCCAATCTTGCTCCCTAGGAAATCTGCAACCTAGACCTACAAATCACACATAAAGGAGGGGGAAAAATGTTGTTGGGTTAGTGAATAGAGGTTACCCTTGGTCCAAACCCTTTTTGGTAATTAAATCTTGAAATAGAATGGAATATGAATGGAGAATGATGAATGAACAAAATATGATGTTGTAACTCACCCAACCCTAACAATAAGAGGCTGCAAACATGTATGAGCTGGCTCCAATGGATGTAGATCTTGACTCTTTCTTGAAGGTGATAGATCTTGAATGAAATGCTTGGTTGAATCGCAAAATCCTACATCACAATTTTTAGCTAAAAACAAAACCTAATGCATGAGATCCTTGACATGATGATTGATGCTTGAATGCTACTCTAAAAATCTTGATAATCTGCCTTTGAATTCTCTTGAATGCTCTTGAAAACACTTGTGAACTCAACTTTGCTATAAGGATGAATACTTGAATGCTTGGGATGAAAATGAGTGAAAGAACCTTGTTTTTATACTTAATTATGCAAGAATTCCTGAAATTATAACACTACAATCCGACATCAGATCTAGGAGAATAAAA
This sequence comes from Sequoia sempervirens, assembly GCA_007258455.2. Classification (NCBI taxonomy): domain Eukaryota; kingdom Viridiplantae; phylum Streptophyta; class Pinopsida; order Cupressales; family Cupressaceae; genus Sequoia; species Sequoia sempervirens. The sequence goes on from VDFB02049217.1 coordinate 67,522,031, forward strand.
TACCTCAAAAAAATTGAATTAATTTTTATTTTGGTCCACACGAGACTCATTCGCCCATGGTGGCGAATGAGTCCTAGATCACTAAATCTAGGCCAATCAAGCCTAAAACACTTGAATTATGATTGGGTAATGATTGGTGTCAGGATTATCCTTGAAAAGATGCAATAAATGAGGCTTGTGAATGCAAAATAGGGCCAATTAAAGCATAAAAAAGCCCAATTATTAATGAAAATCCTAGAAAAGTGTGAAAGTGTGTTACAACACTTCACAACACTTTAAAACAAGGAAAGATTAATATTTATTTTGATTAAAAAGATGTTTATTAGGTTTAGTTATTTTACAAAACCTTAGAAAAGTGTGAAAGTGTGTTACAACACTTCACAACACTTTAGCAATGTACCTTTTAAATCCATTAGTTCACAAGGGCCTAATACCTAATGTGAATGTGCCAACCACATTACAACACTAAATCAAGGCAACATTAGGCCCAATTCAACAAGGGCCCAAACAAGTGTGAAAATGTCCCCAATGACATTTTTTGACACTACATTTAGCCCCCACTTTAGTGAGAGGATGAACTTTCTTCAAAATCACACTAAAGTAGAAAACATACATCAAGAGGAGTCCAAATGCACCAATTCCAGTAAGATGGGATGACAACGATCAAGAGGGGTGATCAACCCTCTAAGATCAAGATCCCACAACAAATCAACATAGACACATAAAGAACACATGAGAATGATATAAGAGCAACAACAAAGCACAAGCATGCACTATCAAAGATGAAAAAGAGAAAAGGTAAAAGATAAAAGAGTCAGATCAAACTTCGACCATTTGTCCATCATGATGAGGATCAAATCTAGGTTGTTTCTCTAGAAATGCATACTCACTCTAAGGCAAAAAAACTCCTAGTTTTCTGCTGGGTGAGAAGTCCTAGAAGGTGAGACACATACACTCATGGTTGGTATGCACTCACACACACATGCAAGTGGCTATGGGGAAAGTCATGCCTCAGTCGGGCTTCCTGCTCAAACCATACCAAAGTTATACCCTCTAGTAACTTTAATAAGGCACCACACAAAAATGATTTTTGAGCTTCATGAGACAAGAAAAAATTTGTATGCTTGGAGCTCATGAACAAACAAGATCCAGCTCTATCGACATGCAAGTTGTGTTGTGCAAGGTGGCCATAGAACTGCAAATGCAAAATGCAAAAATGTAAAGAATGTTCAAAGGGGTCTTGCTTAGTTCATGCGAGGTCTTGAACTTAGAGAACATTGCGTCTAATGTCTCCAAGAGAGGACCAATCAAAGAATAGAAAATTCACAACTTAGGGGATGTAGTTTGTCACATCAAGCCACTAAGGGGAATGCAATATGCCAAGAAAGATCACACCCTTGAAGGAAATCACACCCAATGTCATCCACAAAGAAAAAAATGCTTCGTATGAAGTAAAAAGACCATGCCTTGAACCATGAAAAAGAAAAATGCAAAATAATAATGCCAATGTATGCCCCAACTTTAAAGAAATTGTTAAACACCATGCTATGAGCAATTACTTTAAATGAGCAAATGATAAATGTTAACAATAAAGAAGACATGATAGCCAACCTGGAAATCCCTATGCCAAATCATATGTTTCCAAGTAAAGCCACGCCATGTAAGAGAAAATGAAAAGAGAGGGGTTGCCCCCAAAATGGAAACACCAAACACATAAGGGATCTATGGATTTGGGGTGAGTATGTTATTGCTACAATGTTTTTATAGAGAGCTCAAAATTGTCAGCATTCCCCAAATACACATAGAACTAGAAGAATGACACAAAGATAGTGAACACAAAGAAAAACTTTTTGGATCAACATGGAAGAGACACAAATGTCTCGACGCCTTGCGTCATCCCCAAAAGGAAAACACAAGAAAAATGAAAAATACAAAGATAAAGAAAATATTTTGGGTCAACATGGAAGGAACATGAATGTCTCGATCCCTTGCGTCATCCCCAAAAGGAAAACACAAGACAAATGAAATGATAAAGAAAAAGGAAAAGCAAAAAGATGTACAACATAGAGAGGAATGAAGGTACAAATAAAGGAATGTCACAAAGATAGAGAGAGCATCAAACATAATTTCATAGGGGATCACATCACGCACTTGCAATCACACAAAAGTAAATGGAAATGAAATAATGCAAAAGACTAGTAAGGAAAAAATGAGTCAACCTAAAGTAGGTTGACCGCCTCCTGATCATGTTCCTTGTATACCGAAGGTGGACAACTAGCCAAAGGGACAATAACAAGTGCTGAACAAGGACCAACACCAATTTCAACACTCTTTGTAGGAGATTTTTCATCTACGCTCATGGAAGAGGAAAATAATTTATTCAATTAATTATGCACCTCTTCATCAATTTTAACAACCTCATCATATTTTTCATCCAAGTTAATCACAACAAGAGGTCGAATGATAATGTCCAAAGAAGGCTTCAACTCTTGTTGTGGTTGTTGTATTGGATTGTTTTGTTTTGGGGAAGGGGTAGAGTCATCATGCACTACTTCAGTCAAGTTTGGATTTTTATTTTCTTTCTTTAATTCTTCATGTAACCTGCGAGCAAGGGCACGACGTCTACGTCGACACTCTCTAACACCTTTGTTTCTTTTAGTTTTGTTTTCGAGTTGTGTTTGTGTAGGAGAGGGTTGGTCAACTATAGGTTTCTTTTCTTCATTAAAGGGAGGAATGAAAGGAACCATGGAAGTTGTTCAACCACTTTCTCTTTGAATTTGTAAACATGTTTTATTCTAGGAGGTGTGACGGGGTTGTTTTCATTGTCTCCTGGTATTTTGTAGGAGGTAGGTGAAGGTTTTGTCTTGGGTTGGTCTTGGTTATTTGAAATTTCTTTAGGTTCAAGAATGGTTTCGTCAAGGATGGTAGGCTCGGTGGTGGGTGGGGACATGTTTCAGAGGGATAGTTTTGCTATCTTCTTTCCCTTGAACTTTTGATAGGACAAGAAAAAGAAGTCTTATCGTGGTTTTATAGGTTCTGTAGGCTTGGGCCAAAATAAATCTAAGGAAAAGTTTCCTTTGGATGAAAAAGGGTTAAAGCCACTATGGTGGATAGTGAATATTTCATTGTCAAAGGGAAACTTTAAGCATTTATGTATGACTAAGCAGACTACATTCATGGAGCAAAGCCATTGATAGCCGAGCTTCACACAAAATTGGTCTGAATTTGGGATGATGGAAAATGAAATATATAATCTTTTTGGTCCTATTTGTAATGGTAAGGTGATCGATCCCATAATAGGGCAAGAAAAACCATTGTGCATCTTGATCCATGCTTTTGGTTTATCGTATATGTTTTGATAGAGCTGATGTAAAAGTAAGAATTCCTCAATGATTACATTCTCTCTAGGGACATTCTCTCCATGGACAAGATCTATTAATATCCCATTAGTGGGATTAAATCATAGATATGACCAACTATGTAAAGAGGATCATCAGGTGCATGTTTAAGTATGTCACTTTGTGAGAAAGCAATATCGAGAGGCTTTTTAGGTCAGCCCTTACAATGTTGAGTTTCAACCAATGCAACCAAACCATCGAAATGATTTTGTTCTTGTTGATTAGTATCCATATGACTTTTTTGAGTTGTATCTATATTCTCATCATCCATGTCAACATTCATTACATCAGTCTTAGTAGTTTCACTGGCTTTGACAAATGAAATACTGTGCTTAGGAATAGGGTTGGTAAAAATTTGCAAGTTTTGGTTAGGAGCTCAGGAAATGGACTTATTTCCTTGATCACTAACACCTCCAATGGAAAGATGAATGGAATCAATGAGGTCTTGCACAAGATGTTTAAGATGCTTACAATGCTCTATGTCATGTCCATTTTGTTGGTGATAGTGGAAGTAAGAATTTGATCTAAAGATCAAGGGTAAAGGCTTATTAGGATCGGGTGTTTTCACGGGAGGTAAGGTAATCATTGTTGTTCTAAAATTTGGGACATTGTGTTATGAAGGGTATCAAGTAAGGGAGAAAATTATCTTTTCAGGTCCCCATAGCTAAAGGGTATCGTGCCTTTAACAACAACTAATTGGTTATTGACATTTTGAGTTGTTTGTTGAGGGCAATTGAATTAAAGGAACCCTTTGTTTTTTTTTCTAAAAGTTTGGGAATTGTTTTAGTTTACGGGCTTAGATTTCTTAGTTCGGCTAGAAGTGGATTTTGTATCTCGATGACTAACTAAATTTTGATAATCATGGAGGGTAGTACACAAGTGCATAAAGGACGAGAATTTCATCATGGTAAGCTTGTCTTGAGTCATACTTTGTAGATTTTCTATGAACATCTTTTGAAGGTTAGGGTCAAGAACCTTGACATCGATTTGGGAATAAAGTGATTGATAGCGTGCTCGATAATTTTAGTTATCTTTTCGTATTCTTTTTGCTTACATCTCATCAAATCGGCCAAGATAATCTTAGGAGTCATATGCACTTGGAAATGATTTACAAAGGCCTCAACAAGTTCATTGAATGAACGAATTGAGTTGTTTGGTAAAGAATAGAACCATTCCAAGGCAGTATCTTTCAAGGACCTAGGAAAAATCTCAGCCAATAGTTTTATCATCAAGGAAAAAGTCACTACATAAGGTAGTATAAGTATTAACATGGTTAGAAGGATCTCCCTTTCCTCCATATTTCTCAAATATAGGTACCTCTACACCTTATGGCATCAGTGTTCACAATATCTCCAAGGACAGTGGATTGCTTTTGACATAATATGTAGGTTGACCATTTTTATTTTGATTGATGGTGTAAATCAATTTTTGAAGGGATGAAACAGTTTGGAAGAGTTGGTTTATGAGAGGTTCATTATTTGTGTTTTGAGAAGGAAGTGAGAATGATGAAGGGGTTATGTGTTCAAGGGAATAGTGAATGGAATGCTTATAGGTGGTAAGGTGGTAGGAGATATGACATGTGATGCCACATAGGAACTAGGGATGCTAGCATGAATACCCAAGGAAAGAATCACATTACTAGTTTGTTGCATTATTGATGTGACTTGAGGATTGGTAAAGGTAGGTATTGAGGCAATTTTTGTGGGAGGAGGAATTTGAGTTCCTCCTTGGCTTGTGACATTGCTTGTAGGTAAAGGACAACTAGTGGTTGGGGTGAGGTGTTTTCCAAAGATTTAAACTATGTTTTTCACAAGGTCAAGTCCATCTTCACTTTCAAGCATGCGATGAATGTTGTCTATAGTAGGTATTGTGGTAGTTGAAATTTTTTCATTTTGCACTTCATATTTTAAGTTTGCTAGGTCTTCATGAATTTGGATTATGTTTTCTTGTAGGACACTATCATTCCTTGTTTCAACTTGCATACTACTTGAAGGAAAAGAGTTGCTAAGGGTATTTTCCATACCTAGTGTACTAGTGTCAATACTAGGAGTGAAAGAGCTAGATAACCCAAGATCCATAATGATTGTGCTATCACAGGATGACACGAGTCTCAAACTTCGTCTAACTATAGTATTAGAAATAAGACACCAAATACTCATACAAGGGCTACTAAGTGCAAGGTGAATGCAAATGCAATGTAAGTTAAGAACAATGAATGACTATAACAGAAATTCTGGAAACTAAAACATAAAGAAAATAATAGAAAACAAAAAATCAAAAATAGAACTTTAAATGCTAGAAAATGCAATTCAGAATATGCAGAGGCACTGATTCACCCAAGGTGGCGAACGAGTCCCAGTAGGGATATTTTTTCAAAATTTTCAAAAAACTTTAATTGAATTTTATGCTTTTTTATGTTTTATGATTTGTATGCTAGATGCAAAAGTAGATTTTGTTTGATTTTCAATAAAATGAGATGCAAAAATTCAAGCTATATGAGCTTTTGCTAATGCAAATTTTGAAACCCTAAAATGCCAATTAAATAATGCAAATCCTAACATTTGCAATGTTAATGCAAGCCAAATATAGGATGGTGATGCACTCCAAATTGGAATTATGATGTTCTAAATGCAGGTTCACCAAAATTAAAGGTGGAAAATTGTTTTGCTTTCCTCCTAGGGTTTAGGACCTAGAAGAACAATTTTCACTTTCACTCAAGAACAAACCCTTGAGATCTCAATGCAAAGGAGAAAGAGATCTTGTGAGAGGGTTGTCCTAGGGGCTGAATGCAAACAAATAAGGGGTTCACCACAAAGTTTAGACAGTTTGGAAAATAAAATAAAATGAAAGATGCAAAACTAAACCCTAATTCAATGCAATGACCTAGAAAAGTAAATGAAACAAAAAAAAAAGCCATGAGATGAATGTTGTGCACCTAGGAATTTGGGAATGACTAGAAGGAGGTTTGAAACAATGGAAATTTTTCCTTTAATGCTAAATGGGACTCATTCAACAAGCTAGGCGAATCAGTCTAGATTTTGGAAAAGTGTGCAGGAAAAGGAATTTTCCAAAAGGGTATCAAAATTTGTAAAAATCTAAAATTTGACTGAAACTGCTAGGAATCATTCACCAGAAGTGGAGAATTAGTCTAGTTAGGCTTTTCTAAAGCTTTAAAGGGTGATCCTTCTCTTCTCTATCTACTCTATCTATCTTGAGTGATTTTTGAATCTGAAATCTTGATTTGCAACCTGTAGGTGATCTCCAATGTTCTTCAAGGCTTGATGACAACTTTGACAACTTTGAGCTCATGATAAATTTTCTCCAATCTTTCTCCTTAGGAAATCTACAACCTAGACTTGCAAATCATGCACAAAGGAGGGGAAAAAATGTTGTTGGGCTAGTGAATAAGGGTTTTCCTTGGCCAAACCCCTTGTGGGTAATTAAACCTTGAAATAGAATGGAATATGAATGGAGAATGTTGAATGAAAAAAATATGATGTTGCAACCCACCAAACCCTAGTAGTAAGAGGTTGCAAACATGTATGAGATGGAACCAATGGATGTAGATCTTGACTCTTGCTTGAAGGTGATAGATCTTGAATGAAATGCTTCCTTGAATCACAAAATCGTACATCATAATTGTTAGCTAAAAAAAATATGATGCATGAGATCCTTGACATGATGATTGATGCTTGAATGCTGCTCTAGGGTAAGTGCACCAAGATGGTTCCCAAAAAGGGGGCTTAAGTGGCCACTTTTTTTTTGAAATAAGGAAATGCTAACCTTGGACATGAAATTGAGGATAGTTACAATCAAAAAATTTAGATGGAACAAAAACAAGGATCAAAGTTTTCCGAGTCTACTTTCTAAACTACTAATTTATTTTGAAAATGGTTGAGATTAAGGGGTTCAAAAGAGGGATGTACAAAAATTGGTGTACTTTTTGTCAGAAAAACATAACATAGCAACTCTTGTACGACCTGAGCACGGTGAACTTTTTTGTAGTATTTTTAAAATCACTACAGTCAGAAGTTAGCTAATAGCAGCTAGTTGGTGTACAATTTTTTTGATAATTTTTTAATGAATATTTGATTTTTTACTAATTTTCTAAGTGGGCACTTCCTAAAAGTAGAATTTTGGCCGTGCTACCACTACAAATTTTTGAAAATAATTGATTTTTTTTTTCTTTTGTTTTTTAAACTTTTTAGAATGGAGTCCAGTTTCTAAAAATGTAATTTATTTGAAATTTTGATGCACGGTTAATTTATAACAGAAAAAACACTAAACACTACTTTTTGGAAAAAAATAGACATGCAAACAAAATAAATTATGGATGAAAGGCTTAACATTGTTGAAAAGTGAAAAAAATTACATCATTGGATAGCTAAGAGAGAACCTAACGTTACCCATGTTTTTGATTTTATCAATATTGAACTAGATGCAATCTTGATGGTGAGCACAGACCTAATTATGTGAAAAATTGTAGAATTTACAAAAACACGTCTCTAGCCTTGTTGGGAATTCCCTCCAAGCCTTTGTGTTGGTATTCCAAGGCAAATAATTTCACCTTTTTTCTTTGTTTTTAACGTGAAATAATGTGTGGGCATTATAACGTGCTCACGTTATAATGTGAACGCGTTTTAAAAAAAAATCATAAGTGGCCAGAAAATTGGTACCCAACTTCATGCACCCGCCCTCTAAAAGGCTTGCTAATATGCCCTTGAATGCTCTTGAATTCTCTTAAAAACACTTATGAACTCAACTTTTCTATAAGGATGAATACTTGAATGCTTGGGATGAAAATGAGTAAAAGAACCTTGTATTTATACTCAATTATGCAAGAATTATCAAAATTACAGCATTGCAAGCTAACATAAAATGTAGGAGAATAAAATCCAGCCAGAAATTTGAATTAATTTTGATTTTGGGCCACACGAGACTCATTTTCCCAAGGTGCCGAATGAGTCCTAGATCACTAAATCTTGGCCATTCAAGCCTGAAACACCTGAATTATGATTGGGTAATGACTGGTGTCAGGATTATCCTTAAAAATATGTAATAAATGAGGCTTGTGGATGCAAAATAGGGCCAATTAAAGCATAAGAAAGCCCAATTATTAATGAAAAATCTAGAAAAGTGTGAAAATGTGTTACAATTTACTTTACAACACTTTAAAATAAGGCAAGATTAAGATTTATTTTGATTAAAAAGAGGTTTATTAGGTTTAGTTATTTGATAAGACCTTAGAAAAGTGTGAAAGTGTGTTACAACACTTCACAACACTTTAGTAAGGTACCATTTAAATCCATTAGTTCACAAGGGTCCAAGACCTAATGTGAATGTGTCAACCACATTACAACACTAAATCAAGGCAACATTAGGCTCAATTCAACAAGCCGGGCCCAAACAAGTGTGAAAATGTCCCAGAAGACATTTTTCGACACTACAATAGTAAACATGGGATATTTTAAAGTTTTTCAAATAATTTAGACACTATTCAATCATGCCTACCCATTTATTTAATTTCCAATTTGGTTTATAATTATTTCGAATTGCATTAATGATATTTTATGAGTCACCTTCTAAATGGACCTTAGGAAGGTTTTTTTTTCCCCATCTCTATCCCTAATAGAGCTTCTTGAAATTATGCCTCATTGTTTGTAGCTTGACCCATTTTTCTTACTACCACCATCACTAATTTCACCTTCTAATCGTAGATCACACAACAATCTCCTACTAATATGGGATTATCATGCAATAACTTACTAAAATTTATCTAGAACCATCCTTCTTCTAGAGGTATCCACTTGACCTTGCTACTCTGATTAGAGCATAGATGAGCCCACAGAGCCCCATAAATGGGGGATATTTTGATAAATTATTGCTTAATGGTGATTATTCACTTTTTATAATTAGACATAAGGAAGGATATAAAATCTATGAAAAAATATCAATATATATATTGAATGTATGATCATATTAGGAGTAATTTTTGTTGAAATTTTTTACATTATATATTAAAGTAAAAGTGAGGATAGTGATGTCAATGCAATCACAAGAATAAGAACATTAGATAACAATTCCAAATTAATTAAAATAATATTAAGAATCCTTGATTACACATGATATGTGAAGGATAACAAATATTAGTTTAAGAATTGATTATTTTCTTATAGGTAGTTGTAGATTTCAGTTATATTATCAAATCTATATATACAACAGTTTATCCTTAGAATGTAACCGGATACTAAAAGAAATAAGATAATTTCAAGCTTATATATCTTTTGTTGTACAATATGTAGTTTTTCAATTTTATTATTATATTTATATTCCTTCATTTTGTATTAGAGCACCATGAAAAAGTAAATATATATGTAGAGAATTGAAGCTAGTCACAATATTTTCAAAATAAATAAATTGTAGAAGGAAGGGGTCACAATTTTATGACTGTAGAAAGAACGTCTGCAACATCTTGTGGAATCATTTCTAGTAACGGTATTAGCCAAAGGAGATTCAAAGTAAAATAAAGTATTGTGGGCTTTGGAAAGAAGATGATTTGGTAACAAAAGTAAAGGAGAGTAACAAATTATTGTAATTGTAATTGTGATTAAAAAATCACCACATTTAAATTCATATATGGGGAGAAAATTCATTGGACATTGTGCTAGAAGTAGTTCTTGGGGGGTCATCATGAGTCCTATATTCTTCACTTTTACATTTTATTTCATTGCATTCACATCATTTCTCCTTTGGAGAGGGGCTTTGATTTCACACTAGGTTTTCTCATTTATTCCACTTTATGAGAAATTTGTACATGAGTACTTAGCATGCCCTTGTAGTCGGGTCTCATCATTAGTGTATACGTTACTCCTGTCGAAGTTGCACTTAAGGGGGGTTGTTAGGGTAAATAGAGTCATTTTCATACCTAGTTAGTTAATCACTTTTCTAGGATTGACCTATTCACACCTAGCTTAAGTTTACTTAGGTTTCTTTTTCTTTTGTCTCACTTCATATGGTTGAAACATGTGTCCTCATTACTTGAGACACTTATTAAAACTTTCTCACATACTTGTCAAGTGAGCTCACAAGTTACCCATCTTTGGAGGGGTAGTCAAAGTTCCACTCATACCTTCTCACCTCCTCATATTTTCCCATATAAGAAAGACTTGATCATTATATTTACACACTCTTCATATTATATTGATATACATACTATTGTGCTTATTTCATTCACTTATGAAAGTTTATTTCAAGCTCTTGATCTTGACATTCTCCAACAATATCAATATAAATATTCTCAAATGATAGAAAAATAAATTGTAGATTATGAAATATATGAAATTTCATAAATTTTTTAAAAATATATTTTTTATTTAAATTTTAAATATTATGATTATTATAATACAATAGGAAAATGGAATCCCACAATGTAGTGCCTAAATGAACCTTTGAAGGCTACAATTTTTTCCTAAGAGAATGGTTTACAATGCTCAAAAGGGAATAAATATGGGGAGAAGCATTTTAACACCAACAATGTGCCTCATCCCAAATTTTGGCCTTTGGATGGGGTGACAAAAAAAATAAAGTGTGTAGATCTGGTGTAGTCTAGGGGCTTTGGAGCCTTAGCACCAAGTGTGTTACAATTTGTGTGGCCTCTCGATTATGCAAAATTTTCTCCAAAAGTGAACATTGGTGAGGAGATTAGGAAAGAAGTAGCAAAAAATGAATATTATTTCATAATTGGGTTTGGTTGGTAGATTTAGAGGGTTTTGGTTGAGCCTCTTTTTGCTACGTCAATGGATTTCAGATACATTGTGCCCTATTTTGGATGGTGATATCTAAATCTACCCTATGCACACAGGTTTTCATGGTGGGTTTTGATAACATTTGAGATAAACATAGGGTGATCCCACAATAGTGGTTTACAATTTTTGGCCAAACTAGACACTGAAATAATTTTTTTTAACTAAATCATCACTTTCGGGCACCTATAGCAGCTAAAGCGTGAGGAATTTGAAGATGATGCAAACTAGAGTTTCATGAAATTTTGTCTGTAGATTCTAAATATATTTTTTCATTTTTTTTGGAATTAGATTGCACTTTTTTTTCCATCTCCCTCAAAAACTAGTTTTTTTTCAGAAAATAACATTTTTAAAAAGTGACGCTTACTGTATAATGCATAATTATTTTTCCATGAAGGATAAAATTATAATTCTTTTGAATTTAGTTTTGTAACTCTAATATCTAGTGCTTCCACTTGATTAGATAGTTTTTAATTCAATATTTTTTCTTTAACCAAGTTTTGAAGTCAAACCGATTACAATTCAGACATAGCGTGACCGTATAATGCGTAACTTTTTTTGTATGTATCAAAATTCAATTTTTTTTGTTGGATCAAGGAATTCAATATCTGGTGCACTCATATTTTTCAAATTTTTTTTTGATAATCTGCTATTTTCCCACATGTGCAGAACATAGACCCTAATTTTCATTGAAAGACCTATGTTTAATAAAACGAAAGAAACAAATACAAAATAAAACCAAAACATATTAAAATTATATTCATTGGATAGCTCATTCTGAGAACTACCTAATTCTAGTTGGGTCAATGAAGTCTCCACCATTTTCATCTTCAACCTAAGTTCCAAAGTGCAAAAAAATTGATTTTTTTTGTGAACAAGGTCAAAAATCAGGGAAAGGGGGGGTTCACCCAAACTAGGGGATGTTCGACCGAACCCCAAGGCGTTTGAGAAAACTAGGGTTCATTCTAACCCTAGTTCATTTGAGCCCTAGTTAATTCAAACCCCCTTCCATAAAGGGGTTTTCATTTTTTTTTGGTTGATTGGTCTATACATACATTAAATGGGTTTGCACGAATCCTGGTTCGAGCGAACCCTCTTTTGGTTTGTTCGAACCAGCTAGTTCATTCAAACCCCCAAAATGAATTTTTTTTGGCATGGGGTCATTTCTTACAAGTTTTCCTTCCTCATTCGAATTGTAAACCACTTTCATGGGTTTACCCCATATAATCCTTTATAACTATAAAAGGAGTTATGAGAAAAACCTATTGATGTGAAAAATGTGGCACCTTTCTTTCAATCATATCACTGGATCTTTCAATGCAACTCCAATTTAGGTGATACTCTTGAATATTTCTTTACAATTTTGGTTTGAATCTTATATTGAAGCTATAGGAAATTCATTTGGGAAGTTTTTGGGCGTGGATGAGGGCTCATCAAATTATTTGTACACAAAATTTTCTTGTATACCGGGGGAGATGGATATTACCAAATTTTTTTTTGCAAATATCTCTGTAAAATATGTTAATGGGTGTTGGGACTAGCTTCTTAACTATGAGGGGTTTCACTTTCACTGCCATAGATGTTTTAATATAGGACATATCATTTCTCACTGTCCTATACATAAAATTGACAACCAAACCACTTTATGGAAGGAGGCCTCCCATCATCATTATTGGGTGGAAAAAGAAGTTTTTGATCATAATCGAAAAAATCCCAACATTGCCCCAAATAAAACCATCAAGGAAAGCAATCACAAGAAGAAGTCAATAAATCTACATGCAACACTAGGGGCCATAGATGAATCTCTTTTGGTGGAGATTGAAAACACTAAGGCTACAAAAAACTATAAGTCAAATATGGTGGTAGCAAACCAGTCAGAAAGTTTAATAACGTCTCTTGGGGTTGGGAAAAAACTCCCAAAGAAAATAGAAGAGGATGTGATTATTGAGAATCTAGAGGAAAACTAGATTGTGGTGCAAAGGAAAAGGAAGAAGAATGAGGTAAAGTTGAACATGCATATCTGCTCCCATTCCAAATGTGGAGAAAATTCTTAAGATTTAATCTAGTTAGGTGTCCTTGTTCATTGTCTTTTCCACTTGGAATCTCTCTTATGAGGTTTCTTGTATTGGGTTTGAGGGTTTTTATTTGTGGGGAGTTTTTTGGGGCAATAATGATCTATGCTTAATCATTGAAAATTTGATGTAAGATCTTTTATTTTAATAGAAAGGGTATGGCCCTCTATAACCAAATTTGTATCAATAAAAAATATGATGCTTAATTAATATTTTAATTTAAAAATATTAATAATAATCATAATTTCATTAAATATAAAATGGGTTTATTTACATTCTTCTTAAAATGATTAAATATTTATCCAAATAAGATCATTAAAATCGTCACCCACTATTTCATTCAATTCCATTATTTGATGCCTATAAACTAATAAAACATAAATATCACACTTAAAAATTAGAAAAATCTCTCATTTCCTATTTTATTTAACATGTGTGTAGATATCAAATAAAAGTAATTAAAATAATTAGAAAAAATTTAAAAAGTTTAAAGAAAATAAAAATGTAACAGTTAACATATAAATTATTTTATAAAATACATAAATTAATTTATCATATTACAACATTCATGGCTTATTAATTTTTATTAAGGAGACCTTTCATTAATTTATATTATATTAAAAAAATTCAAATTTTGATCAAGAATATCATAAATTTATATTCACTTCATACATCAATTAGAAGTGGAGATATAACAAAATCCCTTCACATATTTTTTTTATGAATATACATATAAAATTTGTAAGTACAAACATAAAAATTTGTAAGTAGAAACATAAATTGTAATATGAGATGAATAGTAGTCTTAAATATTATTATTGATTTGTTTTATAATATGTATACATAAACATTAAGATAATATTTTGAATTTCATCATTGACTAGTAACAATTTTTTTCTCTAAATTTATTATTAGTAAAGCTATTTATTATTATTTAAAATAATTTAACTAGGGGTGTATATTATATCCACGCCTTTAAAAGAGAAAAAAAAAACCACTAATACAATTTAATCTACTCTTCTTTCTTGAAATTTTACATTTTTAGCATTTTCCTCATCTCCTTCAACCTTTAGGTCAATAAATAATTCGTCTTTCAAATAAAAATGGATTTAATCAATCATATTTTAAAACATAAATTGTTTCATTAACAAATGATACAACAAAAATGTTCAACATATGACCATTACAATTCTATAAATTCTAATTTATTTCCTCTTAAATAAACTTTGATAGATTTTGAAAACTTTGTGTGTTACTCACACACCCTGTTTACTTATAAGATGTAGCCTCAAGGGTTGTTAGATGACCTACTATAGGTAGCATTTGACCTTGAACATTACTAAATACTTCACATATATTAAAAAATATTCTTATTTTCAAGAGAATTCATTATCAAGGCCACCCCATTCTAGGTGTAATGAAAGATGTAATCAAATACTTGACCCTATGTATTCATGTTCTACCATTGGTTGTCTTTCTATCTATTCAATCAAACACTACATCCTATGTATTCATGCTCTACCATCGGTCATCTTTCTATCTTTTCATTTTTTCTTTCCACACTTATCTACTAACTACCAAGACCAAAGAAATTATAATAGTCAAAGACCAAATTATCATAGTCAAGAGGTATTTTTCCAATTATTTTCACCAAATTTTAACAAAATCTTTGTAGGAGGGACGAAAAATAAATCTAACTCCACTACAATACATGCATATGTAAAGTGGTAGCATTAAATACTTTTATAAAAATATTAATAATCATGATAAAAGAATATTCACAAGAAAATTAATAGTTGTGATACGAAAAATTGTTAGTACTTTTATAATATGTAAAAAATTAATAAAGGTGGAATAAGGTAATAGCTGTAAAATATTAAAATTTATGATTATAAATAAAACAAAATTAATATAATGAAATGAGCAATCAACTAACTATTACAAATTTCATATTTTTATGTATTGAATTTATGTACCTTTTATATTTGATAGTAGAGTATATAATCTATTATATTTGTATATTTATTTTTAATTGTGTAGGTTTATTTCTTGAGTCAAAAACAAAAGTTCCTAAAAAAAAAATATGACCATGTCCCGTGTTATCCATACATGTTATCAATGAAATAAACTTAAAAAAATCTAAAATATGCATTTTGATCCATAATTATTGAGATACTATAAGGTTGAACAATATGTTGATTTTAAGAAATACAAAGAAAACGAAATGAAATAAAAAATGAAAACAATTATAGAATGAATAAAAATGTTTTCATAATTTTTATTTTGAACTAGAACTCATGGAAATGATCAAGACTTATGGCTACACTTGTTGGGTTGTACTATAGCTACAAAAATTATCTATCACTAATAAAAATTTAGAATTGAAATGAAATGACATTCTTTCTAGTTTTAACTTAACAAAGAATATTGTATAGGTCCCAATTTTACTCTAGCATCGGGTAAAAGCACAATCATATGTCACACTTTATAAAGGAATCAACCAACAACAAAAATAATTCTGAACTTCGACCACATAAAAGTGGTCTTTATGTTTTGAATTTCAAAATGATGTAAACTGATGAAATGTAGAACTTTTGATGAAGTTTATTCCTGTAAGTTTTTAGATTCTTTTAAAAATTATTTTTATTACTTTTTTTTATCAATTTAAGAAAATATTTTGGAATGCTAAAAATCTCAAAAAAAAGTGACTTCACAGGCCATCAAGAAATAAATTGAAAAAATCTTCATTTCCCCCTAATTTTTTTCTCCACATAGGTAACTTCAATATCTTGTGCATGGGAAAAAAAAAACAAATTTTGATATATATTTTTCTCGTAATAACATTTTAAAGTCAAGCTTGTTAGAATTCGATAGTTTTCATGGGCCGTCAACTATTGTCTATTTTTTAAATTATTTTCAAAAAACAAATTATACCATTTTGAAGAAGACTCTCTCCTCTTGTGCCCCATATATTTAAAAAAAAATTAATATGTTTTACTATTTTTTAAAAAAATTTCTAATTAGTCTCTTTTTTAACTTTAACAACCTACTTGCATTATTTTATAAATAAAATATATTAAAACTAATCAAAATATTAAAAAAATACATATTTGGATTCAACACTCTGAACTCTACAAAAGGGTTTTTTTTTTTTTTTAACATCATTTTGACTAAGACTAAAGAAATACTTAGCTAAAGTTGAAAGTTTCAAAAATTTCTGAAAAAACCTGAGTTGGCTGCCAACTAGGATGCCACATTGACAGTTTCAATAGAAACAGTTTCTATAGAAAGGGTTTCGCCCAAAACCCCCTGAAATCGAAAAATTTTATTTTTTTGGGATTCAAGCAAAAGTTTTTTGACCAAAACCTTATGTGCCATTATAGGCCACGTGGTTTCAGTCGAAACCTATTCAGCTGAAACTTTTCCAGCCAAAAATATTTCACTCAGAATTGTTTATTTAGCCGAAAGTGTGACAGAGATTTGTACTTTTACCCATCACCAATAACTATAAATTAAAGTGGATAGTATATTTTTTGACATGAAAGAATTGATTCAAATGAGTGTTGTATAGTTGATAATTAAAGAAATTTAATTGATCATGATTTACAAAATCCTTACAAAGTAGTAGATGCATAACTATTGTTGACTTTGTTAACTTTATTTTTTATTTACCTAATTCCATAAGAGGTAGATGAGCATTTACCATTAGAAGAGAATATTTTTCTTCAATGAGTATCCAACATTTTTTTGAGTTATATGTTTTGGTTTATTTACATTCCAGTATATTTATTTTAAATTTTTAATAATATTTATGTCTCTTTAACATTTAAATCTCTTGGAGAAAGTAATAAAAAAATTTAAGACTTTACAATTTTCAAAATATAATATTATGAGAGTTTATAGATTATTTTGGTACTAGAACTAGTTTTGATCATTATAGATTGTAGAATTATATGTTAATATAATAGTGATAAGAGAATAAAAATATAAAGCATGGAGGAATTAAATGTATAGGTGACCTCATTAGAAATTCATATGAAATATGTTAGAGAAAGTGTATGTGCAGGATCATCATGGAAAAAGTAGGCTCTTAAGTGGAGAAAAATTCAGAAAAATCAAAGTTAGGCAACTTGACGTAAAAATTTAAATAAGTTATCTATATTATTTCAAAAATATGTAAGAATATAATCTATAGAAAATTGAATGTATTTTCTAAACTACTAGGTCTATTTTAAAAAAATCTATTTGGTGAAATTTTGAAATTTCCATGCAGTAGTACTTAAATTTTAGGAAAAAAATAAGAAGTAGGTGTCTGTCTGATCACCCTAACCACAATAAAATGATAATATTTTTTGATAAGATTTTAGATATAGGTAGAGGACTCATGTACCGATGTGACACATGTTTCATATTCAAAAGATGTGATACTATTTGAAAGTTGTATATGTTTTTCAATCAGCCTATCAATCAGAACTTTAGCTGTAATTCAAATAGAAAATGAATAATAATTATTTATTAAATTCAAATTAAAGCATAATTTACATTGGTGGAAAGCTAAGAACCTCCTTTAAAAACCCTTTTCATTTCATCAATTTTGGGTAAAAAAAGAGTCATTAGCTACATACCCATCATATCGCCACTTTTTGGCCCATCATGATCCTGCACATACCTAAAAGTTAGTTCAATGGTTAGGCCAACAAAATGAGCATGTCAAGGAAATAAAGAAAGATAGACCAATACCAATATATTATGGTTAATATTGTGAATAACCCTTGCAAAGAAAATTAGTTTAGGGAGAAAAATAAAAACCTCTGTGAAAGTAGAAGATTTTTTGAAAGATAAATTTAATGATAAAAAAGAAAAGAGTCAACTCTATTTTAAAAGTAGAAACCAATATGATCAAAATTAAAAAATTTGAACGACAAACTGATGTTGAAATGTTAGATTAAAATGGACTTAATATTGCCTTAATTTAGTGTTGTTAAACATTCCCATTTACATTTAAAAGGAGGCATTGAAGAGGGAACAAGCGATGAAAATTTTGAGGAAATGAAAGAGAACAATTTCTCTTGCAACAATCTAGGAGATGGATTTAGGTGCAGCATGGCAATCAAAACATACTTGGGCCATGTTTAATAAATCAAATGCAATTTCTAACCTTTCACTATGGTAGAAGATAAATGATTCTATTTTCTTCTCTCCCACAACATTAAGTAAAAGTCTTGAATCCAAAAAATACCTTACTACCTTCATTCGCCAAGCCAATTTCTCCAACACTGCATAGATCTCTTGTGTTGCGAATGTGATCTATCTCCTACATAAAAAGCATGTACCATATTATGGCCTTCAATCCATCTACATCAGAGTATCCTTTTAATTCCTCTATCTTTCATCAATATCCTTACTATTTGAACCACTCCACCCTGGCCACTGCATGCACACTTGGAAGAATTTGTTGTTCATTGTACTCAGTATTTGAGAAATATTTTGTGTGCTTAGAGTTCAATGTATTTTCCATTCACTGTATTTGATATTGGTATGGTGCCTTATTTTTTATGGAGATATTATATGTTGTTGATCGCTGCATTTGTATCATGTTGAAATTCGAGTATTGTTTGTTGACTGTGATTAGCGATCTCATCTTATAAGCCGTGACTTCATATATAGAGTATTCGATATTGCAATGTGTCTTTAATTCAATGGTATTGATAAGTTATTCTTGTTTGTAAATATCGATGGAGTTTATGGGAGATATTCGAATTACACACACACACACAAACATATATATATGTGGATGTATGTTTATTTGTGCATTTAAACATTTTTATAACATGATTTGTGAGGATGAAAATAGTTTTATGTTTATGATATATATATATATATATATATATATATATATACATATTTATGTACAATTGTGTATTTGTTAGGGTGTTATATAAAGTGTATTCAAGTCTATGTGGAAATAATTGTTATGCTGGGTAAGTAGGTTAAGTAATGGAATAGGACGATTGAGTTACTTAAACTGGGTTAATGGGAAGGTTTAGTTTATGTCTTTTTAGATAAATAATCTCTTAATGGAAATATGGGTGAAATGGGGATTAAATAATTATGTTAGATAAACAATTTTTGAAATTAAGTAGGGGGGAAAAGTGACTTGCATATACATTTGTAGATAATTAAAAGATTTGATTAAATATATGAACTAGATTGTATTTGTATTGAGTAATAAATGTCAATTTCTTTTATAACTATTTAAGAGTTAAAATGTAAATTACCATGTAATTAGTTAATGTGTACATTTGTTACGGTGGTAAATGGTCCATTGAGTAGATTAGTGTCTAAGAATGTGAGTATCATGAGATGTGGAATAATTTTCTTTATGGATGTATTTTTGACTGATCATTTGTGTTGAATTTAATGCTTGATTTTTATATTGAAGTGAATCTTGGTCAGTGTTCAAAAGTGGGAGTCTTTGTGCAAAATTGTTAAGGTTTGTTCCAGAGGCTTAGGGGAGTATTTTATTGGTTGAATTTTATGATTGTTCTTTGAGTTGGTTGATAATATACTTGAGATATGGACATGAGGGTCTTTAGACTTACACTGCTTACTCATTATTATGGTTGAGATTTGTGAGGAAGATGGTCAATGCCTTGCTTTGGATGTGTTTCTTGTGGTTTCATTTTGTGTACAAGATAGATTTACCCTATTGGTTTTATTGGGTCTTCTAGTTGCAAGTAGGGGGAGTGGCTCTCAATGGGGGCCGATGTCTAGTGAGATATTTTCAACCCATTTGAGATTTTCTTAATTCATTGATAACCTAATTAATAAATTTGGTGGGGATGGGTAGTTTTCACAAAAAAAAAGATAATTGGTATGCCTCACCTATGACTGAAGTGATTTTTTAGGCTAAGGATGGGTGGAGAAGGCCTAATTGGAAAGATCAACTTCCTTGTCCTCATGGAAGGAATGTTGGTTCTGCATGTTTCAGCCTATGGGGCCAACGTCTAGTGAGTGATTGTTAGAGTAACCATAGATAGGGGCCGGTGTCTAGTTTTGTGTTCACGTTCTATTGTAAGTGCACCTTTGGAAGTGGAATCAATGTTGTAAGCGATGTTTGTATTATGTGATGTTCATGATGTACTATGTTATGTTGGAGTCATGTTTATTCCTTTTGTGTTAGCCTTCTATCTTCTTGATTGTTTCCCTGTGGTGGGACCTTATTGTTATCTTCAAGCATGGGGGTAGACCTTAGAGTTAGACATGGTTGGGTGGATTGTGCTTTTTCCTCTATTGGGTTCCCTTCCTATTGTTCATGAGTGTGGAGGTTGTACCTTATGTAGGAAAATTTGGATCTTGTACCAATTCAAGGAGACAATTTCTTTAGTTATGTATCAAACTTGTATCTCGTTTGTGTCATGTAATGCAATCTTGATGTACTCTTCTCATTGTATTCAATGAAGCATTGATGTAATCTTGTAACAATGTAATTATGTACCTTTATGTGAGGGAAACTATATATGTACTCATTGGTTCTTTATATATGCTCCTTGATGATTATTTACTTGATGTTATGTATGGAGTGTATGTGTTGCTTATTCATTTAATGCAATTGTTTTAAAATGAACTCTTGATGTTGGTTAATTCTTGATCTATGTTTAGATCTTGCTAATAGTTGTGTTAGTAAGGCAGTCATGGAACCTTAGAGGACTTAGGCCAGTCTATATGTTATGTTAAGTTATATACATATCTCTATTATTATTATTATTTTTAAATGTTCCATTATTGTTGCATGATTGTGTTGTCCTCTGGGGTTCTATGGTAGGGCATTACATTGAATCATACAAAAAATATAAATATCTTTTCAAACTTAAAAGCCACATTTTTATATTGAACAAAGAAAAAAGGATTTATATAAATTGAGCCATGAAAAGAATTTTAATTTAAGTAGCCATGAAGTACATAGCTAGCCTAGCCAAAAAGCCACTAATCATGACAAATAACACAGTCATAAAATACATATTACAAGAGCTATACAATAAAATATAGACATAATTCTTTACTAAAAAATTGTGTAACAATAGCAGAGGCCCTCAACCAGGTGTTTGAGCAATACGTGAATTGAATTGAGCAAAGTGACAATAGAGAAGAAAAGGGAATCACCCAAATCCTTCCTCCAAAACTGTTGACTCTGTAATGATTCATTAGTCATATCACACACCATACCATACCTCATATTAACCATGGAAAGATCTTGCACTATAGAATTAGCTAGTTCAAGTTTGGGGAAGATTCCACCAATAGGCTTTAAACCAATTTCAAAATTGTAAAGCTCAAGTTCCAACTCCAATGAAGAAAGAGAGTAAATGAAAGGTTGCAAATAACATATTTCCAGTGTCTTCACCAAATCTTTATCTAACAAAATGTCCATGTAATTGGACAAGAAAGCATAAGCTATTTTAGAAAATAGAGTATGTGGGTTTTTCTGAAGCCATTCCCTACCCATAATTATTCTTATAGCCTCTGAATAGTCAAAACCATACCTAGCTTTTGTCTATCATAGACATCATTGCTTATTTTTCCCTAAAAACATTTTGGTAGCATAGCACACCATGAAGACTCCATAATATCACAAATAAATTGAGAATAGAGAATAAAGAAAGTGAAGCCAAATATATTATAAATGATATGAAGAACATCAATTTTGTGAATTATATATAGAATGAAGACATCAAATACTCAACAATTGAACATTTAATTCACCACTTGATGTGACAATATTATTTTAAAAAAATTGAGTCGTGACTT
The DNA here is from genome assembly GCA_007258455.2 of Sequoia sempervirens. Lineage (NCBI taxonomy): Eukaryota > Viridiplantae > Streptophyta > Pinopsida > Cupressales > Cupressaceae > Sequoia > Sequoia sempervirens. The sequence continues at coordinate 67,544,111 of VDFB02049217.1, forward strand.
TAAGCGATTTAATAAATAGTAAAATTTTGACCATTGATATTTTAAAATCTAACGGTTCTGGCATTATTCCAAAGGTTTCAATTCACAAGTCTAGTGCTTTAGAAATTTTCTTTCGGAATGCAACTACAATTTCCCATCTTACAATAACCATTGATCTTTGATGAAATTATCACTGACTTCTAATTCCTTTGAGACCATTAACCATGCGTTGAAGCTTAGTCTCACCAAGGACATATGGCACAATCCCACATTACCATGGAAAACTAATGACATCACTTTCTCAACAGTATGGGCGTGTAGGAGCCACCTAATCATTAATCACTGATCTCAACCATTTATTTTCATGAGAAAATATTTTTTCGCTGACTTAGGAGATATTAAAGTCTTTGATACTCACAGAACGGATAATTTCCTAAGTCAAGGGGTTAATCACCACAATGAATCTAAAGGCTTAAGTCATAACTTAATTAAGTGACCTTCAACTGCTGGTAGTTAGTCAATGATAAAATATTATTTTGGGTGTCATGAATTTAAGTGATTTAATAAGTAATCAAATGTTATGCATTTATTTTTGGAAATCTAATGGTTCTAGTGTTATTCTAGAGGTTTGAATTCACAATTCTAGTGCTTCAAACATTTGCTTCCAGAATGCACCTACATCCATCCTTAAAAAAACATCAAATAGCTATGGGTAATATTAATTTTCTCTAACATCTGGCTTCAGACATAATAAATTATATGTTGACACTTGTCCCCATTCCTTACACTTTATGAAGGAATTTGGATGTGTGAAAAATTTGTCCCAGAGTAGAATAATACGTAATTGTAGCATTTGATATTTTTGCCACCCACTCTATGATTTTTTATTAGCATGTACTAGTTTATTTCACCAATGACTTTTTTTATTGGTTTGAGATTATGTTTAATTTTCCAATGTTTATTTATTTATTTGAAAGTAGGTTTAATTCACCAATGAAAATATTTTTTTGGTTTGAAAATAGGTTTTAATCGCGAACAAAAATATTTTTTTGTTTTGAAAAGAGGTTTAATTCGCTCACAAAAATATTTTATTGGCTTGAAAATATGTTTAATTCGCCAATGGAAATATTTTATTGGTTTGAAAATAAGTTTTAGTCATTAATGAGAATATTGGTTTTAAAAAAAATGCAATTTTCCAAGATTTTCCACAGACTTCTCGTGATGAAAAAAGATTCACCAATTGATATTTTTTTCCCTCAAAAAACAAAAAAGAATAGTCAATTAAATTAAACTTTTTTTTTTGGTAAGTATACAAGATTCATCAGGATTTTGCACCTTCACCGAGGGGTGTTCTTAAAGTTATACTTTAAGTTATGGTAGTCAAACAAACTATTTTTAATCTTTTTAAAAAGTTCTAATAAAAAATTCATAACTAACTATTTACATGCAAAACAATTACAAAAAAATTATAACACATCCAAGCATGTGTCCTTTGCTTATATTGAAATTTTCAAAAAATAATATTATTTTCTCCTTGTTCTTAGGTTGGTAAGACATACACCTACTTTTTACTTTTTCCTAAAAATTTAGTCTACTACATTGAAATTTCAAATTTTCACCAAATAGATTTACTTTTTTGTAAAAAAAGATTAGTATCTTAGAAACTAAATTCAATTTTCTACAAATTATTTTCTTGCATATTTTTCAAATTATGTTAATAATTTATTAAAATTTATGTCAAGTTTCCTAACTTTGTTTTTTTGAATTTCATTGCCACTTAAGAGCCTAGTTTGGACCCCGTGATCATGCACTGACCCTTTAATACCTAATCTCATTTAGCAATAATAAATTTCAAGTATAATTTCTAGGGGTCGATCTCTTCTCTAAAGTACCCCCAAAAAGAATCGAAAGAAAGCATGTAAAATTAGGCAAAATAATTTCCATAAATCATCTATTGAAATAACCCATGGGAAAATATTTCATGAACATGACCAAGCAATATCAAATCATCTTTAAAATCCCTAATGTCCTCATTTATATAGCGCTCTTATGATTGTGAGAATATCTTCATAATTGTTTAATAATTTTCTTAGGAATATCATGTATGTCGCGAGTAATATTAATTATGTTAATTTTAAGCCAAGACATATCACAAGCAATGAAAGAGCACCAAAGTTCTTAAGAAATCATATCGACATGTAATTGAACCTTAATATTAGAGCTAGCAAATAATAAACTACCAAAATTCCTTGAAAATATATAACTAATTTATGAGATGTTAGAATCATAGATGGTTAGCCATCCTTTCAACACCATATTTTTGGATGATAATTTGGAATAGGACAACATTAGTTGGAATCAAGATACACTTTCTCTCTTCAGAGGAGACTAAGAAGAATCCGCAAGGTTCAATTTAAATAAGTCTTGGCACTCAAATTAACCCAATAGTCAATGCAATACTATTTAACAAATGGCCTATTGGTATTCTTATCTAAAATATGGTAAATCAAGGCAACCATTGACTTTAAACCCCTATTTTCAAACAAATAAACTACTCAAACAATTGTTAGCCCAAGATCAAAGTGATAGAATGAGCAATGCAATCATCTAAATAAAATGTATCTTTGACAATAGAAAGAAAGAACCATATATGTGCATAGATTACAATCTAGTATTTGGAGAAAAAATGAGTTATTATATTTAAAATTAAGATAAATATATTAGAAAACCAACCATTGTATGCATTCATTGATTATAACTAAGCCACTGAGGTTTCCTTTAAATATTCATTAAAGTTAAAAAGTATTATTTAGCAAGAAACGAGTCCTATAAGCTACAATAATCCCTTCATTGGTTAACAAACCTAAGATTAAAGATATAAAATAACCCACCAAATAAACTCCTATATTTTTGGAACATCCAAACTTTATTAGGTTGTGATCTTATTGATAAAAGTCTAGACACCTAAAATGACATGATTTACATTTAGTTCTTAGTACTATTAGTCTATAGAATCATCATTACAATTGATAGGTACTAGTCAAGCCACCTCATTGTTTTTCTAGATTTGTTTTAGGCTTCTTGCATTCACCTAGAGTAACATGATATATGTTTAATTTTAGTTACCTTCTTGATATTCAACAATAAGATTTTATATTGTTCCCTATTATCACTCAATAATTTTCCACACAACAAAATAGTATTAGATCTTATTAAATATTGTTAAAATAATATATAATTAACACTATTTAAAAAAACTTGATTTTAACATTTACTCTTGATTGACCTAGATCTTAATTATACACAATTGCTTTGTGTAAAATAATCATTAAATTTATGTCTATGGTGAGTCCATGTTTCAATCTCTATCAGGGCTTCTTTCTTCAAGACGACATGACTCAATGATTAAAAGGGTTGTAGAACAAATTTCATATCATTGAAAGGATGTCAAATTAAATCAAGTAGATGTCATGTAGCAACAATGGATGGGAAGACATGGTGTAGATGACATGTTACAAATGACCACGGGTGAGAAAAGTAGACACAAAGAAACCTAGACTAAAGGATTTTATTTACAGGTTAGATGTGAGTTAAATCTATACTAGAATACATATGTTGTAGTAGGTCTGTTGACAAAACCAGATTTCTATTAGTGTGTGCTTCAGATGCAAGAATCTGAATAAACTATAATTAATTTGTTGCCTCATATGCGTAGACTAAAATCTAATCTCATGTCCCCATGTGGCTCCTTAACTCCATTTTCTGCTTAAATTTAAGCAGCAGGGGTGTTCCCATGCATAAATTTTATTATTGGGAAAGGATAATTTGGAATCTTTTCCTATTTTAAGGGAGCAGCTACTGTTTGGGAATTGAAAATAAGCTGTGAAAAAAGAGGGGGGGCTGGAAATAAGCAGCAACTGCATATTGCTAAAAATCCACGTGGCTCCACAAATTTCTTTCCCTCTTTTTTAATATTTGATTTCATTTTTATTTTTCTATTTTTTTATTGTACAAAGTATTATTAATACTATTAATACAAATTTAAGTTGCTGCTTAAAAATAAGCACAAAAATTAAGAATTCATGGGGCCATCAGCTCCACAAATAACTCCTAAATAAGTTGAGCAGTGGCTGCTAGCCAAAATAAGCTAAGCAGCCACATGGGGACATGAGGTAATAAGAGCCTCCAAATATGAAGTGTGGACATGGAAGGAGACACCCGAAAAATTAGATTGTTGATAATACTAGATGTGAGGCAGGATTATATCACCATATCCGTGTTCTCAACTCTTTAGAGACTTGGAGTTGAAACTCATGCTATATTCTTAGTTGTGAGCATGCAGGTCAAATTAGGCTTCTCCTATTCGACCTCGGCCATGACATATTTTATACTTTGGAAGATGTGAGGGGCTCGATCAATTTTAATAGATAGGATCGTTGGGGCTGAAAATGTATTTAGACATGAAAGCTCAGTGCTATTGGATATGAGGAGGCGAATTAGATGGTACTTACCCACTCTCCTAGGTTTGGACATAAGACATGACTTTGATGAATCTAACCATGGAATTAGTTGAACTATATAGGGATCTTGTAGTCTACTAGGTGCTTATACAAAGAATAAGTTAATCCTCAAGAATTGAGTGGATTAGGAAATATAAAAAAATTAGGTTAATGTTGATGGATGTGAAAGCATTATTTAATTAAGTTTAATTATGAAGTTGTGGTTTAATGTTGTAACATTACTTGTTCAATGACATAATGAAGGTGAAATACATGGTCAATGTACTAGACATTGTGAGTCAATGAGAGAGCAAGAAGGAAAAATGTGTGGAAGGCCTGAATTCATTGAACATAAACATGTCGATCTTAAGGACTCCCTTGTAGAACTCAACAAAGCCAAACCATTATAGATAAAACTAGAGCCAAGGAAATGGTCATGCCATAGGTAGTGAGAGAAACCATATAGGTAAATGAGCTAAACAAGTAATTTTTTGGATCAATTATAAATAGCTACTAAATTCTCAAGAAAAATCTAAGGATCATTGGAAGACTTGTATGACCAAGAGATGTGGAGTAAGAATTTTTTAGAGCATTGAAAGCAATGGCCCTATGTTTGAGATATACTTGGGTGTTTTAGGGGCACCAACATGTAGTAAGACAACTTATTGTAAAAGTATAAGTAGTAGTTGAAATTGATTTGTTAAGTTGTATACAAAGCAAAAGTTTAGAAATAATCAAAAGGTGGATATTGAAAAGGGGTCATAACACACTAGTGTATCCCACATGTGGGATGAGGTATAAAAATGAAATTTGAAAGAAAAAAATCCATTAGATACCTTTGAATGAAATTCATTCATTCAAAGATAAAATGTATGACACATGTAAATAGGGTTTTAATGATGGTGGATGGCTCAATAGAAATATGTTTTTCCTCCAATTAATTTTCTTATAGATTCAAAAACTCTATATGAAGGGGATTGAAGGTCCTTATGCTACCCCCCTTCTACCCACCTAGAGTTCAATGTAATTTTTTATTTTGAAGAATAGTTTGGACTATCAAATGGAGTTACCATGACATGATATTTGGCAAGATTGTAACTCCAAAAGTAAACTTTTTGAAAACTATAAATTCTAATATATTTTTAATTTAATTATTATATTTGTTTTCTATTTTCTATAAAATATAGTTTTTTAGCAAACATAAAGGTCTTTGTTTCAAACATGCGTAAAAATAAAAGTTATGAAAATAAAAAATTAATAAAATATGTGTGCCCTTTGTAGTGATGTCCTCATTTCATAAAAAGTAATAATTTGGATATATAGAAACAAAGTTATATACTATGACATAGTATTGTCCTAAATTTTATTCAATTTGAATTAAGAATTATTAATAAATAATAAGTGCATCAAAAAATTACAAAAAATATGCATGCCTTAGATATCAATGCTAATGATTTATGTTTTAAATTATACATTTATCTTCCTTTTGAAAAATATATGTGTAATGGCATAATATCACTTTTTAAAAATATCATCAATTATATATAAAAAATGTTACTATGAAATGTAACCAATTATTTGTTAAATTTAAAATTAGATATTCAGAATCTACACACATTCTAAAAAATTACTAGTCCATATGATCTTTAAATTCTTGTTCATTTACTTTCTATAAGTGACAAAAAGTAAAAGTTTAGTTGAAATCATCAATTTGAGTGTCCTGCATAGGTGAAAAGTGGGACACACTATTGTTCTATCACCCAAAGAGTACATATAATAGAAATTAGATAATTTTTAAAAGAAGTTGAATGCCAAAAATAGTGAGAAATGTTGGAAACATAAGTTGCTAGATTGAAAATGATATTGTTTAGTATATATGGTTGTAGAAGTAGAATAAAAAATGAAATGTGACTGGATTGAAGAAAAAGTATATGTTGAGATGATTGAAGTTAAGCTAGCTAAGAAGAATATGAAATTTGAAGGATTTAAAGAGAGGGATTTTAAAATTGATAGTTGTAGAGGAAAATATTAATGATAGAGTTGGAGACATGAAATTATTAAGAAAGAATGAGTATGAAAAATAAAGATAATAATGAAATATGATGAAAAATATCTAGTGACAACGTGGAATGTTGCAATAGTGTAGATAATTTGAAGGATTTAAAGTGAGGGATTTGAAAATTGATTTTTGTAGAAGAAAATAGTCACAATAGAGTTGTAAGAGAAAATGAGTGTATAAGAAATACAGATCATAAAGGAATATGCTGGAAAATTTCTGGTGATTATTATATAGGATAAAATGTGGAATATTGCAATAGTATGATTTTGAATGGAAGAATATAGGGCATGAGATAGATAGAAATGAAGAGTATTAGATTTTTATTACAATGAGAAAAGATTATGTTTTTTTATATGTTATTAGAGATTTAAAGAGAAAGAGTGGGAAGAATAAATTTTCTACCTAGGATAATATTTCAAGAAGTTAAAATTAAGAAAAGAATGGTTGAAACAAGAAATATTGTTTGAATTATTATTTGGAAAAAAATCGAGGGATATATAAGGTTGGAGAAGTTGATTGAAGTTGACATATAGAGCATTTTAATGAAAATAGAAGGTGTTTAATAATAGAATGATAAACTTATCATAAGGTAAAACATAAAAAATAATATTTATTGATAAGAGTAAAAATGTAGAGATATAGATGAATGAGTACATATTTGTTGAGGAATATATGTTATAAGAAGATGCCATTTAATAATAGATGGAGGGATACTTAGAAACCATAGATAATATAGGTTATAATTAATGATTAGTATAAGGTGGATCCATTCTCTATAGTTTAAGTTCAAGTTGAGATGATGAAATAGAAAGTAAAGATGACACAATAGATGAAGAAAAAAATAAAAATGATAAATAAATTAGAAATTTATAGAAGAAGGTGTAAGTGTGGATGAAAGGAAAGTGTAGAAGTAAAGCTATTTGATGGAAGAAGATATTGAGAGTTGTATTGAACTTGATTTTGAAACTAGAGATGGAAGGATAAGTTAATAATTAATTTTAGAATATTATTCATCCATCCAATGTATAATGAGCTTAGATATGCAATTTAAATAACGGTTTTCTTAGTCATCACTTATTTGTGAGCACTAGTTCACAAATCACTTACCTAGAGTGTTTGATGTAGGAGCATTCTAGGACAATAATAAATCTTATATATCAACTAAATGTATGTGTTTGTTTTGTAGAGTTATTTTATTTCACAATAATTTTCTTAGGAAAATTTTAATTTTTTAGTCATAATTACCAAATTATGCACTCAAACTAGTGGAACAAAATTGGTTGTGTAGTAATGCAAATGAATCATGTTATGAAGATATTTTATCTAGAGAATCAACAAGGGATTCATAGCATGTCTAAGTGTCAATTTGTTAGTTCAATATTAAGGAGATCCATGAGTTATAAATTATTATTTTGAGGTTTATGCCAAGAAATAATTTTCCTAGAGTTTGTGTTTAGCCCCACATTGAATTTAGAATTGAATAAAAATTGCTAAACAAAAGAAAGAGACTACTTATACATTTTAAAGATGTGTATCCAATTCTAAGGTGATATTAATATAGAAATATTTAACATTGGTACCATGATCTCATGCAAGAACTTTTGGAGGTCATAAATTTTGACCTAAGAGTTTAATTGAGCTTTTAGTGATTTTTCAAGATTTTTTTCAAATTTTTTTCTATTTAATCTCAAACTCTTGCATGTAATTAGATTAGAAAAATGACATTTAGTGCCAATTTAATTAGTTTCAAATAATTGGAAACTTTCATAGGCCGTGCAAATAAGTATGAAAAATTACCAAAAAAGGCAAGTTATGAAAGTTGCTAAAAATTTCCAAAAAAAAAGTATTTTTTGAATTTCGATAAAAATTGCCAAATAAGGTAATTTTTGGATTTTGCTAAAAAAATGCCAAGAAAAAGGTAATATTCAGATTTGTACTTAAAATGAAGTTTTTTTTTAGTTTTGAGGGTAGAATGGAATGAGGAATAAATGAGAACTTGTAGAAGTATTTTGAGTTTTTTTGTGTCTATTTTTTATAATAATTATAATTTATATGTTGTAAATTTTGGTTGCATCATTTGGTAGTAGAGTAGAAAGATGGATGGGAGAGCAAGAGGAAGAGGATGTCTTGTCCAAATTTATTGAGATATGCAAAAACTACAGAGACAAGTAGCAGAGCTTGCAGGCATGATAAAAAAATCAAAGAATAAGGTGAAAGAATCACAATGAAGAAATAAGACAAGGAGGCAAAGATCAACATGAAAAACATGAAGGTGAAGAACAATTAGAGAACCTAACCTTTGAAGAAAGTATATATAGAATATTAGAAAGAAGAAATAAAAATGAAGGAATTAAAATTGAAATTTTTGATTATGTAGATATTCTTAAACTAGAGGAGCTAATAGATTGGTTCAACACTATGGAATCTTTTTTGAATACAAGACTATGCTAGAGGAAAAGAAGGTAAAATTTGCATGCACTAAATTGAAGGTTCATGCAATGATCTGGTGGGATCATTGAAAAAATGAAAGAGTTAGAAAGGGGAAGGATAAAATTAGAACATTTAGAAAAATGGAGAAGCTAAGAGAGAAATTATTTCCTATGGATTATGCATAAAATCTTTTTCATAAACTTCAAAATTTGAAGAAAAATTTGTGTATTGTGCAAGACTATACAAATAAATTTTATAAATTTTCCATTTGTGTGGAGCATCAATAGACCAATGAAAAAATGGCTTTAAGGTATGTAAATGGTCTAAAATTTTCTATTCAAGTTGAGATAAGCAAGCATAGGATTACCAGTATGGAAGAAGCATACTAGTTAGCTTTAAAGGGAGAAGAAAAACATAATAGACAATATTTACAAAGGAATAGGGGTTTAAGAAGAGGTACAAAATATCCATTTTAGAGTTGTTTATTCTATGGTGGGGGAGAATCATCTCAAGGAGTACAGAAATTAGATGATACTTGACAAAACTTTCAAAATCATCAAAGAGGAAGAAGGTTTTAGAGAGGTAGAAATTATGGTGGTGGTAAAGGATGGGAAAACCCATTGTTGGTTCCCAAATCTGCAATCAACTTGAATCCTAAAGGGATGCCAAGTCTAATGGTCAAATTCAAGGAGAGATTTGGTGAACAAATAGGATATAGATACCAAGTATTTCTCCCTTGCACTTTGGGCTCTTTGAGACCTGGGAGGGTGATCCTAATAGTGTTTGTATCACACTCTCATGTGCCAAAGTACCTAGTACATTGTAGATAGATAATTCTCCTTTAAATTTTAATGGACATAATTCCCTAAAGATCTGGCTAACCTTCATGGCAATATCCAATTCAAACATGAGAGATATATAATTCATTAAACTCCACACACAAACATATAGAGATAGGAAATTATTTTTTATTTTATTTTGGAGCTACTCATAAACAATATTAGGAAACTATAACATTAAAAGACTAGTTCCATATTCTAGGGTGGAGTCACCTCAACCATGTAATTTAAAATAAATCACAACATATACCCTATCATAACTATACCTACCAAATGATGCATTACATCATTGATACCAAAAAATTAACTAGTCATACTTAATAATCCCATCACACGGTTGCATAAAGCTCTATCTGTGTTAACACAATTTAATTCATCCTATGAATGAAGGAAATAAAACCAAATAGAAATTCAAGGAAAAAAAAGAAGACAAATACTAGGAATCTTTGATTTCTTATACTCATAATCTATGCAATACATATTGTGGAGATAACTAGCTTAGATTATTGTACATTTGCAAACAAATATTAAAATAGCATAATGGAATCCCCAATTACATAGCTTAGATTATCCAAAACCTGAAACCATCACTCTTTCATTTTCAAACCCTATTACAAAATGTGCTTCCCTGTGAGACCAAACAATGAACAACCCTCTACCAACCCTCCTCTATAACCAACCCTGAAATCCCATTTATAGAGATATGGGAGAGACAAGCATTAGGCTGAAATTACAATTAAATTTGCATTTGATAGCTAATTTCAACATAATTCTAGAGATTCCCTAGACGGTTACATAATTTAATCATTGTAGAATAGGGGAAGACAAAACTCCGCATGGTTCATTGAAGAAGACAAGCCAGCATTCCAAAAGGAATTGTTTGTTGTTGCAATAGCGCCAAAAATCTTCATCCATGTCGATTAAAGAAGATTCTCCATCAACACCCGAGGAAAAATCTTATATACTAACCAGGAAATGCACACTTTCCTTTGACAATACAATGTCCAACACCTCTGCTTCACACCAGCAAAAAATAATTCCATGTTAGCATTAAAGACAAAAAAAATACTCATGTTGAAAAGGATGATCTTGTTGCAGTGGAAATGGTGTCATAAAAAAAATGGAGTCAGGGTGCTACTCTGATTCGTTAGCATCAGAGTATGCTCATACGATCTACTTTCGTGCTGAAACTAGAGAAGCTACTACTCCTCCTTCATCAGAATCCTCATGTGGCACTAGAGGGAGCAACTAACAACCATACTCTAGATCAGAATTTCCTCCACCATCTGAAGGGTGTCAAAAACCTCTATGGGAGAGTTACGCCTTCATAGATAAGCTTGTTATACTTGTTCCTTTTCTTTGCTTCTCTCATAGGCTTACCAATTTTTTTCTTTCTAAACTTGACCAATTCTTCTAAAACAACCCAGTTTCTCAAGTTATTGGTGCTCTTGACACCACCCTTCATAGCCTTTCCATGGGCTTTCCTCCTCCCCTTTGGTGTTTCAGAGCTCCTGGTATCTCAATTTCAGTCTCAGGAGCATCATCTAAGGTTTCAAGAAGACTGAGTCTCTTAGACCTTCTAATTGGGCTGGTAGACATACTGGGTTTACTCATCTTCAACAAGAACCAAGATGGGAACAAGGAGACACTCAATTGTAGACAAACCCTTCACTAGTTTCTCCCTAAAAAGAATTTGTAGAATAAAACACTCAAATCCTCACAATTCTTATCATTCTACAAAAATATTTTAGAATATAAAACTCTCATCACTCCAGGATTTTTTAGAACTCACAAACTAACCTAGGCATAGTTTGCAAATAAAATAGATATGAACCCTTACTTACCCAGGAAAATTTTATCACAATACTCTGCAAAATATTACACCATCCTTTTCACGAACTTAGAATTTCTTAATTGTGAAGAAACAAAGGTTATCAGTTCCCATTTTATCAAGAAATTTGAGCGTGTCAAGCATTAATGGTAGAAGAAGGCTTGCATGAGCAAGCTAACAATCAACCACTTGATTTTTTAATATTGGCCATTAACCATCCGTCTAGATAAGTCGACGGATAATTAAAATCAAGGTATTTGATTGTGAAGAAATCAACTACATGTACCCATTACCTTTGTCTAATTAGAAAAACCCATGTGGATTTACATCCACCCTATCTACACACTTAATCACCTACTTAGCATTAAAGAAAGCATGTTGTGTCATGTTTACCCACTCATTAATCCACTTGTAGCTTAAATACCAATAGGATAGTGGGGAGCGATCATGATTCAATCTCAAACCAACAACCCATATCCTACCTTATTTCAATGTTACCTTCCCATGTGTACCATTACCTGATAGAATTGACAGCCTTAATCAAAAGAAACCTCAAATCCTGAGCACATGCTAGAAGAAAATATTAAAAAAATGGCACCATTTTAGCTCGTATGTTCTCTCGACCAAATTTATTAATATTTAGCACATACAAATGTCTCAAGATCCCTTTAGATCATTCCATGTGTCCATCACCTTCTCCCCTACTAAGAAGCAAAAGGTGTGAGTAGGCCTCTCATGGGATAGCGGGGAGTGGTTAGGATTAACCCACATCACCCACCATTGACCATCAATTATTTCACCACAAAGTATCTATGATCTACAAATCCAAGTAGGTCCCTCCAAAACAATAGGTGTCAATCCACCCACTAGCCTGTGACATTTCTATAATGAAAAATAAGATCAAATGGGGTGCGGGGAGCGGCCAAGATGAAGCCACCTCATCCAACGACCATCGTTTATTTTACTGTAATATCGCTTACATTTTTTATCAAAGGGACAGGGGCTGCCAATGTATAATACACATGGCATATGCCCACCAACCCACTAGAATTAATTAATGAAAAATGAAATAGAGCAGGCATGCGAGGAATGGTGGTGGTTTGCTTTCGATGATCAAATGGTCAACATAGAACTTAATATCTGCACATGCAACAAATGTTAGTCTTAAAAAGGGGGCACTACTAGGTAGACGATGGTCAAGGACATAACAATTAAGGTTAAAACCTTAGGCGACTACTCTTAAAACCCAAGCTTATACTTAGACAAAGTATTTTTGAAAGACATTGATCCTGGTTTAAAATAAAGCAATATATTTAATATGACCACGGGTGTCGACCGAAACCACTAAGATCAAGGGGCCGATAAATGAATGAACCTAATAACATAAGTCACAACTTAAACCACCAGGAACCTACTTTAGAAGGTCAACAATGAAATATATCGGTCACCAAAAGGCCTTAGACTCAAGGTTAATTTGGAAGGGTTTTATCAACACAAACACTAAAACATCCATGAGAAACATAACTCTACTTGTCCCAAAGACAAGGGATTAATTTTAAATTTTGCAAGATTTAAAATGGAACTAAATCAATTTTAAAAGGTTCCATCATCCACAAAAAAACTTTTATTTTCTTTAGTTGTGGTGAAGTGGATCGTAGAGAATTTGAATGTCCAAACTATCACATGCAAGAAAGGAGACAAGGAGAACAACCCAAATTGAACTTGGTTCAAGCTAAGGATGAGGAAAAAGAGGTATATCTAGAAGTTCTACCAAATGTGGAAGAGAGCTTCATGATGAAAAGTATAATGGTAATACCAAAGGAAGAGAAAGTGCAAAACAATGGACATAATGACTCTTGGATTCAAACAAATATCTTTCAAACAAGATGCACGTTAGGAGGAAAGGTATGTCAAGTTATTATTGATTGCACGACAGTTGTGAAAACATGGTTTTTTAAGAAATAGTAGATAAGCTAAAATATTCCTACAAAAAAATCCCTACCATTACTATATTGCATGGTTTAAAAATGGAAATGAGGTCACTATTGATAAGAGATTCTTAATCAAGTTTTCTATAGGAAATATTTATAAGGATGAAGTTTAGTGTGATGGCATTCCAATGGATACATGCCATGTGTTATTGGGAAGGCCATGGTAATATGATAGGAAGATAATGCATGATGGAGAGAAGAATACATAAAATTTTCAGACGGATGGTTCTAAGTGATTTTATTACCTCTTAAGGATGAAGGGAGAGATGAAAATATATTTTCCATAAGAGAACTTGTCAAAAAAAGGAAGGTGACAAGTTTTTATTATTCACTAGTGATGCAGAGAGAAGGAAGTAAAGAAAAAAATGTATCAAAAAAAATGAGTGTCCTTTGGAGGATGTTATAGTTTTAGAAAATGCAAGTGCAACTAATAATTAAGACAAGGATATTGAAACAACAGAGGAGAAAGAGGTAAACATTATTTTATTTTATTTTATAAATAATGAAATGCAAATAGGAGAAGAGATGGAAGGAAATGCATGTTACAAGTATGAAGGTGGTGTCATTTATTTCAATAGGAAGTCTACTGACTGGTGTTGTCATTGATGTCAACTGTGTGTTAAGGAAGTTTTTTCATGATGAAGTTATTGAGGATATTGAGAAAATTGTGAAAAAGAGGAAAACAAGTTGTTGTAGGTTGTGCATGTATAGTTGAGATATTGAGGAAATGTTGCAAGTAAATTGAGATATCTTTTTGTTGCAATGTTTGAAGATGAGTAGGAATGAAGTAATGAGCTGAGATGATGTCTTTGGTACTTGGTTTTCAAGTGCTCTTGAGAAAATTTGATAAATAGAGTAAACTATGTTGTGCAAGTGCTCATAGTGTGCTATGATATTGTGCTCCACATTTCTTCTATATTGATCCTATTCCTATGTGGATTTGATATGTTGTTCATGGTTGTCAAAGGTTACTATATTCAAAATTTGGGTTGTTGGATTGTTGTACAAAGTGAGATATTTTCACCAGTATGTGTTCAAACAAGTTTTTTAGTGATGTTTTATGTGGCCTAGGAGAAAGGTATTTTCTTTGAATTTCTCTACTATTTTGATTTAGGTTGTGTGTATTTGGGAAGTTTCTTATAATGTTTGTATCTTTCTATATTCAAGAGCTTACTTGATATGGTATAGTATAGAGTGAGTTTCATTTGTCAGTATGTGAATAAGGTTTACTAGTTGTTATGAGTTGAAAATTTTGTATGATATGAGATTTGATGAGGTGTTTGATGAACCTAAAGTAGTTCATGGATTATTCTAGATCGTTTTCAAGTGAATTCTATCATCCACAAGTTTTGGATTGATTTAAGGAAGTGTGTACTTAATGATTATGGTGTTAACATGGGTATTGTCTGACCTTGTGTTAGCACTACATGTGAGGCTTGTAAAAGTGTGTTGAGGTGTGTTAGGATCTATTTGGGTCCTAATTAAGGATTTATGTAGGTTTCCTTCATTCCTATCCACCATGGGAATGTTTAGGTGCTGACTAATTTTGAATTTGTATGTATAACAACTAATTGTTGACATTGGAGAAGGATTTTGAGGTTGAGGTTGATATATATAAGTGTGGTATTGTTGTGAATTGAAAGTATGAAAGAAGAGAGAAGCAAGATAGATGTGAAATCAATGCGAGTGATGTGTGTGATGCGAATTTGGGTAGAGCAGTGTGAATTCCAATATTACAATTCTTGAAGGCAGTGAGCTGAAGGCATCCAAAATCTTTCAAGCAAGGCTGCAAGATTGTTGGAGCACTGTGGTGGATTTCCTTTTGCTCTATGTGTAACATTCTTCTTCTATCTTCTTTTATTTCATTATGTGGCAGTGGGCCTTGGCTGTGAGCCCTTTTGGATAGTGTGTCCTATTCTAGCACTGAGCCCTTGTACTGGTTTTGTAATTACTTATATTGTGAGCTAATCCTCACCATATTTTTTACTTCATTGGGTTTTCCAAGTAAATTTGGTGTTCTCTTGTGTATGGTGTTTCTACTTCAGTTTTTGTTATCTATATTTCATGTTTAATCACAATAACAGAATAAGGGTTTAATGAATACTTGTGGATCTAATTACTATTGAAGGTTTTGAAGGTTTAATTTTCTACAACTTATTCACCCCCTCTCAATTTTCTTGTTCATTCAAAAATTGGTATCAGAGCTCGGTTCTTTGGAGAAAAGCTTAACCACTTATGGTACATCCGAGATGGAAAATAAGGTTCCTTTGGAAAGCCCTAGATTCGATGGCATATATTATGCATTTTGGAAGACAAAGATGGAAGGATAACTAGTATCTCAGGGGTTTGAGGTTGAAAAGGCTTATAGGGTATGTGCAGGATCATGATGGGCCAAAAAATGGCAATATGATGGTTATTTGGCTAACGACTATTTTTTTACCCAAAATTGATGAAGTGAGAAGGGTTTTTATAGGAGATTCTCATCTTTCCAACGATATAAATTATTCTTTACTTTGAATTTAATAAGTAATTATTATTCATTTTCTATTCAAATTACGAGTAAAGTCCTAATTGATAGGTTGATTGAAAAACATCTATAGCTTTCAAACGGTATCACAGTTTTTGAATCCAAAAACATGCATCACATTCTATGCTTCACATAATATAGATTAAAAGAAAAATTGAATTTCATGAAGTTTTGACCAAGCAAGGTGGTCAGACATATGATTTTTTATATTTTAAAAAATTGTAATAAAAATTCATATTTAATTATTTACTTGGAAAAAAAATTACAAAAAAAATAATATGCTCTACATCGGGCATGAACCCTACTTATCCCTAGAACTATTATAAAAAATATTATCATTTTTATTTTGTATAGGGTGGTTAGAAAAACACCTACTTATTTTTTCCGGAATTTAAGTACTACCTAATGAAATTTCAAATTTTCACCAAATAGATTTTTTCTTTTTAAACAAACCTAGTAGTTTAGAAACTACATTCAATTTTCTACAGATTCTATTCTTACATATTTTTGAAATAATATAGATAACTTATTCAAATTTTTATGTCAAGTTTCCTAACTCTAATTTTTCTAAATTTTTTGCCACTTAAGGGCTTGTTTTTTCCATGATGATCCTGCACATACCTTATAATAATACATATACTCCACCTCTAAATGGTCTGAGTACAAGTGTAGAAATGAAGGCACATGAAATCAATACTAAGGAAATATTTATTATTGTGACTAAAGTTGTGAGTTTAAAGATTGCTAAAGAGGTTTGAAATAAGCTAGAAAGAATTTTATGAATGAGATGAAAAAGTGAAACAAGAAAAGCTGTAGAATTTGAAGGAACAACCTACATATGTCTAAAGATGAAACAATCAAAATCTTAGAACATGCAGAGAGTTGATGAGCTTGTAAGTGCAATGAGACCTATCTTGGTGCACAAGTCAAAGAATCTAAAGTGGTAAAGAAAGTTCTTAGATCTCTCCCTAATTCTTATATTGAAAATGTATCTACTATTGAGGAAATTACAAATCTTGATACTTATTCTAGAGATAAGATGATTGGTACACTAGCTTCTTTCGAAATAAGAAATTAAGTCTTGAAAAAGGGTATAACTGTAGAGATTGCTTTCAAGGCTAGAGTATCAGAAAAGGTTGAAGATTCAAATAAGGAAGATATTGATAATGTGGATGCTAACTTTGTAAGAAGAATGAAGAAGGGCACTAGTAAGTACAAAA
Source organism: Sequoia sempervirens (assembly GCA_007258455.2). Taxonomy (NCBI): domain Eukaryota; kingdom Viridiplantae; phylum Streptophyta; class Pinopsida; order Cupressales; family Cupressaceae; genus Sequoia; species Sequoia sempervirens. The sequence continues at coordinate 67,561,486 of VDFB02049217.1, forward strand.
GTAAACTACCTTTCAAATGTTTTGATTGTGGTGAAATAGGTCATTATGCTTCAATATGTCCAAGAAGAGATATAAACAATAAGAACAAGGAAATGGGTGATCCCATAATAGTGGTTTACACTTTCAGGGAGATCCTAATTTTTGTTAAAATCACATATTTTTAGAAAATATAATGATTTAAGCCTTGAAAAGTCCCATTTAAAGTATTCCAATTGAAGAGGGTTTGATCAAACTACCTTAGATCAAACCCCCTTGGATAGAACCCCACTATTTTTAAACCATACCTATAACAGAGCCTCCTTTACACCTATCAAAATGTTGATAAAAAATAACTTTTGATTCACCTTTCGAGGGATCAAATGAATTCATTTAAAATTTATTGTTTGTAAGTATGTAGTCCTTATTATAAGCTTCCGAAAAAGTATAATTTTAAATAAATTTATTTTGATTATTATATTTATTTTCTATTTCTTGTGAATGTAGGTTTTTCATTGAAAATCAAGCTCTATGTTCTACATATGTGGAAAAATGGCAGCTTATCAATTTATTTTTTGAAAAATATCAACTTGCACTAGATATTGATGTCCCTAATCCAACCAAAAAAAATAATTTTTATACATACAAAATTTTTATGTTTTAGCTAGTAAATCATGTCTAAATTGTAACTAGTTTGACTTTGAAACTTAATTAAGAAAAAAATATACAATGAAATGCTATGAAACCAATTCCATACACTAGATATCATAGCTATGAATATAAATTAAAAAAATATAGAATTTTATCCTTCATAGAAAAAAAATTATGTGTTCGCTAGTAACACCACTCTTTAAAAATGTTGTTTACTATTAATAACTAGTTTTCGAAGGAGATGGAAAAAGAAGTGCAATATGATACCAAAAAATTTGAAAAAAATATATTTAGAATCTAAAAACAAAATGTCACAAATAAATACTTTGTATCATCTTCAAATTCCTCATGGTTTAGCCATTATAGGTGCCTGAAAGTGAAGATTTAGTTAAAAAAATTAGTTCAATGTCGAGTTTGGCCAAAAATTGTAAACTAGTATTACGGGATCACCCAAAATAAAGGATAAATGATTAAGAAATTTTTCTATGTGAGAAATTGTTGGCATTTATGATGATGAATCTGACTACATGAGACTTTGATGACAATGAATGCTTGTTCTTGGCTATTAAAGAAGAATCTAGTTTTGCTTACTCTGAAAGTTGTGTGAAGTGATCCAGAGAAGAAGGAGAAAGTTGAACGTACTTTGGTATCTTCTTTTCATATTAAAGAAGATACAAATTATTAGGTTGTTGACAGTGGCTACTCTAATCACATGATTGTAGATAGGAGTAATTTTGCTAAACTTGAAAAATATGGAGGACTAGTAAAATTTGGAGATGATTTAGGAGCTAAGATTTGTGGAATAGGTTCAATAAATTTTGATGGAAAGCATAACACTGATAATGTTTACTATGTTAAGGTTCAAAGGAATAACCTTTTAATTTTTGGAAAAATGTGTAGCAAGAAATATAATCTTGTGTTTAAGGATGAAACATGTGAGATTAGAAAAGGTTCTAGAACTTTGATTGCTACTGGTAAGAGAACAAATGGAAACATTTATCATCTTAAGGGTGCTAATGGAAATTGCTTTATGTCTTAGATGAGTGACAGTTGGTTATGATACTAGAGGATGTGTTACATGAATTTTGATAATTTGGAAAAAATTAGTTCAGTTCATGTAGTGAGAGACCTACCAAGAATCACAAACCCTATCATTGATGTCTGTGAGAGTTGTCATTTTGGAAAACAAACAAGGAGTAGCTTCAAAGGAAAGGAACAATCTACTACCAAACTATTGGAATTAATTCATGTAGATCTTTTTGATCCTACAAGGGTGAGAATTCTACAAGGTGGCATGTATTTTATGCTTTTAATCGATGATTTTTCTAGAATGACATGGGTTACTTTTCTTAGAGAAAAAATTGATGCATTAGATAAATTCAAGGAATTTAAAGCTATGGTTGAGAATCAAATGGATTTGAAAATAAAAATTTTGAAGTCTGACAAAGGTAGTGAATTCACCTCTAATGAATTTAACACATTTTGTGAAGTTCATGGAATAAAGAGGCATTTTTCTACCCCTAGAACTCCTCAATAGAATGGAGTTGTTGAAAGGAAAAACTGAACTATTCAAGAGGCCACTAGGACTATGATGAAAGGGGAAAATCTACTAGAAGTTCATTGGAGAGAAGCTATTAATACTACTTTTTATATCCTTAATAGAGTTCAAGCTAAACCTAACAACAAAAACACTCCCTATGAGCTCTATGGTATCAAAGCATTCCTATTGTGAAGTACTTTAGAGTATTTGGAAGAAAATTTTATATCAAAAGAGAAGAATAAAGTTTAGAAAATTTTGATGCAAGGTTTGATGAAGGTATCTTCCTTGGATATTATATTAAGATAAAATCTTACAAAAGTTACAATAAAAGGCTAAGAAAGATTGTTGAAAGTGAAAATGTTAAGGTACATGAAAACTTACAGAATTCAATTGTAGTGGATGGATATGTGTCAGATGAACTAGGTGATTGCAGAATAGAAGAAGAAAAATTTGATGAAGAAGAAATGTAAAATGAAGAGGAAGAAGCCTTGGAGAAGACCCGGGTATGTGCAGGATCATCATGGAAAAAATAGGCCCTTAAGTGGCAAAAAATCAAAAAAAAATTAGGAGTTAGGGCAACTTGACGTAAAATTTGAATAAGTTATCTATATCATTTCAAAAATACGTAAGAATAAAAATCTATAGTAAATTGAATGTAGCTTCTAAACTACAGTTTATTTTATTTTTTAAATTATTTTATGAAAATTCTAAATTTCAATGCAGTAGTAATTTAAATTCCTCGTGGAAAAGAAGTGGTGGGTGTTTGTCCAACCAATCTCAACCATAATAAAATGATAATTGTTTTTATAATATTTTAGATATAAGTAGACTCCACTCATGTCCGACATTGTGATAGATTTTTTAAATTTTTCCAAGTAAATAATTAATTATGAATTTTGTATTACAACTTTTAAAAAATATAAAAACTCAGATGTCCTGACCAATCTTTAACTTGGTCAAAACTTCATGAAATCTCAATTTTTCTTTTTTAATCCCATAGTATGTGAAGCATAGAATGTGATGCATGTTTGGGATTCAAAAAATGTGATACCGTTTGAAAGCTATAGATATTTTCCAATCAACTTATCAATCAAGACTTTAGTTGTAATTCAAATAGAAATGACAATAATTATTTATTAAATTCAAATTAAAGCATAATTTATACAGGAAAGTTGATAATCTGCTTTTAAAAACCCTTTTCGTTTCATCAATTTTGGGTAAAAAAAAGTTATCAGCCACATACCCATCATATTGCCACTTTTTGGCCCATCATGATCCTGCACATACCCACCCCTAAGACCCCTAAGTATGTGCAAAAGAATAATTCAGAAGAACAAATCATTGGAGACAAAAGGAAAGGTGTATTGACAAGAAGAAAATATGTTGAAGTTGAGGTAAATATGTGTTTACTTTGTAAAGTTGAACCTAAAATAGTGATTGAAGCATGCAAGGATGAACATTGGATGAAGATAATCGAAGAACTTATGGATATAGAGAAGAATTAGACTTGGGAATTCATTCCTTTACTGGAAAACAAGAACATAATTTGAATTAAGTGGGTACATTCAGAAAAAAGTTGAATGAGAATGGAGAAATAGTAAGAAATAAGGAAAGACGTGTGTAAGGGTTACTCACAAGTGGAAGGAATAGAATTTGAGGAGATATTTTCTCCTATGGCTAGTATGGAAGCTATCAAAATGTTGTTAGCATTTTCAGCACATAAGGACTTTAAAGTTTATAAGATGGATGTGAAGTCTACTTTTCTGAATGGTGAATTGGAAGAAGAAGTTTACATGGAACAACCAGAAGGATTTTAGTTGTCAGATCAACTGAATATGGTACATAAATTGAAGAAGGAACTATATGGATTGAAGCAAGATCCTAGAGCTTGGTATGCAAGATTGGACAAATATTTTTTATGTTAATGTTTTAGTAAAGTCACCACAAATAGTAATCTTTACTTCAAAATTGAGGAATACAATATATTGATAGTAGTTGTATATGTGGATGATATTATCTTTGGAGGAAATGAAGCTATGTGTAAGAAATTTGTTGAAGAGATGTAGAAACAATTTAAAATATCAAAGTTTGGGGAGATGAATTTATTCCTTGGGCTACAAATCAATCAAGCAGACAAAGGGATTTTCATTTCATAGTCTAAGTATGTCAAAGAGATGTTGAAGAAGTTTGTAATTTATGACTCCAAATTGGTATGCACGCCTATGTTGACTAGTTGTAAATTGAGAAAAGTTAATGATTCACCTAAGGCTGATAAGAGAAAATATAGATCTATGACTAGCGGATTGCTATATCTAACTACTACTAGACTAGATATCATGCATGTAGTTTTTCTTGTGGCTAGATTTCAAGACTTGATCCTAAAGAAACACATGTTCCAATAGTCAAGAGGATATTCATATATTTAAGAGACACTTTGGATTATGGTTTGTGGTATCATGAGGATATTGATTTCACACTAAGTGCTTATATAGATGCATATTGGGATGGTTGTGTTGATGACATGAAAAGTACTAGTGATCGTGCATTCTTTCTTGGATGTAGATTGGTATCATGGTGTAGCATCGAAAAAAGTAACCCTTTTCAATGCTTAGTTTGGGAATGAATAATTAATGATAAAATGGACTTAATTGTGCCTTATTTAGGGTGTTGTAAAGTTTTTTCTTACACTTTCACACTAATCTAGAGCTTCTTTTAATTAATTAGGGTTAACTGAAATTAATTGGCTCCTTTTTAAATTCAAATCCAAGCCTAATCTATTGCATTTTCTGAAGGATAAATCCTGACACTCATTAATGGTGTTTCACAACACTTAATTTGGAAAGGTTTGAGTCCTAGGCTAGTGATCTGGGACCCATTCACCACCTGGAAAATGGGTCCTTACTAGGTATTAGGACCCCCCTTTTGCATGTTATTTCACCTCCCCAAAACTTTTCCTAGTTGAATATGCTAGGATCCATTTTCCCTATGGAGAATGGGTCCTCCTTAACTTAGGACACCCCTTTTTGAACATGTTTATGGTGGGATTTAAATGATTTTGAACCCTAGATCTGATTTTAGCTTGTGTTATTTGAATTTTAGGATTAAATATTAATTATAAATATAAGTCTATTTCACATAATTTCACCTAGCAAATTTCAATGATAATAAGAGTACTTTCACAAGAGAATTTTAGAGTATTCAAGAACATTTTCAAAGGCATTCAAGATCATATTATCAAGGTTTTGTTGCAACAATCAAACATCATATCCTCATGTCAAAGGAATAGTGCATCATGCATCTAGTTGAGATTATGTTTTGATGTAGCATTGAATTTTTTTTGCAAGCATTGTTTCATATCCAAATTCAAGATCAAGATCTACATTCCTTATGGCCACTTCATGCTAAACTGCTAATTTTCTTTCCAAGACTTAATCCAAGGTATTATTGTTTCATGTTTCATGTTTCATTATTTCATCATAAGGTTTAATTACCCAAATGGGTTTTTACCAAGGAAACCCCCTATCCCCTAACAATCAACATTTTTTCTTCTCTCTTAATGTGTGATTGCAGGTTTTAGGTTGAAGATCAAGTGGAGAACAAAAGTTGCAAAGTTGTCAAGATTCAAAAGTTGCAAAGTTGTCAAGATTGAAAAGTTGCAAAAGTTGTCATCTTTGTTGCAAGATCATAGAAAGTACTCTACATAATTTATTTCCAACTTTCAGGAGCTGAACACTTGGGAGCTAGGAGTGGAGACATTGAAGAACAAAACCCATAAATCACTTTTCTAGAATGCTAGCAAGGACCCATTCACCACTCGGCGAATGAGTCCTCAGTGACCCCTAAAACAACACTTTTTCAGCAAGGTACACCTTGTTTCAACATCTTAAAACCTTCCTTATTGCTGTTATAATAGTTAGGTTTTATTTTTTATTGTTATTTATGCATTATTCTTCTCATAATTGAGTGAAACATACAAAAAAATGAAAATTAGGTTCATCCATTTGGTTAATCCCATTTGAGTGAATCTCTTTTTCTATGTTTCATTTTGGTGAACCTGACTTCTTCAACATTGTAATTTTTTTACTTTTAGATTAGATCTTGTATTCATTTGCATTGAATTTAGATCTCATAATTTAGGGTGTCTTATTTTGCATTCAAATTTGCATCTCATATAGGGTTTTAGAATTGCATTATTTTCATTCTTTAAATCTAAAAAATAAAAAATAAATCACTCATCTTGCATATCATTTAGATCATATAAAATTTCATTTGAAAATTGAAAACAAAATTGCATATCAAACTAGGTCTTGTAATTCATCATTTGATCACATTTTCAACTTGCATTTCACATTGCATTTATAGAGATCTAAACTTGAAACTTATTGTGACAAACTTGAATTTGAAACTCGCTAGAAAAAGCTTAAAAATTTGTAATAATCAATTTCAAAACCCTAATCTAGGACCCATTCACCCTAGCATGAATGAGTCCTTGATCAAGTGCTGATCTGAATTTCTGGAAATTCAAAACATATGTTTTATGCTTCTGTTTACTGTTGTTACATCTTTATTTCAATTTTCTAATTTTATGTTTCATTAGTTTATTATATCTAGCTTAATTTTCTTTATTTAGTGCATTTTCAAAAATAAAAAAATTCATATACAACATTTCATTTTCACTTTATTGCATAGTGTAATCAGTAAATCACCCTGTTTTAAGACTAAAAATCTAAAAATGGACAAGTGGGAGGGTGCATGAAGTTGGGTTACACTTTTTTGGCCAACTTCAAAAAAAGATTGAAAATTCCATAATGCGAGCATGTAATAATGTGATCGTGTCATAACGCAAGCGTGTTATAACACGCTCGCGTTATGGCATTTTAAAAGCAAAAAAAAAAGTGAAAGCTATTCATTTCTCTTCTCTGTTTTTCTGCTCTACCCGTGGCCAAAAACCCTCATTTTCGTGCTCGCATTTTAGGAGGAGGAATTCTACAAAATTCATCAACAATAGTTTCTTTTCATTTGCAAAGATGGTGCCATGATGAAGAAGAGGTGCAGGAGGTAAGTATTGTTTGCTATTTGTTTTGAATTTCTTAGTTTCAAGTTGATTTTGTTTGTTCTAGGTTATATTTTATTTTATTTTTTTAATTTGTGGGAGATGCAAATAATCCTAAAAATACTCAACAAGAAGGACAAGCAATCCTCCTCAACAAAATCAACCTCCCCCACCAATCACTCAACACCCTTCTGGAACTCAACAAAATTTGAGGAGTGAAATTGAAAACAACAAAAAAAAATTGAGGATCTTATCAATAGGTTGAGTGATCCAAATGCTTCAACTGCAGAAAGAATGACACTAGAAAATTCAATGAAATAGATGTTAAAAAATGTAGATTCAATAACCCAACAAATAACGGGATGGCAAGATAGGAGGCAGGCAACTAGGGCATATTATGTAGATAAACTATCATATAAACAAGTAAAAGATTTGAAAATTACTAAAGGTGATTTGTGCTCTTTATTCACTGACCCTAGAAAAAATCAAAATATTAGCCTCACGCTAAGAGTTTTCATATTCATTGGTGCCACAAATCAAGAGATTAGGAACCATTTTATGATAGGTGGTACTGGTCTTTGGATTATCCACTGCGGCAACAATTGTGAAGTCCCCCAATATTTTCTTAGGAAACTATACGCGAGTTTGTACTGAAACCAAATCCCAAATTATTTTGATGTATGAGGGAGTTCTAGGAGAGGTGGGGGTTAGCTCAGATAGGGCCCGCTAATATCCAGATCCTACGTGGCAAGGGAGACAACCTCTCGCTAGGCCACCTCGTGAGCACATTGTTATGCCTATCGTTGCGAAGGAGAGTGCCGACGTAGAGACATTGCAGGTGATCTACACTTTGAATCATAGTGTCATCCATCATACTAGCCCTATTGTACAACGACATGTAGGGGATTCTTTGGGTGGTGGCCTTTGAACCCACGTGTTTCAATCTTGTGGGGCGACTTGTTCATATGACCCCACCGACACTTAGAAGGTTGCTACGCAGGATTCATATGCTACTACATAGGATCTGTATGTTGCTACACATGATTCGTATGCTACTACATAAGATCCATATGCTACTATGGGAATGGAGAGGATGGCTAACATTTTGCATTGTGCATATGGCATTGATAGTCAGGTAAAAGTCAGCATGTTCATTGAATTTAATTTATTAAATTTTGATTCTAAAATGCATGACTAACTAATTTAGTTTTATTATTTGAATAAAATTGTAGGGTCACAGTGTTGAGACTGGATACACTGGTCCTCCACCTAATTATTTATGTAGTACACCTATCAGTGGGGTATGTAACTAGTAAACAGTTATAAATTTATTACATGTTAATAGCATTTTTTACAAAAGGTATTTTAATACATGTGATTTTGGATGTTGAACAGGCTAATATTGGCAGTTTCAAGCAAACACCTCCTAGTGCCAGTGGATTCACTCAAACGTACACAGAGGTAATAGAATAAAGAGAACTTAACTAATGAATTATACTTAATAGATTTGTGTAGTTTATATTCATATTGCTGGTTATGTTGCATTACACATCATTCAAACTCAAAGCATTACTTAAAATTCCATAACTAATAACTAGATGTTGATAGATGACAAAATTTCAAATGTATAATATAGTTGTTTAGAAAGTCAACATAAGCAACACGATGCAATTACTTCACATGGAGGCATATGCTTGCAAAGGTGCACCAGCATGACAAACTATGGATGCTTGGAAAAAATATATGAAACCATAATAGTAAGCAATAGCATAGACAAGGTAGTTAGTGATGTATAGCATCATATCAAAACACTCAATCATCAAGGTACATCTGATGCAGAGCATCCAACAAACACCATCAACATAATTTCTTCAAGGGATTTCAATCCCAAATAGAATCAAGAGAAGATCAAATATAATTTCATCAGAAATCTACTTTTCATTCAACCAAAATCCACTCAAATTCTCTTAGGCATTCCATAGGCCATCATTCATCATTTCACTAATAAGTATTTCAATCGAATAATTCAAAGCAAAAACCATATTAAAGAAAACTTTGACTTGATCAATTAGATTCATATCATTCTCAACCACCATAAAAACAACATAAACCTGATTATTGACACTTGAACAATTCATCCTTTCATTTATTCACCAAGGCAACAAATCAACTAAACCATATCTCACTATTATCAGTCCATTATCAAGCACTGTACTCACCATATTTTGACTGTAGTAGTCTATTTATAGGTTACAAACTCATGCTACAATAGACTCTTGATTATCATCTTGTGGTTAATCACCAATTTGCTCAAAAGGCTTCATAATACTCACCCATCCTGGAACCATCAAAGTCACCAAACTTGTCTTATACACCTTAACCAAATTTAGTAACATCAATCATATCATTATTTTGATAGTAACCAAACACTCAATATCAATCCTTTCCATTGCTTAAACAAACATCTTTGTTTTGATCAGACAATATCATATTCCTCTAGTAGGTCTATCAACCATTGAATCGGGTAGTTACATTCCTATCTCAAAGCTTATTAAAAACTCAATGCACATTTAGAAACACTTT
>VDFB02049217.1:67571388-67596568 GCA_007258455.2 Sequoia sempervirens
TCTCAGGCAAGATTCATCGAAATGTAAATAGACAAATGAGCTAAAGACTTTACCCAAGGGATGACAAATGATGCAAAACTAAACAACCCTAGCATGAAATGATCACACTGATAACCCCAAAGTGCCATACATAATTCTCAATCAAAGGCAAGACAATCAAACACATACCATTGTGAAGCAGAAATTGACCTTAGAAGTAGCAAATGCAAAGCCCAGTGGTGAAACACAAAGAACAGAGGAAAGAACGCACAAGAAATAGCCACCAAATCAATCAATTCAAGCCAAAATGCCCCAAAATGAAGTCAGTCACTCACAAGAAAGCACTTCTCAGCTCAATGAGGGAAAAAAGGGAAGCAGGATGGCATAAAAGACCTTAGAATCATGTTACATACATCTCTCAGAACATGCACGGAGCCATTAATGCAATCGATAAGACAGTCATAAAACTTGGGAAGCCGATGATAGGGTGGAATCCAAGAAAATCGGCCCACGTGGAAATCTGTGGATACCGAAAATCCCCGAACCATGGTGTGAAACTGGAGTCCAAATGGGATCCAGGAAAATCCGAGCAAAAGCCTGAAATTCATCCAACACTTAAGATTTTCAAAGAATAACCCAGGGAAACACTTAGGCATTCAGAATAAACATTTAAGCACATACCCAAGTAAGACAAAACCCCAAAAGAAAGTGCCAAAACACCAAAACCAGAGTGAAAGAGGGTCCTTGCTTCCAGTGGGGTGTGTGTTTAAAAAAACTACACAATAAGGTTGTGTGTGGACGAGGTTATCACTACCAAGAAGGGAGGAGATCTTTCCTTGTATTCTTTTATAATTTGAATCATTATGCTTATTTATTTTACACTTACATTTACAAATACACATACATATGCATTTAATATTTTCATTTATTTCTCATGTAGTTTAATAGTTTGATTGATTTCATATTATATGTGTTGAAGACTTTAGAATTTCAATTACATTAATTTATGGATATGTTGTATCTATAACACTACAAAACCATATGCTCTTTGCATTTACACTTGCATTTAGAAATACACATTTATATACATAGATATAGATTTATTTAATGTTGTGTTGCATTTATTGTTCTAGGAGAGCATCTAGTAATAGCATTTACATTTACATTTAAAAATACATATACATACATACATACATACATACATACATACATACATACATACATACATATGTACATATATATGTGTGTGTGTGTGTGTGCGCGTGCATGCACGTGTGTGTGTGTATGTATATCATTTATATTCAGTGTTCAGAAATAACCCATTAGGTCTACATATGGATAAAAATTCATAAAATCAGATTTACCATACATGTTTTGTTGAAACCTAGGCTTGAACCTCTCATTTCACATGCTTTTCTTCACAAAACTATTGAGGACAACAACTATTCCTTCTTTATTTCTCATCCTACGCCTTATTCATGCATCCTACAATTACAATAGTATCCATGGGGCCTCTTACACAAGCTACAATAATCACAAAAAGTGTAAGAGCCCCTTTATATCATGTTTGGACTACAAAACCCTCAAAAATAGGGTAACTCAGATTATGATTTGTTGGTGAGCTGTATGGACAAAATCATTAGCACCAGCTCATTCTTGGAGTCTTTTGAAAGAGAAGCAAATCAGGTGGCAGTTAATTACAAACTTTATAGTGTCAAGGTGAATGAAGTGATCAATTTTGATTGGCCAACTGATGAAGAGTACCAAAAATGGGTAAATTTATATTTAACCAAGAAAGAGTGAAAAGGAGTAGGCTGCTAACTGTGAACCCTCAATATAGGTACCTACAAAACAAAGAGATTAAACACTTTAAGTTAGATATTGCAAGTATAAACAAGGACTCCCCATGGAATCCATTTACAATTTAAACTAGGAATGAAAATATGCAAGAACACAATACAAGAGATAAAACAAAGGTGAAATCCTAATTTAAATAGAAAACTCTTGATCCCATGGGGGAATTGGTGCCAATTTGATGTGGAAATTTGGCACCTTCCCAATTCCTATGATTGCAAGCTTCAATATGTAGACTTGATGAAGAAATTTGATCCACTTTTAATGATGAATGATGAAGACTCCAAGCCAAATCTGCAAAAGAACCTAGTTAAGAACTCAATGGTGTGAAACTTGATAGATATTTGAGCATGGTAACTTTACTCAAATTGTGGATGATGAAATGAGGAGAGGAGCTCTTCATTTATAGGATTTCAAGATGGATGAAAGTCCAAATTTGAGCAATGTGGGACTAACTTTCATCCAATGATATGGCGCCACTTGTCAAGCTATGGATGGATGATGGTTGTGCAAGATTTATGGTTTGTGCCAATAAATGCCAATATTTGAAATTCAAATTTGTTGAAATGACATGTAAGAGGGAAGGGAAAATGCAATAAATGCCACTTGGCTCAAGGCAAAGGACATGTAAGAGGTCTTAAATGCCTTGTTGGATGTACATGTTGACTTGGAATTTTTGAATTCAAATTGAGAGAATATTCCAAAAGATGCCATGTGAGGAAAATAGAGATTCAATAAATGAATTAAATCTCTTTTCATGTGCAACTTGCATTATCTAGAGGATGTGACATGAGATGAGGTTAAATTAATCAAGGGTTTAATTAATTTAACAGGAGATTAGATGATGTGACTATTTGACTTAGATTTATGGATTTATTTAAATCAGATAAGAGAGGAATATGATAAGAGACTAATTAAATAAATATTTTGATTTATTTAATCAAAAGGGATGGTGTTAGATTAAATCAAAAAAGGTTTTAATTTATTTAATTTAATGGATAGACTTTAGAGACTTAATCAAATAAATTGATTATTTAATTAAATAGGGATAATTAGATTAGATGGATTGATTTAATAAATAAGAGAAAGTGACTTAATTAGACAAAATACTTTATTTAATTAAGAGACGAATATTGATAAATTTAATATGATAAGGGAATTTGATTAAACGGTTAGACCGAGGGATGATTCAGGAAGAAATGATGTTAGTAAGTCAGGATTAGATGCACGATGTCAATCAATATATTTTTGATGTCTACATTTTTCCCCTCTTTGAAGTAATGTACTTGTTGCGTTGGTTCAAAGAATAAACGATCTCGATCAAAGCCAAAAATTTTCAGTATCTAAAACTTTCCCCACTACCGCATGGCAAGAGAAAACATGCCATTATGATGCCCCCTTGAGAGATTGGATGAAAATTTTCATTTTTTGGGTGATCTCGCAAAAAAAGGTGACAAAGTGCCCAAGAGATCCGAAAGGGGTCTGAGAGGCTAAAACATGTCTAAATGCAATAAAACGATGAAAAACAAGGCTCAAACGGACTAAAATAGGTTCGGGGGTCCAAAACCCTAGCAGGACAGCCCTAGAGGGTCAAAAAAACCCTAATTTTTAGGCTTAAAAGGGGCCCAAGGGGCCACTTTCAAGTCATTTTCACACACCTTTGCTAGCAAACCTCGAGATTTGAGCTCTGATCTCCTGATGATATGGCGCAACAACAACTTCCTCTACACATTTCTAACTAAGTTCGGACCTACCAACGGCCTCCCGGCATCGGTGCCCCGGTATGTGATCCTTACCTTAGCTTAAATTTTTTATTTTAGCGCATTTGTGACATGTTTTAGGGAGAGCTCACCTCCAGCGGCCCTATTATAGCACCGATCGGTGTTTAAAATGCACCACTTTTTTCCTTCTTGCACCGCATCAGTGCTATTTAGTGCCGCAGCGGTGCAATTGGGAATTTAAAACTCCAATCACTGGCTCAGCTAGGGTTCTGACTCTACGGCCGCTTTGGAAAGACGTACATCAAGCAAGGTTCTTTCATGAAAAATCATGATGCTGTGGTTTGAAGTGCATCACCAAGTAGTTGCTATTTGGCCAATTTTAGTCCACAATACGAGTTTGGAGAAAATCTCCAACCACGATCTACAAATTGCGCCATCGATGCAAGTTTGAAGAAGTAGGGTTAGAAATTTTTCAAAAATTTTAACATGCCAATTTGTGTGTGATGCGACTAGCCTGTGGAGCTTTATTCTGAGCACCGGCCAAGTAAGATTTGGCGAGAAGTGTCCTACGAGATTCGGTGAGCGATATGACCAGGATCAACATCGAGTCGTGGACTATGGCATTGCGACAAGCAAGACTCCGGGTGGGCGCATTAACACCTCGAAAGATGTTGTTAGCTGCTATGTGAGCGACATAGCACAAATGAGACATTGTCATTTCATCTTCCTCATTGGTGAGGTATGTACTCATCAAGCATTAGAGGATGTCCGTGTATATTACGCATTGCCTATCGCACGCTGGTGATCTATGATATGGAGGGATGGACGCCATTGTTTATCCGAAGTCTCCGCCCCTCGAGACATCATCCATCGCGGAGGGCGATCAACCGAGAGGCATGGGGAGTTATAGCACTCCCTTCGCTAGGTGATTATGTGATCATTTTAGGTTTGCTGCCCTGCATAGATGAGGGCTACTGTTCTAGATGGGGATAATACCGAGAGGATGGTCCAGACAAAGTTGGTTCGACGGTATGGGGCCCGCCCTTCAGCTTCACTTTATAACCTCCCCACGGCATGCTTACGCGATGCAAGTGCACTACTGGGAGCCGGGTAACATTTCGCAATATCTGGGGTGTGGGAGCACATTCTCGGTATACGCCCATGAGTCTTTCCACCCAATGGGGCAGAGGATGCCCCGCAGCATGGTATGAGGTGGTGCGTCACACAATAATCGGAGAGCATGGGATCCCCTATTGGAGGTGAGTCATAGATGAGATGCTCGTATTCACTTGGAGACCATACCTCGGTCAGCCTGGATGGGCTGATGATGCAGACCAACTCTTCTACTACCGGCAAGACAGATATGTAGGGCTGAGAGCACACTATGATAGAGAGATACTTGCCTAGGCATGTACAACATCAGTTTGGGGAGCCATAGGATCGGCCAGATGACGGTTACATGGTCGTCTTTGCACGTAGCATGGCACAAGTGTCATGGGGCCCTGGTATTCCTACTGCGGAGGCAGTTGATAGTTTTTGACAGCTGGTAGCCTGACTGTGGGCTTATGATTAGGGTTTGGCAGATCCGGGCATGACACAGGCCTACAGAGACTGGTTCAGGCCTCCTCTTCGGTTGACTGTTCCAAGTGAGGACCTAGAGGCACACAGGGTCAGAGGCAGGGGGAGAGGATGAGGACGAGGTCCCAGGGTTGCGATTTGATAGGACCCACCATTGGTACCCCCAGTTCTGCCAGGTCAGGGAGATGTTCCGATACAGGACCAACAGTAGGATTCGCTAGTCCCACCACCATGAGCAGAGGGTGAGGGCCAGGTTCCTGTATAGCCACGGGCATAGCCAGTAGGGCAGGCAGACGCATGGGATGCCCTTATTTTACAGCTACAGGCACAGGTACATGCAATGACAGTCGAGAGGGACTAGGCATGGGCTGAGAGAGAGTAGCTGAGAGTAGAGAGGGATCAGGCTATGCAGCAGAGACAGGTTTCAAAGCTACAGGCAGTGACAAAGCTAGGCCGTAGGCAGCAGATTGAGAGTATGACTACCTTAGCCTCCTCCCAGAGTACCGTGCCAGTACGATCTTACAGGGAGGCCATTCGAGAGGCAGAGTACTACCACCGGGCCTACCACGACCATGTACCTAGAGCAGCTTGGGTCCCAAAGTACTTAGAGCCGGCCAGTCAGAGACCACCAGAGGGTCACAGTGATAGGGGCAAGGGCAGCATTCACGAAGATCGACCGTGATCTAGATGATATATGATTTTGTGCCTTATGTGCCCATTTTTGATAGCCCTGATGGGCATTTTGTACCGATTGACCTACACATACAGTGATCCGATTATTTTATTCTTTTGGTACTATGACAGTGACATTGATGATATGATATATGAGCCAATTTTGATGAGATGTACCATGTACTTTTATTTATGCATGGATGGTTTATTTCTATATGCTTTGCAGTGATGTTCTTATGGATGCATTTATTTCTAATGATATATGTGATGCCATGATGTGCAATAATGTGTGTAATGATACTTATTTATGAGATGATTTATGAATGTAATATGATGTGATGGTCATGATATGATGCAAATGGTTTTATGAGATGTTTTTAGAATAACAAATGTTATTATCCTAAATGATGCATGTGATGTAATGATATGTTAATGAAAATTGATATGCTAATGTGTAATGAATTAAATGCTTATCTGCCTATTTGTTTATGATTATGTGGTAAATGATTATGAGATGATTCTGTAAATGCTATGTGATGATTTAGATGGTAATGTGAGATGGTTATGAAGTGCAAATGCAATGTTTATGCAATGATTAATATAATGCTGTGAGATGCAATGTAATGGGTGAAATGCAATGATATGGATGCACCTGTTTATATGATGATGGGAATGCGATGTTTCATATATGATATGCAATGCAATGTGCTAATGATGTCTATATGATGTGCTTATGTAATATGCTAATGATTGGTGTATGCAGGATCGATGGTGATGATGGTGATGATGATCAACTATCATAGTACCTGGTTAGCGTGGTTAGTAAGAAAAGGAGTCATTTCAACAAGATGCATGATAACACAAATGTAGATGATGATGATAATGATGATTACTTGCCGAGGAATTGGGATTTTCAAAGGGCCAAATTTTCTTATGTTTGATAACACACGTGGTACGATGCATCAAGGTATAGACAACTAGGATGGCGTGGTACTTAGTGTGATGGACTTTGACTCAACAAACAGATAGGAGTATTCTTGTTCACACCTGACATACGAAAACCTTGCTAGGATGTATTTCGAAAGTTTTAGACACCTCAGACCAAAACACGGAAAGGTAAACCTATCCCTATAATAGTCAACAAGTTGCCTTAGACCTCTTTCGTATATGCCTAACAAAGCAAGTATTCGCCGAGGTTATCTTGCAATAATGTCCAACAAGCACAACAGACAAAAGATAATGATCATTGCCCCATTCCTATTTCTCTAAATCTGCTGTTTTGGGATATCATCGAGACGTCCTTGGAATGAGCATAAAAGAAGATAAGTTAAAAGATAAAGGCCAAGTAAACAAACAAATTGATGCTCTTCAATACCGCTAATGGGAAGAGGATGTGTTTTTTAAGGATGATAAGCAAAACTTATTGCCAAAAGATAATGCCCATTGTAGGAATGATTCATCCTAGGACATGTTAGTGGATGGCAACACGTCATTTCATTTATAAGGGATGATTGATATGGGAAAAATTCAGATGATGGTGTTATCGATACGAAGAGATGACCAATTTGTTTATGTACTGGCTTAGACTTAAGACTTGGCGTTTTAAAGTTCTACTTGTAATCTGCTAGAATTGTTTCTGATTGTTTCACCAAAGGTTGAGGATGACGATTAGTTTATTGTGAGTGGTGTTTATTGCGGGTGCAAGTGAGATGAGGTGGATGGAATTTTTCAAATATTTGGATGTTTTTGATGTTTTTACAATGTTTTGAGGCTATTTTTGGTGTTTTTCGAGGTTTTACAAATGTTTTAATTTTCAGTTTTCCAATGTTTTTGGGATTTTCTGAGATTTTGACCAAGATACTAACCTAAAGACCTATCCTAGGGGCCTCGAGGGTTGATCAAAAGATTAGCCTTGCCCCTACTATATAATACTTAGAGACCATGTATTCGGGTGACTTGACCTGATTTACAGATGACGATATACATGATGAGATGTGGAGTTTTTATAGTGAGATCTCTATAGGACTGTACCTAAATGTCTCTTGGGATGATCAAAGATCAACCTTTCCTACATTCAAGCTCAAAGATGATGTAGTTTGACAAAATAACTTGTTTTTGGCTTTTGAATGAATTTTTGACCTATTTTTGGATTTTGATATGTTTTGAATGTTTTGGATTTTTGATATTTTGATGTTTTTGGATTTTTGATTTTCTAATGTTTTTGGATTTTCTGATTTTTAGGACTTTAAGACCATACACTAATCCGGATCCGATGAGAACATGCCCCTAGCATGCTGTAATAGACTACTCTGATAAAGGCAGGACAAACTAACCTTGAGGATGGGCCGAGTAGTACTAGGAGGGATCATGATACGAACACGACCAAGCTATGCGTTGCAGATGCGAATGGATGTGTGATGGATGGAGACCTGAATGCGATGGATGATGGAAGCAAAATGCGGGATAATGATGAACAAACCGTAAAGGTCCCTAGTGGATGGGAAGTGCTTATTTACACAAGGCTCGCTGTTTGGCAGTGTTTTCACCAAGGTACTTGCCCAAAGTGCACCCAAAGTGGTTTTCACTAGAGGACAATTTTTTTTATCCTTTTTGATTTTTTGATTTTTGCTTTTTATTTTTTTGTTGTTACAAGACACCTGTTTGCTAGGTTTTCGCTAAAGTAACCATTTTTTAGGACTTTTTCTGATTTTTTAGATTTTTTGGTTCTATACCTTGGAAGATTTTAGGCATAAAACTTTTTGAGATGGGAGCTATTCATGGGCTCCTGCAGAGGTTCCCCTTCAGGTGTTGATAATTGATATGCCCCTGATTTGTAACTTGCTGTTATGACAAACGGTCCTAACCAATTAGGTTTGAACTTGCCTTTGCTGCTGGGGTTCAGGACATTCTTCTGATTTTCTTTTAAGACCAGTTCTCTTACTTGGAAAGTTCTGCTTCTGATTTTCTTGTTGTAGCTCCATTTGAGTTTATTGTGATAGACTTGCAAGTGATTTAAAGCATCTATTCGTCTCTCATCCAGTAGCTCCAGCTCATTTAATCTTGACACCCGATAGTCCTCATCAGTGATGAGATTTTGCAATGATATTCTAAGGGATGAGAGCTCGATCTCAATTGGGAGTACAACCTCTGATTCGTAGACCAAGGAGAATGGGGTGGCGCTAGTGGGTTTGCGGATGCTAGTTTGATAAGCCCAGAGGGCGAGATTAAGCTGCAAGTGCCAGTTACGACCTGCGTCATTGATTGTTTTCTTGAGGATTTTGAGGATGGTTTTATTCATGGCTTTTGCTTGGCCATTGCCTTGGGGATAGTATGGGGTGGAGAAGCAATGCTAGATTTTGAATTTCTCGCACAAGTCACGAACCTCCTAGTTCTTGAATGGTGTCCCATTATCTAAGATAATGGCTTGTGGAACACCATAACGATAGATGAGATAGTTCAGGATGAATTTGAGATTTACTTTTCAGTGATATACATCATGGGTATGGCTTCCACCCACTTTGTGAAGTACTCAGTTGCAGTTATAATGAATTTGTGGCCATTGGACAAGGTGGGTGAGATTTTCCCAATGAGGTTGAGTCCCCACTGTGAAAAGGGCCATGGGGTGATGATTGGGTGAAGCTCTTGAGCTGGAGCATGGATGAGGTCCCCATGCTGTTGACATTGTAAACACCTCTTAGCATGATCATGTGCTTCTCTTTCCATTGTGGGCCAGTAATACCCCATCCTCAGTAGTTTCTTGGCGATGGTCATTCCACTCGAGTGTGAGCCATAGATATCGTTATGAACCTCGGTTAGAGCGGTTAATGTCTCCTCAGTATTTAAACAGCGTAGCAAGGTACCTTCTATGCTTCTACGGTATAAGGTATCACCTAGGATGACAAATTTGGATGCCTTTTTGATAAAGGTTCATTTTAGGCTCGATGGTAGGTTAACGGGTATGAATCCTATGTGAAGATATGTATAGATGTCGTGATACTAAGGATCGCCAGGACCAACGATTTGACACACATATTCTAATTCTGGTACCTCGAATGTGGGGACGAGAAGCTGCTCGATCAGAAATTCATATTTTGGTACGTTGTGAGGGATGCCTAATAGGGACCCAATTGTAGCCATGGCGTCAACTGCTCTTTTGTTGGTTCTTGGAATCTACTCAAATGTTATGTCAATGAAGGATTCCTTTAGAGTCTCCACCAATTTCTTGTATGGAGTGAGCTTGTCATCCTTAGTCTGATATTCATTATTGACCTAATTTATGATCAACTGAGAGTCTCCATACACCTTGAGAGCTATGATGTTCCATTGCACTGTTATCCTGAGGTCTATAGTCAAAGCCTCGTATTCCGCGATGTTGTTAGTGCAAGGAAATGCCAATTTGTATGACTTCGGTATGTAGTCCACTTGTGGAGTGATGAAGAAGATACCAGCCCCGATCCATGTTGGTGTATATGAACCATCACATAGCTCCACGGTCACACATTGAGGTTAAAGATGGACTATCCGGGGAATTCGACAAGAGGGTTCCCTTTAATAAAATGGGCGCTTTTAAGATCTGCAATAACTTGACCCTGATGGCTTTCCACCTACCGTCACACTGGACAGTATCATCACCCATTTTTCCATTCTGCCCGTGAGCATTGCCTTGGATAAGAGATATTTGAGGGGATCAATTTTTGCAATGAGCTTGATCTTGTGTGCCAACATGTAGTGTCTGAATTTTGGGATGCAAATACTACTACGCAGACAAGCTTTTCTTCTCGATGAATGAGTAATTTAGCCTTCATGACCCAATTCATTGTCCTCATTGACAT
This sequence comes from Sequoia sempervirens, assembly GCA_007258455.2. Taxonomy (NCBI): domain Eukaryota; kingdom Viridiplantae; phylum Streptophyta; class Pinopsida; order Cupressales; family Cupressaceae; genus Sequoia; species Sequoia sempervirens. The sequence continues at coordinate 67,582,025 of VDFB02049217.1, forward strand.
AGTAGATGCCCTCTTGTTCCATTTTCATCATGTCAGCTAGGGAGCTCCCAAGTGTCACATATTGCTGACACATATAAGATCAATGGCTTTGGGACAGGTACTTGGCATTGAGGTGTTAGTAGGCATTCCCACCTTGTTAAATGCCTTCACACTTGTATCCCATTCAGCTGCTATTTGTGGAGTAGGTGAGAATATGGATTCTCGCCATCTTCCAAGCAGTTATAAATCGCTCTGATGATTGAAGTCGCCTTGGAGGCCTCTCAATTGTTTTAATTTCTTTCGGTGCTTCCCATCTCAAGAATTTCTTTTCACTTTTTTTTTCCTGATCCACTGATACCCTCATGGAGACTATGTATAGCAATTTTACCCGATTATATGCCAAAGACACACTTCTTGGGATTTAGTTTGACTTTGTATTCCTCCAGTCTGTCAAAGATAGCACCTAGGGTTGCTATGTGATCTTGTCTTTTTCTTGACTTTGCTAGAATATCATCGACATAGTTCATTTTTTGGATCATGTCATGGAATATTAATGTCATGGCCCCTTTGATATTGCTCCTCGCTGCTCTTAGGTCAGAATGGCATCATGTTCTGGATAGCAGTAGGTCCCCCATGGACAAGTAAAAGCCATCTTATGTTGATCTTCTTTTGCTATGATGATCTGGTTATATCCTGAAAATCCATCCATTAGTGATAGCATCTCATGCCCTGTTGTCATGTCTACTATCATGTCAATATTGGGAAGTGGGAAATCATCCTTGGGACATGCTTTGTTCAAATCTCTAAAATCCGTGCAGATTCTAATGGCTCCATCAGGCTTTGATACATGTACCAAGTTTGATACCCATTCTGGATAATCGATTGGTCGTATGAATCCTACATCTAACAACTTTTTGAGCTCGATTTTGACCAATAAGGCTATTTGAGGATGCATTTTTTAGAGTTTTTGTTTGACGGGCTTTGCCTCTGGATACATTGCTAAATGAACCATAGTTTCTAGATCTAGCCTTGGCATATCAGCATAACTCCATGCAAAGTTTATTTGTCTTTCCTTTAGGAATGTTGCTAGGAGTTCTTGCTCTTCTGTTAATAGTGATTCCGCGTAGAATGTGATATGCGGGGTCTCCTCTATTCTTATGTTGACTGGATTGCACTTTTCAACCAAGACCATTGATTTCTCCTGATGAATAGCTTTTAAGGGAAGATTGAATCCTTCATCCTCGGGTGCCTTAGAGAGGTTTTCACTGTTGGATACGTCCTTTCTTTTTACTATTTTCTTGTCAGAGAGTGCCACAGTGTGGTTTTCACTCAAGGACTTGGATATGATTCTTAGTTTCTCACTTTTGCGACTGAAGGATTCAATCGTGTCCCCGTAATAAGCCTGTGTGTCTAACTCCATTATAAACCCTTCCTTATGGTCTCCATCTAGAATGTTATCCCTAAATCCCGTGAATTCTGAGAGCACCTCATCATTTTTGAATGTATCGAGAATTGGTGGTCCTTGTTGGTCGTAATCGATTAGTTGGGCGTAGACTAAATGGATCTCATGATTTGGATGATCGGTTTCGAAGGGGAGGGTGCTAATCATATACAGGGTGGTATCTTCGAATAACCTAGGGAGATTAGTCAAAGTATCTTTGTCATCGCTACTAATATAGGGATTAGTTATGAAATTATGTGTGTCTCTACCTGTGACTATTGGTGAGTGTACTTGTACTAGCACTAGCTAAGGAGAGACATTAGCGGCTCTAACCGGAGGACTTCGGCCACGTATGGTTATTCTCAGAGGGGTACATCCAAGACCAAGATTTGTTATGGGTCACGTCTCTGGCGTGATAGGTATTATGATCCCATTGTCATTTTGTCCCAGTCTCTAATTTCTTTCGTAGCCCATTGCGAACATCATTTGTAGGTCCCTGCTTCTTTCATCCATTGGTAATTCAGGTGTCAGTCTTTCATCTTGATACAACATGTGAGATGGATTTGCTTCAATGACCTCATGACCAAGGTCTCCCCATCTTGTGAATTTTGGATAGTTTTTAGGATAGGTTTGTGATGTAGATGTTTGGTTTTCTTATGGACGTCCCCGTGATCTAGGAGATTGAGGTACTCCAATCACAAAAGCATTATTGAGCTCTATAACCTCCGGTTACAAACTGCCCGGATGATGAGCCGACTTTAAAATGGTGGGAATAGTGAATGGCGTGGGTGTCTCTCGTCACGTAAGTGGATGAGAGAGTGGCGGGGTCGATGTATGGTGTGGATGGTCCCTCATCATTCTTTGGCACTTGATGGATTTTGTAGTATTTGGCCGCAAGATTTTTACAATATGAAAATGGTTCGGGATCTCCATGAATGGTAACCTCTTGTCCATTATGTGTAAATTTCACACATTGGTGGAAGGTTGATGCTACGGCTTTCATTGCATAGATCCATGGGAATCCCAGGAGAATGTTGTATGGCAAGTCGAGGTCCAGGACCTGACAGATGGTTTCCATGAGTGTTTTCCCTACTTGAATAGGGAGTTTAATCGTGCCCTGAGACACTCTTTCTTGGTCATCATATGCTCTTATTGTTATGCCTTTACCTTTGTCGATGGTATCCTCTGATATTTTCAACTATTTGATTAGGCTGAGAGAGCAGATGTTCAAACCTGCACCCCCATCCTCTAGGACCCTTTTGATTTTGCTTTTGTTTACAATGGCTTCCAAATGAAGTGCATGACTGTGAGATGGTTGGGCGGGGAAATCTTGGTCAAAGAATGTAAGGAGATTAGGTGTTATGATATTCCCGACCATAGCTTGGAATTGGTCCGCATTAAGATCTGCGGGGACGGTGGATGAGGCTAATGCTTCCTCAAGGATCTTTTTATGTGCTGACGATATTTTTTACAACTCCATGATGGAGATGTGTGCTGGTGTTCTCTTGAGTTGGTCTACAACATTGTAGCTATACGTAATCCACTCCCTGATGTAGGGACTCTATTTGCTGGGATGATCCCCAATGGTGACTGCCTCTTATGGCAGACTCCACAATCTTCTCACATGGGTGCCCTTGATGCGATGACCATGCAGCCTTCATTTAGTGAGGCAACAAATGCATTCAAGGTATGTGCAAGATCATGATGGGCCAAAAAAGTGGCAATATGATGGGTATGTGGCTAGTGACTTTTTTTTACCAAAAATTGATGAAACGAAAAGGGTTTTTAAAGGAGATTCTCAACTTTCCACTAATATAAATTATGCTTTACTTTGAATTTAATAAATAATTATTATTCATTTTCTATTTGAATTATGACTAAAGTCTTGATTGATAGGCTAATTGAAAAACATCTATAGCTTTCAAATGGTATCACAGTTTTGGAATCCAAAAAATGTATCACATTTTATGTTTCACATACTATAGGATTAAAAAAAGAAAAATTGAATTTCATGAAGTTTTGACCAAGTCAAGGTGATCAGACATACGAGTTTTATATTTTTAAAAGTTGTAATAAAAAAAATTCATAATTAATATTTATTTGAAAAAATTACAAAAAAATATGTGACACATCGTGACATGAGTCCTCGCCTATATCTAAAAATCTTATAAAAAATATTATTATTTTATTGTGGTGGTTTGGGTGGTCGAAAAGACACCTTACTTTTTATTTTTCCCCGAATTCTAAGTACCATCGTGATTGAAATTTCAGATTTACACCAAATAGATTAAAAAAAAAAAAACAAAGGTCTAGTAGTTTAGAAACTATATTCAATTTTATACAGATTGTATTCTTGCATATTTTTGAAATAATATAGATAACTTATTCAATTTTTTACGTCAAGTTTCCTAACTCTGATTTTTCTGATTTTTTTGCCACTTAAGGGCCTATTTTTTCCATGATGATCCTGCACATACCCTTCATAGACATGATTTACATTGCCTTTCCCTTTATCACCTCTATTTCCTTTGTTTCCATGATTTGGCATTGAATTTGTGTAGATTTTAAGGTCCTGATTTCCCATAGGTTGTTCCACATTTATGATTTTCTTGTCAATGAGATCTTGGATGATGTTTTTAAGTCTCATGCAATTGTTTGTGGTGTGACCTTTTATTTTGTGAAATTCGAAAAGTTGATTCTCATTGTACCAAGGGGGTTTGACATCGGGTTCTTGGTAATTTTTGAATGTAGGAGGCTGGATGATTTTTTCGACAATCAACTTTTTGATTATGTCCTCCAATGGTTCCCCCAAAATGGCGTATTTACGTTTTAGATAAGTTTTCGATTGGGGTGGTCCTCTTTGGTCATTGAGGTTATTGATGGTGGGATTATTGGATTGGTATGTTGTGTGATGAGTGTTTTGGCGTTGTGGTTGGATTTGCGGTGCAGGTGTATTTTGGCATGGACCACTAATGACCACCTTGGCATCAACAACGCCATCATTAGTGATGTTCTTGTTTCTCGCCCCTGTACGAGGTTTATCATTGTAATTAGATGATGGGCAGTTGTTTTGCGGTTCGTGATATGACATTGATTCGGCGGGTTGGGTCACAAGGGCTCTTTCAATGCTAAGAGCCTTGGAGATCAATTGTTCATATGTAGTGATACCCTAAACCTTGAGGTGGAATGCTAAGCGACTTTCAAGGTTGGCGATGATTGTGCAGACTTATTTTTCTTCTGCCATGGTCCACTTGCTTTGATTGGCTTTGGATCGCCATCGTTGAAGAAATGAAGCAAAAGATTCATTTTTTCCTTGTTTTAGAGTGTATAGTTCTTTGAGACTGATATCCATTGCAATGTTACATGTGTAGTTTCTAATGAATTCATCTCTAATTTCCTGGAATGTTTTGATGCCTGAGGGTAAGCGAGAGAACCATTCTATAGCGGGGTCTGCCAAGCTTCTAGGAAATAGCCGCATCAGATAAGTATCATCGTATGCGACCTCCATGCAATGAACCTAGAATTCTCTGATGTGATCTTCAGGGTTTCCCATCCCTCGATATTTGTCAAATTTAGGGATCTCAAGTCCCTTAGGGAATGGTTTCATTTATAAGCTCCTATCAAATGGATAGGGACACAAGTTGCTTGGTGTTATGGTTGTTCACCCCGACTGAAGGTTGAGCACTTGTTGTGATAACAACCTGAGTTGTGTCGTTACTTCGCTTTGTGGATCAGGGGGTGGGATGAATGTGTTTTGAGGTGTTACAATCATGGTTTGGATGGATGGATTGGTTGGTGCATTATTCAATGGTATTAGTATGTTGTGGCAGGTGAAGTAGGCTTCTACTTGCTTTTGGATGAACAATGCTTGTTGTTGATCTTGTTGTTGTTGCGCTAGTATTTGTGCTTGTTGTTGCACTTGTTGTTCCAACAATGCTTGTTGTTGTGCTTGCTATTGTTCCCACAACGCTTGTTGTTGGGCTGCCAATTCTGTTGCTTCTTGCTGCTTTTGGTATTGCTTTAGTGCTTGCTGATATGCTTGCATTTGCGCTGCTTGTGCAAGAAGTTGTGCTTGTGCTTGTGCTTGAGCTTGTGCTTGAGCTGCTTGTGCTTGAGCTTGCACTTGCGCTTGTGCTTGAGTTGCTTGTGTTTGTGCTGCTTGTTGCTGCAATAAAAGTTGTGCTTGAGTGACTCTTTGTGCTTGCAATGCTTGTGCGGCTTGGGTGGCTTGTTGTTGTTGTTGTTGCAATAAAGCTTGGGCTTGTTGCGCTTGTAATGCGGGTTGTGTAGCTGAGCAACTTGAGTGGCTTGTTGCATGGATTTTTGTTTCTACACTTGTTGGTATCCTCTTTGAAAAGTGGCTTGTAATGCGGTGTCGAATTGGTTTGATGTGGTGAATGTTGGTGGTGGTGGGGGTGGTGGTGGGATGGTGGTAAGTGATGATGTTGTGTTGATGTTTTGGGTGTTGGATAATGGTATTGATGTGATTGGTCATTGTGAGACCATGCTTTGTGATATTAGGGGTGCGTTTGATGATGTTGCCATTGCTTGTGTGTTCGTTGTTTATTGTTGCGATATCAAAGACAAATTTTGGGCATTTGGTGTAATGCTTTGATTGATGGTTGGGATGTAGGTTTGATTGATACTTGGTAGAGGGGGAAGCCCTAAACCAAGAAGCAGTGTGGATGATAATGGTAATGGTGGAATAGGTGGAAAGGTGAGGGGCGTGAGTTGTTGTGATAATGTTGTGGTGTCGAATAAGCCCCCTAGTCCGAACGTATCTCCCTCTTCTTGTGAATTTGTGAGAAGAGGTGTTTGTGGTGCTCCATGAAAAGATGTTGATGATGGGTCATAATGTAAAGTGAGAGGAACATTTTTGTGTAATGGGTTGTTGAGTATGTTTTGTTCCAATGTGGTGTTTGCATCCAAGTTTTGGTTGTTAACAAGGGGATGTGATTGGAGAGTATTAAGGAATGCGTTTCCCTTGTTAACATTTGGTTGTGTTGGAGAAAATGATGTTGTGATTTGCGGGATGTTTTGGGTGATGTTTTGGGATGGAGGTGTAGATGAGATGGGTATGGTGGATGAGATTGGTGGAAATGATGTATCCACTATAGTACTCACATCAAAATCCGAAGGTAACTTGGCCCCTTGTTTTGCTAGTTCAAGCATGTACAACAAAGGGTTAAGTCTCATCATGATGTTGATGATTCTATGGTTGTCTGGATTTTGGAGCATTTCTGTCATTTCCTTGTGAGACATTCCGAACATGAGGTCCTCTCCTTGATTTTATTCTTGGGAATTTTGGGATGATGAGAGGATCAATGTATTGCTTGATTCGGCAGGATCCATTTCTGCATTTGTTTGGCTAAGATCGCTTGAAGCAGGTGTTTCTTTGTTGGCTTCCATACTCTTCTTGTATTGAGATCTCGTTTGAACCATAAAACAAGGATCAATCTTCGAGAATATGGGAGATGAATCTCTTGATTCTTTGGATTGTTCTCTATTTTATGTCCCAAAGTATAAAGTTTTAGGATGCCTTAAGGATCAAATGTGATGATGATATGAATGATGTTTAAGGATGGATGATATGGATATTTTGGCTTTCGATAAATCTTGAGTGAGACACTAGGCTTTTAGGACTTTGTGGATTTTTTGATTCTTGATTTTGGGATTTTGAGATTTTGTCCTTGATTTTGATTTGGATTTTTGAACAAAAAGACCCTAAGATGTTTGATAATGATCTAAGGGATAGATTTGTTCAAAGGATGATAATTTGAATATGTGTGAGGAGAAGGATGCATCTACCCACACCTATTCAAACAAGATGATTGTTTCACTAAGCATATGAAGAAATATTCATCTACATACACTAAGCTAGACAAGATGATTTTGATAATTTTGACTAAGTATATGCAAAAGGATGCATCTACACATACCTAACCAAAGGTGTTTTGATAAATGTTCTCAAGGATTTTGTCTCAATGATTTTGATGATTTTGATTTTGCCACAAAGCCTAGTATCAAGGATGATTTTAAGATTTTTCAAAAGGTGATAATGATATGGATTTTGTTTTGATGTTTTGGAGGATGGGTGAAAAATGATTTTGGTATGTTTTGATCCTAAGATGAACCTAAGAAGGACACTTTGTTTTCCTAGATCTAGGTATTGAAGAGCATGCATATGCTTCCTAGATGACCTTTGTAACCAAGAAATGATTTCATTTGAACATTTATTTTTGGATTTTCAATGATTTTTGCTTTGGGATTTGTGAGTCTCCAATCACACATGAATATTCATTTTGCTTAGCTTTGCTTAATGGCTTTATTTTACCAAAAACACTCTCTTTGATTAAAGTTTTCAAACTAAGATGTCCAATGTCTTAATTTCTTCAAACCCCACAAGATATGTTATGTAGAAATTTAATGAACTTAAGGCAAGGGTTTCCTATTGTTTACTTAAGAAGACAAATTGAGATAAAATCCAATGCTTAGAAACCTCTAAGGATGTGAATCCCAAGGGAAAGCAATAACATATGGATTGAGCCAATTGTATTTGTCTTCAAAAGGGTTTGAATTTTAGATGAGGTTCAAGTGTTTGTTTCCATGGTGTTTTTGATCAAGCAATGCATTTTGTAACCTAAGAATAAGCACAATCTTATGGATGTGTAAGACAATATTTGTTGGATTCCCACTTGGACAAGTCCAACTACTTTATTCTGTATTTAATGGTTAGATGCTTGAACCCAATGGCTCCCTCCATGGCACTCATACTTATATAGCCAAGCATCAACACCTATGAAACTCCCAGGTATGTTTTCCATTTCCCTACTAGAAGACAAGAAAATGTAGTGGCTTCCAAAACGACCGTTCTTGCACCAATAAATAGTTTATGATTTTGGAATATCTTCAGTACATGGGTTCTAGTAAGGACTTTCCGCCTCATAGGAGTCACCCAATGGTAAGAGTCCTTTCGATCCATCTTGTCGGAGTCAACTACGTGATATTGGCATTTCTTCCAATATCCACATTTATATTCCGACTGGAAATACTCTTGGCTTTAGAGTGTTACCGGTTGAGTCATTCCCTTGGGTGATTACCTTTTCCCACAAGGCAGGCCCTCTAAGATAAACAAAAGTGAATGAAGAACAAAATCCATAACTTGATCAATATTTGATAGCAACAAAGAGAGAGAATGAACGCGAAAATGCCCCCACTCACACTCGCACAATAGTTTGTTCAATTTTAAGCCCAAATTGAAGTGTGGAGGTGATTGCTTTGTCTTAACCCAAAGTCATGGAAAAGGCCTTTTGATTCTCAAGATCGCTATAAAGCGCGAGAGAAGCACATATGTCCTTTTCCAATGGCTTTAGTCTAAGTAAGCCTTCACGAAAAACACAACTACATTTGTTCTTTTTAAATCCTCAAAGCAATATGTGAGTTCATTTTAGAGCACCAAAAGACAAGTGATACACATTTGTTCAATTGTTTAATCCATAAACAAAATCTAGTAAGTTGTAGATCCTAAGATTCTTTTTAAATCCGTTTGCAAGAAATAAACAAATAGAATCTTTTTTAAACCCAAATGAAAGCTAGTGTTCTAAGAAAAGAAGAAGATGACAAATTCCTAAGGAAGTGTTAAACAAACACTTAAGTGTTTAAAAAAACTTTGATTAGATAAGATATCATCACCATTCTCCTTCTTCCTTTGCTTTCGTTTTCCAACCTACAAAGAAGAAAAATAGTTAAATTCTAGAAAAACACAGAAATTAAAAAGCAAAAAAAAAAGGAGGAAGCAATCATAAATTAAAGCACGTGCTAAAAATTTAATTTCTCCCTTTTCATCTTTGATACGCTTCGTGAAAGGCGTGTCTTTTCACTCTAGCGCCGCTACCCGATCGGTGGTGCTTTGTGTCGGGACAGAGAGCACGATAGCGTCGCTCTTTTCACCCAACGTCATAGTTTTTGAAATCGTCAGAGTTTTAAATTTTTTTGAAACTTTTGCAGATCGGCGAGCCCAACGGCAAAGTTTTAATTTCAAAAATTATTGGCGGGATGAGTCCAGCGGTGGAGTTTATGTTCACGCAGTGCTATATAGCGACGCTGGTGAGCCTGCGACACTAAAACAACGATGCTAATGAGCTCGTGGCACTTAAAAATGCGACGCTAAGGAGCCCGCGTTGGAATTTTTTGTGTGTCAAGAAAACGCAAATTTTTTGAGGAAACGTTAGAAAAGTTGATGTCTAGCCCTCCTAGCACCAAAATGTGAACCCTCAATCTATATACCTGCAAAACAAAGAGATTAAACACTTTAAGTTAGATATTGCAAGTATAAAAAAGGATTCCCCAAGGAAGCCATTTACAATTTAAACTAGGAATGAAAATATGCAAGAACACAATACAAGAGATAAAACAAAGATGAAATCATAATTTAAATAGCAAACTCTTAATCCCATGGGGAATTTGTGCCAATTTGATGTGGAAATTTGGGCCCTTCCCAATTCCTATGATTGCAAGCTTCAATATGTAGACTTGATGAAGAAATTTGATCCACTTTTGATGATGAATGATGAGGAATCCAAGCCAAATCTGCAAAAGAACCTAGCTAAGAACTCAATGGTGTGAAACTTGATAGATATTTGAGCATGGTAACTTTACTCAAATTGTGGATGATAAAATGAGGAGAGGAGCTCTTCATTTATAGGATTTCAAGATGGATGAAAGTCCAATTTTGAGCAATGTGGGACTAACTTTCATCAATGATGGTGCCACTTGTCCAAGCTATAGATGGATGATGATGGTTGTGCAAGATTTGGGGTTTATTGCTAATATTCCAATATTTAAAATTCAGAATTGTTGAAATGACATGTAGAAGGAAGGAAAATGCAATAAATGCCACTTGGCTCAAGGCAAAAGGACATGTAAGAGGGTCTTAAATGCCTTGTTGGATGTACATATTGTTGGAATTTTTAGTTCAAATTGAGAGAATATTCCAAAGATGCCACGTGAGGGAAAATAAAAGATTTAATAAATAGATTAAATCTGTTTTCTTGTCAACTTACATTATCTAGAGGATGTGACATGAGATGAGGTTAAATTAATCAAGGGTTTAATTAATTTAACAGGAGATTAGATGATGTGACTTATTTGACTTAGATTTATGGATTTATTTAAATCAGATAAGAGAGGAATATGCTAAGAGACTAATTAAATAAATATTTTGATTTATTTAATCAAAAGGGATGGTGTTAGATTAAATCAAATAAGGTTTTAATTTATTTAGTTTAATGGATAGACTTTAGAGAATTAATCAAATAAATTGATTATTTAATTAAATAGGGATAATTAGATTAGATGGATTGATTTAATTAACAAGAGAAAGTGACTTAATTAGACAAAATACTTTATTTAATTAAGAGACAAATATTGATGAATTTAATCAGATAAGGGAATTTGATTAAATAGTTAGACTGAGGGATGATTTAGGAAGAAACGATGTTAGTAAGTCAAGATCAGATGCATGATGTCAATTAGTATATTTTCGATGTCTACACTAATGGTTGACAAATCAACTATTGCAGTTACAACAGATTCCAATTTTTTTTTTTGGTGATAGTCTAGGCATGAAATTCTTAAAGTTTTTTGTTATTGCATGAACCATTCTCAGCGGGCATGATGAACAAGAAGATTCTTTGGGGAGATTGCTGTTGTAACAAATTTTTGGAATATCACAAGGCGGTCCAATTGGCTAGTGACACGTGTGCTTTCTGGCCCGATGCTTGTTTTCTCCTCCTCTTTCTATAAGAGGGATTTCAAGGCCAAAAGTATGGGTTAGCAAGTTAGATATTTTTGGTCGAGTCTAGATGAAGATTCTGAGGCAAATTGTAAATCACGATGGTTTTAGGGAAAATGCAATTTAGGTTTGGTCATTTTAGTAGGTTTTTTGAATTCATGGGGTTTGATGTTTTGTGGCAGTCACTTTGGCATTTAGTTATGATTAATTCAAACATATCTGTTGTACAAACTTAGTTTTGAATAAAATGGTCAAGGGTTAGTTCATCTCACTCTTGTGGTGTGTATGATTTTTGTTTTGGCTTTAATTCAAGGAATTAATTAAAATGCTTGAATGGATTGTAGGTGGATATGTTCTATATAAGGATTTGATAAGTAGTATTGGGTTAGAATACATGTTGATGAAATTGTAAAGTAATGTTCTCAAGGATCTTGTATGTTATGTGTTAAATCTGTCATAAACTCTTAGATGTTTATGAATTTGACTCCCTTAATGGATGTAACGTGATCTAAAGTTGTACTTATTCATATGGATTCGATGTTGTTTATGCGTTACCTAGGGCTTGCTACAAATTGAAAATCAATGACTATCTTATCTTGTGAAATGTTGTTGTAGTTATCTCATGCTCCAAATAGTTGATATTATTGATAAACAACCAATTCTATTTAGTATTATCCTATTATGTTGAACTATTAAATGAGATTATCTATTGTTGTTAATATTGTTTATGATGATGGTGTAGAGGTTGTAAATGCATTAAGGGATCACCCTCCCAGGTCTTTCAGAGCCCAAAGTGTAGGAGGTCTTTCAAATCCTCATCAGTTGGTCCAGGTCCTAAGAGTTGCCCTTTATTGGAATTGGCAATTCCATAGGTAGATTAGAAGATCAACTTGCTTACCATAAAAAAAACCAACACCTTGCATATGTTTGTGGTGGAGGTATTAAAGAAGAATGGTATGCCTCTATTTCCATTCATTAGATCTACCTTAGCCTAGCATATACTTGGGCTATGTCTACAATTGCTTCAGACTCATATGATGAAGGCTATGTGTGATGAAATCTTCCTAGACCTCAACCAAGATGTGGGTAGGTGCGGAGTTTTCCAAGACACAGGGTGAATAAAATGCTTGAAGACTAAGCTGTTTCTTTGTCTTATACCATTTTATGAGAATGGGGGTGCCAATGTACTAGAAGATCTTTGGAAACTAGGCATGAAAATTGCAGGTTAAAGAGAATGGGGGTGCCAAACTTACAATACTCATTTCCCCTTGGTCGTTGATTTTCCCTGAGTGCCCTCAACCTCATCCTCGGCGATAGTATTGACCTTGTTTTCACTCCTCCAAACTCTTCCTCAGTGTTGATATTGACCTTGTTTTCACTCCTCCAAACTCTTTGTCGGTGCTGGTATTGACCTTGTTTTAACTCCAAACTCTTCCTCGATGCTGGTATTGACCTTGTTTCCACTCCTCCAAACTCTTCCTCGGCGCTGATATTGACCTTGTCAACAATCCAAGGATGGAATGTGTCCTTGGGGAGTTATGCTCAAGGTAGCATGCCATTTGATTAAAGATATGATAATTCTCCTTTAAGACCTCTTCAATGTACCCATTGCACACTTAAGGAGACAAAGATAAATATAGGAAGATAATATAGAGGAGATAAAACAAGCATACAAATAGAAATGGAACAAAGAGATGAGAGGGTAGAGCGATAAAGAGATAAGGATGAATAGATAGAGATATAGGGAGGGTGATTGATATATCTCTCCCTGTCGCTCTCTATATCTCCCACTATCTATGTCACTCCCGCCTCTTCCCCCCTCTATCTATTGTGCTATCTCTCCCTCTCCCCCATTTCTCTCTCAATCACTCCATCTCTCCCACTCCATCTCTATCTCTATTTCTTTTTATCTCCTCGAAATACCTCCTCATCTCTTTCTATCTATATCCATTTTCTCTCCTCCCTCTATCTTTTACTCATCTCTCCTCTCCCCATCCCCATCCATCAACTCTCTATCTCCACCTCTCTTCCTTTCTCTTCCCATATATCTCCATCTCTCTTTCTCTTCCCATATATCTCTATCTCTCTCTCTTCTCTCCCCATATATTAACTAAGAAGTCATGCAAGCATACAATAGTATATGTTGGTAAAACTATAATAGTGTTTTATTAAACTATAAGTAACACTTATCTTTCTAATGTCAAGCCTTCTTATAAAAATAGTGTTTTATTAAACTATAAGTAGATTATTGTCACCACTCTTCGTTCAACATGAAATACCAAATGCAACAATTGTTTTGTTGCTTTTGTCAATTTTCATTAACCAAGCTATTTATTGGGTTGAATAAAGTTTGGTTATGACCCTTCATCTCTTTAAAATAATTAGAAAATATTAGCGAGATCAGGAAGTGGAGAAAAATAAACTCCTTCAAAATAGGGGTAGTTGTCGGTTTGTTGGTTTTCTTTGTATACTATATATTTAGTTCCTCTAGGATAAATAACTTTAGATCATTTTCTTAGTTGTGTATCCTAACTAATATAGAGTAAGCTTTTTCATTTTAATTGACTACTACATAATAGTTTATGTGTTGAAAGAATTGTTTCCATTCTTTGTAGTTTTTACATTGGAATACAAATCATATTTAATTTCATGCCAATATAATTCCTTCATAAAGATATTTGTTTGAAATAAGTGCTTCATAACCCATCTAATCAAATCATAATTAACCTATCAAAAAGGCAATAGGAATTTTATAAAGAAAAGAACACTTGACCCAATCATAAGTGTATGGCCTTCGAAGAAAGGAGTGATCCACCTTAGCAATAACAACTACTTGATTTAGACCTGGGTATGTGCAGGATCATGATGGGCCAAAAAGTGGCAACATGAAAAGAGTAGCATTTTAAACTCGCCAAAAAACGTAAAAATCCCGAGTTGACTTTTTTCTTGGGTTGGCTATCAGTACATTGCTCCATAGTAGTGCCCAAGCCAAAGTACTACAAATCAGATATCTGGTTTGTTTTGGATATCCAATTCGTGTCTAATATCTAATTTGAAAAACATTTTAAAATGTAATATTTTGGTGCTATAAATTAGATATCCGATTTTTGCACACATATACCCAAGAGTAATTAGGAGGGGGAGGGTGGGCAAGAGAGAGAGGGAGAGAGAGGGAAAGGGAGAGAGAGAGAGGGAGAGAGAGAGAGAGCAAGAGAGAGAGAGCGAGCGAGAGACAAAGAGAGGGGGAGAGAGAATTAGGAGGAGGAAGGGAGAGAGAGAGATAGAGAGAGAGAGGGAGAAAGGGAGAAGGAAAATGAGAGAGAGAGGGGGG
>VDFB02049217.1:67596668-67837275 GCA_007258455.2 Sequoia sempervirens
TCTCTCCCTCCTACCTCGTCCCCCCCTCTCCCCTCTACCCTTAATCCTTAAACCCTACCCTTTATCTCTCTCCCACTCCCCGCCCCTCTCTCTCAAGTTACTCCCTTCTACCCCCTCTCTCTCTCTCCCCTCTACCCTTAACCCTTAAACCCTACCCTTTATCTCTCTCCCACTCCCCCCCTCTCTCTCTCAAGTCTCTCCCTCCTACCCCTCCCCCTGGCCTCTCTACCTCTTAACCCTTGTACAACTCTCTACCCTTAATCTCTCTCCCACTCCCCTCTCTCTCTCAAGTCTTCCTCCTAATTTACCCTTAATCCTTGTACACCCCCTACGCTTTATCTCTCTCCCACTTCCCCCCTCTCTCTAAAAAGTCTATCCCTCTTACCCACCCTCCCTCTTGAGCTCCTCTACCCTTAACCCTTAAACCCTAGGACTCCCTACCCTTTATCTCTCTCCCACTCACCCCCCTCTCTCTCTAAAGGATTAAATTTGATGGTTGAATTTACCTATCAACAAATTTTTTAATTACGGTTATCTATTGAAGGGTGCCCTTAAAACATTATGATATACCTTAGTGTATGTAAAATTATATATAAATCAAACATATATATAATTATAATTCTATATAAATTTTCACAGTTTATACAAAATATCTCCTTTTACAATCTTCTTAAAATTTTGATTGTATTTTATAGCAAAAATCTTCAAATACGGTCATATGGCCATCAAATTTATGTTCTCATTTAAAAATATATGTATATTAATATTAAAAATAGGGTGTTTGACCGAACATTCTTGGAATGTTCGGTCGAACCCATTTAATAGGGTTTTTTAAATTGCATGTAGTGGTGGTTCGGTCAAACTAGAGTTCGACCGAACCCTAGTTCGACCGAACCATTCTAAGATGTTCGACCGAACACATATTCGGTCGAACCACTCTTTTTTCACCCTTGCTTCCTAAGGCACCAGGATTGTTGAAAATTTTGCATTTCGAAGCTCGATTTCAAAATGAAAATGGAGAAGATCTCAAAAACCCAACTAGTATCTGGTTCCCCTCAAAATGAGCTATCCAACGAATATAATTTTAGTATGTTTTGATTATATTATCTATCTATTTTTTAAGTTTTATTAAATATAGGTTTTTCACTGAAAACAAAACTCTCTTTTCTGCACAAGTGGAAAAATAGAAGATTATCAAAAAAAAATTTAAAAATATGAGTGCACCAGATATTGGAGTCCTTGATCCAACAAAAAAAAAGAAAAAGAATTTCGATACATACAGTAAAAGTTATGTGTTATACGGTCGCGCTATGTCTGAATTGTCATTTGATTAACTTCGAAACTTGATTAAAGAAAAAATATTCAATAAAAAGCTATCTAACCAAGTGGAAGCACTAGATATCGGAGTTAGAAATCTAAATTTGAAAGAATTGGAATTTTATCCTTCATGGAAAAAAAGTTATGCGTTATACGGTGTGCGTCACTTTTTAAAAATATTTTTTTTGAAAAAAATCATTTTTTGTGGGAGATGGAAAAAGAAGTGCAATCTGATTCCAAAAAAATTGAAAAAAATATTTTTAGAATCTACAGACAAAATATGACAAGACTCTAGTTTGCATCATCTTCAAATTCCTTACCGTTTAATCGCTATAGGTGCCTGAATGTGGAGATTGTGTTAAAAAAAAATATCAGTGTCTAGTTAGGCCAAAAATTGTAAACCACTATTGTGGGATCACCCTGCTTCACAATCGAAATGGGGTTTATTTTAACTGCATGATCAAAGTGTGGTGACTATCCTAGATTGATTCATTTTAAACTAGAAAAGATTCTGTCTGTGGAATGCGTCAAACTCAAAATCTTATTTTTGTGTTACAACCTAGATGTGCCGAAACAGACAATATATGTGCCACAAAAAATCCTAAATGCGTTATAACAGTCTCTAAATGCGCTACTTTAATTAAATGCAGATTTAAATCTCTGACACAACAGTTAATGCTCTAAAATCTACCTTAAATGCGCTAATTTAACTCCTAAATGTGCTAAAATAGTTCTTAAATGCGCTACTTTAATTAAATGCAGATTTAAATCTAAATGAAATGAGACTATATGCACTATTTTGTCTTTCAGATGCACTAAATTAACTCTCAGAAGTGCCGAAACAGTCACTAGATGCGCCAAAAAAATTTGCAAAACAGAAGAATCAAATCCCTAGATGCGCTGTAGAAAGTGTTAGATGCGCTAAAACGCAAATTGTTTTTAAAAGCCAAACTCCAGAACGCAAAAATCTGTCAGAATGCTTTATAGAAAAAGATCAAAATCGGGGCAGGGCCCCACGGTGGGCGCCATTTTATGTGTGTATGAAAATATGCTTGTTATAAATGATTCAAAACACATTCAATAGAACATTATGTCAAAGAAACTAAAAGAAGATTAAACAAACTATTTATAGCAGCTTCTTCGAAGTCATTCTATTGCTCTCTATCTCCAACGTTTCGTTTGGTTCAAGTTGCTCTCAGATTTAATATGCCAAGCTCAACGAAATGGACTACTAGAAAATGAGATTTAAACTAGAATGCATACTATGCTAAAATGCAAGATTATGCTATGCTATGATAAGATTATTATTGTTAATATATGAATATTGGTGAAATGCTAAAGATGCAAATGCGTAAGCGTAATTGCGTATATTTGTTCATCTGTGTGTGTTCGTAACCAATGCTTGGATTTGCACATGTATTTAAAGAGTTTTTGAAAGAATTTGATTGGCTGATATGATTAACGGTTCGGATCAAGGTTGTCAGAATGGACGGTGAGAGATTTTTGAAAGGTGAAAGAGAAATAAAAAGTTTCCTCTTTCACAAATTTTCTCAGTTAGATCCGAATGAAGGTTGACATTTGAAGAATGAATTTCATAATTAAATAAATAAACTTATTTAATTATATGTGAAGATGTATTTAGAAGTTTTCATAATTAAATAAGTAATATTTAATTATGTGTGAGAGATGGATTTAAAAGTTCGTATAATTAAATAAGTAATATTTAATTATGTGTGGAGTGAGAAAAGATATTAAATTAAATATTTATATATATATAATATTTAATTTAACTAAGTGAATGTTTGGAAGAATATTCCATTATTTAAATTCAAATATCCAGATTTTAGAATAACTTGATAATTAATATAAATAAATTATAAAAATATATTTAATTTAATTAAAAGGAATATGAAAGATGGTAATAATTATTTATTTAATTAAAGCAGAAGAATTTATAAAAATAAACAATATAAATTTATTTATATGTAAATAACTTTAGAATATTAGTTAAATAATTTATATTTAATTAATTAATAAGCTTGATGACCATTTTTAAACATATACACTAACCACAAAAATTCGCACCTTTAATTTAATTTATTGACGGTCAAAGAAAAATCTTCTTTACGGCAAAAATGCGCAAATACGGCCATTAAATTTAGCTATGAAAGAAGAGGGAAGCAGCTAGAGTTATTGGTCACACTGCCACGTGCTCTCACCCAGTGTGGGGCTTGCCAGCAGGAGAGCGCCCATTCTACAGAGAACGTCGGAGACAGCTAAAGCCAGAGAAACTGGAGAACCGACCTTTCATATTTTCATGCCATTTGGGTGACTCAAAAGCACTAAGGTATATAATGATTAGATTATGATATTTTCATGCCATATGGGTTACTCAAAAGCATTAAGATACATAATGATCAGATCATGACGGTTTACATCTCAAAAGTAGTAAAATGATTCTGTTTACAAACGCGTGGCATGGAGATAAAAGGTGGCAGTACTATACAATCAAACAATGAGCCCACAGGAACAAGCCTGTCGGGTAACAATTAGATACTTCGTTACAAATTTTTCGTTATAGAAGTTACAAGCTTCTGTTTGCCCTTCTTATATAAACTGGGTCTCAATACTCTAAAGGCTGACCTCCTCCTTTCCCCTGCTCTGCCAAGGATTTTGAAGGTTTGGAGAAAGGATTGATTGAAAATTTATCTATATCAATGGAGAGCCCAGATCATAGCCTTAATTCAAGCAAGCCATGGAAGGTGGAATACGCTAAATCCTCACGATCATCCTGCAAAACATGCAAGCGACCCATCGAGAAAAAAGTTCTCAGAATCGCAAAAATGGTCACCGCCAGGCAATACGAGGGAGTTATGCCTGTAATATTTCCTTACTTTCTTTTTCGAGGGAAAAAATAATGCTTTGATTCTTTCTTTCTCAATTTATCTGCATTAGCATTTCCAATATTTTCTGGATTTCAAGCGGGTATTTGGAAAAAGATTAATGTCGGGTGGCATATGCAATGCATGCTCAATGTACTGGAAAATTGTTTTTGTGCCTTGATTTGCCAACTTTATGATACCTGCTGCGGTTATTAACAGTTAATATGATTCGTGTTTGGAACAATTGCTCTAGATGTTGTATGTAGGCATCCGCATTACTTGTTAGTGGTTTTAATTTCTGCAAGGGCTACTTTCCATTGTAATAAAAATTAGCAAGTCAAATAAAACCCAAGCAGGCTTTGTGTTTTAGAACCAGTTCGTGGGACTGAAGTGGTAAAGCAAAGCAAATCCCAACCAAAAACTTAGAGTCTAGTTTTGCAGGCCATTGTCCAAGTGGTAAGGCGAGGAAACCCTGTTGGATCCAAAAATGTTCCCTGTGTTGAACGGCAAAAATGTTAATAGAGTTTCTATGAAAGGTTTTTGTTTTTCTTAAAAATATGTGAGCGTGATTTATTATGCATCCCATGAGATAAATAATTGTGGGTCTAATAGTTAATAAGTTGAACATTCCAAGAGAACTGGGGACAACATATTAATAACTAAAGCTTGTGCTGTCAGAAATTGATTCTTCTTTGGTGTTTTAGCATTACAAATGAGATAGTTCAAGCGGAAGTGATAAGGTACATTCAACTTAATTTTTTTTACACAAATTTTTGTAATGCCTAATTTTAAGCATAATCTTTTCTCCTTTCAAACACTGAACTTTAAAATAATCTCCAAAAACAGACAAGAGAAGTCATTTGAAGAGTCAAATCTCTGCCTTTTTGTCCAATAGATGACTATATGTCACATAGTTTGAAATCCACTTTACAGCAATAAGGTCCTTGACCCCTATTCGAATCCTTGTGGAATGCTTCCTCCAACACAGTTGAAATAGTAGGATCCAAAATTTTGCTAATAGGTTGGAAGCAATAGGTATTTCCTCTTCTGTTATCATAGAACACACAATCCCTGTATTAAAGGTTTTGCAAGCAGCAATACATTAGAAAGGGGAAAGATTTTGCCTTTTCTAGAATATAGAACTCCTACCCAAGGTGTCAGTCATGCCTCAAGGTGGCTTTCAAAGCCAAAATCTGGAAACTTAGAACCACATAGTAGGGGGGTTGGAAACTGGAAGTGCAGAGAGAATCGGAAACAGACTATGATAATAAGCAACATAAATAAGGCGCTTGATTAAATCCTCATCCTATGAAATCAAACAAGCCCACTTTCTATAACAGCAAGACCAATTGAAAGCCATGATTCTGAATTTACACAGACAATTCCATCCTATGTTGTATCTGGGATTATAAAGCATGTGCAAATCTAGCACTTTTATGTCTTTTCCTTGAGGAAACTTTAGCATTTAATGACAGTGATCATACCTTATTCTAACCTGCAAAGTGGGAGCTGAAAATAATTGCAAATCAGATTTATTCTTTGACAATCATTTCTCTAAGTCTTCCCACAAACTTACAAATAACTGTATATATTAAAGGCGGTGTTGACTATGTTAAATGCATTCTTTAACAACCATTTCCCTCACGACCTCAATGCTTCAAGAGCAGTCAAACCATATAAATAATCATCTCAATTCCAGAATGGAATTTCAAGAAGATTCAAAGGCAATATCGTATTACATGCATGGTGATAGCTGCTGTACTACTCATATACTTTGCCAAGAATTTATAAGTAAATTATAGGGACTTATTTCTCTCTGATTAATGTGCCTAACAAAGTCTCTAAAAACTTCTCTTTTGAGTCGGCTCAAATATCAAGTAATGTTGTCAGGATTTTTGGGGTTCATTATGTAGAATTGTATATCTTTTTAAAAGTAAAAGGTTTATGTTAATGTAATAATGAGAAGTAATGCAGTATGGTAGAATGGATCCTAGATGAAGATGGCCATCATAGATTACAGTACTATATTACACAATCACCATCTGAATATTAATTAATATTAAAAAAATGATCCTTGAGGGAACACCTATAATCTAGATAGATCAATTCTATGGGCTACATCCATTCCAGTTATACCAAGAAAAGTCTGTGAAAGCACTCCATACAGAAGCTGCATAATTTCAAAATAGGCTTAACAAGGTGCGTGAAGATTGTCTGAGTAGCAAAAGTAGCACACAATATTTTGAGATTTATATGACCAGACCAAAACATCCTGGACTGATATATAGGAGTGTTTCTTGATTTTGAAAACCCCATGTGCAAGACAAAGGCATTTTTTGTTAAAGCTCTGCCACTTACCAATTGCATTTATTGGTTTAATGAAAGAAGCTGATATATTAGCTGTCTTTCCATTACCTTTAAATGGTATTTTTTTGGGGGGAAAAATGGTGCTAGTGCTTTAGTTTGTTTGTTCCTTGTGAATTACATCCACCATCCAGTGTCTTCTTACAATTTCAATATTATTAAGGAACTATTCCTATGATATGATACGAGTTGGGCTGGTTGATTGAGATTATCATAAGATCTTGATGTCATTGCACTACAATTTCAAAATTTGTCACATCTGATGATCACAAGGAAAACTTGATAATTATTTTTCATGTTGTATGACTCAGATGTGGAATCACGCAGAATGCATTCTTAACCATCGAGGTCAATTTCAAAAGTATGCAACTTTGCTTTTTGTTGTGGTTTGCTTCTGTTATTTCATGTGCTATCTGTAAATTATGTAGCATAATCTATGCATCTTTGTTTCAGAATAGAAGATTTGGAAGGGTTTGATGCTCTACAAGTCGAAGACCAAGAGATGATAAAGAAGTACTTACATGATCTGGATGACAAATCTATTCCTGCTGCTTTTGAAGAGAGTGAAATTGACGGTATTGGCGATTCCTTCATTGAGAAGGCTAAGAGTTCCCGTTCTACTTGTAAAAGTTGCAATCAAAAAATTCTCAAGGGGGAGGTAAGATATCCTTTCCTTTATTATTTATGCTATCTCCATATCATTGCTAAATCCATAGTATCAGTAATAATTCATCTCATTAAGGTTATTTAAGTGTGACTTTTTATTGCCATTTTACATCGATCTCTCCAAGCTTTTCTTCTATTCATCTTAGTTTCTCTTCTGTACCTCTGCTTTATTTCTGTCCATCTGTAATGTATGGTTTCATCATGGTTCAGCCTCTTTCAGCCTTCAGTTATAACTGGTTGTCCTCAGATGAAAAAAATAATGGTTCTGATGATGTTTCCAAACTAAGCTGATATGGTTCATTGGTGAAATTGAAATATTTTACTGCTACCCAATTCTCTTATAACATGAAGATGGTAATTTTAGTCACCACACCCATAATCTATGATTAAAATTAAAAAAATCAGTTAAAAGTGGGTTGCAATCAGTTTTATTTCTCATATTTGTATTTTAAATTTTTTCCTTGTCATTCTACATCCCAAAACATGACTACACACTTTGCTGACGGACCATTACACATGTTCCATAGCATATAAGATTGTATTGCAATCAGTTTCATTTGTCACAACTACTTTTGCACTCTATTCTCGTCATTCGACCTTCCAAAGCATGACTAGACACTCTGCGGACCAACCATTATGCATGTTCCATCCATGGTCCCCTTGACTGGCATGGCTTTCTTTGTGGTGTGTCTGTGTTTGTGTCAAATTGAGGCCTACTGAAGATGTATTTAATTGTGTAACAACCCTAGGGTTTGCTTGCATAAAATGATGATTTAGAAACACTCCTTACAATGTTAGAGAAATTGCGTTTTGCAGATACAGTCAGGTGTGCTCCTCAGTACAAATAGACTGCTGTTTACAAATTCAGGCAACAAAATAATAAGTTACCCTTGACCGCATGATCCTCTCTACTGCTGTGCCTAGTCTGGATGGGTTGAACAAAGTTTTATGTCTTAGCTGGCTGCCTGGTTGCTGTTTTGACTTGAAATAGATCTTGCAGACCCCATTCCAGCTATGCATGTTACCAGATCTAGAAGTCTTCCAATGGTATCCTGCAACGTGTAAGTAGGTGCTTCAGTTGGGGTTCACTAAGCAGATGAAACTTGTCCTGTCTGAGGCGTAGGGGTAAGAGATTCTCCAGATCTTGAGGTGTAGATCGCTGGATGCTGCTAGGAGTCAAGGAATTCCACCTTAATATCGTTGTCCAGGTACTTGTATCAGGAAGAAATGACAACCTCTGGAAGTTGCCACAATTCTGAGTGCACTCAGACCTGTAGAACTGCGCCCAACAGCCTTTCTAATGATTGGAGCAGCAACTGACTTAGAGCGGCTGCAGCAGCAAGTGTCCAAATGGGTGAAAATGGTAGCCTGTGACCCCATTGAAAGTCCTTAGTACAGACCCTCAAAGATGACGACTACTTGTAAGACAGATCTACCCCAAATCAATACTGAAAATAGGGCTTAAAATTGCACAAAAATAAGGAACACTGATCAGGTAAGGTTAGGGTTTGGTGTCCTAACCTTGCAGTGAAGCTGAGGTTTTCGTCTCAGTTCACCAATTTAGGATTTCTCCCAAATTTCCAATCAGATTACCCGGATGCCTTCACCCAGTTGGCAGAAATGAATTTATACCTATTTGATTTGAAGTTGGTGCCCAAAAAGCAAACTAGGTTGGCCCAAAAAAGAGAAATATTATTATTTTTTTAAATGGATATTAAATCATTAAACTTGGCACCCAAAATAAGATCTAGGTCGGCCAAAATTTGAAAATGAAAAATATTACTGAAAAATGTTAGTGTTAGAAACACTTTTTATTTTTATTTATTTAATTATTTTTTACTGTTGGGCCGACTTAGCTAGGGTAGGGATATGACAGTCCTCCCTTCCTCAAATTGCTTTCCCTCAAGCAACTTCAAACTCGAATGTTCGAAAATCCCCACTCCTTCTTACATAGCATCCTTGAGTGGAAGGTTCTTCCATTTGACCAAAAACTCTAGAATGGTTTTGTTTCTCAATTTCCTTTCTCTCGCATCAATGATAGCTTCCGGTTCCAAAATCAATTTCCCTTCATCATCAAGTGGAGGCAGCTCTAATGAAGAAGTGATATGCTGTCTGAGGGCTTTCTTTAAGCATTTCATATGAAAAATATTTTGAACTCTCCTATTCATTGGAAGTTCTAGCTCATTCACAACCTCACCAATCATCCTTATGATTTTATAAGGCTCGTAAAATTGTAGTTTTAACTTTTCCACACCACTTCCTTTTGAGTGAAGATTGTCTATAGGGCTGCATCCTCAAAAATACCATATCTCCCACTTTGAAGACCCTCTCAATTCGGTGGCGACACACAATGTCTAAGCTTTGTTGAATCAAATCTTTTGCTCTTGGTACTCTACTATTTGAAAGAATCAAGTTCATAAATGAAACATCATCATAATCATAGAGTGCCTTGAAAGTAGTCAAATCGATAGACATGCGATGAGTAGAATTGTAGCAATACTCTCCAAGGTGCAGCCATTTGACCCATGTTTTCTAATGTCCCCTAATTGGGAGTTCCCTAAATTTTCCCTAGTTTTTCTCAATTTAAATAATAACGGGGTTAGATAATACTTTTCTTCTGATTGAAGCCCCACAGGTTAGAACCATTTACCATAATCAAATTGATTAACAGATTAGAATCATTTACCACAATAATAATAATTAGCAGATTTCCATAATTAGATATTAATAAACTTAGGGCAAAACAATAATTTAGTCATAGTACTCTAACATCCTTGGAGGGTTCAATCATAGGAGAGAATGGGAGAATGCAACTTGATTGGGTGCCTTGGACCCTTTTTCCCTAGACCCAAGGGGATATACCATCTCCCTTGGCCTCATGTGGTGCATGCCATCCATATGAGGTGATCTATCTGGGAGGTTTCTTTTCCATTATCCCCTCATCTTGCCAATCATTTCCTTCTCCCTATGATCTGACCCCCTGTGTTGATCATCCATGGAGGAGTGAGATTCCAATGGGTGTCCTAAAAATGACATCTCTGCTAAGCCCAAAGGTAGTACCCTCTGTACCCCCTTGGCCTCCTGGGGCTCATTAGGTTCCCATCTGAGGTGGCATACCTAGGAGAGTGCCCCTCTTGTAGTCTCAATTCCTTTCATCATGGCTGAACATTCCAAGCATATGACAACAAAGATCAATCGCATGACAATAGTGACAATATATTATTAGTAACTGGAATGTCCAATTAAATAATTACAGTCATTCATATTGAATCATGCTACCTTATGTGACTGCAAATTTGGTCTCATACCACTAGTTAGGGTAACTGGACTGCTGCACCAATAATGATTAATGATTATTTTGTTTTAGGGTACGCAGACCTCAATTCTTTATGTTTGATTTAGTGATCGCTGTCTTGCTTGTTTGTTTCGAGACTCACTTTGCTTGTTTCCAATTGCTTCTCAATTGATACTCCTCTTTCTTATTGTTCCTGCGATCTGAGTGTAGATCTATTCCTTATTATTCAATGATTCGATCCTATCCTTATTTGCTGTTCCATATATCTGTGTTTAAATCTGCTGTTCTTATTCAGATTAATTTATTTCCTTTTATTCCTAAAATCTGCTGCTTTGCTCCTGTGCATATATTTTTCTCCCTCTCTAATCCTCAAACCAATCTTCTTTTATATGCTACCAATATACCCTTTCATCCAAGGGAGGCGTCCATCCAAAGGAGGTCGGCCAAGCATAGAATAATATTTGTTTCACCCGCCAGCCTGATATGAGTCGGCTTGCATTATATGAGTCAGCCCTTTATTAATTTCAAGCGACTTTTCCATCCTCTTTAGTCAGTGATCGCTGTCTTGCTTGTTTGTTTTGAGACTCACTTTGCTTGTCTCCAATTGCTTTTCAATTCATACTCCTCTTTCTTATTGTTCCTGCGATCTGAGTGTAGATCTATTCCTTATTATTCAATGATTTGATCCTATCCTTATTTGCTGTTCCATATATCCGTGTTTAAATCTGCTGTTCTTATTCAGATTAATTTATTTCCTTTTATTCCTAAAATCTGCTGCTTTGCTCCTGTGCATACATTTTTCTCCCTATCTAATCCTCAAACCAATCTTCTTTTATATCCTACCAATATACCCTTTCATCCAAGGGAGGCGTCCATCCAAAGGAGGTTGGCCAAGCATAGAATAATATTTGTTTCACCCGCTAGCCTGATATGAGTCGGCTTGCATTATATGAGTCAGCCCTTTATTAATTTCAAGCGACTTTTCCATCCTCTTTAGTCGTTACCTATCTTCTTCTCTTTAATCGCTGATTAAAATTTTATATATACATGTTATGTTGTGTTTTGTATATTTTATATTTTAATGTGTTTTATATATTTTCTTATTTTAATATATTTAGCTTTATATTGGTTTTTTATATATATTTCAATAATATTTATAGTGTGATAATGATATTTTAAGTTGTTAATTTTTTATATTTATCAAGGCTTGGTCGGCCAAAATAAATAAATATTAATTTGTATTTCAAATATGGTCGGCCCAGACTTGGTGTTGTAATTTGCGGGGGCATGACATGTTTGCTGTCCTGTGACATAGTTCCTCAAGTAACCTTCTATCATTTGTTCACAATTTCCATTTTCCCATCAGTTTGAGGATGATAGCTAGTGCTTGGGGTCAATTCTATGCCTATTAATTGAAAAAGTTCTTGCCAAAACAAAACTGATAAATTTGCTATCCCTGTCACTTACAATGTTTCTTATCAACCTATGAAATTTAAAAATCTCTCTAAAGAATAGATCAACTTGTGGAGCCCTATACTCCGAAGAAATGGCATGAAAATGAGCATATTTAGTGAGCCTATCAACAACCATATAGATACTATCCTTCCCTTGCACCCTTGGAAGGCCCATAATAAAATCCATGGAAATACTCTCCCATTTCTGATTTGGAATGGGTAGGGGCTGCTACAGCCCAGCTGGAAAAAAAATGCTTTGTTTTGTTTTGTTGGCACACCATACACTCCCTAACATGCTTCAACACATCATTTTTGAGCCCTATCCAAAAAAAAGTTCCCTTACTTGCTTGTATCTCTTGTAGAAACTTGGATGACTAGCAAGTGGAGTATCATGACATGCCCTCAAGATTCTTTTCTTCAGCTTTGATCTTGGTACAAGATACACCCTATCTTGTATAGGATGAGCTCGTCCACCACTTTGTACCTATCATCTTGCAACTTCCCATCCAAAATGTCAACAACAAATATGTTCTTGGCATACTTAGTAATTATAGAAGCCTTCCAATCAGCAGATATGTTATTCATAGAACAAAAATAAGGCTTCCTAAAGAGTGCATCAATCGCCACATTATTCTCTCCCTTAACATACTCAATGTCGAAATCATAGGCTTGTAATTTACTCACCCATTTTTGCTGTCTATCATTCAAATCCTTTAGATTGAGGAAAAATTTCAAGTTGTTATGATCCATTTTTACCACAAACTTCCCACAAACCAAGTATTGCCTGAATTAGGCCAATGCGTGCGTGATTGCTAACATCTCTTTGTCATAAATAGAGAAATTCCTTTCTATCTTTTTGAGCTTCCTACTCTCAAATGCTGTGGGGTGTCTATTTTGCATCAACATTGCTCCAATCCCCTCTCTTGAAGCATCACATTCTAAAACAAAAGGAAGTGAGAAATCTAGAATAGTCAAAATAGGACATGAACTCATTACCTCCTTGAGCTTGTCAAAAGCTCTTTGTGTTGAAGGGATCCAAGAGAAAGCCCCTTTCTTCGTCAAATCCATCACTGGAGCTACAAGTTGTGAGAAATCTTTTACAAACCTTCAATAGTAGCTACATAGTCCCACAATTCCCCTCAAATGTGTCAAATTCCTTGGTCTAGGCCAGTCTTGTATTGCCTTGATCTTTTCTTCATCCATGCTAACCCCTTGGGCACTAATCTTGAACCCCAAATGTAATATTTCAGTCAAACCAAACTCACATTTGGTTGCCTTGGTGTAGAACGAATGCTGCTCAAGTATGCCAAGCACTTGGGTAATGTCGATGTAGTAGGGCATCCTATCCTTGGGTGGACTTGTATTGGTAACCAAGAACTTTGCTGCCAATCCACTTTGTCACTATGAAAAGATCTCTCCATCCTTTTAATTGAAACCACCATGGGACCCCCATTGGATAAGCCTCAAAGAATGACCTCCTTCCCATTAGATTTGAACTTCAACTCCATGGTCTGATAGTTCTGTGTGTATTCTCCGAGCGAGTGCAACCATTGCACTCCCAAAACCAACTCCATCTCACCAATGCCAATCATGTAGAAGTTATCCCACACTGGTTGCATGTAATAGTGTACCCATTTGCCACTATGACACTAAACCCCTCAAAATCTTTTGTCTTCAAACCTAACTTAGCCACCAACACCTCATTAATGAAATTGTGGGTGGCCCCACTATCAATCAAAATTGTCACCTTTTGTCCTCGCAAGACTCCTCTAACACAAAAAGAGTGATATTTAGGTGCTCTTGAAAGTTGCAATGTCCCTTTTTTTGGGCCCCCTTGCTTTGTAGTTGGCGATAACTTTCTCGGATTGTGTCAGCATGTTCAGAGGAGTAAATTGATGTTACCAATTAGCTTTTTTGGGTCTTTTCCAGTAGAGTTGCTATTTTTAGTGGTGGCTATCTTTAGTAACTTACTATTTTTAGTAAGTTTCATTTTGGTTAGATTGGGAGATTGGACTCACTATTTTTAGCAAATTGCTATTTTTAGTAAGTGCTATTTTTAGCACTTGGTCTAGCCTCTATTTCTCTTTCTGTCAATGCAATGCTTTCCAGTTATAGCCTTGGTGAGTTATATTGTTTTTAGAGGAATATTTTATTTTACCACTTAAGTTTATAATGTTACTTTATAACTTAAGTGAGGGGGACGTGGGTTCATGAAGTGTACCCCTTGGCCTAGTAAGGTGACATTTTTAAAAGAGTGCTAGTGTTCTTCCTTGTTTGGCACCTAGAAGGGAGGTTGTTTATCATTTTTCTAAGGCTAATGTTATGCCTCGTAAGGTGGGATGCCTAGTTGGGACTCCCCTCTTGGGGTAATTTCATGTTATTTTCAAAAAGGTCAAATAGAGGGAAATGAAATGAGAGTCGTCCTAATTTGTCCCTCACTTTTTAAATATGAGTTTGAGCTCTCATTTGGCCATGGATGATTTGACAACATAAGGTTATGCTGCTAGATTGTTTCCAAATTTCTAAATTTGCTGGTTGAGGATGAAAAACCTCTTCTTGGTTGCTGGTTTCAATGGTGAAATATCCACCCTAGTTGGTTGGAGTGTTTTTCATCACATTTCAGGGTTTTTTGGTAGTTTTGGTGAATTTTGGAGGTGAAAATATGAAAATATATATTGTGTTTTGAGTTTTGGCTTGGTGGGTGATTTATGCCATTTTGTAGGGAGTTTGTAGCTAACTATCCTCATTTTCTAAGTTTTGATATAATTTTCTGAGGTCTGAAACTTGCTATTTCTTAGTAGTTGGAAGGTACAAAACAGATCACATTTTCGTGGTGTGTAAGAATCTCTTTTTGGGTATTGTTTCCTTGGAAACCTCATTGCTGGGTGCCCCATGGTGACTATTCAATTGCATTTGTAGGTGAAGTTCTGATTTTACAAATCAAATCGCCCTTCTAGGGAGCTGCACCACTTTCCTGTGTTTTGGGTTTTCATGACTGAGTTATAATTTGTAGCTTAAGGGGACTGTAATCTGCATTTTTGGTGGTCCTGGCATTGTATCATGACTATTAAATGTGAAGAGACAGCTAGAGATTGATGACCTCTTGTGTTAGCCTCTTTGTGAGAAGTTTTGGGCATATGTTGTTCATTCTATGACTGAAAGGATGCATTTTATGGACTGTGAATAGGTCTGAAATTTACCTCTTAATCTGAGTTTTTCAATTGTGAGCTCTCTCTCTTGTTATCGTAGTTGAAACTATCTAATGTTTGATGATATGCAATGTATTACAATGATATGTTACTTGACAATGAATGGAATGTAAATGTTAAATGAAACTTGGAAACCAAGCACTTCTGCATCCTCCAAGAAAACAAAAAACCAAAAAATAAAAAAACCAAGGGTTCTCATTACAAAAGTCCAGCAAGTGCGCCACCTGAATGCTCTTCTCCTTGGTCCTCATGCTTAGGCTATCCACAACAATCTTAGGCTTAGGCTCTTCTACCTCTGAATCCTCGTTGGAAACTACTACTATGTAATGTATTTAACCCTTACCCAAACACCTATGACCTGGCTGCCATGGATCTCTACAAGTGAAGCATAATTTTTTCCTTCAAATTTCATTCATGGACACCTCAATTTGGTTTGGCTTGAGGGGTAATGCCTTTGGTGGAGGCGTGCTCTTTTGAGGAGGTTTTTTTTGTAGAAATAGGGGTGCCCTCTTTGAGTAGAATATGTCCTTAGCCACTAAATCCTCCAAATTTAGAGTTCTCCTAATAGCTTCCTACAAAGAACTCGGATCAAATGCCCTTACCAAATCTTTGAGGGGTTTGGATAGGCCCTCTAAAGAAAAAGACTGTGAGCCTCCTTCCTGTCAAATTTGGAACCATCATTGAAAGCCTTTGGAATTTTGCTACATAGTGTTCCACTGTGCCCTCTTGCTTCAGCTGTGCTAGCTCTCTAAAATGAATCTTTAGATCCTTCCGATTGAACATTTCAATCAATATTTGGCTGAATTATTCCAAGGTAGTGATTGAATCATGTCCTTGGGTCACCATGTTGTGATGCCACCATTCGTGGGCTATTCCCTTTAGATGTAAGGTAGCAAACTTGATGGCCTTATCTTCAAACATTGGATTCAAAGAGAACATGTCCAATTTTTGCAACCAAGCTCTTGCTGAACAACTTCCAAACCCATCAAAACTGGAGATGGTGATCTTCCCCAAATGGTGTTGTATATCCTTTCGGGGCTGCTCTTCATACCTTCTCCTCCTATGCCCATTCCTTGTTTTCATCTCACAGTACTTCATGAAAGACAGTCTCATCGTATGGTAGCGCTTACGGCTTGGTATTCATCATGAAGTCTTGTAATTTCATCTCCTTGAATGAGTTGCTCTTCTTCCCTAGGTGTTGCTCCTTCCTTTTCTAGCAATATGGCTCTAAAATTCCTTGGGATCAGTTTAGCTGAAACCCTATCTACCTCGAAACTGCTCCCTTCAATACCATTATGACTAGGCCTACTAGCAATCAATTGCTGATTCAGACCCCTTAGAAGATGGACCATCTCCACCATAGTATCCCTCATATTGGTCTGCAACTCTTTTCTTTCCTTGATAAATTCTTGAGAATTGTCTTCATCTCTGTCACCCATGGTTGCCTCTTTCTTCTTTTCCCTTTGTTGATATCTTAATTTGCTATCACTCAAACTCATGAATTTACATTACACACATAGGCTGGCAGGATACAAAAGCTCTAATACCAATGTAATCACCCTGGGGTTTGCTTGCATAAAATGATGATTTGGAAATAGCCCTTACAATGTCAAAGAAATTACGTTTTGCAAATACAGTCAGGTCTGATATGTATGCTTCTCAATACAAATAGACTACTGTTTACAAATTCAGGCAACAAAAGAATAAGTTACCCTTGATTGCATGATCCTCTCTACTGCTATGCCCAATCTGGATGGGTTGAACAAAGTTGTATATCTTAACTGGCTACCTTGTTGCTGTCTTGACTTGAAATAGATCTTGTAGACCCCTTCCAACTATGCATGTCACCAGATCTTGAAGTCTTCCTATGGTATCTTGTAACATGTAAGTAGGTGCTCCAGTTGGGGTTCACTAGACAGATGAAATTTGTCTTGTCTGAGGTGTAGGGGTAAGAGATTCTCTAGATCTTGAGGTATAGGTCTTTGGATGTTGCTAGGAGTTGAGGAATTCCACCTTAATGTTGTTGTCTAGGTACTTGTATCAGGAAGAAATGACAAACTCTGCAAGTTTCCACAATTTTGAGTGCATTCAGACTTGTAGAACTATGCCCAACAACCTTCCTAATGATTGGATCAATAACTGGCTTAGAGTGGTTGTAGTAGAAAGTGTCCATATGGGTGAAAATGGTAGCTTGTGATCCTGTTGAAACCTTAGTACAGACCCTCAAAGATGACGACTACTTGTAAGACAGATTTTCCCCAAATCAATACTGAAAATAGGGTTTAAATTTGCATAAAAATAAGGAATGCTGATCAAGTAATGTTAAGGTTTGGTGTTCTAACCTTGTAGTGAAGCTGAGGTTTTCATCTCGGTTCACCAATTTAGGATTTCTCCCAAATTTCCAATCAGATTTCCCAAATGTCTTCACCCAATCGGCAAAAATGAATTTATACAACTTTGATTTGAAGTTGGCGCCTATAAAGAAAACTAGGTTGGCCCAAAACAGAGAAATATAATTATTTTTTTAAATTGATATTAAATCATTAAACTTGGTACCCAAAAAATGATCTAGGTCAGCCAAAATTTAAAAATAAAAAATATTATTAAAAAATGTTAGTGGGTGGGAGGCTAATGTTGGTGGGAATTGTAGTTTGTGTTGGGTGAGAGGGAATAGTATAGTTCCGGGGTGGGTGGGAATTATAAGGAGCCATCGGAGGAAGGGATGGGATGAATGGCTTAAAGCGAGGGATGGGACAACTTGGATTCACTCTGGGCACTAGTAGGAAGACCAAAGTAAAATGTCTAGAGTGTTTAAAAACAATTTTTATTTTTATTTATTTAATTATTTTTACTGCTGGGTTGACCTAGCTAGGGCAGGGATATGACAAATTGGTGATGTATTGAAAGGGAAGACAAATAAAAATGGGGGTCATTTACTCAAATCAAATGTAACAATGTAGTTTTTTCTTTATTATTTTATTTAAATTATTATCCTAACAATTTTAGTGGAGGCCTACTGAAAATGTATTTAATGGTAATGTATTGAAAGGGAAGACAAATAAAAATGGGTGTCATTTACTCAATTCAGATGTAATGATGTAGTTTTTTATTTATTATTTTATATAAATTATTAGTGACCTAGCCACACATGGGAGGGGAGTCTAAGAGCTCCAAAACTTAAAATTTGTTGACGTTCAATATGTTGAAAAAAAAGATGAAACTGCTTAATAAAATCTCTTTTAAGTTTGCAAATCTGAAACATAATTGTTTATCCAAGGATTACCAAATGCTTATGTGATTGCAATAAATCAGAAAATTATATGAACATAGGTTTTAGGTGGAAAAACCCTATGGGGAAAAAAGTACACACGAGA
This sequence comes from Sequoia sempervirens, assembly GCA_007258455.2. Classification (NCBI taxonomy): domain Eukaryota; kingdom Viridiplantae; phylum Streptophyta; class Pinopsida; order Cupressales; family Cupressaceae; genus Sequoia; species Sequoia sempervirens. Next base: position 67,615,230 of record VDFB02049217.1, read on the forward strand.
AAGAGAAGTATGCATTTTTTTTCAACAAAGAGATACATTGAACACATTGACACTCTCTTCATTCTAACAGCACTTTGGCTGCACTTGTGTACTTGTAAAATAAATTATGAAACTACTATCTCATTCCTCCAATTTGTAGAGAAATAGGAGGAATACCACAAAAAGTTTCTCAAATAGTGTACCATCAAACCATGTTAAAATACGACAATTCCTATCTTCAAAATGAAGAGACTCCTATGAGAATAGTAATTGTAACTTTCAATGAGCCATGAATAGCAAAAATAAACCTTAATACCAATACTAGAAATTTTCTTTGGCTTGTAACTCCTCCATAATGGCCCATATCTCAAGGTACCATCCAAAATCATCACCCAAATCATATGGGACCAACCAACAACATGCAAGATGTTCCACCACTCAATTCTCATGCCTAAGTTGAGAAATTTTCTAAAAAATGGTTTTGTAACTGCCATTGCCAATTGCATCTCTTCATGAATGCAATAACTAATACCAAGATCCCCAAAGAATATTAATTAAACATTATTTTTCAATTACGCCCTAGGCATCTAAGACACTTTTCAAGAGTGTTGGAAATACATAAAATATAATTAAGATTGCAAGATAAATGGAACTTTAATCCCAACATTTTTCGAATTGACATTTGTAATGTCCCCTTTTGGAAAATTCTTGATTTTAGGCCTTCAAAACAATATTATTCACTAAGAACTGATATTAGTAATATTAGGTAACAAGAAAGTATGATAATATTCAAATCCATACATAAAACATCATAATATTTGAATTCATTGGAAATGCTTGCAAACAGCAATCTCAAGGCTATTCATCTTTGTATTGTGAGAACATGGAAGGTGGGCCGCCCTTCCATCCCTCAATCCACCTTGGAGGTTGGCTGTTCTCCTTGATCAAGCCCAAGAGCATGAAAGGCTGGTCGTCTGTTCCACCTTCTGGCCCATGAGCATAGAAGGCTGGCCATCCATTCCATCTGTGGGTGGCGTATCTGATAAGAGCATGAAGGCTGGTCGTTCTTTCACCTCTCGCGGACTTAGAAGGCTGGCTGTCCTTCCTATTTGCAAGACACTTCACAAATTATGATTGTAGGAAGTTTTAGGTGGCAATGCCATTTGGAAAGTGTAATTGCAGAATCTTTTAGGTGGCAATGCCATTTGGCAAGTGTAATTGTAGAAACTTTTAAGTGGTATTGCTAACTAGAAGGTGTGATTGTATGAAATTTTATGTGGCTTTGCCATCATAGGAATTTTTGGGTGGCAATGCTTGCCAAAAAGTGTGACTCACTTTATGTTAATTTCTCTTAAAATGTTTGTCACACTTTTGTGTTTGCAATGCCATTCAAAATGTTCAAATTTCTTTTGTTTTCACTTTAGACACTTGTCACATTTTCTCCACCCATTTGCCACCTCTTTTTTGCATTTTTGTGCTAGTAATGCCACTCAAAAAGTGCAATACTAACTAAGTTTGATTCATCTTCCTAATGGTCATAGTTTCCTCCTCTTGTTGCCACTTTTGTAGAATTTTCCCCCGGCTATGCCATTGAAAATGTACATTCACTTAAATTTGATCTTTCTTTAGGTTGTAGCAGATCATTAACATGTTTGTCACTTTTATGACCTCTTGAAAAAATGCAATTTTTATATAACTTGAAACCTCCTCTCATTTTTGGCGTGCTTTTGTTACATCTTTATCAATTGAATTGTGGTTTTTCCTTGGCTTTGCTAGATGAAGGTTGCAATTTCAGTTAATACTCAAACACATCTTTGTTGGTTGCATTTTTGGTCTTCACTCACCACTAGAATTGTCTTCTTAGAATGGATTTACCATTGAAAAAGTGCGATTCAGTTCTCATCTCCATACTCGACAAATTTTCTCTTAATGTTAGCCATTTGAATTGGAGTTTCACACTAGCATTGCTTTCTTAAAATTGTGGTTGCTCTTTATACTTAAACTCCACTTTGTTGGTTAGTAGAAGTTTGAGCTGCCTTTGCCATTTTGTCACCATCTAGGTATGCTTATGTGCTGGATAAACCACTGCAATAATGTTCCTAAGTCCATAACTTGGTCTTTTTTCTCCTATTGTCTTATCCTTGAATGCCAAGTTCTTCTAAATGATTTCATGATTTGTTGGCTGAAACTTCTTTCATCACCTCTTCTCAGGTATAATTGAAGGAACTCTAGTATTCATCTTGACATTCATATTTATCTTCATTCTCACTTTAGAATTTTGTTGAAATCTTCCACTCCCTGCAAAAATCATGTGTGAAAAAGTCCAAGGATAAGACAGCTGTGACAAATTCTAAGTCGGAAGAACATTGACCGAACTGTCCTTGATGTGTTACCAATGCTTTACTGACAACTAACTGACAAAGGCTATCAAAAATTGAAGTTTTGTGGAGGTACCAACATGGGTGCTAAGTAGCTAACAATGTACAACTAAAAAAAAAAAAATTTCCATATATATATATATAGATATGTACTATATGGAATTTGTTACTGTCATCCCCAAAATATGGCATCTTGGACTGCCATCCCTACTTTGGAAATGCCATGGAACATAGGATTGAACATGTCTATGTATAAGTGTGCAAGCTCCCTCGGAATCAGTAATCCTTGTGAAATTTCAAGAAAATAAATCATAGGCATGTGGGAAATGTTGAAGGGTTTTCTCAAGGCTAGGTGGAATTGTGATAGATCATAGTATGTGATCAATCAAGTTAATCCTTAGGCCAACTTGAGAATGGAAGTCTTTTTCACTATTTATCAGAAGGCTTGTGAGAGTGACAAAAAGAGTCAGCATGAATTTATATGAATGAAGGCTAGAATTTTTTTGAAACAAGTTTGAAGTAATGTAAAACTTAGTGTGTTTAGGTTCTATTCTTTGTCAAGATAATGAAAGACTTTAACTCAAACACTTTGCAAGAATTTTTTCAAATGAAATCTACTGTATTTAACTGTTAAATATGAAAAAACAATCAAAGGAAAAACAGGAAAGAGGAAGCAGAACATTTGTATTGTCAAATATCAAGGAGATCATCCGCTAGTGGCCAAGAATGGCCAATAGTACTGAAGAAAAGCACATACTCCAAAAAGTGCACAATGGGAATGTCCTGTAGATCCCTAATAAAGTTACATAGAACCTGGAGATAACAAGAATATAAAGCAACCAAAACACCATTTAAGAAACAAAAACATAATTGAAAGGTGTGATGCCTCAAAATCAAAAGCCCTATCAAGGTCCTCTCTCAAGACATTTGAAATTGAGGATTCAGTGATGAGGTCCATCTTGATATTTGTTTAGGGCGACTAAGATGGATGCTGTTTGAATGATCTCATGCATGCCATTTGGTTGTAGAGTCTTTTGTTGCTTGGGTCACCCATAGTCTTTGGAAGTTGGAGGTGTTTGGCGTTAATAGGATAATTGAAGATATGATAATCTAATTTCATAGCAAGGATTCAATCCAAGGTATGTCCAATCATTATGGTATGGTAGTTGGTTCATATGACTCCAAATTTTAAAATAGTAGATAATTAATTTGAGATGTCCAAGTGGTTGGAAGGTCATACAAAACAATATAGATTTAAAGGTTACAAATGTGAATAGAAATGATACTTGGGCTATGCAGTGGGACTTATATGCTAGCAGGGGTTCCCAATGGAAGGTCACTTAATAAGGAACTACGAGTAATCTGGTAACAGGATAAACTTTGTATGCTTCCATGTTATGCTTCAAGTCTTTTTTAACGCTTTTTATATCTTTCAAACAATTATATCTTCCTTTTTGTCCATACACGCAAAATCTTTAGCTTTCTTCAGTTCATGTTGAATAATTTAAACCCAAGTCGGCCCAAAAGTTGGAAATCCGGCAAATATCTTTACAATCCCCCAAAATTCATTTAAATTCACCTATTATATTTCTCCATATGAAGGCATGGGATTTAATTCGAAAACCCTACAAAAATTGTTAGAATTTGCCATTTTTGTATAGGTAAAAAGAAATCCATAAGTTCTGGTGCACAAGAATTTGGACCCTCAACCACCTGGTAATGAAAGACTGTTTCCCTCACGTCAAACAAGTGCTTCACACCAGAACTGTTGAACACTGCCATTGAGGTGGAGGATTTAGGTGATGCATCAGTCCCTTTTGCCCGACTTCAGCAATTTACAAATAAATTCATAAATATATTTGTGATTAGTAAAAGTTAAAACTAAAGAGTTTCTATTAAAATCTAAGAATTAAAAGTTTTTATATTTCATTTAAAATTAGTTAATATATATTTTAATCTGTTTGAACATTTAGTTTAAAATTGTATCAATTACAAATCATTAATGTAATATGAGTTAATATAATTTTAATTTAAAATATAAAACTATACCAATATAATTTTAAATTAATAAATATCTTGATAATTTTGTACAAGTTTAATACTAAATCATTGGAATTTATGTTTTATTTTAATTTCCATTTTCATTTAAAAAAATTAAAAGTTTAAACTTTAAATATAGTATTTAATTAATTAGAGAGAGCTTTTGGATTAAACTATGTATGAGTTTCAATCAAGTTTCGGTTCACACTAGGTTTTATCTGTAATCCAATCTCACTCTGTCCTCTTCCTAATGATGTGGATCACTGAGTGTATCCGAAACGTTGATTGGAACTCTTACACAGTTTAATTCAAAAGCTCTCTCTAGTTAACTACATGGACTGTGGAAAACTCATACCAACTATGGACTGTGGAAAACTCATACCAACTATAGTATTTAATGTTTATAAAAATATTTAACATTTTATATTATTAATAATGTAATAAGTACTTTGGTATCTTTTTAAAAATTGGAGATTTATATTCTATGATTTTAAATGATTTTTTTCTCAAATTTTATTAGTTGACTCACTTGTTCCAAATATTTTCGTTGTTGAACTGAACACAAACCCAAACCTCATAGCATGTCAAAATAAGAAACATGGCGGGAAATTATGGGTTTTTATTATCTCCAAGGTTTCCTTGTTATTATTTAAAAGAAAGTTAATTATTTTTTGTGATCCTTATTCATTTTCTTTGTGAATATGTAGCTGCTGTTATGTAACAGCTCTGTAACTGTTCCTTGTAATTTTTTTATGCTTTTTCCAATAAAAAAAGGTTAATGATTTTTTGTACTTGTTGGTTCTCCAAACTTAGTCTTTGTAATCTGATCCTTTCTTTCTTTCGTTGCTTTCTATCTAGATATAATCCCTTATCTATATGCAAGCAAACTACAAATGAAGTCGGATGGGATGTGGTCATCCCAGTTTAGAAAAGGCCTCGTTTCATATAGTATTCATGGTTTTGTTTTCTATGCTTAGTAATTTTCTAATTTTTGTATTAATTTTGAGACCAGCTGAAATGGAAAGCTGCAATGGTTTGTGTTTATTAGTTTGCATGAATGATATTTCATCACTTCATTAAATTTTGGTAATGTGATAATTTTTCTTCATTGGTGCAGGAACGAATATCAACCACAGCTGACCCGGATAATCCATGGTATCATGGGACAATGGCTGCTTGGCGTCATGCCAAATGTTTTTTGGAGATTGGTTGGTGGACCCGTCCAATGGAGAAAATGTCTGGTTGGGACAAACTAAGTGAGGAGGATAAGAAAGCTATTCAAAACATGGCGGAACAATATATTCAAGGTGGAAAATTAGGTATTACAGTATTTGCAATCCTACTTTCTGGTAAACCATATCATTTTTTTGTTTCAAAACCAGTTGATGCTTTATTGAGGGCTAATGGCCACAACAAATTGGCTTTGTAGATCCAAAGCATAAACTTGAAGAAGATCAAAATACTAGGCCTTCCCCAAAGAAAGCCAAGAATCTTGAAGGTCACTTTGAAGCTCCAAAAAAAAGTGAGGAGAGTCTTACGAAGCAAGTGAAGGTAATGGGGACATATTGAGGTGGATTGCAATTGCTACATCAAATAAAAGGCGGCTCAATTTTACCTTCTTGAACTTTATTTTATCAGATTCTAATGCACATATAAAGCCAATTATTATGTGGAAAAATAATGTATTTTTACAGTCTTAGTTAATGCCTCTTAAATATACGGCCTTTCTGATTGTTAAGCCAATGTTAAAGTCTCTTTAATTGTTAGACCATGTAGAGTCAAAAGTGCATACTTCACCTTTTTCCATTCATGTTTTGCATCCGTTTTAATGTACATCACCAATAGACATGACTTGGATCCATTTTGACTTTTCTTGAATCTGAAACACCCAAGAACACCTCATTTCACTTAAGCATGACCCTTTTTATTGTTGACTCCTTGCTCACTCCTACTTGCACTCTTCATGGATACCAACATGCCAACACTAATGTCCTTTGACATTTTGAATCCTATTTCCCCCTCCAATGGCTATCCTCCTTGCAAAACGTAACCCTAATGCATTTTTAGTGGTCACTTGGCCTAGGCTTGTTTATTATGAAAATTTTACAGTTTTGGAAATGATCTTCCATCCACTCTTCCATTCATTACTTAGCACCTTCACACACCTATTGTTTCTGTCACCATCATTGTACTTGCAAACACTACAATTGCTGCAAATACTTACACTTTTAGGTCCATATGCACTCAACTCTTTCAAAGCTCCGTGCTAAAACATGCCAAGTAGGGGCTTGACTAAGGAAAACTCCTAAACATGCCCTAGGCCAAAATATTCCTTCGTTACAACTTATGCCATCTACTTGCAATCTTCACAACTACTTTTCTTAGCTACAAGAGCAAGTTTGATAGTTACAAGAAAATATAGATAGTGTCAAACATCAGATAGCATTGCCTCCAATAGGTCACTAGTATCCCTAGAGGTCATGAGCATGCCCAAGAGGTCGCCAATGTGCCCTAGTGGTCACTAGCACCCCTAGAGGTCACCAGAGTGTCCTAGAGATCACTAGCATGAGAATCAATGCATGAGCTTCTGCTGACCTTCATTAAGTTCTGCTTGCATTTGGTACTTCTTCCAACCTATTTTTTCAGCCTCCTTCAGTCGTGTTCAATCTCCTGCAATCATTTCTAGACATAATATCTTTTACTAAATCTCTTTCCCTTTTCTAGTTTCTTATGCAATCTCAATTCTAGTGTTTAATTTACTATATTTGAATCTGAAATGAATAAGTTTTCTGTAATTTGATAAAATCAGATTTATTAGTAGATTAAACACACATTTACATTTACAAATATCGTCTTTTGTAATGTCCCCAAACTGAATTTTCTGATTTTGAAAAGTTTCACAATGAGAATGCATACATTTTAACATCTTTTGATCACTAAGATCTCAATGTGGACAGGGTGAGAGCATATGGGGAAAGGATATGGATAAGATTGAATTAATATGGTACTTGGCGTCAAACTACACAACTTACAATGCAAGTAATTACAATTACAAATACTGGTAGTAATGATATAATAATTATGGCGGCAAGCCTTCTAAAGTAATTACACAATCTATATCTGAAGATGATTGGAAACTAATTATGGCAGCAAGCCTTCTAGAATAATTACAAATTCAAACTTAGATTTGTCAGAGAACTACATAGAACAATACAAATTAATATTGATTAAGTACACACTAACTCTGAAAATATGGCTGTCGTAAATCACCATAATAACCAGTATGGAATGATTCAAATATAATCTCAATGAGCATGTTTGGAAGTAGGCAAATATGTAACGAACACACTTGTACGATAAAATTAGAACTTTACAATTCATACATAAAAGTAAGAACAATACCATTTTGAACAAACAATTTCTTTTCAAAACATAAATAAGAAACATTTATTGCATCTATAAACTATTTCATTTCAAATGAAATTACAAAGCATGATGAGAAACATACATACATAGCCCGTAGGCTTTTGACACCAATAGAAATAAGAAGGTCCAGGAATCCGTCCTGTCAAGCTTTGGAGCATCCGTCGGGTGTTCGTGGAGGAGAAACATCACTCGAGCGTTTTTCCGCCAACCACGGACTTATAATGCGGTCCCCCGCACGATCATTTTTCAATGAACGGCCCTCCCTTCGAAGAAGAGATTGGTTGGGTAACCTTTAATGACTACCAACTGGACATAGTGCTGTGATTCTACAAAACTAGTTTTCGTGCTAACGGCAAATCACAAACTAGGTTGTATTTCGGAATCACGGTGAACTGACAGTGTAGTACAACAACTAAATGGTTCCTTACACTACTTTGGCCAAAGTGTTTACGTTCAACGAAGAACATAGGTCATATGTCACATTCACTAGCCAGGTTCAACTTGACTTAAGGCTATCTTAGTTCTACGCGTAGGTTGGTCTATCGGGTAGTCCGTACCCTAGACTTCCTACAACATTTTACTACTGGAATGATGAATCTATTAAACAAGATACTACAACAGACGCCCTAATTCAGGATATATTCATCCTAGGGATACAATAACTTGATTAAGTTGTATGTATTAAGTTGTAGAGTATATCTTGCAAATATTCTTGACTCAACCCTAGTATCTAATATTTAAACACAAGTATATGCTCATTATACAGAGCCACTAAAACACAATGCAGTTTGCTTTCCATTAACCAATGTAAAGTGTACATCATTGACAACAAAAGCCAAACAAAAGCCATGACAAGACTAATTTCATGATAATGGTTAAGAAACTATTATTCTTTTAGTTCATTCTTGAGATAATCATATTCATTTCTTTCTAGCTATGACTATATTTCAGAGAATTATCAGATTAACATAAAAAGTAAGAGTTTAGCATGCCTGTTTTAGCTTTCCACAAGTTGGGAAGATAACTCCTTCACTGGCCTCTATTCAGACCACTTTCAGCTTGGATTCTTGAAACCAAAAGCTCAACACAGTAACAGTGTAATTCCCAGTTACTCCTCTTTTATTCAAAGCTTACTTTAAACCAGCAATTTCAACTTCTGCTCTTTTGATCAGAAAACACCTTTCCTTAACAAAATACTTCACAAATTCTCTACTATGGCGAATTCTCTCTTTTGCTATGAAATGCTCAAGAACTTGATTGTAAATTCGTGTGCCCAAGAATGCCAAAACGCAGGTATATTTATAGGTTCATTTTAAAACTGATTTCCACCTTCTATGGCGCCAGGACTGCCAGCAGGTTGAAGAATATTTCAAACTAAAAACGTGTATCAAATTGGTGAGGGTTTCGACCTCCATGTTTGACAGCAAGAAGTTCATTTTAATTCGAATTTGTTTCAGGCTGTTAAAACTGTGACAACTTTCAACTGGCGCGTTTTTACAGTTAGGTTAAATGCCAAGTTTCATTTCTGACTTCTTCCTTGCTCAAATGGCGTACAGATTTCATCTTATTCACCAAGCAAGAGATGAATCGGCCATTTTCAGACGTCTGGCCCTAGTCGCGCGGGTTACCTGCGCGTTTTTCATTTTCCCTTCTGCATTTTCGCGTTTTTCTTCTTTATTTCGCTTTAGTAAAACTTTAATATTTTAATAGAGTTTTTAAAGTAAAATGACGCATTTATGCAGGCTCAAATTCGAAGATTAACATTTCAACGAATACATTTGAAAAATCCGCGTTTTCTAAGTAATTCGAATTTTTTTATGAAATCTGCGATTTTTAAGTTCTTTCCAGAATTCGTATTTAATAAAAGTGCCTTTACAATGTTTTAACTTTTATTTCATTTGATTTTGACAAATCTTTTATTTAAATATATTTGTTTATTATATTAAAATACTTACATAATATAGTTTATGCATAATTATTTAAATTATCAATTTAAATAATATTGTATACATTTTAAACTATATTATATTAATATTTTAATATAATATTAAATATATTGAAATACTTAACATTATATTAATACATATATATTCATTTACATTATACATTAAACATGTAAATTTATATATATGTATTCGTATAATTTCAGAGGCAATGTATCATTACAATATAAAATTCATTTATCTCGTTAGCCGTGGGTATGTATACTTGTATATATATATGTATATATACTACATGTATAAGTATCCATAAATACATTTATATTGACACATACGTATGGCATATCCATCTGCCTAATACGTTTGTATCGACATGAATGTACTTATGGGTACTTGTACATATCGTATTCGTATGTACAAATACACATATCCACCTCTAACCAGAACTTATCAGTTATAAGGTTATATTGGCAAGCATCACTTGTTTACACATTCAGAAGAAGACACGACTCCTAATGATACGAGACAAGCCTACGGATGACTTACCTTTAACCAAAAACAATGACTTAGCTTACTCAGTTCTAAGGCTTGTGTGTGTATGTCCAGTTGGTATTCATTACTGTTTACCCGACCAAGTTCTTCCCCGAGTGATATCTCTCCTCTGTCTGGAGGTACGAACCTGTCTCCTGCAAATCATGAGACGACAACGGAAATCAATTGCTCAAAACCAAGGTAATATACATTAAACATTGTAATAGGTTAGAACAACATTATTCCATAACTCAATATGCTAATTTCATTTAAGAATTACAATAACAGAAGCATCAGATAAAGAGACAATCATTTAGGATACATCCAATTGATCACAAGAACAATTCACAAAGAGACAATCATTTAGGATACATCCAATTGATCACAAGAACAATTCACTTTATTCAACAGAAAGATTCATCATTTACAATGTACATCCTATGAATAGTAGCTATACAATCGGGGTGTAACAAAATACCAAATGATAATTGCTAGCATAAACCCCTGTATCATTGATGCAGAACAGTAGATATCAGTGTTCCTGAATCTCTTGATTTCAAAGTACTCAACACCAAAATTGAGTTTGGCTGTAGAACCACTCAATAACTGATGAGAAATAAAATCAAGACCACAATATGAAGCAATCCATAATCATTGCCATTGCAGCCAGTAATATGGTACGGTGACCCACATAAGCTTCATATCTTTTTGGAAGGTAATTCAGCCGCTACAAAATGATAAAGATTATTCCTTCCATAATGCATGGCAGACTTAGATTAAATTCTTCAAACCAATTTAAAAGTTGCACCTCATTCCTATCAGTACGGTGCCCAGGAGGAGTCTCCATAAGATGTACGCAGTCAAGTGTAAATAACAAAAATTAATCGACTACCTTTCAAAAAAGGTAATGTTGATAATGAATAGCATGACCAGCAAACAATAAGCATGGTAGAGCACAACTTCTCCCCAGCTTAATATATGCAATAAAATAGTATGGATGAAAAGTAATAAAGATTTACCGCTGATAATATTTTGGAATTTCTAAAACTGATAACAAATATGAAATATTCAAACTCACAGGAATCAACAACACTGAATTGGAATCCAACTACAAACTTAAAACTCAATCACAAGAATCAACAACACCAAATTAGTGTTAGTGTAGTGATTAAGTTTAACATAGGTTAATCTCTCGGGTAGTTTCTTTCCTGTATTGGGTAGTTTTACACCCGTTGCTTTTTTCATGCCTTTAAAAGGCTGTACATTATGTATTTTACAGCATCTCAATTTACATTCACTTCTGGTGAAATAGCATGTGCTTCTCTCGTGCATTGTGAAGGTTTTCTGTTGCAGATGGTGATTCTGGGTTTGGTGGTCTCCACCAACATGGTATCAGTGCCAATCATTTTTCCCTCCTTCCTTTGAGAGTTTTCATCAGAAGTTCTTGAGATCGTTTATTTGCTAAATGTTTTTTTGGCATTCAAATTTCAAAGTTGCCTATTTCTGTTTTTCCCTGTTGTTGGTGATTTGGAGACCCTGTTTTTTCTGCATAGGCGAATTTCTCTTTCTTCCAGGCCGATTCTCTGTTAGCCATGATTTTTGTGATTGCTGAGGCGTCATTATTCTTTAGAGGGATCGAGATTCTTCATTTGGACCCGCGTTTTATCCTTGCTGCGTGAGAGAGTGGAGGGCTCGATTTTTGTATTGAAGGTGCGAATTTCTATTTTTGAGGGCATGTATCCCATTTGTAATGCCCCCATTTTTAGCACTACACTTCTCAGGGATTGTTGGCTTATTTTTGGATACCCGTAGGCAGGTCAGAGGCAGAATTAGGGTTTCCAGCTGTTTAGAGGTCTTTTTGGTGGATTCAGGGATTTGCATGTCGGAGTTTTGTAGTTTGGTTATGGATTCCTTCTAGGTTTTCAGAGAGCTTCAGAGGGATGTGACATGCATTTCGTTCCGAGTTTTGCATGTAGGATTGGCTTTTGGATTCTTTTTGGGTTTTCAAAGAGCTTCGCAGTGGTATAACATGTATCTGCATTTGATAACTTTTTCCGGACTTACTATTTTTAGTAAGTTGTGACGACTACCCGGTTTGTGCTCAAAATGCATTTGGAGTCACAATTTTTAGCAATATGCTATTTATAGTAAGTGCTATCTTTAGTAGTTCAGTGTAGGGGTTTTTGAAGGGGTTTTTATTTATAGCAGTGGCCGGTTTATGATGTTGCTATCTCCAATTGGCCACAATGTTCTATGGTCTTCAGTTTCACTTAGTTGGGGTGTTTGACATATACTTACTATTTATAGTAAGTCATCTTTGGGGGAGTTGGTCCCAGGCCAATGTACTCGCAATAGTATTCTTACTCAATTATTTTCGAAGAGCCTAAGGTTGCAGTTGATATTGGTTTTATTCGACCACTTAAGTATTTTATAAAGTTAAATTATAAACTTTATTTTAAGGGGAAAAAGTGGTCATTAAAGTGTACCTTGTGCCTAATGAAACAACTTCAAGTTGTTTTTAAAAGCTAAATTAATATTTAATTTGTCTCCTCGAAGTGGATGCCATAAGGAGGAAAAGATAATTTAAAATGTAAATATTTCTTGAGGAGACATGGCATTGGATTTTAGGGTGAAATTAAGTGGTTCTTGGAGTCCTTCTCCCTAGCTTTATAATTTGGAGTTTGGCTCTCATTTCATTATCTTGGCTTTGACAACATAACAGAATGTTGTTGGATTTCTTCCAGAGTGCTTGGGCTGTGAATTGAGGACGAAAACCCTCTTTGCTTGGGCTGGTTTTGGTGGTGAAATATCCTCCCTAATCAAATAGAAAGTTATTCTCTAGTAGGAATCATACAGTGCTTCACAGAGTTCGATTTGGGTGATTTGAAGAGAAGATTCATCAGTACTTTGAAGAGTTTTTGGGTGTGGCTTGCTAGTTTCCAGCTTTGGAGTGTTTGAAAAAGGTTTTGGTGTGTTCTTCATTATCTGGATATTTTGGTTTTGGACCTGAATTTGGTTTTTCACTCATGGCTCTGAGATGGTTGGAGAAATCATTATGGATGTTGATTCCCTGAAAGACTCTTTCCAAGGCGATTCCAAAGAGCATAAACTTGTATTTTTTTAGGCTGTTTATGAATTTCTAGAGGGGTCCGACTTCTTTAGAAGGGCGCCATCTTGCTGATGAAAAACCTAGATAGTGACCAGCAAGTGTGGGTTTTGATAGTTGTACTTTGTGTGCTGAAATGAGAGGGCAAAGGCATGGAGAACAGGGGAATTTTGAAGACTAAAGCTTGGTGTTATCAATGCTCATTCTGGAGCCTCATTACTGCTAGAACAAGTCATTTCTAGGTCTGGTAAATACATTGTTAAATTCTGATATGAAATAGAAAAATATTGCTTATGTTGTTTGTTTCAATCCCAATTGAAAAGCTTTAGTATCTTGTGTTTTCTGTTCATTGCAATCCGCTCTTTATGATATGTACTCTTGCAAACTCATTGAAAAACATACACAAACTCATCATTGAACAAGCGACCAGCAAACAAGGGTTTTCAAAAAAAAATTATAGGGGTGTATGTTACAGTGGTATCAAAGCCAAATCCTTCCTGCCAGCCTGTGGTGTCAGTAGTTGCATATTAGATTACAGCAGTTGGTCTTCTACATTTAGAACTATGGATGCATCGACTAGAAGAAGTTGTGAGAAGAAAAGGAAAAAAGAAAGAAGAGATGAAAGATGATTTGTAGCTTACAAATGTTCCTACAAGGGTTGAACAACAGCGTGGCATTGGTCAAGAAATAGAGGCAAATAATGAGGAAAGCAACATAGGTTCATTTCAACAAAATGATGAGTTGGAGAGTGAAGATCCAAAAGGAGAATTACTTGCCTCTTTTACAAGTGAGGTGCACCAAAGTTTTTACGTTGGTGATGATTCCAATGTGTTTGTGCCTAATCATGTTGAAGATTTGGTGATAAATAGTTCTCCTCTTGTTGTTGGCCCAACTTCTCAAGAATTTTCACATGGAGAAATTATGACAAGTGATCAAAGAGATCTTATTGGTATGCATATCACTATTCATGATGAGATCAGAAATATACCTATAGATGATGGGCTTATTGAAGGAAAAAAATGATTTCCAGAATAGCTAGCATTGATGACTCTTTGCTTTATTACAGTGTTGGTGACTTGGGTGGCGTCATTAAACCATCTTATGAGCATTTGCACAGTGATGATGTTGGTGATAATTCAAAGGTCACTCAAAATACAAAATATAAAGTAAGTTATGAGTTTTCCATTGGAGAAGAAGCTTGTATGGAATAGCTACAGAACAATCTCTTTGAGAAGGTTGCTGCCATTAATGTTGAGCTTGGTGCAACTGAAAATTCCAAAACAACACCTATTGGAGAGCATTATCATCATACCAATGATAGTAATATTGGTTGTGAGTTGGGGGCTACCATGTTTTTTGATCATAGTGCCTCATTCCAAGAGTCGACACTCCAAGAGGGGTACAATGAACACTTTCCTATTGATCAAAACAATCAGTCCCATAGCATTTGGGATCTGGGTGTGATGACACCTGAAAATGACAAAGAACCTATGTGGGATGAATTTCCCTCTGATTCAGATGATGAAACAAAACTTGATGAGGAATTTATATCAGCAAATAGTGGTGACACTATACTTGAGTTTGGGGCTGCCTTCTCATTTGATCAAAGTGATAGTGAGGTGGAAGCAGATTTAGAAGTTTATAAGGCTCTTGAAATTGAAGAGTTTGATCCTATTTATGATATTGGGCATTCTCAGCTAGTGGGTGGTGAAGAAAGGGAGTCTTGGAGCAGCGATGAGGGAAACAAAGACACGAAACAAAGTTTTGATTTTTACTTACAGCCTATTTGCAGTACACCACCTTTGCATACTTATGGATGGAAAGAACAATTTGGGGTACCCGTTGAAGATAAAGTGCAAGCTCTATCTAGATTTGACAAAACACACAGTTTGATAGAAGAACTCTATTGGAAGGCTCAAATTGATGAGAAACAGAAAGGGGTCAAGGATGAAGTAACCCTCCCTAAGTTGCAACTTGTTAAAGATTCTTTGGAGTACACTTGATTAGAGATTGAGATTATGCCTTTTAAATTGCAAACAAGACCATTGGCGCTTTCCAAGAAAAAGAGAGACAGGTTGATGAGCTTACTCATGAGCTCGAGACAACAAAAGATATGTTAGAAAACACTCAAGTGGCATTAATGGAGGTAGAGGAGCAGCTAGTTGATTTCAAACTTCTCAAGGAACATGAGAATCCACAAAGAGTTGAAGAAATCAAACAAGTAATTGAAGAGCTTGATAATCTTCAAGAAGAGTTTGACTTAGGAAATGTTCATGAAAATCAGAAGTTTTGTTGTGACCTAATTCACACCTCGCCCCATTGCAAATGGGGACCCTCATGGTTTGCTTTTTTTGGGGTTTTGTCGTTGCGTCTTGGTTTTCGTCTGGTCTCTGTTTGGGGGTTTTGAGTCTGAATTTTGAATGGTCACCCGAGTCAAGCAAAAGAGTTTGAGCCTGGATCATTGTGCAAACATCACCATCATGCTTAGGAGGCTTGGAAGACGAAGATCGACTGTCATTTCAGTCAATTCCGACACCTCCTACTTTTTAGGGTTTTTCACTCTGGCCCCCTATTTTTTGGGACCTATTTTTTTGGCACTTTTGAGCAATTCTGAGATCCCTATTTTTTAGGGTCTATATTTAGAAAGTTGCTATTTTTGGAAAATTTCTATTTTTAGAAAGTTTCTATATTTGGAAATGTCTCGAGTTTCGAAAATCTGCTCAGAAGTTCGAAAAACTCAATGAAACTCTTAGAAAATCAATTTGAAATTTTTTTGAATTCATCGTGAAATTCTGAAAAATCACAGAAAATGGTGAGTAATCTGGAAAAATCAGTCTAGAAATCACAGGAAATAGTGTAAAAATCTGAGAAATCCATGAAAAATCTGAACAATCATGGCAAATTGATGACTGAAAATCATGGTGAAGGCATGAAAGAGGACTGAGATTCATAACAAGCATGGAGAAAATGAGTAAAGTTAATGTCAAAGGAGCTTCAGCCAAGTAATGTCAATGGCAATGCTGAAGGTGAAGTCCGCCCTTCAATGGCTTGACTGCAAGCAAACTCCGCCCAGCAGCATAGGGAAATGGCACAACATCCTATGAAGTCCGCCCTCCAATGGCTAGCCATAAGACAAATTCCGCCCAGCTAGAGATGAAATGGCAAAGGATGGGCTAAAGTCCGCCCTTGAGTGGCATCAAAATTGGAAATTGGTGAAGTCCGCCTTGGACAAGATGAGAAGATGGCAAGTTATGAGCTGAAGTCCACCCTTGGTCAGAAGGCTGAATGGCAAGACATGGAGTCAAGTCCGCCCCAAGCCAAAATGTTGAAATGGCAAGCCATAGGCTGAAGTCTGCCCTAGTATGGCCTAAGCAACTAGCAAGTCCGCCCTTGGACAAAACATTGAGTGGCATGAAAATATATGAAGTCCGCCTAGAAGTGGCAAGGGAATGGATGAAGTCCGCCCACCATAAAAGACTATGGCATGCTAAGAGACAAAGTCCGCCTTGAAGTGGCTAGACATGATGCCAAGTCCGCCCACCAAAGGAAGAAGCAATGGCAAGGAAACATGTCAAGTCCGCCTTGTATGGCAAGTTACAAGCTCAAGTCCGCCCTTAGCAAAAAAGAATGGATGGCAAAGAAATGAAGGAAGTTCTCCCCAAAGTGGCTTGAAGAGAGGTAAAGTCTGCCCTAAGAAGTGGCATGGAGATGTGTGAAGTCCGCTTCAAGGAAAATAGCTCAACACTTAGTGAAATCCGCCTAGTACATGGGGTGTTGGCATGAGAGAATGGAAAGAAATTAAGTGGCCTAAGCAACTAGCAAGTCCGCCATACTTAGAGGAGTAAGAAAATTAAAATTTTTGCCTAAGTATGAATGTTGGAAAATTTTAAAAAAATATGCTTGGCACTTTGAAAATTTGCCATGCTTGAAAAGAAAGAAAATTCTTCTAAGTCCAACATTTATATGTCTAAGAAAATTTGGCCAAACGTTCTAGGAAGATGAAATAAATTTTGCCAGAGACTTTGGACGAAAGAATTTATGGCCAAATAAAATTGGACGAAAGAAATTATGGCAAAATAATTTTGGACGATAGAAGTTATGGCAAAGTAAATTGGAAGAAAAGAAAATTCGCCTAAGGCAAATGAAAAATTTCGAAAATCAAAATTGCCTTAGACAAAAATAAGTTGCCATAAGAATTAACGGGGTGGAAATGACACATAAAATAATTATTTTAATTATTTATTTACCAACACCCCAAAGAGATAAGTTTCAAAAAGTCGAAATTGGGAAAAAGACAAAAAGAGCTTTATTGAATTGGCGTTGAATTTGGAAACTTTCCTAGATGCTATCGTTAAAGATAAAACTTGCCACTCGAAAGCCGAGTAAAAGACAAGTTAAAGCTCGATTTAAAGGAAACATTTGAAATTTGCTAATTGGATCAATTTTCTCACCTCTATAATTGATTTCACTTCTCATTTTTACAATCATTCGATTTTCGAAAGAAAAGTGTGAGAAGAAATTTGTCTAAGGCAAGAGAAGTGAGAAAAGTCTGAAGCGAAGTGAAGGAAGCAAATTTTTACCAGCTTGCATTGTGATTGTGATCATTTCTTTTGTCCAGAAGAACCAGGCAAATTTACTTTGTCCACTTCATTTTGGCATAAAACTTCATCATTTATTTTCTTTCCAGCTTCATTTGTCACGAAGTCTAATTTGACAACTAGCTGGAATATCTTTCAAAGTGATTTAAATTTCGAATTCTAAATATTTTCTTTGCCTTTTCCTTGCAAATTTATTTTCGAGACGGTAAAGATGAAGTTTGCCAGTAAGGGTGTGCAGCTGCAGTGAAAGATCAAATCCAAGTGGGAGCATATTATGGACACCAATCTTGGCCACGTTGACCTCGATGACTTCAGGAAAAGAATGTACGGAAGCGATGGACGTCTGCCTATGCCAATTGCGAGAAGGATGATGCGCAATGGAATTGTTCACGCAGCTGGATTTCTGCCAGCAAAAGAGTGTTAGGAACTTATGGTGGAATGCGCATTGCACTATAATGCACGAGAAAGGCAAATAGAAACTCCTGATGGAAGAGTTCTTGCATACTTGTTCGAGCCAGCTGTTCAAGAGACTTTCGGAATTTCAATCTACAACCGAACGTCCTACCGCACCAAGAAGGATGCACTTAAGCTCTACCGGAACCAACAAGACCTTTGTGCATCAAACATAAACAAGACTTGGTTGTTGAAGCCCAAACCTACTGCAGGGAAGATGCCAAAGAAGTTGGTCAGAACACATTTCAAAGAAGAATATGGCAACATAGTCTTGCTGCTGAACAGAATAGTAGGCAATCCTTATGGTGCGCCTTTCGAAAACTGGATGTATTTTTTCATTGATGAAATAATTACCGGAGTCAAGATGTTTAACTGGTCCAGAATCATCAGTGATAGCCTCCATGAGCAGTTGGTTAACCTGGAGGAAACCAAGACCTTTCACATGAGCTCGTATGTCATATATTCGCTTGCGAGGTATTACAAGTATTCTGGCTTGGTTTGCAAACGTGTGGTTGGCAATGGCGAAGGACAGCTCAAGGCATATGATTGTTATCCGCAGTTGCAACTAAAAGAGAAGTCACATTTCCAATGAGCTCATGACGCCTTTCTGATGTACATCACTTGGCTTCTTCAAGGCGGAACACATCAGAGACTCACCCATGAGGCCAAGAGTTTGATTGGAAGATATGGATCGTGGTTCATCCAATATCCCAAGTTCACTTACATCAGGATCCAAGGATTCTCAGGAAACCCTTATAGACTGCCCATCTATCCAACCAACAAAATGGTTTTGCTAGAAGTGCTGAGGCAATTGGAGGCGTATCAAAATATTCAAAGGCCAAAACAGAAAGCAGCTGTCACCTTTCCTTTTTTCATTGGCAATATGGAGGAATCATGTCCAACGACACAAGCAGCGGAGAGTGCTCGACTGGAGATCCAAAAATATCCGTTCATATCATACAAGTCCAGGAATAACTTTGATCCACTCCATCACATCAGAACTGTGGACGGAGAGAAATACAAGCACCGAGTAGACTTAGAAGACTTTTGGGCTAATGTTGCAGACGAATATGACATGAGAAAGAGGTTGTGGTCAAGATTGCCACTAAGTATGATTAGGGCAACGAAGCTTTTCAAAGTACCTGATCAACTACAGGATGACAGAGTATATTTGTGGCTAGGCTTCGATAAGAACCAGCCACTCCCCCCTGTGAGGTGGTCCGAGCCTGAGATGGGTGACCTAGCAACATTCATGCTGCTTGTTTTCAAGTATTCTCAATGGTGGATAGATCAGCAGGTAGAAACTCTAAGGCAGAGAAATGTGCAATTCACATACGAATTGATGGACGATACAGAGTCCTGTTCTTCAAATGCCCGTGCATCTCATGGAGATGGGCCAACAGATGCCGCCAACTTGGGAAAGAGGAAAGAAATTGGTAAATCTGCAAAACAGGACAAGGATAAAATGATAGATGAAGGGCCTTCTCGGAAGAAGCACAAATCCGGACCTCTTCAGTTATAGAAATACTCGCTATGGATAAAGAGTCTTTGGAGAATTTTAGGATTCCTTCCCCAGTCGGAGATGTAGAGCCAATACAACTAGATGACGCTGCTCAACCTTCTCCTACAGGCACTGAGATCCTAGAATTAGACAATGATGTAGATATTATGGATGGAGAATTCGAGAAAGGATTGATTTCCGCCCTCAAAGGAATCCAAGAGGACCCATCCGAAAATTCCAAATATCCAAGAACTTCATGATATACCAGAGATTCAGGAAGAGCAAGAAGTGCGGGATATTCAAGAAGTCCAAGGTCAATAGGAGGACGAAATTGAGCAGCCAACCATCCCAGAGTGGCTAAAAGAAAGATTAAAGAGAAAGGCGCCAGTAGAGGTTCCTGAAGAAGATAATGCCACATATTTCTTGGCAAGGCTAGAACAAATTGCCACAAGGAAGAAAGCCAAGAAATTTTCCACCATCCAAAGGGATGAGGTTGGCAATTGCACAGTGCATGTTGCAATACCTACAGCCGATAAGTTCTAGGATGAGATTGCCCCGGATTAATACGCCATCACGACCATTGACATGGGTCCAACAATGAAAGGGCAAGAAGTCGAGGAAGTCGAGGACTTAGACAATTCCGTTGCCACCATCAAGTCTAGGCTAGAAAGGGAAGTGGCCAAGAAAAAGGAATATAAAAAAGAGATTGATCGCCTAAAAAATTACATCCAGCACTTGACCAAGCCACTAAATGAAGGTGACCAAGCAACGCTTCTACCTCCAAACTCTTCACTAGAACCAATCCAAAATTTTGAAGAAGAATTGACTACAACAAGAGAGGCTAAGGATTGGATGGATGGAAGGAAAGAAGAGGCAATGGCATTTGCAGAAAATCTGGCATGTGTGTATGAGCAGGCTTCCTTTTTGCTGTCATAGGTTGCAGGCTTAGCGGAATCATGGGATGGCCTCGAAAATATTCAGAATAAGATTATCCCATGTATTCGAGAATTGAAGGGCATCTCGAAGCAAAAGTTGATCGATGACGGGATCATTGAGGTTGGAGCTGCATATGATTTCAGTGGTTGGCACTATGCTCTGATTTCACAGAGGGAAGTCTTGGAAAGGGTGAAGCAAGATAGCATCAAAACTGAAGAGATGGCGAAGGAGATTCGAAACAAAATTTATCAGATGGCTGCAGATATACTTGACCGAGATGTTGTTCGAAAGAAACATTTGCGGCCAAAGAATTTAAAAGAACAACTGCAGAAAATTTTCTCCACCATCTCCGGGCCAATCATGAAAGAAAACTTCACCAGGGTATTCAACTTCATGACTGTCAGGAATACTTTCTTGCTACAGGAACCAGAATGGGCGACCACTTTTGCAGAATGTGCTGAGAGGTTGGACTTGCTGGAATACAACGTCAGCGCGCTGCCGGACATTTCCATGGAGGAGGTCAACTTGATCGTGTCCAGATTCACCTAATGCAATGTCGCACAAGTGGATAAGGATGCAACTCCAGATGTCTGAGGTTCTCTCCAGTTAACTGGTTGATGTTTTGGAAACCCTAATTAGGGTTTAGTCATGTTAAATCTGGGCCATTGATCTCGTTTCAATCTTTGCCATTCATTGTAATTCAGAAGTGCTATATAAACCCCCCCCCATTCTCTTTCATTGAATTAGAAGAATTAGAATTCATTAGAAGGCATTAGAGATTCATTAGAAGTGAGATCAGATTCAAGAGAATTAGATTGTAGAAGAATAAGAGAGAGTTTTATGAGATTGTTGTGAAAACACTATTTTGATAATAAAGTTCATCATGCATGAGGTGCCTTGAATCCTTGATTGTCAAATGGTTGCATGGTCGCATATTCTCTTTCTCATTTAGTAAATTTGAATTAGAATGTATGTTAAAAGAATGACAGATTTATAACGGAGACTAGTGAAATCCAGCTCATACTTTCTTTGAGTGGATGCTTTTCACTCAATGTGTAAAGTTAGACTGAGCTTTATCGTGGATGCTTAACTTCTGTTTGGATAATTATTATTCGATTTGATGGTAGTTATTCATTACGTGAAAATCATAAGCACATTCCTAGAAGATTGCACTTGCTCTTTGTAGTTGCCGTCTAATGTGGCGAAGCAGAGTATTGTCTATTTGGTTTCATTTAATCTTTGTCGTCTCTCGATTTCTTAGGAATAGCATAGGATCTCTAAAAACCTTAAATCTTTTTCACTTTTTTTTATAAAATCAGAAAATCCAAAATGATATTGTATTCATGTCTCTGCTTTCCCTTAGTAACTTGCAAAAGTAAATCCCAATTGTGCCCCCAACAAATCACATCAAAACCATAGAGCTTATCTGCACTCATCTTAAACATTGGAATTACCATATGATCTTACTTGCAATCTTAGCATATGTGGTAGTTTTTCAAGAGGGGATAGAGCGTCTTGGACACTTTATTCTAGAATGTTTGTTGTGTCATTAAACACGCATCAACATTAGAATTGGCGCTAGGAGGGCTTGAAACAGCGATAGTGAAATAGCTCCCAAAGTAGGCAAAATGCAGTATGGTGTTGCCGCACGAATTTCCTTTTAACATACCTATTGAGCAAACAAATCAACCACCAACTGATATCATTGATCAATTGTACTTGCTAGCCTGGAAGACATAGACTGATCGTGCTCAGTTTGGATAGACAAGTCGTGTTCTGGCTAGGGAGGAAGAAAAAGGAAGACGTTTTGAAGAAGCAATTCAAAGAGATTTGATAAGACAAAAAATTGATCGCTTGAAACAAACTTTTGACCAGATAGAACGATCATTTGGTATAGGCTCATCCTCAAATCCAAGTGTTGATAGTAAGATGAAGAATGGGGCTCCCCGCCAACATTCCTGATCCAAATCAAGATCCTTAGCCAGTGTTACAGCCTAACTTGGGTTTTCACGACGAACAAGAGGATTTCGTCACTAAATTGTATAGCCTCGCGTGGCAAGTCAAAAGAAACGCCCCTGATTGGCTTCGAATGCAATTCATCCTTGAAGAAGAACAAGAACGAGCACAACGCATTGATTTCAATATCCAAAGAGATCGTCTTGTGGAAAGATTTGAAGCCCATTAGCGACAACAGAACCGACAAGTTAACCAGCCGGCGAATCAACAAGTTAATCCACAAGCCAACCAACAAATTCCAGGACAAGTAAACTAGCAAGCTGCCGAAGTAGTTCCCGCACGTCCTCAACGAGATTAAGACACACTGGATCGAATTGGTTCCTTCTTAGCGGATCGATTTCGAAGAATTACTACATCCACACCAAATTCTTGTGGAGTTGTCACCCTATAGAAACAAACAAAGAAAGAAGACAGAAATATCACAAGGTGAAACATCTAGTGCGGTTGGTCCTGGTGAAGAGGTACCATCACCTAGTAGAGAAGTACCAACTAGAGAAATTTTTTCTAGTCTATTCCAGACACCGCCACCACAGATTCCCATACCAAGCACTACTCAAGTTCCAGTATTTGTACAACCCTTTCAACCAGTTCAGATAAATCAGCCAAACATTCCAATGGCTTGGCGACCAGCTAATGCCTCGCCTCTTACCACATTTGCCGATTATCATGAGATGCTGAAGAATCCGGAGCATTTTTGCTCCAAATTCCAGGTCAGCAATATGAACCGGACAGCTGATGAACATATCAAAATTTATGAAGATACTCTCCAGAACCGAGACATCCAACATGAAGATGTAGCATGCCGATTGTTCCCATGCTCTTTAGGAGAGAAGCATATTATTGGTACGTAAACCTACCAGTGAATTCAATTCGAACCTGGAAAAATTTAAAGGAAGCCTTCTTGGCAAAATTTCAACTGCCAACCACACCAGCTGAACTTTACCGACAATTCGTTGAAGTGAAGAGATCAGAACATGATCCGATCAGTACCTTCAACAACAGATTTCATAAGGCGTACACAAGATTACGAGATCCATATGAATTGAATGATGCAGCAGCATTGCCGATATACTATGCCGCTTTGGGCAGTCTTACGTCCATGTTTGTAAGAAGGGCCAACCCAGTCCTGCCTGACCTCAAAGGAGCATATGCCAAAGCAATTAAAGTTAACTCTGACTTAGGCATGAATGTTGTTGGACCACTTAACCATTTGGGGTATGCTGCTATGCCAAACCAAATAGCGGGAATCAACCGAGCATTGGCTCATCATGTGCCAATTATGAATCCCATTCCCCCCTCAAGTAATCAACTAGTGATTCACCCGGGAGGCCCAATTTCTCAAGCACAACCTTCCCAGCCTGTGTATCTGCAAAGTACAACAACGTCCACCAAAACCCCTGAAGAAAAAGAAGAAATGAAAGAGTTGATCGAACAAGTGAAGAAATTATCTACCGAAGTAACTCATCTGAGAAATCAAAACAATCAAATCCATAGTATCCAAAGAAATTCTCAAGGATACCAAGGTAACTATCAAAATTACCAAGGTCAGTCAAGTAATGCTCAAGGCTATCGTAACAATAATCAAGGATATCAAAAAAGGGTATGGAATACTGGACCAAATAATGGTAGTGTGCCGTCTCCACTTGATAATTCGACAGCTCGAGAAAACTGTCCAACCGAGAATATACTTCTTGCCGAGTCTGCTTTGTCAGGATGGTGTCAGCTACACAATACCAATCAACATTCTGAGATGCAATGTCTAGAATTTCAACTAGCGGCTGATATTTTCAAGAAAGAAATGCTGAAAGAAACACCAGATGATCCATCCACCGCTATAGTTCCTGTGGTAAAATATGACCAAGCTTTAGTCTTGGAAGATTTCACATTTCCACCGCCATTTGAACAATATCAAGCTTCTGATCAATTTGGAAAATTTCCACCAGCATCAGCAAATGGGCGCGTGGAGGCGCCGCCTTCCATATACTCATACACAGTGGCTGATAGACCTAATGAAGATGCGGCCAATTATTACTTTCCACCATTAAACAACAGCGTGTTGGTCAAAGGCATAAAGGAAGTTCAAGCGTTTCAATAGACAGGCAACAATCAACCAAAGGTTTATTTCAGGAAGAATCAGGAGCCTTTGACATCGTCTGTCCTTCTGCACAATTTCCAAACACCTCCATATCCGAACGCAAGCAATAATCCGCCTCTCCCGAAAGACGCGCCTCAATATAGGCAAGGCGATAATGCTAATAGTTCCACTAATATTTCTCCTCCTAAGGACTAACTAAAGAGACTAAGCCAATATGTCACCGAGGAGGTAAGGAAGATCAAGGTGAGTGTGTCATTGTTTGAACTAATGAAAGTGTCGGAGATAAGGGACACATTCCTTGACAGCCTGAAGGACCAAACACAAGATGTAGCCAACACAATTCACAAGGCTGCAAGTTCTACAACTAATGTAAACATTGTTCAGAATGAACAGTGTCAAGAACCGTCCTAGACAGTAAAGATCGCTCAAGGATCTCGGAGTTCCAAAACAACTTGCGGCTTGTATGAAGTAAAAGAGGGCATAGAAATGCCAGGTCAACAGACAACCAAAATTGAGCAAACACACCAAAGTTCAAAAGGGCATAAGGTAGAAGAGCATTCCGCCAGAGAAATAGAAGCTTCCCAAGTTGGAAAGAATAGTAAAGCGAAAGAGACAGAAGACGGAATACAGAAAGGGAGCCCGGTGATATTCTATCAAGGGAAAGATGAGCCAGCTCCTTTCCTTGTTTCTCTCCGGATTTTCAACAAACTCCTACACAATTGTCTAATTGACTCAGGAGCATCCAGTAACGTCGTGCCGTTAGCTGTGTCACAGATTGGGTTTGACACCCACTAAAATAAGAAAGTGACACAGTTGGATAAAACGGAAGTTCTAGTCATAGGAGAGTTGAATAATATTCATATGTAGTTGTCATCCGATCCCAAAATTCAGCATTTCATTGACATTTTTGTAGTCGATATCCCAGATGGATACGGAATGGTCTTAGGACGAGACTGGACCCGCAGATTGAATGGCTACTTCGCCACTGATTTCTCACACATGTGGTTACCATGGAGGGGTATTCCCAATCAAATTAGAGTTGAAAGCACACTGAGACTTAAGCTAACGATTACTGAAAACGGAGAAAATAATGAAATTCTCTTCTGTGAGACAGACCTAGGACAGTATAGGCCAAAGTCACCAGAGGTTTTGATGCTGCAATGCTCGAATAATCGGGAAGATTCACTGGAAATTGCAGAAGATCCCACTGAAAGTGAGAGCATGTTTAAGAATTTTAGAAGATTTGTGCTCAGGAGTACAAGACAAGAGAAAGAATTGGGGAGTCATGCTTTTATGCAAGACTTGTTATTACCCAACTGGTGCCGGATCCATAATGCTTTTCATTCCGAGTTCTCTTGTGCAATGTGCAAAGTGGCTCTAGACCAAGTACGCACAAGAATTTCCCAAGTTTCAGAAGTTGAGTGTCTTAATTTGACAATGCGAAACGAAGACAGTGATTCTAACAGAGAGCTATCATCAAGAGAAGAGATAACACAGGAAGTAGACGAAGTTCAAAAGGATTCAGTTCAAAAGAAAGAAACTCCCACTCCTCATCAATTGCCAGGGCAAGAACAAGTTTGGACCTTGAGGTTCGATGGTTCAAAATCTAAAAAAGGCAACGGAGCTGGGTATGAGCTTATTAGTCCATCAGGCGAGACCTATTTAGCTGCCTTGAGATTGCAATTTCCATGTACCAACAATGTTACGGAATATGAGTCCTTAGTTCACGGATTGCTCCACGCAATTCGCAAAAAGGTCAAAGTGCTACATGTTTATGGTGATTCAGAAATTGTGGTAAGGCAAGTAAGGAAAAAATATGCTTGCCATGACAAAAGACTGAGAGGATACAGAAACCGTGTCTGGGATCTCATCGAAAGCTTTGACACTTTCAACATCAAATCAGTGTATCGTTCTCAAAACAAAGTGGCAAATTCCTTATCCCAATCAGCAAGTTCCTTAGAGCCATTGGAGATGGATGCTGTGAAGAAATTTACAGTAGAAATCACTTCGACACCATCAGTTCCAGATAACATTACAAACTTCCAAGTATTCGATGACGACAAGCACATCCTCGATTTCTTAACAAATTTAGATGTTTTCCTCACGCAAGTCATTGATGAGGAGGAAGACCGAGGGGAAGCTGAATTTGATACCGAGGGCATAATGAATTTAAAGACCAATAACATTCCCAAAAGAATGATACAACTAGAAAGGATCTTCGATCAAGATCAGATCAATGCCATCAAGTACCAAAGAGAGAGAGGAGGCCAACATGAAGCAGTCAACCTTGGAACGCAGGAAGAAGTGAGAAATGTTCTCATTGGCAAAGTGTGCACACATGAAGAAATAGAGCAGATAATCAAGAGTTTGAAACAATTCAAAGACATTATTGCCTGGAGCTATGAGGGTCTGAAAACATATGATACTTCAATTATTACACACACTATTCCCCTCAAAGTAGGCAGTAAACCATTTAGACAACGCCAAAGGCCTGTGAATCCTCTGCTAGAGCCCCTCATTTTTCAAGAAGTAAGGAAGTTACTTTCAGCAGGCATTATCTTTCCAGTACGCCACTCAACGTGGGTCGCCAATTTGGTACTTGTCCAAAAAAAGAACGGAGAGATAAGGTTGTGTGTAGACCTCCGAAATCTTAACAAGTCCTCAGAAAAGGACAATTATCCACTACCCTCATTAGATGAAGTCATTCAAATTGTAAATGGATCCCAGATGATGTCATTCCTTGATGGATATTCTGGCTACAATCAAGTGCTCGTAGAACCTGAGGACAGGCTGAAGATGACATTCACAACAAAGTGGGGTGCATTTGCTTACAAAAGGATCCCATTTGGTTTGATCAATGCCGGAGCCACCTTTCAAAGGGCTATGGATATTGCCTTCAAAGATCTCATAGGGAAGTGTTGTAGAAACCCCTGTTCTCACTTTCTCTAAAACTGCTTGTTTTTTCTTGTTTTCGGACGTTTTTGGTTTTTTTGTGTTTTTGCATGAACTAATGAAAGTTGCGATTTTTGAAAGAAATGATATAAAATCTTTAACAAATACAATAATTCCAGATCTAACATAAATAGGCTAAAAAATTGATAACTATTGATTGTATTATTTTTCCACAGCCATTACAATAATAAATCTCTGACATGCAGGCAAAGATAAGACAAAATATCAACAAAAAACCTGATTTGCAGCAAGCTGAAAATGTCCTTGAACTGGTACGGCCTCAATAGATTTACACTTCTCCCTTCATCAGACGCTTGGAAGATGATCCAGGAGTATAGGCACCAAATGGGTTGAAGTCAGAAGATCATTAAAGAAGGCGATTTGCCCAAGATAGAAGTACGGCCTGGTATTTGAGAAGTACGACCCTGCAGCAATGGTACAGCCCTATCACAGCAGTGTTGACGTGGTTTTTGCGACCGCACCAACACAGAATAAAGTTTCCCAACGGATAACTATCCTCTCTTGAACAAAGTATTCAGCATGCTAAGATTGCGAGTAAGATCATGCTTTCAACCCCAAGGTTCCTTTAATGTGAATAGACTCAGTTGGCTCGATGTGATTTTGCTGTGTTCTTACGAGGGGACTTACACAATTGTTCAAGATACTTGCAGTAAACAACAAATGTATGCTTCGAAAGGGGTTTTGTGCGAATGATTTAGCCTTGAAGTGCAATTTTCCTAAAACTAACCAAAAGTATGCGGAATTGAATGGCTGCAGAGATTTCGAAAATCTAAATTCTAACCTAAATGCAAGGGATGTTATGCTCAATTTCAATGAACTTCAAACAACCGTCGCCTAGCCTCCTATTGGACAGCTTCGACAAAGTTAGTGCAATCTTCAAAGGATAAAAAGGATGTTCAAATCACGATTCGATAATGCAATTACCATCACAACGATGCATAACTACATATGAATCTTGATCGAAGTTAAGTATAGAGTGTTCCAATTGACCACGCAAGACAAGCTTACCATCAGTAAGATTGTTAGTGGTATGGATCAAAGAAGCTCACTTACATCAAACATAAGCATCCATATCTAACTATTAGCATGAAATTAAGTCCTTGTTGAAGTCAAAGGAAGAAGAAACCTCACAACTAGTCACAACAAAGTTTGAATTCACCATCAATGAAATGCTTTATTATGATTAGCCTCTGTGACAATCTCTTACAAAAATTCTCAAAGGGAGAATTCCCCTTCTTCAAACAATGCAATGAAAACTACTCTAACTCAAAAATATCTACTCTCTATTCTGCTCCAATATCCACTAATTGCTGACTACTTCTGATTCTAACTATTTTACAAATGAGGGGGACTCCCCCTTATATAGCTGGCCAAGTCCAACGGACGGTCCAGATTGAATTACAATGGAGGGCTCAGATCGAGCCACCTCAGCCCTAGACAAGTTTTGCCCTAAAAACCGCCAGAAGGTGGAGGAGTGGTGTCATAAATGATCCCAAAAATAGCAGATTCCTCCTTGACCACTATGAGCAATTAATGCCCACTACCCTTCTAGAAGATTCTCATCCATGACTCAGATTCCCTTGCTCTTCTCTCTGATCGCGTATGCCATGAATCAAGCTAGCACCTCATCAACTTCCTCCTCAGAAATTGCTAGAGTAAGATTAAGCTGATATTCTAGGATAGCCACCGTCTGCTCATGTTTATCACAAGACTTTCCCCAAGCCTCAATAGAATCCTGTGTACTCTGAATAATTGCTGAAAATGTCGAAATGTTCTCAAAGTCCAGTTGAGAGAACATCTTCATCTCGGAGAAGAAAGGTTGCAACCTTGCCTTTAATCCGTCAATTTCAACCTCCTTAGGAGCCAGCCTCTTGGCGAACAATGCATCCAATGTGTTGAGGATACCCTCGTGAATATTCCTCATCGCTTTCTTGATCCTGGAGGACTCCACAGCTGCCGTGTCAAAGAAGCCCTTTCCAGTGAATGCAGCTGAATACCACCCACGAAAATCATATCTGTCGCCTGCCTGGATCACTCCTTCATTCACCAAAGTTTGCGTGGGCACACGCATCAAAACAACAAGGCGAGGAATAGTTTTGTCTTGAAAAATATGGGTGTCTCCCCAAGCTTGCTCGACACGATCTAAGCGTGAGAGGATACCAGACGCATTCTGAAACGATGAGACAAGATCGGCCATGAATTTTTTTGCCTCAGTGCGGACACCGCTTATCCACTTGTCTCCCTCTCGTATAGCTCTCCTCATCTCCTCAAGCCCACTGATTGGCTCTCGTGGTAGCTCAGGCGGAAGTTCTCCCACTGGATTCTCTTGAGCAACTGGATGTGCTAGATGTTGCACATATTCAACCAATGCCTTATGCTCCCTTTTCAACCTTTTATACTTCCCTTCCTTTTTCACCACCCTTTCTTTCAACGCTTGGAATGAACTTTCAGCTTCCTCAACCACTTGCACTCCGGAAGGACGTCCCAATTCAACTGTGGTGACAGTGTAATTTTCTGGCATTGTGTCACTTAAATAATGATCCTCCCTTGGGATAGCAATATGGAGGTTGCGTGAACCAGCCTCATTAGTCTCCATCCTCGTATACTTCCTTGCTCTCTTCCTTTTAGGCGACTTGTTCTGTTTAGAAGCTCCTCCATTTCAATTGCTAGATCAACATCATCGTCCTGGTCCCTCCTGATTGCCTGTGACAGCCAATTGCGCTGAATGTCGTAAATAATAAGGGGCTGCTCTTCAGTCGCCTCCACTTCACGAACCTCCTCTGGAGGAGTATTTTGTTGAGGCTCATCTATCTCCATATGTTGACTCCTCTCCTCATGAGCTCCAACTCTTGATTCTATAACATCTTCCTCAAAAACATGGTCAAAGTGAGTGTCTGTTTCTGTTTCCTCCCCTTCATCTGGCTGATTAGTGCCCTCAGGATCATTGAAACTCTGAGTATCCAACTCTCTCGGCATTGGTTGGTTAACCTCTCCAACCTCTGGCTCTTCATTCCTTCGAGCCCTCTGATCTGCAAACAGTGAAACTTCGCGCACACTGGAGGAATGGGTCATCAATTGAGTAGATGATGTGTCCTCCGATCCCTGAGGTTCCGGCCGAACATGCTCTTCTTGATGCGGTGGCTCTACAACCCGGGCAATTTGTTTCTTCCTTTTCGCCAACACCGGTGGCCTTTTATCACCCATGAGGTCGTATGTGAGGGCAACTGACCTTCTCCTCAATCTGTTAACGCGCTCCTCTACCCAAGCCCTTGTAAAAGTCAAGACGGGGATAGACAAGGTGTCCAAGTCTGTAATCCTCGGTTCAGTCCAATCTGGCGAGGGGATCGGCGTGTTTTTTATCGATTCATAATCTGGATGAATGAGCCTGTTATCTTCTTCAACTTGATCTGGCACTTGGATCTCTTCACATTCTCTGATTAATTTGAGAGGCAACCTAGAGAACATTCTTTTTCGAATCTCAGCCTCATCTCCAGCATTCGCCCAAAAATCTTCTAAGTGAGCTCTGTGTCTGTACTTCTCGCCCTGAATTGTTCCAATCTTTCCTCGAGGATCAAAATCTTGCCGGCTGGTATGGAGAGTCAATTTATAGAACTTCAATTCATCTTCAGCTTCCTTAGCTGCCTGCAAAGTAGGGCATTCTTCAAGTGAGTTTCCCAAAACAATGGGAAAATGCAAACCTCCCTTCTTCTTTCTCCTTATGATTTTGTAATAGGCCACCAATTGCCTAGACAACTCAAGTAGTATCATCCTGTTGGTGGGGTACCTCGGTAATCTGTAGACGTATGAGTCGTACCCCGACAGCCTTAAATAAGTAAACTTCGGGAATTGGACGAACCAAAACCCATACTCCTCTATCAACATCTTGGCCTCTTCGGATATCCTTTGCTGCAACCTCCGCTGAAGGGTCCTTGTGATATACATTGTGAAAGCGTCATTTACCCTCTCAAAGTCAGCTGTGTGTGTCAGATGCAACTGTCTACAAGATTCGTGAATCTTGAACTGATTAAAACCACAGCCAATTGGTTCCTGGTATGCCAACCCTCTATATTTTGTCATCCGAGCAAGCATGTAGATGACATACGAGCTCATGTAGAATGTTCTCGTTCTCCTCAGATTCTGAAACTGCTCATTGATGTTATCGCTGATCATCTGAGCCCAATTTACTTCTACCATTCCTTCAAGCACCACACTAATGTAGAAGAACATCCATGGCTCGAACACATATGACTGCGGGCTGCCGTTAACCCTGCTGAGCAACATAATTATATCACAGTACTCCTGTTTCAGCTCCTCTGAAATTATCTGCTTTGGCAGCCTGGCAGTAGGAGGCTTTGGCTTTCTCATCCAGGTGGTGTTGATCCTCTTCATGCACTTTTCGAAAGATGTGGCATACATCTTATCGGCCATTTCCTTGGATTTGTACAACATCTTGCTTGTAGCCAAGATTCCAAATGCCTCGCCAATTGCGTCAGGTGCAAAGTTGGCCAATATCATACCATCCAGAGAAACAATAGTCTGATCGTCCGAGTTGTAAAAGTTTGCGCACTCCAAGATCAGCTCTGGACAATGAACTGCTAGTTGGAAGCCGGCTGCTGCATATAATCCACTCCTCAGAATGTTCTGCGATGCTTCCGTTGGAAGATTGCCACCCTGCCCATATATCCTTCGTATGAAGGCTTCGAGGTTGAAGGACCCAAGGTTGGTGTCCGTGAAGTTTCCAAACTTTGACACGATCTTAGACTCCGGAATGAAGGATTTCTTCAAACTCTTAATGATTGCCCGCTTGGAGGCGTTTTCTTTGACGAATTCCTTATTTCCAGCCTTAGCTCCAGCTTTGCTTGTCCCAACAACATTAGCCATCTGCAAAATGAGGAGCAAACATTAGACTTCAAACTTTTAAAATAAAAATCACGTGAGACGGCTGGCGAATGGAGTTGGCTGCAAAAGCAAATACAAGTTAATAGTTTCAGCAGTATTATTCCAACTTCAAACCTCGGTATATTTAAATTCAAAGAATTTTCAGCCCTTCGGAAGAAATTAACTCCAGTAATCCCAACTTCGGAAAAAGCTTCAAGTTTCGACAGCTTTCAAGAATTTTAAATCAACAACTTCGACAGTTATAAATCAGCAACTTCGAAGTTTTCAAATCAGCAAGTTCAGAAGCTATAAATCATCAAGTTTTAATAATTTCAAATCAGCATGTTTCAACAATTTCAAATCAATACTTCGAAAGTTATAAATCAGCAACTTCGAAGGTTTCAACAATTTCAAATCTGATTTGATTCTAAACATTTAGCAACTTTAGAGAGTTTAAATCCAAGTTCAAACAATTTCGACTTCTCGCATAAACGATTTCAGCCTTCCAACTTCGAAACACACTTTAACTTTCAACAACTTTGAAAATATTAAATCTTAGCAACTTTAAATACTTACCTTCAGCAACTTGGAGAAATAAAAATGCTCAACCTCAGCAGCTTATACTTCAAACTTTATTTCGAATCTCAGAACCTTTGCAACTTTAGATCTCAGCAACTGAGAAATTCAAGCTTCTTGAAAAATCGAATTTAACACCTCTCACACTTTCAGCAACTCTCAATCTTGAAAATATTAAATCTCAGCTCAACAATCACTCTCAACTTTGCAGCATAAATCTCGGCTTCGAATTCTGTGAGATGAAAATGAAAATCCTCGGAGTTTTTATAACCAAAAGCTGGTGCTAATTTTAGCAGATGCCATTAATTCTCTTCATCATGACTTACACATTTGCTAAATTTGAAAGAAAATATTCCAGTTGTCTTACAGTCGTCATAGCAGTTGTCGAAAATATTCGGGGAGATTCTTTCCTCGATTTAAATTTAAAACTTCCCTCCCGACTACCAGTGATTTCGAAAAAATCATTTTACTTCGATTTGAAATAATCTTACTGCTTTTTTAAAATGGCATATTTAATTTATTAAAATTTAATTCAAATGCCATTTAATTTATTTCACCAGCATCCGTGAAAATTCGATGTCAACACTTTAAAATGTCTAGGCGAAATTTATTTTCCGTCCATAATTAATCCAAAAACAAATTCGCCACAATTAAAATCGTCCTAGTTTTTAAAATTTCATGTGTCTAAATTTAAAGGGGAATTTAATTTAATACTTAGGAAAATAATTAAATTTAATTTAATTTATCCGACTTAGGCAAATTTTGAAATTAATTGCCTAGAGAAATTTTTATTTCTTCCAACGCCTTTTAATTTTCACCCCCACACTTTGATTTTTTGAAGTTAAATGCCTTCAAATTTCATGTGATTATAAAAGGGGGGGGGGTATATAATTTTTTTAAACATTGATATTTATCAACACCCCTTTCCAGCAAGGCGCACATCAGACCACCAACTCGCATTTATCCAGCACTTAGAAAATTTTCTAAGTTATTTTCTCTCTAGGCGCATTCAAGGTGTCAGACTTTCAAATTCGTTCTTACCATATCTCGGTTTCCATCAAGGGCGCAAATAGCACTTTGAGGTTTCAATCTTGAAAATTTGATAACGATTTTGTTCTTCAAGCTTAGGCGCATATGAGCTATGGAGCTTTCAGATTCAAATCCCTTAGGCATTTTCCAAGTTATCCCCTCTTGTACTAGGCGCACATGACACTCTGAGCATTCATTTTGAGTGACTTAGCCCTTGGCTGGGCACAAATGCTAGGTTGTTCTTTCATTCTTCCACGCCTTAGAAACTTTGTTCACATTCTCCTTGAAGTAGGGCGCATACAAGGTGTTCCACTTCCAGTTTTATGACTTAGAAAATTTATGAGGTATCCCTTTATTCTTCTAGGCGCAAATGAGAGCAACTTCGAATTTCTATACCTTAGCAAAATTTCCACTTCCCTTCAAGAGTCAAGGCGCAAATGCAAGGGTGTGCTTTCAATTGGGGGCGCAAATTATAGGGGTGGTTTTTAACTTTATTACTCTAAGCTCAAGGGCGCATTTCCATGCTTGGGCTTCCAATTTATGCCTTGGGCGCAAATCATAGGCTCTCCTTCCAATTTCTTGACACTTAGAAAAATTTCGATCTTTTAAGTTTGGGCGCAAATGGCAAGAGCCACTTTCATTCACACGTCTTAGTCAAAGATTCTTTCTTTCATGCTTTGGGCAAGCTTTGAATGGGGGGGCGCATATTGAAGTGTGAGCTTTCAATTTCGGCACTTAGTGTATTTTAAATACTCCATCCTCCAGGCGCATATTACAAGTCAAGCTTTTAGTTTCAATCTCGAGGCGCAAATAACCACTGGAGCTTTTAATTTTCAACGCTTGCTGAAATCTCACCCTGGGCGCATATAAGGCAGTCTCCTTTCAGTTTACACCCTGGGCGCATTTTACATGTCCTCCTTTTAATTGCTTGACACTTAGAATATTTTCTTAGAATATTTTGAGTTTTCCTTTTCAACTCAAGGCGCAATTCCATGGCCATGTTTAATCTTTGTGAACTTCAAGCTGAGGGGCGCAAATAGCATGGGCAACATTCAATTTCAGTGCCTTAGATAAATTTTGAAGCTCAATCTCTTCACTAGGCGCGTTTGACATGGTAGACTTCAAGGTTGAGGGCGCATTTACTACATGGAGCTTCCAATTCGCTGATACTTAGAAAATTTCTATTCCTCAATGCTCAGGGGCGCAAATTAGACCTCCAACTTCCAATTTCATCATAGGCCCATATGATATGTCCAACTTTCATTTCCTACGCCTTAGTCAAATTTCAAGCCACCTTTTTACCCCAGGCGCATAAGACCCATGGAGCTTCCAGTTTCGACACCTTTTAAAGCTTTGACTTTGGTGGGCGCATTTAGGACCCTGAACTTTCAATTTATGTTCCTTAGAAATTTTTTGAAAGACTTTCCAGTCTAGGCGCAAATCATTCCCTAGGCTTTTAATTTCATCACTTGGGCGCATTTGGAGTAGTCTACTTTCAGTTCCCAGGCGCATTTCCCATGCCTAGCTTTGAGTTCTTACACTTTAGGCTATTTCCACACCTTGAGCCTTAGGGGCGCATTTTAGTCAGGGAGCTTTGAATTTTGACACTTATGCGAATTTCTAAGTCTTCAAAGAGGGGCACATTTAGACCCATGGACTTCCATTTTCGTCACATAGAAAACTTTAACTTACCCCCTTAAGCTGGGCGCATTTAGCTAGGTATGCTTTTAATTTTCTAGACTTAGTGAATTTTCCACTCATCTTCAGCTTTTCAAGGTGAATTTCGACGCCGGACTCCAAATTTTATCAAACCCGATGGATTTCATGCCTCTTGCCAGATTTAGGATGATTTCTTCCTACTACCCCTAATTTGCCCTGACTTTCTATTTTTAGAAAGTTCCTTGAATTTCGCGCCAAGAACTGAATTTTGACTTCAAAAAGCCTGATTTTTGCCCTGCTCTGAATTTCAACTGATTTGTGCTGTTGATCCCTGATGCCTGTCTGCACCTGCTATTTTTAGCAACCTGCTAAAATAGAAATTGCTCGGAAAGTCTTCAAATTTCATGGGTTGAATGCCTGAAGTGTAACAATCATAGCTGGACGCTGTTTTTGGGTGACTGTCCTACTCTATCCTTGATTTTAGGAAACCCTAATTTCTCTGCCCTGGCCTGCTAAAAATAGAAAATATTTGATTTCTCATCCTCTGCAACTCCGTTTGTCTTGAAATTCGCGCCAAGGATCCCTCATCACATGTTTGACCTGTTCATACTGAGACTTGATGTTGACCTGCCATTTATAGCCGCTTCTAAAGTGACTTACTATTTATAGTAAGTGCTTGTTTCTGAGGCTTCCCTAGCTCTGTTTGACTTGAAATTTGGACAGCGTGCTCCTCGTTGGTGAACTTGCCTGTTTGTGCCGGCGCCCGAGATTGACTTTCTATTTATAGCACGTGTCAAGGATACCTTACTAAAAATAGTAAGTGCTCCGATTGCCTTCAAATTTTGCCAACAAACCCCTCGGAAGATGCTGATCGTGGTGAATACTTCAGTTTTGGGCATCTTGTCATCTGATTCCTTATTTTTAGCCTTGAAGCTCGAAACCCTAATTTTCCGCATGTTCCTCATATGAGCTCTGTTTGACCTTGTTTCAATTGCATGATGATCAGTTTGCAGTTCTGAAGTGCTGGGTAGCTGCCTGAGTGGTACCTCCTAAAAATAGAAAGTGGTTGAAAAAGTGGCCAACCGATCATTAGATGATTTTGCATGTCATACTGCCCGAAAAATCTTGAGAAACCCAGAAAAATCCTCAACATGCAAGCACTGGCTAAAAATAGCAAGTTTCAGAAAAGTGATCAGTTCCATTTGCATGTTACACCGTTGCGAAGCTCTTGAAAAATCCAGAAAGAATATGTCGACATGCGCTGAGAAATTCTGCATGCAAACCTTAATATCAGCCTCTGAAGGCCGAACGCTGAAAGTCGTTATCCTGCTTTGCATGTCATATCACTGCGAAGGTCTCGAAAAACCCACAAAGAATCTCCGGACATGCATCAGAAAATGTAACATGTAGATCCTAAAATTTGCTCTGGAAGATGGACTGCTAAAAATAGCGAGTCATCTATTTTTGCTCAAATTTGTCAGAAATGAACTTGAAGTGTTCAGAATGTAATGAAGTTGTCAAAATGTGAAAATCTCGAGAAAATCAATCCTGTACTGACACTTACTAAAAATAGAAAGTTGGCAGAGTTTAATGAAAATTTAGGGGTCACTTGCTGGAAGTGTTGTAATAGCAGTGCTAGGCTTGGAAGTCGACCAACCAACTCAATTTGACCCCAAAGTGACCTAAAGATGTGAAACCCTAATATCAGTACTTTGCCAAATTTTTCGTTTAAGCTCGCAGACAGGAGCATCCCCGGACAACAGATAGCAGAAAAGGAGCAGAAAGAGAGAGACCAAAACCAAAGCCAAAAGACCAGAATGGAGCAAAAATTTAGGGGTCCCCATTTTGAATGGGGCGATGTGTGAATAGGTCACAACATCTGGCGACTCCACGGGAAAGTGTTGAAAAACACTTTAAGAATTGTACCTTGATTAAATCTTCCTCAAACCATCACACAGAAAAGACGCTTACTCAAAAGGGGAGAAGAATCCGATATTGGATCAGAATACTTTCATCTAAGACCTTGTGAGTGTGTGCATTCGTTCCATCTCTAAACCATCTCAACTTCCGGAATTAGCCGTCGCAAGTTATATAAGTATCTTAACTTCAAAAGCATCCTGGACATTGCCTCGTTGCCAGTCAGGCGTCCATAGCCCCGACGAGGTTGTCGCTACAATTCTCACAAATATTGCTCCACTGCCGGCCGGGCGTCCATAGCCCCAGTGGAGTTACTCGCATGTTCCCAAAACCAATATTTCATAATAGTTCTTTCTTTTACTTTTCATTCTTTATTTTCTTTTCAGATATCTCTTTTGAGCACATTTTTCTTTTCTTCATTTGATTTCTCCGTCAATTCCTTGATTGGCTGGCAGGCATTGAAGCCTCCAATGGGTTTGAGAATTATAGTGGCGCTGAAGTAAGATGTAAGATTTTCACCTGCTAAGACCTTTCCCAAGAAACCAAAATGACGCAGAATGGAGATAGGTAAGGTATTTAAGGTCTTTAGACTCATGTGTTGAGACACAATAATGGGTTAACCTCCCGAGACGAGTTTAATCCAAGCTGGATGATGACAAGGGGAAAACAACCTTAGTCTTTTCAAAAATTTATGCAAATTCCAGCAGAAAGAAACCATGTTGTGAGAGTTAAAACCATCATCACCCCTTTCGCAGCGGGAAAACCCTAAAATCCTTGCCCATTCCAAACCAAAACCACTTGAGTGGACAACTCAAGGGAAAGAACGCCAAACCAAAAACCCAAAGGGCGACAAACCAAAACCAAAACGAAAGAAAACAGGAAAGCAACGGGAAAGCAAACCTAATCTAACTATGTTACAAAGTAGGCCCTTAGAAAGAACCTAGGACTGGAAATAATGCTTGAGGAATTGTCCATTGACGGGCAACGGGACATCCTCCCCTGTCAGTGTACGCAATTGAAATGCATTATCTCCAAGGATTTCAAAAATTTGATACGGCCCCAACCACAACTTATCGAACTTATCATGATCTCCTTTCTTCTCGTGGGCCTTGTCCCAATATAAAACCAAGTCAGAAATCCAAAAAGACTTGATTTTAGCTTGTTTGTCAAACCATCTTTTTACCACTGCCTGGTGTTTCGCCAGATTCTCAAGAGCTTCATCTCTTTTCTCTTCTAAATGCATCAACTGAGACAATCTTGTTTGAACTTGATCCTCTCCTTCGAGATATTCTTGAATGAACTGGAGAGTTGGGATTCTTAGCTGAACTGGAAAAACAGGGTCTTGTCCGTATACCAAATGGTAGGGAGACGTCCCTAAGGAACTCTTCGTTCTGATCCTGTCTGCCCATAGGGCAAACCTCAGCTGCGTGTGCCAATCTTTTGGATTCTTGTCCAACAACTTCTTGATAGCATTCAGTAAATTCTTATTCGTGGACTCTGCTAGTCCATTCCCCTGTGGGTAGTAGTTGGAAGAGAATTTCAATGTGATTCCATACTCGAATGCCCAATTTGAAAACTTTAATGATGAGAAAGCTGGACCATTGTCGCACACTATGGCATGAGGGCATCCAAATCTTGTGACGATATTTTCCTCAAGGAACCTGATGACCACATCCATCGTGCACTGTTTCAAAGCCTGAGCCTTTGTCCACTTAGTGCAGTAATCTATAGTTGTCAAAATGTATCTGTGTTGGCTCGAAGACGGCGGGTTAATCATGCCAATAAAGTCCAATCCCCATTTCGCAAAGGGTCTGACCTCAATCACTGGCTGCAAAGGCATAGCTGGATATTTCCCTCTATTCGCTGCTGTTTGACAGATGTGACAAGCCTTTACATGCTCAAATGTGTCTTTGAAGAGCGTGGGCCAATAGTATCCAGCCCTTAAAATCTGGTGAGCTATGGCTAGACTACTCCCATGTCCAGTCCCAAACTTTTCGTGGAAGTGCTCCATCAATTGCTTGGCTTCTTGTTTTCCTACACATCTTAAATAAATTCCTTCATAGTTTCTCCTGTAAAGCACTGATCCCTGGAGCATAAACCTTTGACTTTTCATTCTCAATGCTCTCCGTTGCACTGGATTCAGGTGGCGAGGGCATCTGTGATTCAACAGGTAATAAACTGTGTCATCGTACCACTCCCCTGGAGACACTTCTTCCAGTACATAGGTTTGTTGAACCAATTCTGGACCAACCATTGCGATCGTCTGAGCCAAAGCTTGTCCTCGGACTAACTTCATAGGCTGTATTTCAATATCATATTCTTGCAGAGTGGCGACCCACTTACCTCTTCTTTCTCCTAACTCATTTTGCATCAGCAAAGTTTTCACTGTGGCATCAGGAACAATTGCGTGGACCTTACTTCTCAAGATATAATGTCTGAATTTCTTGACGGCTTTTACTAAGGCATATGCTTGTTTTTCAATGCTGGGATATCTTAACTCGGCTTCTTTTAGTGGAGCACTCATAAAAGCAATCAGGTGCTCATCCTTTTCCTCTGTTCTTTGTGTCAACACTGCTGCGCAAGTATGCTCTGAAGCGAATGAATATAGATAAAAAGGCTTTGTGTAATCTGGACTAACCAACACTGGAGTGTCCACTATAGCTTGCTTAATCTCATCAAAAGCCTTCCTAGCTTGTGGGGTCCATTCAACCTTCGCATTCTTCTTCAGCATTTCATTTAGTGGCCTTACTATCTCAGCAAATCCAGTTATGAACTTTCTCACAAAATTAATCTTGTCGAAGAATGATCTTAATTCTTTTTGACTACCTGGCAAGCCGATCCTGGAGATAGCCTCAATACGCTCAGGGTCAATTGAAATACCCTTCTCTGAGATGACATGACCTAATAGTTTACCTTCTGTCACACCAAATAAACATTTCTTAGCATTCAAGGAGACACCGAATCTTCTGCATCTCTGAAATATCTTTCTTAAATCCTCGACATGGTCCCCTCTTTTCTTTGAGAACACGGTCAGGTCATCCATGTAAATAATTATGCACTTTCCTACCAAATCTCGAAAGGCGATGTCCATGGCTCGCTGGAAAGTGGCTTCTGTGTTGATTAGGCCGAAAGGCATTCTCTTGTATGCAAAGGTTCCCCATTTTGTGGTGAACGCCGTCTTCAGCCTATCTTCTTGTTCAACCATCACTTGGTTATATCCTGAATATCCGTCCAAGAAGGACATCATTTGCGAACCATTCACTATTTGCAGCACCTCATCCAACGAAGGCAAAGGATAATTATCCTTTTCTGAGGCCCTATTCAAATTACGGAAGTCTACGCACAATCTTATCTCTCCATTCTTCTTTCTAACTGGAACAAGATTGGCGACCCACGTGGAGTGCCTCACTGGAAAGATGATCTTTGCCGAAAGAAGTTTCTTGACTTCCTGATAAATCAATGGTTCTAGCAACGGATTTACTGGCCTCTGCCTCTGTCTGAATGGCTTACTGCTTGGTTTCAATGGAATTGTGTGTGTAATCAATGATGTATCATATGTCTTCAAATCTTCGTATCCACAGGCTACCACCTCTGGAAATTCTTTCATCAACTTCAAGATGCCTCCTCTTTCTTCTGGTGTGCAAACTTTCCCAATAAAAACATTCTTCACTTGTTCATCTGTCCCTAGATTGACAGCTTCACAATCATTGCCTTGGGTACTCTGGTTTCTACTCAGCTTATCAGGATCAAACAATCTTTCTAATTCAACCATTCCTCTCGGAATAACATTCGTCTTCAAATTAAGGATTCCTTCAGTATCAAACTCCACTTCTTCAGTTTCTTCCTCATCAATGATTTGTGCTTCAAATACACCTGAGCATGTGAGAAAATCTAAAATCTGTTTATCATCGTTGAACACCTGAAAATTCTTTATGTTATCAGGGACTGCTGGAGTTGAAACCAATTCTACTGTAAACTTCTTCAGTCCTTGCATAGCCAAAGGCTCCAACGAACTAGCAGCTTGTGCGAGCGAATTTGCAACTGGATTCTTGGACCTATACACTTGCTTTATATTAAATGCATTGAAGCTTTCTATCAAATCCCATACTCTATTTCGGTAACGGCCCAACCTCTTGTCGTGACAAGCGTACCGCTTCCTCACCTGGTGGACCACGATGTCAGAATCCCCAAAGGCGTGTACAATCTTGGCTCCCTTCTGAATGGCAAGGAGCAACCCATGAATTAAGGATTCATATTCAGTGACATTATTAGTGCATGCAAATTGAAGCCTATAGGCACCCAAGTATGCTTCTTCGGTTGGGCTAATAAGTTCAAATCCTGCTCCATTGCCCTTCTTTGACTTTGACCCATCGAACCTCAAAGTCCATACTTGATTCTCTGTGAGATTGCTGGGAGACTGAACATGTGTATCCTTTTGATTACATACCTCTGAAACCTTTTCTTCAATCTCTGGCTGAATTCTATCATCTTCTACAAGTTCTATTAAAATATCCTTTTCTTTATCAACTTCTTTCTGATGTCCTCCTTGCACTGAGGCTCGTGAGACGAGCTTTTCAACTTGCTCTAGTGCCACTTTACACATGGCACAAGTGATCTCGGAGTGGAATGCCTCATGTATTCTGCACCAATTTGGAAGTATCAAATTCCTGATAGAGGCATCTTTACCCAACTCTGTTTCTTGCCTTACACTATTCAAAACGAAATCTCTAAAATTTTCAAACGTCCCTCCACCTTCACTGTCACTTGCATCACTTTCAATCAACACTTCAGTGGAGGTCATGGCATCTTCTAGGATCTTTGCTTCATTGGAGCTTTGCAGCATCAACACTTCTTGCTTGATAGGCCTATATGAGCCTAAATAAGTCTCCACAAACATTATCTCATTATCCTCACCATATTCAGTGATCATCAATTTGAGCCTTGGTGTACTTTTGATCTTGATCTGATTCGGGACTCCTTTCCATGGGAGCCACATATGGGAAAAATTTGTGGCAATATACCCATTCAACTTTCTGGCCCAGTCTTTGCTTAGCAGCATCCCATATCCATCAGGTATATCAACTACTGATATGTCGATGCAGCTTTGGATTCGGGGATCAGCTGATAACTGCATATGAATGTTATTCAACTCTCCAACAACTGGAACCTCAGTTTTGTCTAGCTGGGTCACCTTCTTTGTGGTTTGAAGTGGGACTATACCCAGTCTTTGACATACTTTCAGTGGCATCACATTGCTGGAGGCACCAGAATCAATCAAACAGTTGTGCAGTAACTTCCCGAAAATTCTAA
Organism: Sequoia sempervirens; assembly: GCA_007258455.2. Lineage (NCBI taxonomy): Eukaryota > Viridiplantae > Streptophyta > Pinopsida > Cupressales > Cupressaceae > Sequoia > Sequoia sempervirens. Next base: position 67,658,571 of record VDFB02049217.1, read on the forward strand.
CTGGCACGAGGAAAGGGGCTAGTTCGTCTTTCCCTTGATAGAATACTACTGGTTTCTTCTTTTCCTCAATAGGAGTGTCTTTCTTTTCAACCTTTCTATTCAATGGAGTTTGGCTATCCTGAGTAACCTCCTTTGGATTTTGCACTTGCTCTTGTTTTTGTTCTATAGGTAGATTGAACCGAACTTTTCTCTTATCTTCATTCTTCGGCTTCTCAGGCTCGCTTGAAGATCCTTGTACCACTCCTACGAATCCTTGAGACTGTTGTGGAGTCTCCCAAGTGTTGAATGGCGCGTGAGGCACCTCTTCTACCATATTTGCACTCTGCACGGGACGGGATTGTGTGTTGACTGGAGGGTTCCTAGATGTACTAGGTGCTTCTTGAGAAGAGTTTTTCACAACGGGTGTCTCATATAAACTCCCCAGTATTGTATCTCTGACTTCTGAAATCTTCATCAACTCATATAGAGGAAGACTCACCTTTATCTTCTTAACTTTGTCTAGCACATAGGAACTTAGCCTTTTCATATCATCTCTTGGAAGATTTTCTTTTTGTGGACGTTGCATCACGTGAATGGACTGCTGGACAGTCTGTTGTCCATTTCTGTTTTGCATCATATTCTGTTGCCTATATTCTGGAGAATCCCTTGGTAAGTTCGGATTGTTGCTTGCATTGGGATTTGGCGGAGTCGCAAAATTGTTCGGAGGGATTGAGGTTGTTAGAGGCTCTTTTTGATGGTAGCTCCTCTGATACACTTTGGGTGTTGCTCTTCCGGAAGTCTGAAAAGCTTGCACCTCTCTTCTCCCTTCTACCAAAACACTATTGTTGAGAGGTGGGAAAATGTAGTTACCTTGATCATGAGGCTCCTCTGAATAGCTATCTTGAGCTTCTGAATATACTTGGGCCTCTGAATAAACTTGAGCTCCTTCAGCTTGATTATCTGGCGTCCCCACGGGACCATTTGCTGAAGCTGGTGGGAATCTATGGTTAATAGACAGCGGCCAGTAACTTTGGTGCTTGGGTGGGACATTGACTTCTTCTAGAATTAAAGCCTGGTCATATCTTTGCACTGGGACAATTTCATATCCTGTAGTTGGAGGATTCTCAGTACCCTCCGTGCTCTTTACTTCTCCTTTGAAAATATTAGCAGCGACTTGAAATTCATGACATTGTAGTTCTGAATGCTGATTGGTATTGTGTAATCTACACCATCCCGACATAGCGGCTTCGGCCAAGAAAACTCTATCAGTAGGACAGTTTTCTGGAGGTGGTGGATTATCCAATGGTGACGGAATACCTCCATTATTGGGTCCTATGTTCCAGGACCTCTTCTGATATCCTTGATTGTTGTTATGATACCCATGACTATTATCATGGCCATGTCCTTGGTGGGCATCTTGATGATGAGGAGGATTGCTTTGATATCCTCGATTAGCACCTTGGTGTGCCTAATAGTTTCTCAGCATAGATTGCATTTGATTATTCTGATTTCTGAGGTAAGTCACCTCAGTTGACAGCCTTTTCATCTGTTCTACTAACTCTTTCATTTCATCTTTCTCCTCTTGAGTCCTCATTTGTGGCACTGTGTTCTGGAGATAGATGGGCTGCGTTGCTTGAGTTTGGGATAAAGGTACCCCAGGATGGAGAACCAACTGATTAGATGGTGCCTGCATTTGATAAGACGGTTGCGGAATAGGATTCAATGCTGGAGTCTGCGGATTCCAAGTTGATCCAAGAGTTTGCATTTGATTATTTGTAGTCGTCAAGCCTGTGTACAAAGAAGGCCCAGTTATGTTCTGCCCCATATTTTGACTTACTTCCACAGCTTTCGCGTATGCTTGGTTCATATCTGCCGGAATGGGATGAGCATGTCTTATGAACATTGTAGTCAATGGGTCCAAGGCTGCATAATAGTTTTCCCTAGCATCAGGAACAACGTAAGGAGTTCGTAGCCTTGTGAGAGCTTTCTGAAATCTGTTGTTGAAGGCATGAATGGGTTCTTTATCTTGTCTTCTCACTTCAGTGAATTGACGGAAAAGCTCTATTGGAGTAATGGGAATGCCAAATTTTCCAATGAAAGCTTCCTTCATCTGCTCCCATGTTCTTATGGACCCAACTGGCAAATGTATAAACCAAAAGTGTGCTTCCTCTCCCAAAGAATACGGTAACAGTCTGCAAGCTACGTCCGCGTATGCAATTTGCCTGTTTCGCAAATTATCCTCGAACATCTTGATATGGTCTTCAACAGAACGATTTGGATCATTGACTTGATACTTAGTGCAGAAGTGCTCCGGGTTCTTCGGCATGTCATGGTAATCTGCAAACTCAAGAGGGGATGGATTAGTAACTAACCAAGTAGCTCCATTTGGAGCGGGTTGGCCTCCTGGTTGAGCCATTGCTTGATTTGGCTGCCTCCTTTGATATACAATTACTGGGGTCGCTTGTGGCTGTTGAATTGATTGCTGAACAAACACTGGTGTAGAAACTTGGACGGTTTTTGGTTGAGCAAATCTCGAAACACTTGGTGGAGTTTTGAACAAACTTGAAATTTCTACTCCACTTGTTTCTCCTTCACTTGGACAAACTTCTTCACTTGAACAGACCTCTTTCTTCTTCCTTGCCCGAGTTGGTAGTTCTAACTCCACAAAATCTTTAGATGAACTAGGCGCGGACCTCAAAATTCTTTTCAACTTGTCAGGGGAGAACGAGCTAATACGATCCGGGATGTAGCTGTCTATCTGCGAGGTGCAGGAGCGGGAGTGAGTGGTTGTCTCTGATCCAACAAGTTTCGTTCGATTGCAACTTGGACTTCAATAGCCTTCTCTTCTTCCTCTTGCAACACAAAGCTAGTTCGCATATACTGAGCGTAGCTCTCCTCTGTCCTCCACGCGAGATTGTTCAACCCTGAAAGGATGTCTTCTTGGTCGTCGTTAAATCCCAAATTCGGCTGCAACACTGGAAATAAACCCCTATGTGGTAGCACCATCTTGATTCATGATAACCTCTTTCTCCAATGAATTTCTTTTTCTTGATAAAATCCCATCTCACTTGAATGTGGTTGTTAACTATAAGAATCCTTGGAAGGCCCTCCTTCTAGCGCCAATTCTGTTGACGTGGTTTTTGCGACCGCACCAACACAGAATAAAGTTTCCCAACGGATACCCTATCCTCTCTTGAACAAAGTATTCAGCATGCTAAGATTGCGAGTAAGATCATGCTTTCAACTCCAAGGTTCCTTTAATGCGAATAGACTCAGTTGGCTCGATGTGATTTTGCTGTGTTCTTACGAGGGGACTTACACAATTGTTCAAGATACTTGCAGTAAACAACAAATGTATGCTTCGAAAGGGCTTTTGTGTGAATGATTTAGCCTTGAAGTGCAAGTTTCCTAAAACTAACCAAAAGTATGCGGAACTGAATGGCTGCAGAGATTTCGAAAATCTAAATTCTAACCTAAATGCAAGGGATGTTATGCTCAATTTCAATGAACTTCAAACAAACGTTGCCTAGCCTCCTGTTGGACAGCTTCGACAAAGTTAGTGCAATCTTCAAAGGATAAAAAGGATGTTCAAATCACGATTCGATAATGCAATTACCATCACAACGATGCACAACTACATATGAATCTTGATCAAAGTTAAGTATAGAGTGTTCCAGTTGACCGCGCAAGACAAGCTTACCATTAGTAAGATTGTTAGTGGTATGGATCAAAAAAGCTCACTTACATCAAACATAAGCATCCATATCTAACTATTAGCATGAAATTAAGTCCTTGTTGAAGTCAAAGGAAGAAGAAACCTCACAACTAGTCACAACAAAGTTTGAATTCACCATCAATGAAATGTTTTATTATGATTAGCCTCTGTGACAATCTCTTACAAAAATTCTCAAAGGGAGAATTCCCCTTTTTCTTCAAACAATGCAATGAAAACTACTCTAACTCAAAAATATCTACTCTCTATTCTGCTCCAATATCCACTAATTGCTAACTACTTCTGATTCTAACTATTTTACAAATGAGGGGGACTCCCCCTTATATAGCTGGCCAAGTCCAACGGACGGTCCAGATTGAATTACAATGGAGGGCTTAGATCTAGCCACCTCAGCCCTAGATAAGTTTTGCCCTAAAAACCGCCAGAAGGTGGAGGAGTGGTGTCATAAATGATCCCAAAAATAGCAGATTCCTCCTTGACCACTATGAGCAATTAATGCCCACTACCCTTCTAGAAGATTCTCATCCATGACTCGGATTCCCTTGCTCTTCTCTCTGACTACGTATGCCATGAATCGGGCCAGCACCTCATCAACTTCCTCAGAAATTGCTAGAGTAATATTAAGCTGATATTCTAGGATAGCCACCGTCTGCTCATGTTTATCACAAGACTTTCCCCAAGCCTCAATAGAATCCTGTGTACTCTGAATAATTGCTGAAAATGTCGAAATGTTCTCAAAGTCCAGTTGAGAGAACATCTTCATCTCGGAGAAGAAAGGTTGCAACCTTGCCTTTAATCCGTCAATTTCAACCTCCTTAGGAGCCAGCCTCTTGGCGAACAATGCATCCAATGTGTTGAGGATACCCTCGTGAATATTCCTCATCGCTTTCTTGATCCTGGAGGACTCCACAGCTGCCGTGTCAAAGAAGCCCTTTCCAGTGAATGCAGCTGAATGCCACCCACGAAAATCATATCTGTCGCCTGCCTAGATCACTCCTTCATTCACCAAAGTTTGCGTGGGCACACGCATCAAAACAGCAAGGCGAGGAATAGTTTTGTCTTGAAAAATATGGGTGTTTCCCCAAGCTTGCTCGACACCATCTAACCGTGAGAGGATACCAGATGCATTATGAAACGATGAGACAAGATCAGCCATGAATTTTTCTGCCTCAGTGCGGACACTGCTTATCCACTTGTCTCCCTCTCGTATAGCTCTCCTCATCTCCTCAAGCCCACTGATTGGCTCTCGTGGTAGCTCAGGCGGAAGTTCTACCACTGGATTCTCTTGAGCAACTGGATGTGCTAGATGTTGCACATATTCGACCAATGCCTTATGCTCCCTTTTCAACCTTTTATACTTCCCTTCCTTTTTCACCACCCTATCTTTCAACGCTTGGAATGAACTTTCAGCTTCCTCAACCACTTGCGCTCCGGAGGGACGTCCCAATTCAACTGTGGTGACCGTGTAATTTTCTGGCATTGCGTCACTTAAATCATGATCCTCCCTTGGGACAGCAATATGGAGGCTGCGTGAAACGGCCTCATTAGTCTCCATACTCGTATATTTCCTTGCTCTCTTCCTTTTAGGCGACTTACTTGTTCTGTTCAGAAGCTCCTCCATTTCAATTGCTAGATCAACATCATCGTCCTGGTCCCTCCTGATTGCCTATGAGAGCCAATTGCGCTGAATGTTGTAAATAATAAGGGGCTGCTCTTCAGTCGCCTCCACTTCACAAACCTCCTCTGGAGCAGTATTTTGTTGAGGCTCATCTATCTCCATATGTTGACTCCTCTCCTCATGAGCTCCAACTCTTGATTCTATAACATCTTCTTCCTCAAAAACATGGTCAAAGTGAGTGTCTGTTTCTGTTTCCTCCCCTTCATCTGGCTGATTGGCGCCCTCAGGATCATTGACACTCTGAGTATCCAACTCTCTCGGCATTGATTGGTTAACCTCTCCAACCTCTGGCTCTTCATTCCTTCGAGCCCTTTGATCTGCAAACAGTGAAACTTCGCGCACATTGGAGGAATGGGTCACCAACTGAGTAGATGATGTGTCCTCTGATCCCTGAGGTTCCGGCTGAACAGGCTCTTCTTGTTGTGGTGGCTCTACAACCCGAGCAATTTGTTTCTTCCTTTTCGCCAACACCGGTGGCCTTTTATCACCCATGAGGTCGTACATGAGGGCAACTGACCTTCTCCTCAATCTGTTAACGCGCTCCTCTACCCAAGCCCTTGTAAAAGTCAAGACGGGGATAGACAAGGTGTCCAAGTCTGTAATCCTCGGTTCAGCCCAATCTGGCGGTGGGATCGGCGTGTGTTTTATCCATTCATAATTTGGATGAATGAGCCTGTTATCTTCTTCAACTTGATCTGGCACTTGGATCACTTCACATTCTCTGATTAATTTGAGAGGCAACCTAGAGAACATTATTTTTCTAATCTCAGCCTCATCTCAGCATTCGCCCAAAAATCTTCTAAGTGAGCTCTGCGTCTGTACTCCTCGCCCTGAACTGTTCCAATCTTTCCTCGAGGATCAAAATCTTGTTGGTTGGTATGGAGAGTCAATTTATAGAACTTCAATTCATCTTCAGCTTCCTTAGCTGCCTGCAAAGTAGGGCATTCTTCAAGTGAGTTTCCCAAAACAATGGGGAAATGCAAACCTCCCTTCTTCTTTCTCCTTATGATTTTGTAGTAGGCCACCAATTGCCTAGACAACTCAAGTAGTATCATCCTATTGGTGGGGTACCTCGGTAATTTGTAGACGTATGAGTCGTACCCCGGCAGCCTTAAATAAGTAAACTTCGGGAATTGGACGAACCAAAACCCATACTCCTCTATCAACATCTGGGCCTCTTCGGATATCCTTTGCTGCAACCTCCGCTGAAGGGTCCTTGTGATATACATTGTGAAAGCGTCATTTACCCTCTTGAAGTCAGCTGTGTGTGTCAGATGCAACTGTCTACAAGATTCGTGAATCTTGAACTGATTAAAACCATAGCCAATTGGTTCCTGGTATGCCAACCCTCTATATTTTGTCATCCGAGCAAGCATGTAGATGACATACGAGCTTATGTAGAATGTTCTCGTTCTCCTCAGATTCTGAAACTGCTCATTGATGTTATTGCTGATCATCTGAGCCCAATTTACTTTTACCTTTCCTTCGAGCACCACACTAATGTAGAAGAACATCCATGGCTCGAACACATATGACTACGGGCTGCCGTTAACCCTGCTGAGCAACATAATTATATCATAGTACTCCTGTTTCAGCTCCTCTGAAATTATCTGCTTTGGCAGCCTGGCAGCAGGAGGCTTTGGCTTTCTCATCCAGGTGGTGTTGATCCTCTTCATGCACTTTTCGAAAGATGTGGCATACATTTTATCGGCTATTTCCTTGGATTTGTACAACATCTTGCTTTTAGCCAAGATTCCAAATGCCTCGCCAATTGCGTCAGGTGCAAAGTTGGCCAATATCATACCATCCGGAGAAACAATAGTCCGATCGTCTGAGTTGTAAAAGTTTGCGCACTCCAAGATCAGCTCCGGACAACGAACTGCTGGTTGGAACCCGGCTGCTGCATATAATCCACTCAGAATGTTCTGCGATGCTCCTGTTGGAAGATTGCCACTCTGCCCATATATCCTTCGTATGAAGGCTTCGAGGTTGAAGGACCCAAGGTTGGTGTCCGTCAAGTTTCCAAACTTTGACACGATCTTAGACTTCGGAATGAAGGATTTCTTCAAACTCTTGATGATCGCCCGCCTGGAGGCGTTTTCTTTGACGGCTTTCTTATTTCCAGCCTTAGCTCCAGCTTTGCTTGTCCCAGCAACATTAGCCATCTGCAAAATGAGGAGCAAACATTAGACTTCAAATTTTTAAAATAAAAATCACGTGAGACGGCTGGCGAATGGAGTTGGCTGCAAAAGCAAATACAAGTTAATAGTTTCAGCAGTATTATTCTAACTTCAAACCTTGGTATATTTAAACTTCGAGAATTAACACTTCAAACTTCAACAATTTGTAGCCAAAAGAATTTTCAGCCCTTCGGAAGAAATTAACTCCAGTAATCCCAACTTCCAAAAAAGCTTCAAGTTTCGACAGCTTTCAACAATTTTAAATCAACAACTTCGACAATTATAAATCAACAACTTTGAAGTTTTCAAATCAGCAAGTTCAGAAGCTATAAATCATCAAGTTTTAATAATTTCAAATCAGCATGTTTCAACAATTTCAAATTAGTACTTCGAAAGTTATAAATCAGCAACTTCGAAGGTTTCAACAATTTCAAATCTGATTTAATTCTAAACATTTAGCAACTTCAGAGAGTTTAAATCCAAGTTCAAACAATTTCGACTTCTAGCATAAACGATTTCAGCCTTCCAACTTCGAAACACACTTTAACTTTCAGCAACTTTGAAAATATTAAATCTCAGCAACTTTAAATACTTACCTTCAGCAACTTGGAGAAATAAAAATGCTCAACCTCAGCAGCTTATACTTCAAACTTTATTTCGAATCTCAGCAACTTCGCAACTTTAGACCTCAACAACTGAGAAATTCAAGCTTCTTGAAAAATTGAATTTAACACTTTTCACACTTTCAACAACTCTCAATCTTGAAAATATTAAATCTCAGCTCAACAATCACTCTCAACTTTGCAGCATAAATCTCAGCTTCGAATTCTGTGAGATGAAAATGAAAATCCTCGGAGTTTTTATAACCAAAAGCTGGTGCTAATTTTAGCAAATGCCATTAATTCTCTTCATCATGACTTACGCATTTGCTAAATTTGAAAGAGAATATTCCAGTCGTCTTACAGTCATAGCATTTTGCTATTCAGGGAGATTCTTTCCTCGATTTAAATTTAAAACTTCCCTCCTGACTGCCAGTGATTTCGAAAAAATCATTTTACTTCGATTTGAAATAATCTTACTGCTTTTTTAAAATGGCATATTTAATTTATTAAAATTTAATTCAAATGCCATTTAATTTATTTCACCAGCGTCCGTGAAAATTCGATGTCAACACTTTAAAATGTCTAAGCGAAATTTATTTTCTGTCCATAATTAATCCAAAAACAAATTCCCCACAATTAAAATCGCCCGAGTTTTTAAAATTTCATGTGTCTAAATTTAAAGGGGAATTTAATTTAATACTTAGGAAAATAATTAAATTTAATTTAATTTCTCCGACTTAGGCAAATTTTGAAATTAATTGCCTAGAGAAATTTTTATTTCTTCCAACGCCTTTTAATTTTCACCTCCACACTTTGATTTTTTGAAGTTAAACGCCTTCGAATTTCACGTGATTATAAAAAGGAGGGGGGGATATTTTATTTTTTTAAACATTGATATTTATCAACACCCCTTTCTAGCAAGGCGCACATCAGACCACCAACTCGCATTTCTCCAGCACTTAGAAAATTTTCTAAGTTATTTTCTCTCTAGGCGCATTCAAGGTGTCAGACTTTCAAATTCGTTCTTACCATATCTCGGTTTCCATCAAGGGCGCAAATAGCACTTTGAGGTTTCAATCTTGAAAATTTGATAACGATTTTGTTCTTCAAGCTTAGGCGCATATGAGCTATGGAGCTTTCAGATTCAAATCCCTTAGGCATTTTCCAAGTTATCCCCTCTTGTACTAGGCGCAAATGACACTCTGAGCATTCATTTTGAGTGACTTAGACGTATTTACCCTTGGCTGGGCACAAATGCTAGGTTGTTCTTTCATTCTTCCACGCCTTAGAAACTTTGTTCACATTCTCCTTGAAGTAGGGCGCATACAAGGTGTTCCACTTCCAGTTTTATGACTTAGAAAATTTATGAGGTATCCCTTTATTCTTCTAGGCGCAAATGAGAGCAACTTCGAATTTCTATACCTTAGCAAAATTTCCACTTCCCTTCAAGAGTCAAGGCGCAAATGCAAGGGTGTGCTTTCAATTGGCGGCGCAAATTATAGGGGTGGTTTTTAACTTTATTACTCTAAGCTCAAGGGTGCATTTCCATGCTTGGGCTTCCAATTTATGCCTTGGGCGCAAATCATAGGCTCTCCTTCCAATTTCTTGACACTTAGAAAAATTTCGATCTTTTAAGTTTGGGCGCAAATGGCAAGAGCCACTTTCATTCACACGTCTTAGTCAAAGATTCTTTCTTTCATGCTTTGGGCAAGCTTTGAATGGGGGGGCGCATATTGAAGTGTGAGCTTTCAATTTCAGCACTTAGTGTATTTTAAATACTCCCTCCTCCAGGCGCATATTACAAGTCAAGCTTTTAGTTTCAATCTCGAGGCGCAAATAACCACTGGAGCTTTTAATTTTCAACGCTTGCTGAAATTTCACCCTGGGCGCATATAAGGCAGTCTCCTTTCAGTTTACACCCTGGGCTCATTTTACATGTCCTCCTTTTAATTGCTTGACACTTAGAATATTTCGAGTTTTCCTTTTCAACTCAAGTCGCAATTCCATGGCCATGTTTAATCTTTGTGAACTTCAAGCTAAGGGGTGCAAATAGCATGGGCAACATTCAATTTCAGTGCCTTAGATAAATTTTGAAGCTCAATCTCTTCACTAGGCGTGTTTGACATGGTAGACTTCAAGGTTGAGGGCGCATTTACTACATGGAGCTTCCAATTCGCTAATACTTAGAAAATTTCTATTCCTCAATGCTCAGGGGCGCAAATTAGACCTCCAACTTCCAATTTCATCATAGGCGCATATGATATGTCCAACTTTCATTTCCTACGCCTTAGTCAAATTTCAAGCCACCTTTTTACCCCAGGCGCATATGACCCATGGAGCTTCCAATTTCGACACCTTTTAAAGCTTTGACTTTGGTGGGCGCATTTAGGACCCTAAACTTTCAATTTATGTGCCTTGGAAATTTTTTCAAAGACTTTCCAGTCTAGGTGCAAATCATTCCCTGGGCTTTTAATTTCATCACCTGGGCGCATTTGGAGTAGTCTACTTTCAGTTCCCAGGCGCATTTCCCATGCCTAGCTTTGAGTTTTTACACTTTAGGCTATTTCCACACCTTGAGCCTTAGGGGCGCATTTTAGTCAGGGAGCTTTCAATTTTGACACTTAGGCGAATTTCTAAGTCTTCAAAGAGGGGCGCATTTAGACCCATGGACTTCCATTTTCGTCACATAGAAAACTTTAACTTACCCCCTTAAGCTGGGCGCATTTAGCTAGGTATGCTTTTAATTTTCCAGACTTAGTCAATTTTCCACTCATCTTCAGCTTTTCAAGGTGAATTTCGACGCCAGACTCCAAATTTTATCAAACCCGGTGGATTTCATGCCTCTTGCCAGATTTAGGATGATTTCTTCCTGCTAACCCTAATTTGCCCTGACTTTCTATTTTTAGAAAGTTCCTTGAATTTTGTGCCAAGAACTGAATTTTGACTTCAAAAAGCTTGATTTTTGCCCTGCTTTGAATTTCAACTGATTTGTGCTGTTGATCCCTGATGCCTGTCTGCACCTGCTATTTTTAGCAACCTGCTAAAATAGAAATTGCTCAGAAAGTCTTCAAATTTCATGGGTTGAATGCCTGAAGTGTAACGATCATAGCTGGATTCTGTTTTTGGGTGACTGTCCTGCTCTGTCCTTGATTTTAGGAAACCCTAATTTCTCTGCCCTGGCCTGCTAAAAATAGCAAATGTTTGATTTCTCATCCTCGGCAACTCTGTTTGTCTTGAAATTCACGCCAAGGATCCCTCATCACATGTTTGACCTGTTCATACTGAGACTTGATGTTGACCTACCATTTATAGCCGCTTCTAAAGTGACTTACTATTTATAGTAAGTGCTTGTTTCTGAAGCTTCCCTAGCTCTGTTTGACTTGAAATTTGGACAGCGTGCTCCTCATTGAACTTGCCTGTTTGCGCCGGCGCCCGAGATTGACTTTCTATTTATAGCCCGTGTCAAGGATACCTTACTAAAAATAGTAAGTGCTCCGATTGGCTTCAAATTTTGCCAGCAGACCCCTCGAAAGATGCTGATCGTGGTGAATACTTCAGTTTTGGGCATCTTGTCATCTGATTCCTTATTTTTAGCCTTGAAGCTCGAAACCCTAATTTTCCGCATGTTCCTCATATGAGCTTTGTTTGACCTCGTTTCAATTGCATGATGATCAGTTTGCAGTTCTGAAGTGCTGGGCAGTTGCCTGAGTGGTACCTGCTAAAAATAGAAAGTGGTTGAAAAAGTGGCCAACCGATCATTAGATGATTTTGCATGTCATACTGCCCGAAAAATCTTGAGAAACCCAGAAAAACCCAGAAAAATCCTCAACATGCAAGCACTGGCTAAAAATAGCAAGTTTCAGAAAAGATCAGTTCCATTTGCATGTTACACCGTTGCAAAGCTCTTGAAAAACCCAGAAAAAATATGTCGACATGCGCTGAGAAATTCTGCATGCAAACCCTAATATCGGCTTGCGAAGGCCGAACGTTGAAAGTCGTTATCCTGCTTTGCATGTCATATCACTGCGAAGGTCTCGAAAAACCCACAAAGAATCTCCGGACATGCATCAGAAAATGTAACATGTAGATCCTGAAATTTGCTCTGGAAGCTGGACTGCTAAAAATAGCAAGTCATTTGTTTTTGCTCAAATTTGTCAGAAATGAATTTGAAGTGTTCAGAATGTAATGAAGTTGTCAAAATGTGAAAATCTCTAGAAAATCAATCCTGTACTGACACTTACTAAAAATAGAAAGTTCGCAGAGTTCAATGAAAATTTAGGGGTCACTTGCTGGAAGTGTTGTAATAGCAGTGCTAGGCTCGGAAGTCGACCAACCAACTCAATTTGACCCCAAAGTGACCTAAAGATGTGAAACCCTAATATCAGTACTTGGCCAAATTTTTCGTTTAAGCTCGCAGACGGGAGCATCCACGAACAACAGATAGTAGAAAAGGAGCAGAAAGAGAGAGAGGGACCAAAACCAAAGCCAAAAGACCAGAATGGAGCAAAAATTTAGGGTTCCCCATTTTGAATGGGGCGATGTGTGAAAAGGTCACAACAAGCAGCAAGTACAATTTGTACGGCCCTTGAAACTGATGTCCAGATCTTGGAATAAGATGCGCCTAGGTTTGAAGAACTCTTTCTGGCAGAAAACCAAACAAAACTCTGAAGATGAAAACTCTGTGATGTGCTGTGATAACCTCTGAATGAAGCTACCTCTCTGAAAGCAATAAATCAGCTGATATTCCACAGCCTCTGAACTGCAACACTGAAGATGGCTCGTTCTCCAATGCTTGTAGACAACTGAAACCCTTGGCTTCGTTCTTTGGAAGAAGACTTGATCAAAAATCGATTTCATAACATAATGCTCAATTCCCAATGAAAAACCCTTATATCCATCAAAAGTTCGACTTTTCTCAAAAAGGCATCATTTAAATAAATTCGAACTTTTCTTTTTAATTTTTCAATAGTTTTGAAAGCACTTTTAATTATAAATTATAATTAAAAGTGGCCCCCTTCAATGTTGGTCGACCCCTTTAGAAAATCACTTAAGTTATAATATTTTAATAATATTATAACTTTATAATATAAGCTCCCGATAATTAATATTTAATTTGACAATTAAAATATTAATATCTCCCTCAAAATATGTCCAATTCACGAACCGTCTGAAGCTGGTGAATAAGTGATTGATTCTGCACATGACCAAACCATACTGCTAAAAATAGTAGGGGTGCTCCGCTGAATGACCATTACTGCTAAAAATAGCAAGTCAGGCAAAAGACGTCCGAAAGAGCCCAAACAAAAGCCAACTGGTAAATTCTGACGATCCGAGACCAAGCCAAGCTCCAACAAGACCCTCTATCCATCCTATCAACCTACGAGGGTCGCATAATAGGCTTATCATAAGCTCTGAGAGATGTCAACTGGAAGGGGACATGACAAGTGCATCATTGTCTACATGGACGACCTTATTGTGTTTTCAAAGAAAAGGGAAACTCATGTCAAAGATTTGATAAGGATATTTGAAAGATGCAGAAAATACGAAATATCCTTGAACCCGAAGAAATGTGTATTCGGGGTGACTGAAGGAAAATTGCTTGGCCATGTGATAATAGAAAAGGGTATTCTTATCGACCTTGATCGAGTAGAGGCTATTTCAAGGATCGGCTTGCTGTCAATTCAGAAGGAATTGAAGTATTTCTTCGGAAAGATTAACTTTGTAAGAAAATTTATAACAAGATTTGCTGAGATAGTGAGGCCCCTGAATGAAATGCTCAAAAAGGATGCAAAGATAGAATGGACGGATCTGGCGAGAAAAACTTTTGAAGAAATTAAACAGGCCATAATTGATGCTCTTGTCTTGGTTAGTCCTGATTATACAAAGCCTTTTTATCTCTACTCTTTCACATCAGAGCATACATGTGCCGCAATGTTAACACAAAGGACAAAAGAAAAGGATGAACATCCTATTGCTTTTATGAGTGCACCTTTCAAGGATGCAGAACTAAAATACCTGAATGTTGAGAAGTAGGCATATGCCTTGGTCAAGGCAATAAAGAAATTTCAACACTACATATTGAGAAGTGAAGTCTTTGCTGTGGTCCCAGATGTGACAGTTAAAACTCTCCTAATGCAAAATGAACTGGGAGAAAGGAGAGGAAAGTGGGTCACAATTATTCAGGAGTATGATGTCGAAATTCAGCCAATGAAGATTGTCTGCGGCCAAGCTTTGACACAGACCATTGCCACCGGACCAGGACTTGTACAACAAGTGTATGAACTTCAAGGAGTATCCCCTGACGAATGGTATGACAATATCGTCTACTTCCTTCTCAATCACAAATGCCCGAACCATTTAAATCCAGTGCAAAAGAGAGCCCTACGAATGAAGGGCCAAAGGTACATGCTGCAAGGAGCAATGTTATACACGAGAAATCATGAAGGAGTTTTTCTAAGGTGCCTGGGAAAAGAAGCTAAACAAACAATAGAGCATTTCCATTCCAGATTTGGGACTGGTCACGGAGGAGCGCTTGTAACAGCACAACAAATTTTGATGGCCAACTATTATTGGCCGACAGTATTCAAAGATGCATACTATCACGTGAAGACTTGCCACACATGCCAAATCACTGCTGCACGAGAAAAGAACCCAGCTATGCCACTGCAACCTGTGATTGAAGTGCGACCCTTCGCAAAATGGGGGCTCGATTTCATTGGTATGATTAATCCACCTTCCTCGACGCAACACAAGTATATTCTAACTGCGACTGACTACTGGATGCGGTGGTCAGAAGCTCAAGCTTTGAAGTTTTGCACTTCTGATACTATAATCGAATTTTTGGAAGAAAATATTATCACCAGGTTTGGATGTCCCCATGCTTTAGTGTGTGATAATGGTTCTGCGTTTTCTTCATTGAGATTTTCTAACTGGGCTTTCGAGCATGGTATCACTCTGAAATTTTCATCAAATTACTATCCCCAGGGCAATGGATTAGCTGAATCCACGAACAAGAATTTATTGAACATCATCAAGAAACTACTAGACAAATATCCAAGGGACTGGCACACACAATTGAGATTCACTCTTTGGGCGGATAGAGTAAGAGTAAAGAGTTCCTTGGGTACATCACCCTACCACCTGGTTTATGGGAAAGATCCAATATTTCCTATACAACTGAGGATTCCAACTTTGCAGTTCATGCAAGAGTGTTTGGAAGAAGAAGGGAGAGTCAAAACCAGATTGTCACAGTTACTGTTATTAGAAGAAAGAAGAGATCAAGCCTTGGAGAAATTTTCCAAACATCAAGATATTGTCAAAAGATGGTTCGACAAACGAGCGAGAGTTAAGGCGTTTCGAATTTCTGATTTAGTCCTTTGTTGGGACAAAGCTCACGAGAGAAGAGGAGACCACAATAAATTTGACAACCTATGGATGGGTCCCTTTCAGATTTCAGAAATTATGGGAGACAATGCTTTTAAACTAAAGACGCTAACTGGAGAAGAAGTTCCATTGCCCGTCAATGGGCAATTCTTAAAGCATTAATTCCAGTCCTAGACTCCTCGTGGGTCTTGCTTTGTACATAGTTAGATTAGATTTCTTTTCCTGTTTGGGTTTGTTTTTGCTTTCAGTTTTCCTGCTTTCATAGATTAGTTTGCTTTGTTAGTTTGCTTGCATTCATTTTCTTTCCGTTAGATTAGGATTTTGAATAAATGGTGGATCTCCATTTGCAAGAAGGTAAGGTATTCCAAACGCACACACTGGTCTTATTCCGCAAAGTAATGTTTAGATCATTCCATTGATAAATACCCATTAGGAATCTTGGAATCCGAGATTGAATCCTTCTAGTTTGACTTTAGGTTAGGATTTGTACTTGGCTAGAAGGGGAATCGTATATTGTGTCTAGACACTGAGTATTGAAGATCACTATATTTTTACACACTTGATAATTTCTCTGAGTCATTATGGTTTCCTAGGAGAAGTCAGGGTTAGGCTAATCAAAAGTCTGGTTCCAGCACCACTATAATACTCAAACCCATGTGAGCTTCACTGCTTACAAGCCAAAATGTGGAAATATGTGAAAAGAAAAGAATTATCAAGAGAAATAAAGAAAAATAGAAGAATCAAAACATTTGGCTATGGGTGTTCGGACATCTCTACAGGCGTGCACTCAAATCGATCAATCATCAAAAGAGAAAAACAAGAAAATCAAAAGAAATTATAAATCGCCGGAAGTAGAGCAATCTTCGTGAGTTTATAGAAGATAACCTTGTTGGGGCTATAAACGCTCGCTGGCAGCAAGGCTCTATCCAAGGATGCTTTTGGAGTTAGGAAAAATTACAAAGCCTGCCATGACAGAACCAAAGAGTCATATTGATTTCACGAGATGGAATAAATGCATTTGCACACACTTGTGATTGAAGGGAAAAGTGTCTTGATCCAATCTAGGGTTCCTTTTGTTTCTGAGTACACTTTTAACCTAGAGGTAAGTTAGTTTGATTTAGTCAGAGATTCCAGATTCAGAATAGGTCTTTATCTTTGAAATGTTCAGGAACATTCCTCACGTGGAGTTGCCAGATGTTGTGACCTAATTCACACCTCACCCCATTGCAAATGGGGACTCTCATGGTTTGCTTTTTTTGGGGTTTTGTCGTTGCGTCTTGGTTTTCATCTAGTTTCTATTTGGGGGTTTTGAGTCTGAATTTTGAATGGTCACTTGAGTCAAGCAAAAGAGTTTGAGCCTAGATCACTATGCAAACATCACCATCATGCTTAGGAGACCTGGGAGACGAAGATCGACTGTCAGTTCAGTCAATTCCGACACCTCCTACTTTTTAGGGTTTTTCACTCTGGCCCCCTATTTTTTAGGACCTACTTTTTTGGCACTTTTGAGCAATTCTGAGATCCCTATTTTTTAGGGTCTATTTTTAGAAAAAAGTTGCTATTTTTGGAAAATTTCTATTTTTAGAAAGTTTCTATATTTGGAAAGGTCTCGAGTTTCAAAAATCTGCTCAGAAGTTCGAAAAACTCAACGAAACTCTCAGAAAATCAATTTGAAATTTTTTTGAATTCATGGTGAAATTCTGAAAAATCACAGAAAATGGTGAGTAATCTGGAAAAATCAGTCTAGAAATCACAGAAAATAGTGTAAAAATCTGAGAAATCCATGAAAAATCTGAACAATCATGGCAAATTGATGACTGAAAATCATGGTGAAGGCATGAAAGAGGACTGAGATTCATAACCAGCATGGAGAAAATGAGTAAAGTTAATGTCAAAGGAGCTTCAGCCAAGTGATGTCAATGGAAATGCTGAAGGTGAAGTCCGCCCTTCAATGGCTTGACTGCAAGCAAACTCCGCCCAGCAGCATAGGGAAATGGCACAACATCCTATGAAGTCCGCCCTCCAATGGCTAGCCATAAGACAAAATCCGCCCAGCTAGAGATGAAATGGCAAAGGATGGGCTAAAGTCCGCCCTTGAGTGGCATCAAAATTGGTGAAGTCCGCCTTGGACAAGATGAGAAGATGGCAAGTTATGAGCTGAAGTCCGCCCTTGGTCAGAAGGCTGAATGGTAAGACATGGAGTCAAGTCCGCCCCAAGCCAAAATGTTGAAATGGCAAGCCATAGGCTGAAGTCCGCCCTAGTATGGCCTAAGCAACTAGCAAGTCCGCCCTTGGACAAAACATTGAGTGGCATGAAAATATATGAAGTCCGCCTAGAAGCGGCAAGGGAATGGATGAAGTCCGCCCACCATAAAAGACTATGGCATGCTAAGAGACAAAGTCCGCCTTGAAGTGGCTAGACATGATGCCAAGTCCGCCCACCAAAGGAAGAAGCAATGGCAAGGAAACATGTCAAGTCCGCCTTGTATGGCAAGTTACAAGCTGAAGTCCGGCCTTAGCAAAAAAGAATGGATGGCAAAGAAATGAAGGAAGTCCGCCCCAAAGTGGCTTGAAGAGAGGTAAAGTCCGCCCTAAGAAGTGGCATGGAGATGTGTGAAGTCCGCTCCAAGGAAAATAGCTCAACACTTAGTGAAATCCGCCTAGTCCATGGGGTGTTGGCATGAGAGAATGGAAAGAAATTAAGTGGCCTAAGCAACTAGCAAGTCCGCCATACTTAGAGGAGTAAGAAAATTAAAATTTTTGCCTAAGAATGAATGTTGGAAAATTTTAAAAAAATATGCTTGGCACTTTGAAAATTTGCCATGCTTGAAAAGAAAGAAAATTCTTCTAAGTCCAACATTTATATGTCTAAGAAAATTTGGCCAAACGTTCTAGGAAGATGAAATAAATTTTGCCAGAGAATTTGGACAAAAGAATTTATGGCCAAATAAAATTGGACAAAAGTAATTTGACAACTAGCTGGAATATCTTTCAAAGTGATTTCAAATTTCGAATTCTAAATATTTTTTTTGCCTTTTCCTTGCAGATTTATTTTCGAGACGGTAAAGATGAAGTTTGCTAGCAAGAGTGTGCAGCTGCAGTCAAAGATCAAATCCAAGTGGGAGCATATTATGGACACCAATCTTGGCCACGTTGACCTCGTTGACTCTAGGAAAAGAATGTACGGAAGCGATGGACGTCTGCCTACGCCAATTGCGAGAAGGATGATGCGCAATGGAATTGTTCACGCAACTGGATTTCCGCCAGCAAAAGAGTGTTAGGAACTCATGGTGGAATGCGCATTGCACTATAATGCACGAGAAAGGAAAATAGAAACTCATGATGGAAGAGTTCTCGCATACTTGTCCGAGCCAGCTATTCAAGAGACTTTCAGAATTTCAGTTTACAACCGAACATCCTACCGCACCAAGGAGGATGCACTTAAGCTCTACCAGAACCAACAAGACCTTTGTGCATCAAACATAAACAAGACTTGGTTGCTGAAGCCCAAACCTACTGTAGGGAAGATGCCAAAGAAGTTGGTCAGAACACATTTCAAAGAAGAATATGGCGACATAGTCTTGCTGCTGAACATAATAGTAGGCAATCCTCATTGTGCGCCTTTCGAAAACTGGATGTATTATTTCATTGATGAAATAAGTACCGGAGTCAAGATGTTTAACTAGTCCAGAATGATCAGTGATAGCCTCCATGAGCAGTTGGTTAACCTGGAGGAAACCAAGACCTTTCACATGAGCTCGTACGTCATATATTTGCTTGCAAGGTATTACAAGTATTTTGGCTTGGTTTGCAAAGATGTTGTTGGCAATGGCAAAGGACAGCTCAAGGCATATGATTGTTATCCGCAGTTGCAATTAAAAGAGAAGTCACATTTCCGACGAGCTCATGATGCCTTTCTGATGTACATCACTCGGCTTCTTCAAGGCGGAACACATCAGAGACTCACCCATGAGGCCAAGAGTTTGATTGGCAGATATGGATCGTGGTTCATCCAATATCCCAAGTTCACTTACATCAGGATCCAAGGATTCTCAGGAAACCCTTATAGACTTTCCATCTATCCACCCAACAAAATGGTTTTGCTGGAAGTGCTGAGGCAATTGGAGGCGTATCAAAATGTTCAAATGCCAAAACAGAAAGCAGCTGTGACCTTTCCTTTTTTCATTGGCAATATGGAGGAATCATGTCCAACGGCGCAAGCAGCGAAGAGTGCTCGACTGGAGATCCAGAAATATCCGTTCATATCATACAAGTCCAGGAATAACTTTGATCCACTCCATCACATCAGAACTATGGACGGAGAGAAATACAAGCACCGGGTAGACTTAGAAGACTTCTGAGCTAATGTTGCTGATGAATATGACGTTAGAAAGAGGTTGTGGTCAAGATTGCCACTAAGTATGATTAGGGCAACGGAGCTTTTCAAAGTACCTGATCAACTACAGAATGACGGTGTATATTTGCAGCCAGGCTTCGATGAGAACTAGCCACTCCCCCCTGTGAGGTGGTCTGAGCCTGAGATGGGTGACCTAGCAACATTCATGCGGCCTGTTTTCAAGTATTCTCAATGGTGGATAGATCGACAGTTAGAAACTCTAAGGCAGAGAAATGTGCAATTCATGTACGAATTGATGGGTGATATAGAGTCATGTTCTTCAAATGCCGGTGCATCTCATGGAGATGGGCGAACATATGCCGCCAACTTGGGAAAGAGGAAAGAAATTGGTAAATCTACAAAACAGGACAAGGATAAAATGATAGATGAAGGGCCTTCTTGGAAGAAGCACAAATCCAAACCTCTTCAGTCGGCCACTTCCAGAAATATAGAAGAAATACTCGCCATGGATAAAGAGTCTTTGGAGAATGTCAGGATTCCTTCCCCAGTCGGAGATGTAGAGCCAATACAACTAGATGAGGATGCTCAACCTTCTCCTACAGGCATTGAGATCCTAGAATCAGACAATGATGTAGATATTATGGATGGAGAATTTGAGGAAGGAATGATTTCCGCCCTCAACGGAATCCAAGAGGACCCATCTGTGTAGGAAATTCCAAATATCCAAGAACTTCATGATATACCAGAGATTCGGGAAGAGCAAGAAGTGCGGGATATTCAAGAATTCCAAGGTCAACAGGAGGACGGAATTGAGCAGCCAATCATCCCAGAGTGGCTAAAAGAAAGATTAAAGAGAAAGGCGCCAGTACAGGTTCTTGAAGAAGATGATGCCACAGATTTCTTGGCAAGGCTAGAACAAACTGCCACAAGAAAAAAAGCCAAGAAATTTTCCACCATCCAAAGGGATGAGGTTGGCAATCGCACAGTGCAAGTGTCAATACCTACAGCTGATAAGTTCTAGGATGAGATTGCCCCGGATTAATATGCCATCACGACCATTGACATGGGTCCAACAATGAAAGGCCAAGAAGTCGAGGACTTAGACAATTTCGTTGCCACCATCAAGTCTAGGTTGGAAAGGGAAGTGGCCAAGAAAAAGGAATATAAAAAAGATATTGATCGCCTAAAAAATTACATCCAGCACTTGACCAAGCCACTAAATGAAGGTGACCAAGCCACTAAATGAAGGTGACCAAGCAGTGCTTCTACCTCCAAACTCTTCACTAGAACCAATCTGAAATTTTGAAGAAGAATTGACTACAGCAAGATAGGCTAAGGATTGGATGGATGGAAGGAAAGAAGAGGCAATGGCATTTGCAGAAAAGCTGGCATGTGTGTATGAGTAGGCTTCCTTTTTGCTGTCACGGGTTACAGGCTTAGCGGAATCATGGGATGGCCTCGAAAATATTCAGAATAAGATTATCCCATGTATTCGAGAATTGAAGGGCATCTCGAAGCAAAAGTTGATTGATGATGGGATCATTGAGGCTAGAGCTGCATATGATTTCGTTGGCTGGTACTATGCTCTGATTTCACGGAGGGAAGTCTTGGAAAGGGTGAAGCAAGATAGCATCAAAACTGAAGAGATGGCGAAGGAGATTCGGAACAGAATTTATCAGATGGCTGCAGATATAGTTGATCGAGATGTTGTTCGAAAGAAACATTTGCGGCCAAAGAATTTAAAAGAACAACTGCAGAAAATTTTCTCCACCATCTTCGGGCCAATCATGAAAGAAAACTTCACCAGGGTATTCAACTTCATGACTATCAGAAATACTTTCTTGCTACAGGAACTAGAATGGGCGACCACTTTTGCAGAATGTGCTGAGAGGTTGGACTTGCTGGAATACAACGTCAACGTGCTGCCGGACATTGCCATGGAGGAGGTCAACTTGATCGTGTCCAGATTCACTGAATGCAATGCCGCACAAGTGGATAAGGATGCAACTCCAGATGTCTGAGGTTCTCTCCAGTTAATTGGCTGATGTTTTGGAAACCCTAATTAGGGTTTAGTCATGTTAAATCTAGGCCATTGATCTCGTTTCAATCTTGGCCATTCATTGTAATTCAGAAGTGCTATATAAACCCCCCCCTCATTCTCTTTCATTGAATTAGAAGAATTAGAATTCATTAGAAGGCATTAGATATTCATTAGAAGTTAGATCAGATTCAAGAGAATTAGATTGTAGAAGAATAAGAGAGTTTTATGATATTGTTGTGAAAACACTATTTTGATAATAAAGTTCATCATGCATGAGGTGCCTTGAATCCTTGATTGTCAAATGGTTGCATGGTCGCATATTCTCTTTCCCCTTTAGTAAATTTGAATTAGAATGTATGTTAAAAGAATGACATTGATAGTGGAGACTAGTGAAAGCCAAGTCATACTTTCTTTGAGTGGATGCTTTTCACTCAATGTGTAAAGTTAGACTGAGCTTTATCGTGGATGTTGATTCTGGTAGCTTCAGTCGGATTCATTACACAAGTAGAAGATTCGTAATTCTGATTGAATATTCTTTCTCTTATTATTTGTTTAGTTATGCGAGTAGTAATCTTCAATTTCTCTTGAGTGAAGATTCATGTCCTCAAAGGACACGTCCTCTTATGAGACATGTCTCTCTTTGAGATACGTCCTCTCTACCATATACAAATATTGATTCAATCTCCTTTTACGGATATAGAAATAGATAAATAGTCCGTATTAAGAAGATCTGAATAACATCGTCTGAGAATTCTAACTGAGTGTTCTTTCATAGTAACTGCCTTGGGATTTGCTTATTCTTATCTGCGTTTGTACCCTGATCAGGTTTGTTAAACCTGTAACATGGTATCAGAGCCAGGTTCCAGGAAATTGATCAGATTTGTGTAAATAAAGAATTATCGGGAGATGCTCAGAATTCTTATCGGGCCATATTTTTTTCAATCTATCGCTACCTATTGGTGAGCGACTATCTCATGGGGCCACCTATGCAAAAGGATTCCACCTATAAGGTGAATCACAAGTTTGGAGTTACTTCCTGCCATTAACGGTGAAGTGCATAGCACATTCATGTGTGGCACTAGATCGGGATTCATAGACAGAGAACCAAACCTCCAGAAGACGATATCATTCTCGCCGTCCAGGCAGAGCCTTCGGCTCTGGCCGACGGTAGTTGGGCCACCATGATGTGCACAAGGAGCTCGATCCACCATCTGGTATGGTTCTTCGCCATCTGCGATATTCACATTCATATCTTCAGGCGATTGTTACCTCTCACGAGAAGCGAACAGAGTCACAAGCATTCGATCTTTCATTGTCACACTGTTGGAGGCGTCATTTCCCATCAACGACAGCTGGGAGTTTCGTCATTTGTGGGAAAGGACTCAACATCAAGCCTTGCGGAATAATCTTGTATCGTGCTCTCTATTTGAAGCGCACATTTAAACAGAGCCGTCATGGCCTATATAAGCCTGTGTGTGACTTGGCTGTTTATGTTCGATTTGTGGATTCTTCTGTATGTAATCTCTAAGACAGCGATTGAAATAACTATCCCAGATTACTGTATTCATCGATTTCTCAAATTAAGCAAAGTTGGAGTTTTCATTTGCTATCGAATTGAGTTTGGTATTCCACAGATTGCTTGGAGTTCTTATTTGCTGTTAAAATTAAGTATGGTATTTCACATAATAGACAACAATGGAACAGCTACATGGAGTAAGAGCATTAAGGCAATAATGATGTTGTCATGTCATCATCAGAGGAGATGAGTACTATAATAGAATCGTCACCCTCAGATGAGAAAATATTCAAAACTAAGTGGTTGGTCCAAACAGACGGTCAAGAAACAGGGAAGCTAAAGATGCATATGGAAGGTTTAGATTCTGGGACATCTTCAGGAATGATATTTGAGACACCCAAGTCTGTTGGAGAAACGCAATTCAAAGTGGCTGATGCAGTGAGAATTTCCAAGCTTGGAATATGTGCATTGGAATTAAGTAGAACTATGCTATTCGATGTGCCTATGGAAGCAAAAGCAACCTACCAGAGGGAACATGTGCCTTTAGTTTCTCTAATGAGCAGATTAAATGAGAAAGCAATTGTGGGACATCCTGTCACTGTTGAGAGCTTGGAATTTGGTTTCTATGATGATTATATTGCTCTTGATAGTCTTGTCAACGAGACAATTGTTGATTCTCTAACCTATGGTGATGGGGGAATGGGAAAAGTACAGTTCAACCACCTTGGAGAACTGCAAGGAGAACTGAAATGCAACGTGTATCTCGAGGTTGCCCCTCAAGGAAGGGGTACAATGTGAACTATAGTTTATGCCAACCTCCTGGAAGTCAAAATGGACTATTTGCTGTCAAGGCAGGTTATGGAGGTATTAATGATAAAAGCCGATATATATGGAGGTTTGACTTAATCTAGAGAGCTATGTATGACCTTGCAGTCATGATGAATACAAATTGCCTTTACATCATTGCAGTCAAGAGCTCATCTGTTGTCAGATTGAGCTGCTAATGATGTTAAGTTCAATAACTGCAACTAAATGATTTTATCAAGATAATGAATAAGATCATTTGGTGTCATCTTCATCATGTGTTGCATCTATTTCTTATTCTAACGGGTTGCAGTAGGAAATAAAGTGCATCGTAAATTTGAATGGTCAAGGACCATGTTTAAATTTAACCTTGCCAGGGGCCTATGTTCAAGACATAAAGGGTGTGGACTAATCTGAGCGCAAGAGCAACGTATCTTACTGCATCCAGTATTTGCATCCATCAGAATATTTAAAGAGATACGTATTCTTTGTTTGTTGAGTTATATCATTTAGTTTGATCTTGTAATTAATAAAGAGAGATAGTGGTTTCTCTTGAATTGTGTTCACTGGCATAAGATTTTTATTTTTTTTGAAAATTTCATTTATTGCCTGCTGGTTGTGAAGATTTCTGAGTGTGACTCTAAAATAAAAAGAGAATTGTAATTTCAATGGTATCATTCTCTAATGCATGAACTGTGATAGAGCCTTGAACTCTTGGAGAGAATTGGTTCTACATGCTAACTGCATATTGCATTAAGAAATCTGTAGTTGTGAGATTTTCTTTTTTTGTTGTTGTGCTGAGTTTGGCACTCTCGAGAGGAGTAAAAGATGGAAGAAAGAGTTATATCAAAATTAAATAAAGATAAGTTTCTTTATCCCTTCATTCTGATCTTTTGATATATTTCTCTTATAGGTTGATTCATTTATGTTTTAATATTGCTCATAAATTATTATGTATTTATGCTATAACTTGAGATAGTAAACCTTCTATGATTCTAGCCTTGATATTTCTTTGGATAATTATAAACTGTTAGTAATCTCTCTCTAAAATGCTTTCATGACATTTCTAGGAGCAAGAAGGTGATGAGAGATTGCTTAGTGATGAAAAGCTTGAGGCATCTTGTGAGGAAGTCATGCCGACCAAAGAAATGATCAAGTGTGAAGTCACAACTTGCAGCCATGAGACTGAGTTGGTGGCTAGAGGGAGTTCACTTCCAGAAGTCTTCTTTGCAATCTCTGAAGCAAGGATCAAGAGGGAGTTTTGTGACTCACTGAGAAGAAGTGAAGGTTGCAATGCTGGAAGGCCAAGTGTTAAATCCTTGAAAGACCTCTTCAGCTGCTGAGATCAGAATTGCACAAGACAGTCATCTGGATTTGATGTTGGTAGCTCCGCAAACCTATTCAGAATAGAGTAATTGACTATGAGGTCGAGGAGGTCTACCCTGAACTCTCTACTATACCAGAGGTGTGCACTGAGGCAAGTGTTGCAGGCAATCTTGGACGAAGAGGTCAAAAGGTTGATACAAGTGCTTGAAGATTCAGAGGGAGCCTACTGAACCTGAAGAAGATGCTTAAGGAGGCTGTAACTAATTCAGATCTAGTGGATCCTACTATGTACAGACAGTTGATTGGATCGTTGGTGTATCTAGTCAACACTAGACCAGATATCTGCTATACAGTGAGTACATATAGTCAGTTCATGTGTAAACCAAGATGTGGACTTGGAGCTGCATGGTTATACTGATTCTGATTGGGCATGGAGTGTTATTAGAAGAGCATCTCTGGATATGGATGTTGCTTCAGTTTGGGATCTGCTTTGATTTCCTGGTGCAGCAGGAAAACAGTCATATCTAGCATTGAGTACAGTCGAGGCAGAGTATATTGCAGCTTGTATGGTAGCTCGGGAATCAATGTGACTTCGTAAGCTCCTTACAGGATTATTTGGGCAATCAATGGAGCCTCTATCATTCATTGTGATAATCAAAGTTGCATGAAGCTATCTATCAATCTTGTGTTCCATGACAAATCTAAGCACATTGAGATCCCCTACCATTATGTAAGAGACATGGTAGAAAGGAATGTGATCCAGTTGGAGTATATTAGTACAAATGATCAAACAGCAGACATTCTCACCAAAACTCTCTCCCAAATCAAGGTTGAACACTTCATGAAGAAGCTTGGTATGATTGAAATGTAATTTGATATTATGTTTATAATTCAAAATTGTTTAGAAGTTGTACTAATATATTTAAAGATGTTTAATGTGTAAACTCTTTTGTCATGTGTGTGACTCCATGACCTTATGGGCCCACTCCCCCTATGTACATTATTGAAAGGTGACGATCTTTCTAATAATGAACACTTGTATGTGACATTGTAAAGTGACGACTCTACAATAATGAGTTGAACTATCATGATAGATATCATGTGACTTGATATCTGTGGACATGTCATGATAGTATCTCTTGGTCACCTTGATGGATATCATGGGACTTGAT
Source organism: Sequoia sempervirens (assembly GCA_007258455.2). Lineage (NCBI taxonomy): Eukaryota > Viridiplantae > Streptophyta > Pinopsida > Cupressales > Cupressaceae > Sequoia > Sequoia sempervirens. The sequence goes on from VDFB02049217.1 coordinate 67,685,342, forward strand.
GTCTTTTGAAGATCATTGTGATTTCTATGAGATAATCATGGTGGATAATATATATATATATCTGTGGATATGCCATGAATTATTATGGTAGACATCGTGTGACTCGATGTCAGTGCACATACCATAATGAAGATATGATTATGAAGAATGCCATGTGACTTGACAATCTTGAGAAAACATATCATATCTTCAATATCACGTGTGAGGTGATATCCCTTCTTACTTGTTTTGAGTTATCTTCCCTAGCTAAGAGGGAGTGTTGATTCTGGTAGCTTTGGTCGGATTCAATACACAAGTAGAAGATTCGTAATTTTGATTGAATATTCTTTCTCTTATTATTTGTTTAGTTATGCGAGTAGTAATCTTCAATTTCTCTTGAGTGAAGATTCACGTCCTCAAAGGACACGTCACATAAGAAGACGTGTCTCCACTTTGTGGAGACACGTCCTCTTATGAGACATGTCTCTCTTTGAGATACGTCCTCTCTACCATATACAAATATTGATTCAATCTCCTTTTACGGATATAGAAATAGATAAATAGTCCGTATTAAGAAGATCTGAATAACATCATCTGAGAATTCTAACTGAGTGTTCTTTCATAGTAACTACCTTGGGATTTGCTTATTCTTATCTGCGTTTGTACCCTGATCAGATTTGTTAAACCTATAACAGTGGATGCTTAACTTCTGTTTGGATAATTATTGTTCGATTTGATGGTAGTTATTCATTACGTGAAAATCATAAGCACATTCCCAGAAGATTGCACTTGCTCTGTGTAGTTGTCGTCTAACGTGGCGAAGCAGAGTATTGTCTATTTGGTTTTATTTAATCTTTGTCGTCTCTCAATTTCTTAGGAATAGCATAGGATCTCTAAAACCCTTAAATCTTTTTCACTTTTTTTTATAAAATCAGAAAATCCAAAATGATACTATATTCATGTCTCTGCTTTCCCGAGTAACTTGCAAAAGTAAATCCCAATTGTGCCCCCAACAAATCACATCAAAACCACAGAGCTTATCCGCACTCATCTTAAACATTGAAATTACCATATGATCTTACTTGCAATCTTAGCATATGAGGTAGTTTTTCAAGAGGGGATAGAGCGTCTTGGACACTTTATTCTAGAATGTTTGTTGTGTCATAAAACTTGCATCAACAAGTTCCATGTGCAGATTTGGGTCAGCAAGATGGAAGTGAGCAAGTGGAAAGGGATGACTTCCAAGTTTTTGACAATCCACTCTTTGAATTGAGTCTAGAAGAAACTTATGATAACCCTCTCTTTGTGATGGACAATGGGACATTTGGTGAAGTGACCAAGCACGAGACTAAGTGTAGTTTCCAGATTACTAATGCTGAGATATCAGACCCTGAGGACATGTCACACTCGGTGAGTGTCAATCTTCTAGGGCTGCTTGATAATGAATTCATAAGTGGGTTTGAGGATCAAGTCTCCACTTGGGTAGTGTTGAATCAAGATATTTTCAACGTCCTTGACATCAAGATGTCAACAAAACAAGTCTTAGTAGCTGCTGGTAATTTCATGACAGTAGTAAGGAGTGAAGAATTCAGACTTGTTACTCGGGAGGAAGGGGAGAAAGGAAAACCAAAACGGATTGTTTACTTCCTTGACCATCCATCCCTTGGGTTGAGTGATGTTTTGGCTCATATTAGCCCTTTTTGGGAGTTGGTTTTGATGACAACAATTGTTCCATGCTCCATTTATGTTAACGCTTTCATGGTTAGGCTTCAGGGGTTCATGAGAGAAGACACTAATTCCTTGAGAGTGCATTTGGTTTTGATGGACACTTGGAGATGTGTTGTGTACTTTTTCCGATGTGTTAGGGATCATTCTTGGTTGGGTATCCTTGTTTGGTATCCTCGGCATGGTATGACAAAGCTTATTGGGTATGGTTGGAGGGATTCTTGGAGGGATGGGGATCAAAATTTCAGCATTAGTGGTGTTGCTAACTTCCTTACTAGCCATTTGGTGGTCCCATTTGTACATCAACAAATGGATTGGAAAGAAATTTTAAGCGTAGATTGGAGAGATGAATAGATGGTTGCTCTTGGGGGTGATCTTTGGATTAGACATGGGTAGATTTTGAGACACGAGCTTGCTGATTTGGAGCAGACCAGCCACCTTACATGGGGAGTTACTCTCGTTCAGGAGAGTTGGTTCATCATTTCTTGTCAAGCAGGTGGAAGATATTAGATGGAGATTTCTTGGGTGTGTTTTCCAGCCACTTACGAGATGATTGAGTGTGATAGGATGCTCATTTCACATGCTCATACTTGGGGATTCTTATGGCACTGCTATTATTCCTTGTGTAGAGTGCACTGTATTTCGCTGATCCCAGCCTTGAACAACAGTGGTCATTGGTTCCTTCAGACTTTTCCTACTCTTCGAGTTCATCTTATGGAGGTTTGTGATGCAAATTTTGATAGTTTTATCACATTATTGGTTCAGGATAGCGAACCCCCACATGCTTTGGTTTATGATTCGGAGGCTGTTGGAGTGGGAACTATAAGAGTTTTTAGAAGTCTCCATGGTGGTATTAGATTAATTCAGATGAGGCATAGTAGATTCATATGGAGTTATGGGATGATTTTGTTGAGTTCTTGCAAAGGATTGTTTTCCTCTTTGCAAGGAGATTTGAAGAAGTCACTTATGCAGTCGTGGCTTTGTCAGATACCATATGGAAATTTGTTGAGGAGTTTGGTTTTGAGTTGGGTAGATTATTTTTCTTATTGCCTAGGTTTATGACAAACCACAACATTGTTGCTATTTCTCACTTAGAGTCTTTTGGGCATGGGATGCTGCATGGTATTGATTTCGGTTCTTCCAATCTCTTCAGCTTGAGTTCCATGGATGGTTAAATTTTGGGGTTATAGGGGAGGTTAGTGTAGTTTTGGCATGATAGTTTCATTTAAGTGATTAGAGTGGTGCAACATCGACATGGGGGTCCTTCTTCAAACAGACATGGGACCCTGGGATTCTACTTGTTTTGGTGCGGATTAGTTTAAACTTTTCTAGAGTTGTGGTGGTATTGCTTGAGGGCAAGCAATATTGGGAAGGGTGGACTGTAATGTCCCCATTTTTAGCACAACACTTCCTAGGGATTGTTGGCTTATTTCTGGATACCCGTAGGTAGGTCAGAGGTAGAATTAGGGTTTCCAGCTGTTTGGAGGTCTCTTTGGTGGATTCAGGGATTTGCATGTCAAAGTTTTGTAGTTTGGTTTATGGATTCCTTTTGGGTTTTTAGAGAGCTTCAAAGGGATGTGACATGCATTTCGATCCGGGGTTTGCATGCAAGATTGGTTTCTGGATTCTTTCTGGGTTTCCAGAGAGCTTTGTAGTGGTATAACATGCATTTGCATCTGACAACCTTTTCTAGACTAACTATTTTTAGTAAGTTGCAAAGGCTGCTCGATTTGTGCTCAAAATGTATTTGGAGTCACTTACTAGTTTTAGCAGTATGCTATTTATAGTAAGTGCTATCTTTAGCAGTTTAGTTTGTGGGTTTTCGGAGGGGTTTCTATTTATAGCAGTGGTCGGTTTATGTTGGTCATGGTGTTCTATGGTCTTTAGTTTCACTTAGTTGGGGTGTTTGACATATACTTACTATTTATAGTAGTGTTATTTATAGTAAATCATTTTTGGGGGAGTTGGTCTCAGGCCAGTGTACTCGTAGCAGTATTATTACTTAGTTATATTCGAAGAGCCTAAGGTTGTAGTTGATATTGGTTTTATTTGACCACTTAAGTATTTTATAAAGTTAAATTATAAACAGGGTTATATGGGGATGTGTCCCCTGCCCCAAAACCCCCTATCCCTATCCCTTGCCGTCCTCAAGACGGGGGGACGCAAAGGGGACGTCCCCCTGCCGTCCCCGAAACAACAAAATCCTTAGGAAATGCTAGGAAACGTTTCCTGTAGTTTGGGGATGGTTCCCCATCCTTGGTATGGATTGGGGACGTTAATCGTACCAGGGACGACTAGCCATCCCCCTCAGGCAAAGAACTTCAAAAATTAAAAATAATAAAAAAATCAATTTTTTAATGCTTCTTTCTCCTTGCATAGGACCCTCCATCTCTCCCAGGGTTTGTTTAATATTTTTTTTAATGCCTAAAGTTTTATGAGACAAAATATTAATATTTGGTCTCTAACTATTAAAAACTAAAAAGTGTCGACTCATTTTAATTTTTCTCATGGCTTAGGAAGGCACGTGAGTTTCAGCAGCAGCGCACAGTTTAAGCTGCCTATTTTTTCTCAGAGGCCGGCGACTACCTTCAAACAATGACCATCTCCCTCTATCTTCTTAGGCAACTAGTTGACAGGGGCGACGACATAAACAATAGTGGATAATTTTTTTTATTTTTCTGATACTGGCCTCTTGCTGAGCAGCGCTCATCTCTAGTGACATTTGCAGCTGCAATATAAGTAGTTTTGAGCTTAAAAATTAATTATTTTGTTTTTTTTTCAATTTTCAATTTTTAAATTTTAAATTTTTAAATTTTCAATCCCTTTTTAATTTTAAAAAAAAATGAAATTATTAAAATTTTAAACCCTTATTCTATTCTGAGCATAAAATTAAAAAAGCCCTATGGCTATTTTTTAATTTTATGCTCAGAATAACAAAGAATGCAATTTAAAAAAAAATGAAATTATTAAACCCTTGCATTCTCTGTTATTTTGAGCATAAAATTTAAAAGTAGCCATAGGGCTTTTTTAATTTTATGCTCAGTATAACAGATAATGCAAAGGTTTAAAGTTTTGAACTTTAATAATTTATTATTTTAATATTTAGTTTACTACTTACCGCTGTTTTAAATTTTTAAGTTTAATAATTTAATTAATTCTAATTGTTTAAAAATTAAATTTTAAATTTAAATTTTCTTATTTTCATTTTCAATGTTATTGTTCATTGATTTGTTTTACCTTATTTGGTTTCAATTTTACAAATTTTTAAGCTTTCAACAAAAAAAAAGCATCTAAAATGAGCAACAACAGCAATAGTGGTAGCATGAGACTGAGAATAGTGATAGTGAAAATGAAGCTATAGGAATGCCAGTAAACTCTTCTACCTCTGAAATTCCAACCCATGCTTCTTCAAACCATTTTGCATGCCTTATACTCGCTCTACAAAGGTTTGCAAAAGGCCCTTTCAACAAGAAGAAACCATTGTGTCAATTTTCCATAGATGTGACCGCCAACAAGAAGAAAAATTCAGGGGGTAGCAGGAAATGGTTTTGCCATGTTTGTAATACTAATTACCATGAGAGCTATACTAGGATTAGAGGCCATCTAGTGGGTGATTGTGGAAAGTGTGTTAGAGTTTGTATGGCAATAACATTGGAGCAACAACATCTATTTGCAAATTTGGCTGGAGTAAGTGAGGACCAAATGATTACCATTCAAGATAAAAAATGGTCATTAGCTAATTTGCAAGCCTCTTCCAATGTATCAGTTGGAGAGAGTTGTGATAGAGGGAAGAGGAAAGCAAGTGAGAAAGCTTCAGTCATGGGGTTAATGAATGTGCAAAAACATGAGCAAGCTGATGATGCAGTGGCCAAATTCTTTTATGCACATGCTCTTCCATTTCATTTGGCAAGGTCACCTTATTTCAAAACAATGGTGAGAGAAATATTGGCAGTTGGATCTTCTTATGCCCCCCTGGAGAACATAGATTGCATACCCCCCTCCTTGACAAACAATATTCAAAAGCTACCATGATGATGGAGGAGATGAGGCAAACATGGATTAGGACTGGCTGTTCCCTTGTCATGGATGGGTGGAGTGATATTCGGCATAGGCCACTCATTAATGTTATTGTTATATGCCCTGTTGGTTCATACTTTCTTTGAGCTATTGATTGTTCTGGGAAGCTTAAGGATGCTGATTTTCAGTTTGGCATTTTGAGGGAGGCCATAGAAGAGGTTGGGCCTTCTAATGTTGTGCAAGTTGTGACAAATTCAACTTGTGTTTGTAAGCTAGCTGGTTTGATGGTTGAGAGTGCTTACAAATATATTTTTTGGACTCCATGTTGCGTACATGCTTTGAAAGACATTGGAAAAATAGATTGGGTGAAGACAGCAATTGCAGAGGCTAGAAACATACAAATGTTTGTATGTAACCATCAAACTTCACTTGCACTATTCCAATCTTATTCAAAGAAAGAATTTCTCAAACCAGTTGAGACTAGATATGTTAGCTACTATATTTTGTTTGAGAGGATGTTGGAGGTCCAAGATGCTCTACAAGCCATGGTTGTTTGTGCAGAATGGAAAAGATGGACTTTATCGAAGACAAGTGAAGGAAAGGAAGTGAGAGATAGAGTACTTAATGAAACTTGGTGGGCCAATATCAAGTAAGAAATCTGAAAATTTAAATTGTTTTTGAATTTGTTACACTTTGTCTTACTTTAGTCTTTGTATTTTAAAAGTTCTAATTTTTAATTTTTTTTTTGTAGGTATATTTGCTCTTTCATATCACCAACTGTTGCGGTAATCCGGTATGCAGATACAGACTCTCTTAGCTTGGGAGAGATATATGAGAATTTTGATAGCATGCTTGACCAAATGAAGCAAGCTATTTGTAAAAAGGATCCGTAGATGAGTTTTTATGAGGACTATATTAGGCCTATTGTAACAAAGAGGTGGAACACAATGAATACCCCTCTTCATTTGCTTGCCTATGCTCTTCATCCAAAGTGGTATGTACCTAGACCTGGCTGAATGCTTCCTTCTGAGGATGACGAGGTGATAGAGGGGCTTACAACAGCCCTTTGTAAAATGTATGCCAACGAGTAGGCAACCATTCTTAGAGAGCAGTGGCTTATGTTTTTTGATCTTCAGGGTCCTACATTTAGCAAACCAGAGGCTAGGACGGATAGGGCCACCATTGCACAGAACAACCCCATTGGATGGTGGAAATTCCATGGGAAGGACACACCAGATTTGAAACAACTTGCTATTCTTTTGCTCTCACAGATTGTTAGTTCCTCTACTGCAAAGAGGATTTGGTCCACCTATGGCTTCATCCACTTCATTAAGAGAAACAGGCTTACTTCAAAACGAGCTAAGAAATTAGTTGTAGTTCACAGTGCCTTGAGACTTCAGAACCGATAGACTACTGAGTATCTGCAAACTCCAGTAGCACAATGGCATGTTGATCCTGAGGATGTTAGGAAAATTGATGAGGAGACGCAACTAGGATTGGTTGGGCTACCATTGGATGATCCACTCTTGCCAGAGGATGATAGTGACTCAGATAGTTCTAAGTCTTTGGATATTCATAGCTCGAATGAGGCTTAATTTCATAGACTATTGTATTTAATATTTTAATTTTCATGTTTGAACTTTGAGACTTTTGGATACATGTTTGACACATTTGGATATTGATACACCATGGTTTTATTGATGTTTGATACTACTGTGATAAATTTTATGATGCTTTAATGACATTTCTTATGTTGTTATAGTACTACTCTCGCAATTTACTTACATATTGATATTGTTGTTATCAATTATTAATTTTGACATATCTATCTCTCTTTCCCTCTCTCTCTCTAATATATCAATAACTTTTGAAAACATCATATATATATATATATGTATTTTGTATGTCGCCGTCCCTTGCCGTCCCCTAAAAATTGCCCCTTAGGAAACATTCCAAAAACATGTCCCTTGCTGTCCCCCCATCCCTGTCCCCGAAACACCGTGGATCATAGATTATAAAGTTAAATTATAAACTTTATTTAAGGGGAAAAAATGGTCATTAAAGTGTACCTTGTGCCTAATGAAACAACTTCAAGTTGTTTTTAAAAGCTAAATTAATATTTAATTTGTCTCCTTGAAGTGGATGCCATAAGGAGGAAAAGATAATTTAAAATGTAAATATTTCTTGAGGAGACATGGCATTGGATTTTAGGGTGAAATTAAGTGGTTCTTGGAGTCCTTCACTCTAGCTTTATAATTTGGAGTTTGGCTCTCATTTCATTATCTTGGCTTTGACAACATAACAAAATGCTGTTGGATTTCTTCCAGAGTGCTTGGGCTGCGAATTGAGGACGGAAACCCTCTTCGCTTGGGCTGGTTTCGGTGGTGAAATATCCTCCCTAATCAAATAGAAAGTTATTCTCTAGTAGGAATCATACAGTGCTTCACAGAGTTTGATTTGGGTGATTTGAAGAGAAGATTCATCAGTACTTTGAAGATTTTTTGGGTGTGGCTTGCTAGTTTCCAGCTTTGGAGTGTTTGAAAAAGGTTTTGGTGTGTTCTTCATTATTTGGATATTTTGGTTTTGGACTTGGATCTGGTTTTTCACTCATGGCCCTGAGATGGTTGGAGAAATCATTATAGGTGTTGATTTCCTGAAAGACTCTTTCCAAGGCGATTCCAAAGAGCATAAACTTGTATTTTTTTGAGGCTGATTATGAATTTCTAGAGGGGTTCGATCTCTTTAGAAGGGCGCCATCTTGCTGATGAAAAACCTAGATAGTGACCAACAAGCGTAGGTTTTGATAGTTGTACTTTGCGTGCTGAAATGAGAGGGAAAAGGCATGGAGAATAGGGGAATTTTGAAGACTAAAGCTTGGTGTTGATCAGTGCTCATTCTGGAGGCTCATTACTACTAGAACAAGTCATTTCTAGGTCTGGTAAATACATTGTTAAATTCTGATATGAAATAGAAAAAGATTGCTTATGTTGTTTGTTTCAATCCCAATTGAAAAGCTTTAGTATCTTGTGTTTTCTGTTCATTGCAATCGACTCTTTATGATATGTACTCTTGCAAACTCATCATTGAACAAGCAACCAGCAAACAAGGGTTTTCAAATTTTTTTACAGGGGTGTATGTTACACCATCCCATTTGGAGGTTGCGATTAAAGTCTTGAAAAAAGTTATTCAAAGGCGTCTGAAATTTTGGAGGCCAATTTTCATTGGTGTTTTGTTCTTTCTCATTTGAGAGGCACGATTTGCAGTCAGAAGGTGGGTTTTTCAGTTTGAAGAGGCCATGTTTTCTTCATCCGGGTGCGATCATACCAACGTATCACCTTTTAGAAGAAGCGTTGTGGCCTAGGAAAGTCCGTTTTTCTCAAATTTTGCCATTGAAAGAGGGCACGGATTCCTTGTTTGGAGGTTGATAGAACCAGATCAGAGGCACTAAAATTTGCAGAGGCATTTCTTTTGTTGAAGAGGCTGTGAAACTTCCTTTGCTGGTGTGACTATGTTTGATGGCATCGTTTTGGAAATCAGAAGCCGCGGCCTTTTGTGCATCAAACTTTATACTTTATAAAGTTTGCAACAAAAGATTTATTTAGGGTTTTATGATGTGCAACAAAAGTGTGTGGGCCCAAGTTTCTTTTGAAGATATGTTTTTGGGAACATTTATCCCACATTGGCAGTGCGGGTATGCTTTTGCTATTTAAATAGCATTGCAATGTATTTGGTTTGTGTGAGCAATTCTCATAGATTGAGAAGAGGTTGTTCAGTTGTGGAGATTTGTGCATGCATTTGGATTTCACGTGGTGCGAAAATTTGCTACACACAGACAGTAAGGTGTAAAATCCTTTTGCTCGAATTTTTCAGATTTAGTCTTCTTTTTCTTGAGTAATATTTTTTGGATGTTGGAAACTTAAATTTCGAGAGGTTGCATTGGTTGATATTTTTTGAAGGTTTTAGTTTGGTGTATTTTTGCCTTTTGTTTTCATGGCTACTCCCGAGTCAATTAAATTGTTAACCCCCCATAACTACCATACTTGGAAGATGAAAATGCATAGGTTGCTCCAATCTAAGGGTTTGTGGTCCACATTGATTGATAACCAACCCACTCTTACCAGGGAGTATGAAATATTTTTCCATAGAAAAAAGTGTGACAAAGCTATGGGTCTGATAAAATTGAATGTTTCTAATAGTCTTCTTTTTCATATTGATGAGTGTGATACACCGAAGGAGATATGGGATAAGTTACATAACCGGTTTGGTCAGGTTAGTGAGTTATGTGCTTTGCAACTAGAGGCAGAATTATTTTCTCTTTCCCTTGATGCATTTCCTTCCATTGATGATTTTTTAGTCAAGTTCAAATCTGTAAGGTCACAATTGGTGGGATTTGGGAACCGCAAAACTGATAAGGAGTCCATTTTATTGATTCTAAGTTGAGAGGCCTATTTGCAATCTTTTCTTCTACCTTCTACTCCACCATGTATGCCTTGGGCAATGCATTCCAAATGCCTTCTTTCGAGACTTTTTGTGACTGCTTGACAAGGGAGCAAGCCAGACTTGCTCAGTTAGAAGGGGTTTCTATGAATCATGCATTAGTTGCACAAGGATCTCAAAGCAAAGGGAAGAAGAAACCTAAGGCTAAGATAGAGTTCCATGAGTCCTCCACCTCTTCAAAAGAGGACAAGCCTAAGAAGGAGAAGTTCAGTTGTGTGTATTGCAAGAAGAAAGGGTATGATGAACACCATTGTTATACGAAGAAGATTGATGAGCTTTCACATCTTCTTTAGAAGAACAATATTTCATTGCCCTCATCTGTGACTCCTACAGCCTCTCCATCTCCATGTCCATTGTCATCTACATCATCATCCAAAACTACACAGTTAGGGAATACAGGATTTGCAAGTGGTAAAGAAGATAAACTCTACATGGGTAAAGGACATGCATTGGTAACCTCTACAGTTCATTCTGGTCATGATAGATGGATTTTGGATTCAGGAGCATCTCACCACATAGGTTTTACTCCCTATCCTCTTTTGGGTCTTCATCCTATTGATACTTCCAAGATTTTGTTGGGAGATAGTAAGCTTTTGGATGTTGTAGGGGTAGAGAATGTTGAGATAGGTGATGGTTGTTTCAGAGATGTATTGTGTGTTCCTGATTTGAACACAAATCTACTGTCTATCTACCAGATTACTCATGGTGAGGTATCGAAGATTGTAGAGTTCATTGCAGATTCTGTTTTCATTAGAGAGGTTGATATTGGCAAAGTCATTGCTGTTGGTAAAGCTGATCATGAATCTTGCCTCTATGCTTTTTCTCATTTTGTTGATGATGATGATTATGAGCCTCACACCCCTCTTGCTAGTGTTGATAGCAATTCTTCAGGAGAGATTGGTCATTTGAACTTTGGAGTTCTTCAGACCTATGTTGATTCATCTCCTGTTGCTTCAAAGGTTGGTTCTTTAGCACAATAGGATGTTTTTGATCTTTCAGATCTTGTTTTATTGGATGAGTATTTGGCAGGCATCTCAGATTTGTTTGTGGAGTCTCATCTTGTAGACTTGGGAGACATACTTGAGGGGATTTCTATCCTCTTTTATGACAGTTTCAACATGGTGGTTGATACATCTAGATTGTCTTTGGAGATTGACATTGATGAGCCTTCACTTGATTTGTCACATTTCTTGGTTGTTTTTTATCATGATTATTTGGTGGATTATTCTATTTGGAGACTTATTTCCTCTTTTCAGTTGGACATGGAGTGGCTTCTTCATCATTTGGTGGACTTCTTTCTTCCTAAGGGGAGAGGATTTTCTTGTAGGCATTGGATTATCTTTTGTTTTCAGGCATATTTCATCGGCATTGGAGCTTCTTCATTATGGGGGGATATAATATCTCTTTTTTTCATTCCTATGGGGGGATCATTTATTGTATATACATGATCTATGTAGTCCTTGGGGGGTGTTATTGAGTCCTCCATTCATGCATCGTTTTTGTTTTCTTTTCTCTCTTTTGGAGAGGGTTTTTTTCCCACAGGGTTTTTCTCTTTTTCTCCAGTTGTGAGAGATTTCTTTTTTGCATTGTACATGGGTACCTAACATGGTTGTGTAGTCGGAACCCATATTGCATCTTCATTTTGCATAATAATTCTTCTTAAGTTTGCACTTAAGAGGGGGGCGGGCAGGGCGGAGAGGTGTTAGTGTAGTAATTAAGTTTAACTTAGGTTAATCTCTTGGGTGGTTTCTTTCCCTTATCGGGTAGTTTTACACCCATTGCTTTTTTCATGCCTTTAAAAGACTGTACATTATGTATTTTATAGCATCTCAATTTACATTCACTTTTGGTGAAATAGCGTGTGCTTCTGTTGTGCATTGTGAAGGTTTTCTGTTGCAGATGGTGGTTCTGGGTTTGGTGGTCTCCACCAACAATTAGAAAACAACTACAAACTTAAAACTCAATCACAATCCTTGGATAGAATTAATCTTATGAGTAGGAGGGTTTTTGTCCTCATTCATTTGCCAAAAAGGTTTTGATTCTCTTGCAAAGATGAACATTCATTTGATCTTAGGAAAATGGGGTTTTGATTTCATAAATTGAATAATCCTTTTATATGCCCAACACTTCCTTTTATAGACTCGTTGAGGGAAAATAAATAGAATATTATAATCTTTTTTCCTTGTATCTCTAAAACTTTATTTAAGAAGTGTTTAGAAAGGCCTTTTAATGGGGATGCGTCCCCTTGTGGGGATGGATTTTGGGGATGAGGGGACCAAGGGTCTAAGTTTAGGGATGATGGAGGAATGTGGTAGGGGGCGGCATTGATATACATATAGTACTTGAAAAACTAGTTATAAAAAGATATATAAGAATTACATTTCAAATTAAACTTTGGAAAATTAGTAAAATAGCAAAATTGCAAATACTAACATTTCAAATACTTGAATACTATTACTAAAAGACTCAAAGAAATAAAATTTGACAAATGAAATTGTTGAATTTGAGATTTCTATTATATCGAAATGTGATATCTTAAAGATGATTACAATGAGTAGCATGATACATTGATATCAAAATAAATACAAAATTTAAAAATGTAGTGAAGGGAGGCTCTAATCATCCCTAAACTCATCATTGGAATTACTAGAATCCTCGTGGTCAAGCTCCTCCAAACTAATACCAACCAGCCTTGCATTTGAAGTTGAAGCATCCTCATCAATCTGTGCTGGCTCCTCTAGCTCTATATCCCATCTTGCTGTTGGACTCTCTTTGTACACAAGTGTATTGTGGTTAATGAGACACAAAGCACTCTGTACAACTACAAGCTTCTCTGCTCTCCTAGAGGTAAATATGTTCCTCTTAAGAGAGTGGATGAAGCTATAGGTAGACCAATTCCTCTCAATAGTTGAAGAACTAGAAACCTGAGATAACAATCGAATGGCTAGAGTGGTAGTCAAAGATCTCGATCCATGGCAAGTCCACCACAAAATTGGGTCCTCTTGTGCCATAGTTGCCATATCCATCTTGGTTGAATCAAAATAACCCCTAAGAGTGACAAATTTGGTCCACTCAGTACGAATCGTGTTGGCATCTACAGGATAATACATCTTCTCAATAGCCTTGAAGAACCCTTCCTTCACCTCTACATCCTCTATCAGTGTCACTCTACCAGGCCTAGTCTTGTACCATTTGGGATTCAATGCATAGGAAACCATATGCAAGGGAGTGCTAAGCTTCTCCCATCTCTTGCGAATGATTGGCTGAATGTTCTCATTGTAGAATGCTAATGTGGGGTACTCTCGCACAACAACCCTCATCTGATCAAGCATAGAATCAATGCACTCATACACCTCTCCAAGGTTAGGTGCATCCGCATCCCCATATTTGATGTCTTGGAAAATTGGAGCAATGATGGAGACAATATATTTTGCATCACTCCAAAACACATCACTCTTCACTGTATCCTTCACCCGCCCCCCCTGCTTTGTCTTGGACTTGACCCACCTATTTCAATCTGCTTTCATAACCATGAATTGCAGTGACTCTTGCAACTCAATCATTCTCTCCAATAGAATGAAATAGGATGCATATCTTGTATTAGTAGGTTTCAGGAACTCATTAGAGAAGGTCTTGAAGAGTGCATGTGAAGTGTGTTGGTTGCAAATAAACATCTGCACATCTTTAGCATCACTGACCACTGCTTTGATCCACTCAATCTTCTCCATGTCCTTGAGTGCATTGTTCATGGCATGCACACAACATGGAGTCCACCAAATATGCCTGTAAGTTGCCTCATCAAGTTTCCCTGCAGCTTTGCACACGTGTTGCATCTGTCATTAATTGGACCACATTTTGTGGCCCAACCTACTCAATAGCCTCCTTGAGGACTGTAATTGAAAATCAACATATTTGTGATGCTCTAAACAATCAACTACCTTAAGAAAGTATGGGTCCTTTGTACATGTAACCATGATATTAATGAGTGGATGATGGCTAATGTTCATCCACCCATCCATGACTATGTTGCATCTTATCTTTACCCAACATTCCTTCATCTTCTCCATCAACAAATTGATCTTGGAATAGTTCTTATCCAAGATTGCGGTACTCAATTTTGTCTCACTTAGTGGCACATATGATGGTCCTCCTCTTGCCACCATCGATATCATCTTTTTATAATAAGGAGATCGGGCTACATGAAATGGGATGCCATTGGCAAAGAAGAACTTTCTAATGGCATCATCTATCTCATCCTTGAGCTACACATTAAACAAATCAGCTATGGGGTTACTTTGAGTTTGCAATTTTCGTTTCCCCCTCCCCTCTTCTACATAGGCACTGGAAGAAGAACCTGGTGTCCCTCCTACTCTAGTTTGCAAAGTATGGCTTGAACTCTGTGGTTGGCTATGCTGAACATGTGCCCTATGAAGCAAAGTAGTAGGCATAGGTGCAACTACACTATCATTAGGAACACCCCATAACATATTTATTTCAGCTCTCAATTTGAGGTTTGTCGGTTTTGCCACAAATGAACATGTCTCCACACCTTTTCCTCGAATAAAAGTGTGCATTAAATCTAGTAATGTTTCCAAACCACTCTAAATCACAAAAGTGGCACTTCCACTTTTGCCACCAGATGACCCTGGCTTGCCTAGTAATTTTGTTGCAAACTGTTTGAGAGGGGACTTACGATCAAAAGGACCTCTAGCATACGGTGCCAATAATGCAGAAGGGAACTCTATAGTACTTGCTTCACTTGCCATGGAACTAGTTTGGGCTTCAGGCTTAGCCCTATGGTCACCCCCCTCAGCGTTAGGATCATATTCAGTTTCAGGATCATTATGAGCATGGATCTCTACCTCATCCTCTCTCATGTCATGAGAGCTCATTGTGACACTGCAATAAACAAATAAATTCTATAAGTGCCTAGTTTCAGCCTAGTTTAACAAAGTTGAAAATAAAATTAAAAAATTTGATGTTGAATCTTGATGGAAAGATTAAAAATGAACGATGAACATTGAAATGTAAATATGAATATGCATTTGCAGCCATGTTTATGAAATTATGATTAAAAAAATCCATCAAAATTCAACATCAAACTAGGTTTTGAAAATGGAACAAAAAAATTAGAAAAAAGAACAAAAAAATATTGAAAAAACTTCAGAAAACGGCCATAGAAACCTACCTTGTGCTTGAAAAATGCTTTTAAGTTGGTGTAGAATCCTTCTCCTCTTCTTCTTCTTTCTCCTTCTCACCCCTCTTGCACTTGCAGCACCTCAATCTCACTCTTTCACTCACTCTTCTCACTATTTTCTCTCCTCTTCACCTTGCTGTTGCAAAACATGAAAAACCAAGTGTGAGAAAATAAAGAGGACTTAGAGTCTTTTGTAGAGGTTATGAACTTTTGGAGGGGTCCTGCTTGCCTCTAGGGCTTAGCCCAAGGCACACATTTCAAATTTTTTTAAATAATTTTTTTAAAAGAATTGTTTTTTTCCTTCCCAGTGCAGTTGAGATGGGCTAGGCATCCTAGAGACATATTAGACATCAAAGAGATGTCTAGATGTCTTCCTCAAGACTTTGGCGTTTCGACGGCAGTGGCGGTGCAGCGGAGGGGTGTCCCCCACCCATCCCCACGTCTCAGAGTTGTCCTCGTCTCAAAAATGTGGGGATTTTGGGGGGGTAGGATGCATCCCCATGGAATAGTACTTTTAATACAACATTATTTTTGGTCCTCTATCCTAGTGACACTTTATTGACCCTCTTTTAAAAATATTTTTTGTTCTTTCGTAAAGATATCTTAAATTGATTAGCATAGGCTTTAAGTTATTATTTTAAATTGTTTCCCTCATCATTCCCATTAGCCTATAGGAAATAGGCTAAGGCACTCCTAATTATGTTTTCTTGAGAAAGGGAACATGACATCTTTAGCATACAAGTAGCTTATTTCTATTCTTTAGACCAATATTAGACATAGTATTTCCACTAGCGAATGGGTGGGTGAGGGAAACATATAAATTATTCGCACTAGTGAATGGGTGGGTTTTAAGAGTTTGTTTAGAATGCTTTACACCATGCAAGATTTGTTTGAAGATTGTAGCCACCCAACATCATAGAACTTCTATGAAAGCACAAGAAAAAGAGATCAGCTATGAGACAATAATTCTATTCTATCAAAGGATGCAAATACACAATGATAAACAATTTGAGATTACAAAGAGAACCCCTTGGTTATATAGACCGAGGTGAGACATAGGAATGCATAAGATTATGACATGTGTTTTAATCTTATGACTCGAGACATAAAGTGATAAGTGTCCTATGTGTACACTAAGTAAACTTAAGTAACAAGTGTAAATAGGACCTAGGGGATGAACTAGCTAGATAAAACACCACTTTCACACCAATATGGATGAGGGAAACACATAAATTTCAGATACAAATTGGCATAGAATATGTGGATGAAAAGGAAAATTGAACCTAAAGGTGAATTATTTGTAACATGTGAACTAATTGGTTTGTGAGTAGGTTGAAATGATCAAAATACTGAGCCCAATTACCAATGAACTGTTGCTAGTGAACATCAAATGAGATAGTTATGGTGGACAACTAATTTAGTGATGGTTGTCATGTACTTTTTCATCCATTGAGGTTTAGTTCAGAGCTGGTTATAATTTTTTTGAATTCGTGAGTAGATTCTATGAATTACTTGTTTCACTTAAGCTCTATATTACTATGAAAATAATATTTACAAAATGTTGAATGCATTTAAAGTTTAGCTATGACTAAACTAGTAGCATTTCATATCTCAAGAATCCAAAAATAATAGGATTGGAAAATTTCTATATGGAAACCTTTTCAACTGCATCTTTTCTCTTCTTACATATTACGATTTTCAATTTCTATGTAGTAGATTGTTAAGCATAAAAGGAAAAACTTTAAAAGATTAACCACTTGAATACGACACCTATAAGCATTGATTTAGATTAAATGCTGACCAGAATGACGTAAGTTTTAGGTTCTATCTATATGTCAAAATTATTGATGGCAAAGTTGTGAGTTGATTGACAACTATCAACTGCATAACCAATTTCAGAGTGAACAAGCACAATGGAAGCACAATTGGACATAGAAAACAAGCTTCACTTCAATGATTTTGCAAGAAAAGAATACCTGGTAGTTTATGAGGAAAGAGCACTCAACTTTCTGCTCTTAAACTTAAAATACATTCCATACTTGATGTGCATGGGCCTTCTTTACTCTCTCCTATCTTAATTTCTAAACTCTCTTTGAACTCTTAAGCTCCAAATTGCCCCCTTTCTCCTTTCTTTTCTCTATATGAATATGTTACAGAAAGAAACCTTCATGGCATCTTTCAAAAGCCTTTGCAAACTGTCAAGACATATCCATTCTATAACATTTTCAACTCTTTTGAATTGCATAAAATTTCATTTTCGATCTCTGTAATGTCCCCTTCCTAGGCAGTTCAGGTGTTTGAGGGGTTAGCCTATCATTTTGACCCTCGTAGGTTGACAGTTGTGATTAGAGGGTTGATTTTGGTAGTTATCCTGAGTTTTGGGATATTGCTCTATCAGTTGATTTAGGTTTGGGCCTTTGCAAAGGTTTACAGAGTGATACTCAGGCACTTACTATTTATAGTAAGTCAGGCCAACAGGGGTTACTATTTCTGGTAGGGCACCTAGTTCAGTTGGTCATCTTAGTTTCAACCCAGTTTGGCAGTTGGTTGAGCAAACAGTAAATATTTGGGCATTTAATGATATTTGGAGAATTATTAATATGGTGACTTTATATTATAAAGTCAATTAATGAAATATTAAATTATTGATGGAATAATATTAAAAGAGGCAATTATTTATTAATGAGTATTAATTACTCATGGAGAAAAGGGACACCACTTTAATGATTAATTTAATAAAAGACTCAAGGGCGGATTTAATATTATTAAATGTCATTTAAATTGTTTTTTTGAGAGGGTCGACTTCCTTGATGAAGTATTTATTTCTCAAAGGCAAAATAGAACTCATTATTGATTGATTATTCAAATTTTGTCTTTTCTCTCTGAGAACATTTGGAGTTGGAGAAACAAGGGTTTTTGCAATCAGGTTTTGGAGAATGTCAACTCTTCAGAATCAGGCATACTGAGGCTGTGAAAGATTCAGCTAAAGCTTGTTAGTAGAGTGGCTTCATTCAGAGGTCATCATTGAGCATATTGTGAATTTTTTTGGTTGAGGGTTTGGATCGATTTTCTTTCAGAAGGAAATATTTTCCAGTGACCATCCATTACCCTTCATCTGGCATCTCTTACAGTCGTACGGATTTCATTTATTGCTGGTTATTGGGCCGTACTACACAGTAACAAGGACATCTTTCTCATAGATAGAAAATCGCCTTGCCTTTTTGCATTTTGACTTCACCAGTGTGGACACCTAGGTCTCCAAAGGCATCTGAGATCATCATTTGGTGGGAGAAGTCTATATTTGGGATTGGCCGTACTATTTAATGCCTTCTACAGGTGGCTGCAATCAGAAATCAGGTTCTTTAAATAATACATATTGCTTGCCTTTTTGCCTGCATGTTTTAGATACAGTGTTGTAATCATTTATTTATCATAATACAACCCTACGCCTTCAATCTAGAAGTAGTTTGCTTCAGTATTTCATATTGTTGTCTTTTTATATATTTTACAAGCATTTATTATCAAAATTGCAAAAACCCTTATTGCACAAAAAATACAAAAAAAAAAACCTACAAAACGTCAAAACAAACAGAAACTTGCATTTCTCCGTCAGTGGTTGGGGTTGAGAGACACCAAGTCTCTTACAATCTCAAGATAGATCCAATGATTTTGATGTAATTTTATCTTTGAAATGGCACATGTTTGAAAATATAAATTGTGTTGAAAATATTCATTGTTGTTTGTTTTTCTTTGCATTTATCCTGTCTAAGTGCCTGGAAATACTGTGTATTTCTTAAAATATTTTCACTTCATCCTAGCTATTCTTCTCAACACCAACTAACGAGTGAAACATTTTTTGTTATCTTTATCTTTACCTTTTGTTAGCTTTAATCTGTGCATGCAATCAGAACCTTTGATCAAGATTTATTGTCGGACAAAAAGCTATGAGCCTATAACCATTACAATTAAAAAGCTTAGCCATTATTGAAGGAAATTATTTGTAAGATTTTATTTTTTTTGTTCAGTGCAGATGAACTTTGATCATTATTGATCCAAATTCTGCACCTAACAAGCCTTCTCCAAACCCCTCCTAACAAATTTGAGAGGAATTGAGGATGAGGGCACAATAATTGCTAGACATTTGAAGAAGGGTCACCATCAGTGACACCACTAACCATGGGCACAGCCTTCAAAGGCTAAGCAAGGAGATTCATATTTTCTTTTGTCTTCCAGGAATATGGCATCCTCCTAATGTTCGGATAATTAGCAGTAGAGTGGATGGCCTTGTGACTTATTTGGAAAAAAATCTTTATAGACAATTGCTTGCATCAACTCCCCTAATTTAGAACACAGTTATAGCAGACGGGAGCATTGAATCCACCTTAGCATTTACACAAAATCTAGCAAACAGTAGATTTTTCTTAGATTTGGTCATTGCATCATTGGGGATGAGTTGACCGATAATGCTAGCAATGCTCTCCAATACCTCCTCCTAGTTTTCTAGTTGTAAGCACAGGAGCCTCACCTAGAAAGGAACCCTATTGATCCTTCTCAAGATTGAAACCTGGTTCCCATTTTTCCAAGAAGAGGTCTGACTGACCCAAAAACCATAGACCCTCCAAGAGGACATGAGCTATATAAGTTCTTTGTCTTTCACTTCCCTTTGGATTTTGACTTTTGTTCCTAAGCTTCAAAGACAATTCATTTCATCAACAGATCAATATTTCTTGCTAATAGCTCTACTAAGGTTCCGAAAATTCACCCCAAATCAAACTGATGCAAAACATATCTGTTAGGAGCCCTCAAAGGCATTGCTGATTGCCTAGATCAACTTTTTGATGCCTCCATGGTCAATACTGCAATGTCTAAGAGCGAGTTAAATCTCAAGAATACAAAAATAAAATATTTTGAACTTTGATGACATTCTTTCCCACCAATTTATCAATGGGATGTACTAGATATGTTGGGGAAGTAGTTGAGTTGAGCAATGCACATTTTTGGAGATTGTGAGGAAGTGGCTCATCTCAAAGCAGAAAAATGAGCTCTAGTTTAATACATAGATTGAGTATGCACATCATGAGTAAGCATCCAAACACCCATTGCCATCGAGATGCTTCCTACATTTAAAGAACTACATGGAAAGCTCATTGAGGTAAGTGAATGGATGATTTATTGGGTATCCTTCAGGGGATACCTTTTTGATGATTTCAAAATGACATTGGGATCATGGTGCTGTATGTGAGATACACTAAGAAATATTGTGGATTCTCCTCACCCAGATTCCATTATAGAAAAGTTGTTTATCCTGATTCCATTATAGAAAAGTAGTTTATAAAGGAAGCAAATGATTTCTACTCCAAATATAGTCACCTTACAAGCGCAAGTCAAAAATTTGAGAATGAAGAATTTTCATGGTGTGATCAACTCAATTCTTTGAACCTTCACTCTACGAAATTCAAGTGCTTTGACATGGCCACCATGGGAAAAGTCATTGATAAATGGGAAGCTCTCGTTTCCAAGCCATTGTGGAACTCAATGAAGAGTGACATGCCAGCCTTGTCATCTTCTCAACTTGAGGGTGGATGTACACCTCAAATCTTATGCTTTGAAACCGACTAGGGAAATTTTCAATTGTAAAGTGGCTAAAAGGGTACTTATGAGCTAGTTATGCCTCATAACTATCACTTCCAGTTATAGAAGAAAGAGACCTTTCATTTATAGTTATCTTTTGGACCACTAATACAAGAGTTGCCTTAAAAGCTTCAATTTTGTAATGAGTAACATTTTTAAAAATGAATAAAAGTACCTTCATTCAAGGTTTCAACATCATGAAGGATTTCTTTCTATTCACCTTGAACTAAAGATAAATATTGCAGTTTAATTCATGGCATTGGTACAATTATACTGTAGACAAGGTAGCAGTTTGCTTTCAACTTAATTGAACTGTTGAAACTAGGAAAAATCAGTATCCTAATCTCTTCACTCATATTTAACTAAACTCGATCTTATGAACGATCTCATTTGCTTTTGATGATGATACATTGCTTCAAAATTACAATAGAAAAATTGGACGAACTTCCTTGTTGGGTAAGGACTCCCACTTAGGTTCAAATGGCGTACCAAGCACACACACAATCACCTTCATGAATCAGTAGGATAAGTAGGATAAGTTATTGTGGTGAAAAGCTACATATGGCTATGTTGAGTTGTTAAATACCTTAATTTGATGACCCTTCTATTGAATATTTATATAGGTTGAATTTTAAATTTTTATATAGCTTTTTCTGTGCATCACAAGCATTTTTCATAATAATAAACCCACAAATCTTTTTTGGGCAGCTCGGAGGCTTGGTTACCAACGCCTTGGACTTCCTGAAAACTCTGGTTGGAGATATTTTTGGCAGGATACCATTGCAAACTGATGATCCAAAAACCATTGAGAAGATGGAAGATGTTCCAGTTGAAATAGCAGATACAGTAAAATACCTCAGAAATGCGAAGGCTCAACTAGAACACCTACAAGCTTATAATGAAGATCTAAAAAGGACAAATGCGCTTGCAAAGGAAAAGCTGGAAAAAGAATTTTCTTCTGTACAGTTATTGGCTATTCATCGAAAAGAACTGGAGAATTTCGCAGATGATCAGCGACCCCTAATGGAAGTTATTTACAAAGCTTGCCAGTACAAACAAATACAAAAGTTTTAGCAGGAATGCAAATCAAATGAAAATATAAAGTTATTATCATAAAACTAAAATAGGACCATATATGGAGAAAAACTCCAAACTTGTCAACCATTTTGTTTAACTGATGTATAAGTTTTAGTTTATAATTCTATTCATGTCACACTTTCTCATGGCAGCTAGAAACGGAAATTTTTCAGATCAGATTTTTAAGATGGTGTAATTTATTTGGAAAATTTGAGTTTAAATAACATTTTTGGGAAATCAATAGTGAGTAAATCTTCATGATCCATTTTTCACTAGCAGTGGTTCACAGATTCCATCTCATAAATAATGGGTTCACAAGAACCCATCTCTCCTGTGTGTGCTTGAATTGTCCACTGGGCACTCATTTGTACCTAGGAAAATGTTCACAGGGTTAACAACAAGCAGTTGTCCATCACATCGAGACTTATGACTCATCTCTCATTAGTATTGGGTCACAAAAACCATTTGTCATGAATTTGAATACTTGTAGTTGCATCTAGAATATATTTATTTTTCTAGGATACATTTTGATTTATAGGGATGAAGCACCAGGACTTTCTACCAGGTAATCCATAGGTCTCCTATCTCAATACCATCCTCGCTCATGCATGCTCAACCACCCCCATAATTAGGCCTGCTTAGCATACCACTCCATTTGAAAACTTCACCAAATATCGTGCCTGATGAACCATTCAAATTAAAAGGTCCCTTGCTCTTTCATTTATATATATTGAGTGTTTCTGCAGTGCATCATTATGCAATAACATGTTTTGGGAATTAATTGCGTGTCAATATTAAGTCACACAGCTAGTGATATCAAGTCAGTCATGAAGATTTGATTCGATATTAATAAGCATCCGATGGTTTCTAGTCAATTCAAGTCAATCATCAATCTTCATGAGGAGGTTGATATCAGATATCTACTCAATTCAGTCTTTATGTTAGGGGTAATGAAGACTGATTAATTATTACAACACAGCTGCTGATAACATGCAGCTGCTTCCCAGAAAATGACATTACATAATTGATGCACTGTGGAAATACTTATAAATAAAAATGAAAAAATGAAAGGTCTAGGTGTTGGGTGGTGCAGCCCAACCATTAGAGCCGTCCTATTTATTATTCTGCCAACCTCCGTTCATTGCTCTGCCACACCGTTACACCCTATTTTTGGTAAACCGTTTCTCCCTCTTTTAGGCATATATTCATTGCTGTATCATATGGTGTGATATCTATTAGCATCAATGCTGAATGCTGTTGTATGAGAAATAACTAATAAAATAGAGTGGATGTAGTCTATAAGATGAACCACTATAAAAATTCTGTGTCTTGTTTTTGTGTATGTTCTTGTTTCGTTTATTTTAATTCTGCAATCTTTCTTTCATTTATCTGCTGTTATTTAAATCAACAATTGGTATCAGAGCTTTGGTGAAAAAACTGTTTTGGAAATCCTGAAGAATTTCCAGGAAAATGGATGTAGCAACTTTGGATGATTGGGTTCGAGCTCTCATGTCTTGGTCGTGTGGCTTTGGAGAGAGATTTGATGAAGTGGGAGCTGCAGTGACAATTGCGGACAGTGACATGGAGCTAGATGAAATTGTGCCAATGGAAGTAGATGAATCTTTTGTCTATTTGGCTGCTGACCTTGCCATTGAAGTTCTTGTGAGTGATGTTGATCTTGATTCCCCGAGCACTGCCTAGGCGAGGTATGTGTGGGAAAGGCCTCCACAGTATTTGGGAGGCAAGGATTTTGACATGCTAGAAGAATTGGAGAGCCTACAAGGCTAAAGGAAATAGAGAGTCATAAGGAGGATACAACAACAATGGATGTTGATGTGAAAGAATTGGATCATGATGGTATTCCACAAGAAGATGAAGAAGAGGGTTTGGAGGATCAGTTAGATGATGGTGAGCCAGAGGATGCTGAAGAACTTGAGGAACATGATGAGCCTGATGAAGAGGAGGTAGAGCATCATGAACTTGTCAAAGAAAGGCAGAAACGTAAAGAGTTTACAATATTTGTTAATGGAAGTTTCTTGTAGAAGACCAGGTTATGCACCAAGTTCGAGGTCAGGATGTGCACGTTTAATGCCAACTGTAATTTTTCCCACGGCTTGGAGGAGTTGTGACAACCACCTCTGCGGGGCTCGAACCCAACATGATTGTTGTTGTCAGCTAGGGCAAGGCCTAGGCCAAGACTTGTGAAGGTGAAGTAGTGTAAGTTTTTAACGGAGGAAAATTGTCCTTATAAGGAGTAGTGTATTTTCTTGCACCAAGGGGAACAGTGGCAGGGACTGCTTGCAAATGGAGGCACTTCGTTGCCGAGGACTTCCTTTTGGAAGACTAAGCTATGCACTATGTGGAAGGCCGGGAAGCCCTGTAATTTTGGAGATAAGTGCCATTATGCTCATGGATTAGGAGAACTGCAAAAGTTTGGTGGAACTTTCCATGGTGAGAGTGAATTTGGAGTTATGAGTGACACAAAACCTAGCAACAATTTTGGTCGCGGTCTTTATACTGTGGAAAAGGAAATTATGATAGAGAAGAAGAAGCTTGAGGATTTGGAGGAGAGAGATTTTGAGATCAAGACAAAGGAAGCCCAAGATATTTTGGATAAAATAGAGTAGTCTATTGCTGCCAAAGAGCAGGCTTCATTGGCTCATGTCCAGGAACAAAAGGATGTTGCCCTTGCTGCAATTTTTGAAGAACAACAAAAATTGAAAGAAGAGTTATGTGATGGAGTTGAAAAGAAGCAGCCTATAGATGAAGATAGTTAAAAGCATTCAGACAAAGAAAAAGCAAATGGTTGTGTAAATCACAATGTTCCCTTTGCTGTTGATAGAGTAGAGGTTAATTCCAATAAAGAGGCTGGGACAAGTCCCAAATCAAAATCAAAGCCAAAGGCACAGGCATAGCTTCGCTCTGAGTTGAAAACTTTGTGTGACTCAATGGATTCTAAGGGGCTTGTTAAGTACATTGTGGAGCCTGATTGAATCACCTTTAATTTTCTCATTGTCGCATACAGCCATGGGGGAATATGGGAAGAGGCATAGGGTATGTTAAGGGAGATGCTTTATTGAATCAACAAGACATTTTCACTTATAACACCCTTTTAGATGCACTTTGTAAAGGAGGCCAGATGAACCTCGCCGCTTCCTTAATGTTTGGCATGTCACAAAGGAACATTCTTCCTAATGTGGTTACTTACAGTACTATCATTGATGGCTATGCAAAAGATGGATGCCTTGACAAGGCATTGGACTTGTATCATGAAATGAAATACGGTGGAGGTTTATTGGATTCATAAACTAGGGTTGATAGGGAAATTCAAAGAATTTCAATGGAGCTCTTGAATCAGATGGACGGATTTGATCGGATTCGAAAATCCATGGAGGTTATTAAATCCAATGCGCTTTGGAGAAGATTAATTTGAAGTGTTCGTGAACAACATTTGGGGACACTACGGTCTTCAGTCTTGATTAAAATTTGGCATTAAGGTTGCACATGTAGGGGATATCATGATTGTACCAGTTGGACTTCAAGTGGGAGATTGTTGGGTGGTGCAGCTCAACCGTTAGAGCCATCCTATTTATTATTCTGCCAACCTCCATTCATTGCTTTGCCACACCGTTACACTCCCTATTTTTGGCAAATCATTTCTCCCTCTTTTAGGCATATATTCATTGTTGTATCATATGGTGTGATATATATTAGCATCAATGCTAAATGCTGTTGTATGAGAAATAACTAATAAAATAGAGATTCCCCTATTGAGAGTGGATGTAGTCTATAAGACAAACCACTATAAAAATTGTCTTGTTTTTGTGTATGTTCTTGTTTCGTTTATTTTAATTCTGCAATCTTTCTTTCATTTATTTGTTGTTATTTAAATCAACACTAGGGAGCTCCCAAACTATTGAAATACTTTATTTGTAAATTTTTACACATGACGTATCAAATTGTATGTTTATGAGTACAATAATTTTTATACTAATTATTCGACCTTCCTATAATTAAACAAACAATTACGATATTTGTTGCTCAAGACTTTTATTAATATAAGTAGGTTGCACAAAACAATAAAATTGTTAAGTTTATTGCAACAACTCTTCAGCTATAATATAAAATTATTACTAGCATTTATAATAAGGTTTTATGTGAAAAAATGTCAAGATCTACAACATCAAATCAATGTGATCAATCATTTTTTTTCACATTCCTTCATGGAACATGACATTCAAATAACTTAAGGCACATTAAAATCATTTATAATGCCATCCAAACGATATGCAACATTTATAATGCCATCCAAACGATATGCAACATATATATATATATATATATATATATATATATATATATATATATATATATATATATATATATATATATATATATATATATCATGTTTGTTTGGTAATTGGTAGTTTTTAAATAAATTACAATTAGTGCATCACATGGAAATGATAAGTAGAATAATAATTGATTAAGAAAATATATTAATGAAATTATCAAAATATTACAATCATAAATTATGCCCAATATTACTATTTATAAATAAACATCAATTTCAATTTAATTAATTTATTTTCTATTTAAATTGCCATGGAGTAGTGGAATAGTTTGTAAGAATGCTTTTGGGGATGACATTTTAATGGTCCCTTATGGATTTGGAATATTTCTTTGAGGCTAAATTTTTATATGAGGATCCACATGAATTTGAGTGTCGTACTCTTCGAGTAATTTTGAACAAACACATCAAGAAACAAAGAAAGAAATAAGGGAAACCATAAAGAAGGAAAGCAAGTAAGAGGTTTTCTATTTCTTTTAGTAGGTACTTCCCCTTGTATTGGGAAGGCCTACTAGGCTATTAACTTAGTGGTTGAGTGTGCCCTTGATAGTCGTGTTGTGTTTGTGCTATGAAGGCTAGAAGCCACATGGATAGTTTAATGTGCTCATCAATTCCTAATCCCTCTTCTTGGGGATAATGATTTTTTTTGGTGTGCATTCATGCCCTTTTCTTCAATCTCTCAATTAAGATTGAGCACATAATTGAAAAGTGACTCACTATTGTTTAAAAACACTTCATGCTTTTTGGAGGGTCGTGTATAAATAGCCCTCTTGGTGTCTCAAGAGGGAGAGTAAATATGCTCAATCAACCTTCATTTTGGCAATGAGATAGGCTTTTGTTTTTAGGGCTTGTAACATATTATTAGTGCTCCAAATTATAGAACTTGAGCATTACATATGCCCTTCTTGATCATATGGGTCAAATTCTCAAATTGAGATTTTTTTTTTAAAAGATCTCAAGAGGAACTATTTTTAGACTAGTTGGACAAAGGTTTGGCTCATAGTTTTGGTAAGTCAACGGTGATTTATTGGGGGCTTTATTTCTTATATATTGTAGGCTTGAGATGGAGATTGTGTCTAGTTTTATGTAGATGCTACAAATTTTTTTCTAGATAAAATGGTGATCTTTCTTAAAACATTGAAACTTAGAAGGTGTATTGTATACTTGTTTGAAGATTATAATACATAAATATTATGACCGGAAGTTTGGTTTTTAAATTTTTTCTAGATACATTGTTGATCTTTATTAAAACATTGCAACTTAGAAAGTGTATTGTATACAATCTTTTTGAAGATTAATACATATAAAGTATGATTTGAAGATTGTTTTTCTTTCTTTTGAGGGTTTTTTTGAGGTATATCTTGTCTCTTTTTGTCACAATAATATTATTTTGGATTTAATCTACTTGCATTATTTCTCTTTAAATTAAATAGGAATTCGTCATATCTCCTTTCAAATTTCATTAAAACAAACATTAAGAGAGTACAAAATTAGATTTTTTTGATCATCTATATGGAGTACTTCCTCTCTCTTCCACACTCTATTTCTTAACAAAACTATTCATTTTATATATAATGGTTACCTAAATTGCCAACTTCTATTAAAATTAATGTAAGGTGTATTATGACACATCTAATTTATACTTGTTATACAAATATGCATTTTTATCACTTGATTTAGAGATTCCATGGTATGAACTCATAATACATCTCAATCCAAGGTAAAGGCATATCTCCAAAGATATTGTAGATGATACTATTGAAGATATTGCATAAGATGTTCTTGATGATTTTGCAAATGGTTTACATAAATATGTGACATGTCCTTAAAGATTTCATAAATGATGACCATGAAGTCATAAATGAAAACAATGAACACGATGTCACAAATGATGATAGTGACTCTTTTTCTTCTTAGATATAAATTTTGATGAATCTATATCATATAGGATAAATGATATTTAAAAGGAGCTAAATATTAGTAGATATCAATATCAATGCATGCCTCAATTGAGGAATTATATGAGACTAAACATGATGAGAATGAAGAAATCTAGATTGATGGTTGTAATATAAATTTATGACTATATGATAGTGAGTTGGGATAAAACATGTTAAGTATTCCATGACAAGATTATAATATTGTCATATATGTTGTTACATTTTGAAATATAGTTATATATTGTTTGACATTGTAAGTTACTATAGAGTTGAAAAGTGCATACTTTGCACTACTACATCTATATCTTGCATCAATTATAGTGGCTATCACCCTATATGTAATTAAGCCCCATTTCGATCATATTGAACCTAGAAACCCTTGTGTGCCAAATTACTCAACCAATAACCTCTTTAATAACTACATGCCATCCCCATTGTTTACATTACTATGTCCTTCAAGACCCTAGGACATTCACACTAGTGACCTTGGACATTAGCACATATATATTACTTTCCCCTATTAGTTCAAACCCCATTCTCTCACCAATAGCCACTCAAACCCTAATCTTCACCTTACTACATTTTTTTACATTCCATTCATCCAAATTTTCTCTCCGTTGAAAAAATACTAAATAACCTTAGTTATTAGGAGCAATATAATGAGTTTTTTTTGCATAGTCAATTGAGGAATCCATTTGATTCTTAACTATGATAAATATAACTAAAATTTGACCAAAGAGTACTAAATAACTTTATTTTACAATAAATAATTAACCTCATATGGAAAAAATAAAAATAAAAAAATCAAGAGAATGTCTCTACTCTAAGACTGTTAAAAAGAGAAAAAACATTCTCCTCAAGCCATAGAAATTTCTTATTCATGGTAAAAAGGTCAAGAATCTACATGCACACAACATAATCAATATTCTCACCTTGAGAGAGAAGAGTGTCCATGGTCCATTGAGTCCCTTCACTGAATGAATCACGTGAGCCTCCATTCATAATAAATCAACTTCAAATTTCTTCCCTCTAGCTTACTAGAAGGCTCACAATCAACTTTAATTTTATCTCTTTGTTTATGAAATTATTTATCATTAAGGAGATGAGTTGATTTTATTCATATTTATTACACTCTAAAGGAACAACAACCTACTTCCCCAATAGGTCTCAGTTTACATGCCCCTGGTTTCCATTATTTTCATTCAAATCATTTATTTTAGTGCAATAAACAAAAATGTTATCATATCACATTGTGATCCTATAAGAGGAGAAAAAGAAAAATCCTATAAGCCCTCCTATAATGTCCCATCTTAGATGGTACTTTATATTTTGCATTATAATGAATTTTGATCATATTGTTTTTTTGGAGATAAATTATTGCTTCATCATATGTTTATTATGGATGATAAATTTATATGGTGGATTATTATTTAATCTAATTACTTCATTGGGTAAGATGAATTAATTCAAGTGGTTCAACATATTTAGATATTTTGCATTGTTGGAATTTGTGTAATTCTTTGAAATAGAAAATTATTTAGGAGAATAAATTATTGAAAAAAAAAATAATCATTGAGTAATTGGGTGTGTGCAAAAAGATGGGGGACCAAAAAGTGGCTACCCCACTTTTTTTCCCCATACAAGCATAACACAAATGCATTATAATGCACTTGCATTATTTCTTATTTTTAAAAAAAAAAACACAAACCAAATTTCATTTTGTGTTTTCCTCTTAGCCCGCGGCCTAAGCACCCTTCCAAGCATGCTTGGATTGTTGCAAACCTCATTTAGCACCCAAATCTTTGCCAAATCATCGCCAAAATTTCATGAAGACATCTCAAATAAGTAATTATTTTTAGTTTTTTAGTGTCAAATTTGGATTAAATAGGTAGATTGAATTATATTTTTAATTGAAATTTGTTTAATTTTTAGGAGTTGACAATTCACCCCTAAATGTTCAAAATCCCAATTCACCTCTTCAAGAAAACCCTATTTAAGAACAACCACAACAAACACCTCCTACAATTCCTCATCATCCTCTAGGAATACAACAAAACATATTAGGGCAAATTGAAAACAATACAAAAGAACTTGAGGATTTAATTGCAAGATTGAAAGATCCTATAGGAACAAGCTCCCATAGGACCACCCTTGCTGAATCATTGCAATCCATTGTGTCTCATGTATAATAAATTAGTGAGAAAATAAATATTTGGTTTGACAAGAGGGAACAACAAAAATAAGTATGCAGAAAAATTATCATATGAACAAGTTAAAGATTGTCTTTTTGAAATATGACTTGTGTGCACTCTTCACTGACCCACGAACCAATCAAACCTTACATAGTACATGCAAGGGGTTCCCTATGCATTGGTGCACCACCAACGGATAAAGAATAATTTTTGGGATAGGTGGTGGATAGTTTTTGACCATCCTCCATGCAATAACTATGAGGTACCACAATATTTTTTGAAGAAATTCTATTGTGAGTTTGTCCTCAATCATATCCTAGATTACTTTGACATGTGGGAGCTCTAAGGTAGAGGTTAGGGCTCCACATAGGATAGAGTGGGGGCACAACATGACCCAAACTAGGCATCAAGGCCATTAGATAGACCAGAGTTAGAGCATGTGAATATCTCTTTTGCTATGAAGGAGTGTTTTGAGGTGGAGACCTTAGAGTTGATTAGCTCACTCACTTAGAACCTTATACAACCTAATAGGCCTCTAGTATAGGGTGATGTAGGTGAGTCTTCTTGGCATTGAGTTCCACCTCATAAATGTCAGCCTTGTGGGTCTCTCTGTGTTTATGATCTTGAGGATAGTCGAGATGCATGTGCCTAAGATACATTTGTAGTGGATCAAATGTTCATGACAAAAGCTCTATTGAGTGAGACATTCAACTTTGATAGTCAACTAAATGTCAACAAGTTCATTTAATTCAATTTATTAAATTTTGTTTTGAAATGTAATATTAACTAAATTAGTAGAATGATTTTAATAAAATTTCAAGGTCACAGTGTTCACCCTAGACTTGTAGCGGTCCTCCACCTCCCTATTACATAATGGTGTCGAGTGTAGAGGTATGTAACTAGTAAATAATTATAAATATTACATGTGAAAAATTGAACCTTGTATGAATGGTATTCTTATAATTCACTTTGGATATTGAATAGGTTAATGCTAGGCCTTCGATGTCAACACCTATCAGTCAAGGTGATCGTTGAACTTTCACTTAGGTAATATAGATTTTTTTTAATTTTAATGAAAAAAATGTAAAATAATGTTAAGTAATTTTGGTAATTGAATGATGTTGTTTCATTTTCAGATGATGCAAACAAATACTCCAATGGAGCATGGTGTTGCTACAACAATAGAAAGTTTGATGTCTTTGACAAAGGTATGAGGTAGATTAGTAATTTTCACATTATATTTGTTGTTTTATCTATTTATTATTAAAAAATCAAGTGATATTCATTTGTAGTTTAATTTCTATCTTGATGGTTGCCACAAAGCTTCATAACTCCCTATCGTGAGCATGCCCCTATTACAGATGAATGTCACAATTATTTGTATGTAGTAAGTGATTATTATTTTTGTCATTTTATAATTTAATTTCTATATATTAATGTCTATACTTTTTAAATAGGAGGTCGAGTGAACGAGTTTGAAAGAGACCCCCATTATATGCATATCCATCCTCTCGATAGTCAAAGGTAGCTCATGATCTCTTTCCTTCCCCTAGAGGGAAATGACTACATTAGGGTCCTTTGTTGTATTCCTATATGGAATTTTTGAACATATATTTTGCATTACATATATGTGACATTGTATGTCCATATGGATTTCTTGTATAAATGTTATACTTTTATCGACATATAATGTTGTATGCTTATATGGATTT
Source organism: Sequoia sempervirens (assembly GCA_007258455.2). Taxonomy (NCBI): domain Eukaryota; kingdom Viridiplantae; phylum Streptophyta; class Pinopsida; order Cupressales; family Cupressaceae; genus Sequoia; species Sequoia sempervirens. The sequence goes on from VDFB02049217.1 coordinate 67,717,660, forward strand.
TTGGTTAGTACAAATATTCTTTTACCAATGGTAATTCATATTTGTATTATAAATGATTAATTGAATAAATGAATAATGAAATAATGCAACTATAAATGATTAATGTTATCCATATTTTCACTATAAACGATTATTAAATAATTGAAGGCTCACTTTTACCATGTAATTGATGCAAGCATTGTAATTAATCATTCATAATTTCCTCAAACATGTTTATTGGGCATCTGGATGAGAGTTTGAAATAGTGAAATGCATTCTAGGGGCATGGGGATATCCTCAAGGCTAGGTGAATTGACATATGCTTCATGTCTTAAAGCTTTTTTATCCTTATCTCTATCACTCATTATTTATGTTCTTTCCACTACCATTTCAAAGCTATGACTACCTTTCCTTTCATGGAAAACCTTCTAAATTTTGCAACTAATTCATAACACCATCCTTTTCCTTAATGGTCTTGAAGACTATTCATTGTCCTTTAACTCATGGCTTCACAATACCCTCGATAAGCACCTTGGCTACCCTTGATTGACAAAATAATAGGCCAATATCTTCTTGTTTGGTCCTTGTCACTTATCTTCTATACAATCCTTTTCAAGTGACCTTTTCCCTTTTATCCTTTCGATCTCGTTGAAGTACCACAATATTTTCTCATGCAATTTTACTCCTTGAATATCTACTATCCTTGCATAAGGTCACTTTTGATGCTTAAAAATTTTTCTCTCAGAAAATAACAACCTATGGGAAGATTTATAGATGTGGGATTGAAATTTCTATTTGTAAAATGACCCATCAGATTTTAGAAGCTGACTCTTCAAATATTTGGAGAGAAAAGGGGAAGAAGGAAAACCAAAAGAAATTGAAATAATACTATCTAAGGTGATATGCCTGAATTACTAGTGTTTCCATTCCTAACATTGCATAATATATCTTAGAGCTTTTAAAACATTATAGATAATTTAATAGATAATGAGCATGGTTTAAAGTCTATAATATAAAGAAAAGCCACCACTATAGAAGTACATAATAGAAATAATAGATATAAATTGATTCTACATAATTTAACATAGGCACCACATCCTCTTCATTGTTTGGTGGAGAAAAAAATACAAAGGCCTAAAGGAAAAATATAAACTATTCAATCCTTCTAGTGATGGGCACCTACTAAGGTCTTATGATGAAAGACAACAATTGCTGCTATTTCTATTCAAAACTAAAACTAAAAATATTACAATGGTTGTTCTCTGGTTATAGTTGTAAACCAACAACTATTTTCTAACAACCACCAACCCTCTATAAAAGAAAGAGTCACTGAATATATAGGCACACTAGCCTTGGCATAACAAAGTTCACAAGACAAAAGAAAGCGAACCTTGGAGCCTCGTACTCGTCCTCATGATGAGGCCATTGTAACTGGAAGGGAGTACTTTGAATCATACATGTAGATGGTCTTCACAATCTCAGATATGGCACAATCTTAATGCCTTATGATTCCCACAACACTTAGAGAAAACATTGAGGCTACGTGTGTCTCTCTCCAAACTGCTCTTCAAATTATTATTGAAAAAGAGGCCCATTCCCTTTGACCAATAGTGTAACTTTAAGCTATGATAGGAAGAACCCTCCCTTAGATAAGAAACGTGATGACACATGGTGCATTAAGGAGTAAAAACTCCTTCAAAATCTCTTTTATCTTTCTATTCAACTGGCAATGCTCGAAACCAACATATGGCACATTGGCATTGGTCCTAGGGGAGTTGAGAACTTTGTTGCAAAGGATGAGCATGGGAACACCACATGGCACTAGTGAAAGGAGTTGATACTTAGCCAAAACTTAAAAGATAACCTAGGAGAAAAGAGGAGGTTGAATCCCCAAAAACTTCAAAATGTGGATTAGATCCACAGTCCTAGTGACTTGCAAGGGAATCCACCTGTGGATGGAAGAACCCAAAGTTTTTTCCCACATAAAAAGAAGCAAAACTACAAAAAAGGAAGGCCTACAAAACTTATAACTTTTGAAGAGAAGCCCTCAAAGGTGTCAACTCTTCCTCTAAAGGTTGACCTTTCTTTTTCAGAGATTCAAAAGCTTTTTCTAGATCTATAATCTCCTTAAAGGAGAAGTTGTTTAGTCCTTGTACCACTGCCCGTATTTGAAATTCGAGCTGGGAAAGAGGTTGCAAAATAGCCTCCACCTTGGAGATGTTTAACACTTGACCCATGGCTGTAAAGATGGTTTGACCATCATTCTATTTGGCGACCAACAACTCTTTGATTTGGTCATCTAAAAGGATCGTGTTATCTATGAGGAATGGGGAGGGGAGTCCTGTTGAGGGTGGTTTTAATCACTTACAATGTGATAGACAATAAGGGTTTATTTTCCCCTCTTGAAAAGTAGTGAAACTACTCCAAGGTTGCTATATAACTAGTTCTTAGTCGTGTTGGGACAACACAGGGTTATTGTCAAAATGTTTACAAGGGTTTTGGCATCAAAGCTTATTGGAAATAACATGCAATCATAAATGAAAATTTCAACGATTCATAAAAATAGATTGCATTTTAGATTTATAGAAATTTTTTATTTATTTTAATGCTCTTTAAGTATTTCAAATTGATTTAAAAAGAAAGATCAAAAGATATAGGGTAACAAAAAGTAATACAAACACAATCTAATCTAATTGGACAATGATTACAAATATTCTACTAATCATTTCTATTTGTTTAAACAAGATCTTCAAACCACTGTTATAGAAAATAGTATTTCACACATTCACAAATAACAAAAATGAAATCTTACTTAATTCCACAATTACCAACGAGATCTCATTATTTTGAAAACTTAGATTGAAGCAAGATACTCATACCATCACCATGATTCCAAATCAAGATGCATTCAACACAAGTGTAACCCTTTGATTAAATTGATAATCCACAAAGTTAGTAGGAACAATACTTGCTAAGATTGTATTATTTATTTGTACAAAATTACATCAAAATTGGATCATTTGAAATCATCCATAATTGAAATTATATAAAAAAATTAAGTCCCTAAAATTTTGGATTTGAAAAAATGCCAACTAGAACTATCTCTACTGCTTTAGTTTTTAACTAAAAGAAAATTGAAATTTAAACAAAAGAAAAATTGGGTGCCCCAGTTGAAGTTCATTTCAACATGTTAAAACTTAGGAAATAAAAAATCAAATTGAAATTTAACTAAAATCTAACTAAAGTCTAAATGTTGGATATCAAATTTCCAACACCCCCTTTATCCTTGCATATGAGTGTGGGAATTTACACTAACAATTATCATAATTTCCAATGCCAGATTTGGTTTTCACATCCCGACATGGGAATTTATAGTTGTTTATTGAAATTTGTAGAAAAGATAATATTGGCATTCCTATCTCTAGTAATTTGATGAAGTTTTCAATGAACGTCAAAACCACTTCATTCATTCTTTCTATGTTTGGACCTTTATGAAACTGGATTTTAACCTTTTGAGCAAATGTCATTTTTTCCATTTGTATTTTTATGATGGCTTCTAGTTCTTCCTGAAGAGATTGAAGTTTGACCTTATTTACCACCCTATCAATACCTTCTTGTGTGACTTGCCCTTACATTTGTCTTTGCAATTCTTTAACCATTTTATTATGTTTTATTACCAGCATAGGAGTATCCCAAAATGTGCAACCTAAGTCTTTCATTGCCTAGTAAATACTATCCATCACTTTCTTGGCTTAGCCTCTATCATTGTTCAACTTGTTCTTGCACTTATTCAAAATTCTAACATGAAACTCTACTGCTTTCACCCATATTGGGAGCTAATCCCTCTCTCTTGCTTCAATTATTGCAACTTTCAATATTTCCTCTATTTTTTGTTTCATTTATCTAAAGAAGAATTGGGATGTAATCTTCCCAAACCAATAATTCCTCATTGATACTCAACTCAATTTGTTGAGTAGTGTTGTCTTCATCACTAATGGAGTGATAAGAATTTATTACCTCTCTAAGCACTTGGTTTGCTAAAACCAAAAATTCTTCTTTCCAAGTTTATGTTGGGGGAATTTGACCATCTAGGCCAGAATGCCTAACCTTGTTGGAGGAATGAGGAGATGCTATTGATGTTGTTGGAAACATGAGCATGTCGAATAAGCACAAGGTACATATAGTTATGCATCACAGTGTTGTCATTGATGTAAGCATTGCATCTTGCTTTGGAAATCATGGTGTAGATCATTTTGGTTGGATCTAACATGTTTTAGGATGTTGGTGCAAGACAATTTTGCAAGAAGGGTTGATTTGGTGAAGGCATCTATAATGAAAAATGACTAAGTGTTTATACCAATGCTTCTATATACAGAGCATTCAATTTTTGGGTTTGCATATGTCTGTTGTTTAGTACTTTGCTATGTGGTTCTAGTATAATGTTTGTGGTTGATATAAGCATCTAATTCTAGAATTTCATCTCATTTTGACTTTTGGTATGAAAGTTATGAGTAACGGAAGTTCAACTTGACAATTACAAGTGTTTTCCAGTTCTGATCATGAGTTGGAGAATTTGCACTTCTCTGTGGATTAGTTTTTTGGATTTATGGAGTTGTGGAAGTGTTGATAGATGTTAGATGAGTGTATATTCTAGTTGGCATGATGTTTTGAGGTATGCATGTCCAAAGATGAGTATAGTTGGAGAATTTTTTTATATTAGGTCTCCTACAGTGCCGACCTAATAGGTTTGAAGCTATGCAAAACTTATTTAAGTATTGTGAAGTTAAGTAGGAGCTATTATAGGTCCATGCTGACCTATTTCAAACTGTTTTAAGATTTGATTCTTGGCACAAAGTGTATGTGAATAAATCTTGAGCCGAAAAGTCCTATTTTCTATATTTTGAATGATACATCTAATTAGGCTAACCTAATTGATGTTATGGGTGAAGCAAGTATAAGTTAGTTCTTTTTCAATATTTTGTGGATGATGACATGTGAAATGAGTTAGCGAATGCGAATTGTACAAAGTTAGTGTGAATGCAGAGTAAAGTAGAGTGTTGATACAAATCAATAGGAAGAGTTTTGAGTCTATATTCTGAGCTTCAATAGAACTATATTCTAACATATGATATATGCATTTTGTAATAGTTCAACACTTGGCTGTGTGCCACAATCTCTTCTATCTCTTTTCTTTTTCTCAGTGGGAAGTGAGTTCACTTAGACAATGAGTCCACTTGTAGTGATAACTTTTGTAATATACTATAATCGATTATAATATATTATGAACTAAGCCTCACCATGGTTTTTCCCATTTTGGGTTTTCCATGTAAAAATTCTTGGTGTTCATTGTTATGTGATGTTGTTGGATGATTTCATGCTTTCTTTCATTACTACAATTGAATATGATATAAGTATTGGATGTTTAAATGATTAAGTTGTTTAGAGGAATATCGATTCACCCCCCTCTTAGTATTTTAGGTGTTCAACAATTGGTATCAGGGCTTGGTTCCTTTGAAGGAGCTTAACTACTTGGGGAAAATATTAGAGGTTGAACTCTTGGAGGTTGAACACATGGCTGTTAGAAGATTACCTACTCCTCTAAAAGAGATTCCTACTATTGGATCTATAGAAGAAGATTACATATTTGATATGAATGGAGAACTCAAAGTTGCTCTTGAAGGTCTTGAAAGAACTGAAGGAGAAAATAAAGATCTAAAAGAAAATGTCAAAGAAGCAAATGAGTGCATTAGAAAATTGAGGGAGAAAATCAAGAAAATTAGAGAAAGGTATAAGGAGGTTAGTGAGCAGTTCAAGAAAGAAAATGAAACCATTACTTGTCTAAAGGTGCAAGTTGAAGAAAGAAAGAGAGTTGAAGAATGCTTAAATACAATGGTGAAAATCAAATCTAAAGAATGCACAAGGCTTGAACAAGAAGTTGTGAATCTAAGACCAGATCTAGAGAAAGCGAGGAGTCATGAAGAAAAATTCAAGATGAGTTCTACAAAGCTTGATGAAATGATTGCAAATAAAAAAGGCTCTAAAGATAAAAGAAGGTTTAGGATTTGAAAAGGGTGAAAGATCAAAATCAGATTAGGCATCAAATGCTAAAAAGAAAATTGAAGACAAGAAGAACAATGTCAAGCAGATCCAAAATCAAAGGAATTTAGCTAGAAGACCATCGGTTAGACAACCAAATACACAAAGGTACCCATATTTTAATGGTTTCTATTATTCTTGCAATAAATTTGGACATAAGATTGTGGAATGTAGAAGCATAATGAATTAGTATGTTCCACCTTTTTCTGGTCAATGTTTTACATTCAAGAAATTTGGTCATAAAGCTAGTGAATGGAAAAGTCAAATAATGAATCAATATAACAATAGTAGAATGGTTCAATCTTTCAATGACTACTATCATACATGCTATGGATTTGGGCATAAAGCTAATCAATGCAGATTTAGAATGAATGGAAATACAATTAGTCAAAAGAATGTTATATGTTACAATTGCAATAGACTTAAACACATTTTTAAGTTTTATAAAAGCATAAATATGGAGAAGGATAATTAGGTGTAGACACTTAAAAATGTCCTGAATGATATCACACACTCGAATATGATATGTTAACATCATTTCATCCTAAAATCCATCCTCTTTTTGCTTATTTGATTAAATTAACCTAGTTAATTAATCAAATGCTTCATTTTCATCTACTAATCTAATTAATCTAATTAGGTTAATTCACTTTTTATCATATTCACCTTTCATCCCGTTTAATCGAATAATGAAAATTATTTAATTAGTCTTCTTATGTCTTCTTATTTAATTAAATAAATCCTAGTTATCCCAATTATTTAATTAAATATCCTAATCCACCCCTTTCATTAAATAAATAAATTATTTAATGTTAAAATCCTAAATTCCTCCAAAAGGGAAAAATCCTATGGAATACCTCCCCCTTTATACATTAAAACTTTATTTTAATTAACTAAATGCTAATTTTCCTCATCCACTTGCATGCGAATATTCTCCCCTTTCACTCATTCAAAAAAGGGAATATTCTTCCCTGTAACAAACTCTCAACAAACTTTTTGAGCAAGTTTTGAAAGTGTGCTTCTTTGCATGATTGTGAGCCCTTGATTAAATATCAACTTACATTCTCAACTTTTGATGGGAATCCATGATCCATGCCTCCATATTCTTTCCATCCTGATCATTGATTGATTTTTTCAATCTTGACCATCGGTTTCTTTTTTCCTATTCTATAAATAGACCTTGCATCTATTGAATAGGGATCCACCTTTTCATAGCAAACGTATGTTGTTGAAAATCACATCCATTTGCATCCATGTTTTATGTTTAAAATAATTTTAGATTAATTTACATGCATTGTTAGCTTAGAGCATCCATTAATGGCTTCCATGGTAACTTAGTTGCATCCACTTAGTATATTTTGAATCTAGGGCTTTCATCTTTTGAATCTTGCATACATTTAGCATAGATTGCATACACTTACATCAAACATCTTATCTTTTATCATGCTTTTGTTCATATTTTTCATCAATTTACATTGATTTTAATCAATAAAATCGATTGGAAAGGCTCATATTATCCAAGGGGTTGGGAAAGGGTCGCCATTCTACATCAATGTGACACCACTCCCCTGATAGGATAAGTTTCAATGTCTTAGAATACATGTTTGTTAAGCTTTCATGTTTTAGCATGTTAGTTTTAATGACTTCTTTGCTTTGTTTATATTGAATATCTTATTGGGATTAATGCTTAGTGGATTAAATATGCCTCGAATTTGTATGGATCAGGTGTAGTTAACTTATACTATGTCATTGGTCACATTTTAGCACTAGAAGGAGGGTCGTACTAATCGAATCTAATGAATTTCTCTTTAGATTTCTATTTTCTTGTGTTTGTAGGTTCAACAATGCACTTCATCAAAATCAATGATGCACCTTGGGTGCATCACTATACAATGACGTACTTGGGTTTGAAAAGAATGACACATAATTAATTTGGTGATGCCTAATTTAATTTTGTCACCACACATTTAAAATAACGATACTAAACTTATTTTTCCTCGCATCATAAATTTTATTATAGTGATGCATTTGATTTGGCGACGATGTTGATGTCACTTTTTACAACAGAGCGACACATTTATTTTTTGATATAGCGACACACTTGCGATATGGTGATGCATCTCATGAAATTCAGCGACACAATTGATTTCAACATCACTATTTATTGGTAAGCAAAATAAAAATGGAATTTTGACATGTGTTTTAAATTTTTGATTTCATCTGATTTCGAACATGTCATTGATTTCTATTTTTTTGTTTTTGAGGCTTAGAATTGATTTTGCAAGTTTGGGCAATAAAATTTGAAGTGAAGGAGCATATCATCATTTGATTATATATTGTAACAAGTGTTTTTACACTTATGGGGCAATTATAACACATTTTATGATGCTTTACTTCACATTTTAGGACCAACTTTATTCCTTTTGGGTTTAAAATTAATGTTCAAAGTTGGTTAAAATTGAACCCTAATATCTGTTGGCCCCATAGTTGTCATTGCACCAAAAGATTGACCTATTAATGTCCGATACAACTGCCAAAGTTAATGGATCCTTGGGAGGTGGTTAGTCCATGTCACGAATCTCGAGGGGAGCACTAACCATTTTATAACAATCTCCCCCTCAACACAAGCCGAGGGGATTCGAACCCAAAACCTTTGGCTTTGATACCAATTGTTGGCCCCATGGTTGTCGTTGCACCAAAAAGATCGATGTATTAATGTTTGATACAATCACAAGAGTTAATAGATCCATAGGAGGTGGTTAGTCCATGTCATGAATCTCGAGGGGTGTGTTGACCATTTGCCAACACATATCCTCATTTTGCAATGTCAGGTTTAAAATTGAACAAAACAATCCCAACACTTCAATTTGGTGCTTAAAATGAACTCATTATTCTTTTCAAGGTTAAAATGAATGTGTGTTTGATTTGCTTGTGTATACTTGTGTGTATCCTCTCCCCTTGTGCTTCATGTGATCTTGGATGAAGATAAACACACAAGTATAATTTTCTTCTTAGAAGCGCCTATCCTCTCCCCTTGCACCTTTTGGAAATCTTGGGTAACAAAAAGCATTTTACACTTCACAATCTGTGTTACCTTTAGAGGGCATGCATCCCAACTTGTGAGAAGGAATTACCCAAGTGGCTATTTCATTTTGGTCTGCTATATAAATAAATTGGTGTGATGAAAGTCAGTAACCAACTAGTGTTGTTGTCTTATATCAACAAATGTCTCCCCTAGTATATGTATGATGTGTCAAAAGCATTAGATATTTCTAAGGGTTGGGATGCCTCTTAATTGAGTGAATTTCTACATGTATAGGCACCTGTTTATCCCAAAAGTATTGATTAAGAACCTTGTTAGTAGTGGCTCACCAATTTCATCTCCAAAGTGTATTTTGAAGTAGTGCATTGGAATAGCACCATTCCAAGAAGTTACTTACTATCATGTCTGATTTTTGGTTGAGTTAATAAAGCAAATAGGGAAGGGACTCTTTTGCTTGGCATGTCAAGACATTACATTTCATTGACATAACCTATTTTTCCATTCCATCTTCATAGATTAATCATCTCTTAAGGGATGATGGTAATCCTACTAAGAAATACACACCCACTTGAGCTAGGATTGTAAATGCTTGTGAGTTAGTTTAATACTTGCTTGGTTTCAAAACATTGCAAAATAAACATCAACGATCTTTCTCAAAATTTCAAACCCTTTGGTTTAAGTATGAATACCCTTTGAAAAGTCTTGATATTGATGCTTGTCCTAAGGGTTATATCCTTAGAGACTTTTAAATATCTTGACTTATATATCAATCCATGCTTCACAAAGTTTAGCATAGGAAACTATGGCTCTAACTTCATGATTTTCACATAATGGACTTTGTGAAATGAATGATGTTTATTTGACATAGACATTTAGTTTGAAACTTAAGCAAGACAAGTGTTTTTGGTAAGAAAAAATTCATTAATCAAGATAAGCTCACAATTGAACCCCACATATGTGATTGATCTCTCACTTTATGACTATTTGGCATCTGATTGCTGCACTTCAACAACTAAACCTTATGCCAGCTATCATACTACCAGACTTCAAGCTAATTGAAGCAAAACTAACAAACATAATCAGTAGTTTGAGGAGCTTCACATTTGAGACAAAGGAAACATCAAACTAGTGGATAAACACAACAAACAACCTAGACAAAATGTTACCCAATTGAGCTTTTGGCTCAATCAGGTAGATCTGGGATAGTTTTTTTGCAAAATAAAGATAAAGGTACACATTCAATTATGCTAAGTTCCATTCATATGCATAGAAGTAGTTATCAAATTAATTGTAGTTCATTATACAAATGTATACACGAGAAAGATTGCACAAAATTTGTATAAATGCTATCTTTTATTGATAATTACAAATGTATGGTGTCCCACACAAGCCATATGAATAACTATTTCAATACAACATAAGATATAAACTATACATTTGAAGATATAAAAAGAAAAGAGAATATGGAAAGAGTAGGGATCTATCATTTCCTGAATGATGAGCCCCAAGTTGAACTGCTACATCCTCATTTCAGTTCCTCTCATTTGGTTGCTCTAGAAGTTGCTTTGCTACTGCTTGAAATGCTTGCAAGAGATGAAGAAAGCTATGTTAGAGCTCATGAACCATATTCTCTACATATGCTACATTAAAAAACATATAGTTTATTCTCATAAGGCATTGAAATAGTTTTGCAACATCACATATATCAAAGAAGAAGTAGAAGATCATCATCAATAATCATCATGTTCTGAGTTTCATTGTTTTATCTAACGTGTTTGTTCACTGTACACATATAGGTGAAATTTCATTGCTAAATCATTTTTATTTGACATCATAGCATGTGGAGTAAAATTTTATCCCACAATGGTTGAGCCTAGCATGCTGTCCTCTTGTGTTTTTAAGAGGGAGAAGAATGTTACTCATCTCACTTGTTAGCATTGAGCAGGTATTCATCACTCATGAGAGTGAGTTGGTAGATCATTGTCCTAAATGACAAATATCTTCTCAATTGATTCACCATGAGTAAGGAAGAAGTTTTACAAAGCCAACAATGACTAATAATTCATGAGCAGTCATTATGTGGATAGATCTCCACCATGGATCAATAATTCAAAGAGTCTTGCACTTGCATTCACATCAAGGGTTAGCTTCATCATTTGCTTAAACAGTCATAGTAGAAAAGATATTCATGATTGGATGCTTTCTAAAGATGTGACATATTTAAAAAGTATCCATATGCATGTAGTTATGAGAACAAACATGGTGTCACTTGAGACAAAAGAAAAACAAGAACATAGATGGTAGATTGAACAAGTTACATGCCACTACTATCCAAAGACAGTCATAATGCCATTGAAACATCATACTGTAGGGGATCATCAAGTGCATAAACAGTCATAGCAAAGAAATTTAACATCAAATGAAATGATGGCAGTAATGCATGTTTTGTAAAGAACATTTATAAAATGCAATTATATTCAAAGTACAATCAATGCCATGCATAGAGAAATAGTGTATTTAACTGTTGACAATACTTGTAAAAGAGCACAAAATAGTGCATGGTCTTGTTTTTAGCTGAGGAAATGAACATCACAAATGGGAAGTAAAATATATGAGTACATGTCTTTATGGTTGCCTATACATGTTAGCTGCAAAAAGAGATGACCTATCCAATCTTTGATAAATTAGTGGTAAAGAAAGGTATTTACTCTATTTAAAACTTGGAGCTGGAGAAAGAGTAAAATATGCCATGCTATCACCATGAGAAACTTGTTATTGCATTTGGGATATGAACAAACCCTTGAAAAAACCATTTGATGATATGTTGTTAGCATTGCTTTCAAATTTCTTGGATAAAATATGTTGTTGGAGATTATGTTGTTATTTCCATCATTCAAATTATGGCAGTTGTCCTTGTTGGAAGTATTGATTAAATTGGCACAAATGGGCCATCCCGAGTTACTGTGTTTATTTATTTATAATCTCCCAACAAGGTGTGCATATCTGCCACTCTTTCTTATCAGGAAGATAATTTGTAGAATGCAATATATTGAGTAGTGTGTAGAAGATGGATTCATTTATGAGAAAAGGGAGAGGAAAGTGCAAAAGAAAATGAAACCCAAATTGTTCACGGGTCAAGAAAAGAAGGAATTTTTTTATAGAAGCCATGAATGAAGTAGAGGAAAATATACAGGAAAGGAAAGTAGCTCATCTTTTTCTGTACAATAAAAGCTAGAATATAAACTTTCATTTCAAGTTGAGTATATGAGTTTGAGTTTACACAAAAATGAGTTTACAAAAAATGCATGAGAAACATATAATAAATGAAAACTTTCACCATTTCTTATGTACAAGACTGAGCATGAAGATAAAGAGATCTATATATGAAAGCTTCAAGAAAACCTTCAATAGCTTAACCATGGCGATGCTCAAAAGCACAAAAACATGAAAGATTGCAAATGAAAGAGAATATGGCTTGCCCATGTAGAATCTGCATGTTTTTGTATTGAAACCTCTAGAAAAACCTCCAAATGCATGAAAACCATGGCAGTGCCCTCAATTTTTTTGCAGAGTGAAGTTTCTAGAGATTGCAAGTATAAAAGAAATGAAAATATGTGGTTCGAGTTTCTCTTTTAGGGTTTCTCTTAACCCTAATTTTGGCCAATGGAGCAAAAGGTTTTTTTTGCCTTTGTTTTTAATATTTCCCTTCATAAACAAATGCAATTCCTTTGCATTATATATGCCTAAGTCTCCTTTTGCATAATTTGCAAAGTCAAACCAAATGATACCCCTTTAAGAATTGTATTATTTCACTTTGTTTTCCAAGACATGGCTGAGGTTTTTATTTTATATATTTGAAACTAATTTGAAAATAAACATTATTGAAGTGATAATATATAAATCACTTTGTTAATGTTATATAAATGCAAGATAAGAAGTATTGGAATTCAAGAATAAGTCAAGGGGATATAGTTGAGGATTTATGAGCAATGCCAAGAATCTAGGAAGAGGTTTGAGAAGTTATCCAACAAGTGGAGGGAATATAGGAGTGGTTTGACTCATTTTTGAAGGTCTTTGAGAGCATCTTGGAGCATTTTTAGGTGCCTTTATGATAGGTGAGGTCAAGTCTTGAACTTTTCTTCATCCACGAGCTTTTTTGGAGTGGGTTTAGAGGCTATATTTTAGGATTTTTGGTTATGCACGACCAAGGAAGTTTCTAGTTCCTATCTTTGTGCAAATTCTTTGCAAGCATAAAGTAACTTCAAACAACAATTTGGAGTTATTTCATTCTTCTTTTTCAACATGTATTGTAGCTTAGTTTGGAGCTCTTTTAGGGAAAATATAGCATTGTAACTCAATCTCAGACATGTACAATAGTATGTAACACCATTTTATCAATGAAATTCAACATTTTTACCTCCTTAGAAGCTATCTCATTGTGTGTAGTGTGTGATTGATGAATATTCTTGTGAGTTTTGATAATTCATTTAATGTTTGTGTCATTTTAGCACCTTTAGGTAGAAGAAACATATATTTTTGTAGGTTGTAGGCTGTGTAGTGGTTCAATTAGCTATTGTAGTTGTGAAAGGACTCCTTTCCTTCAAAATTGTTAAGAGAACCAAGCCTCCTTGCAAAACACTTATGCATTAACATATAAAAATATCTGAGTTATGTTAAGTTAAGTTGAGATATTGAGAAAATTATGTGTTAAAGCAACTTTATAGGTTTTATATAACATTTTGGTGCATCACCGTAAGAATTAATTTTTAGTTTATGTATCATTATTACCCTTTTCCCAACAAGAAATGGTTTTTAGGTGAGTACCATAAGAGCCATCTTACTTTGGAGGTTCTTTTCTACTTTAGCTAACCCACAACCTAGAAAAGTTCCAATGTTTGACCAATAGGCTGAGTTTACTCAACAAGGGTGCACTATTAGGAGACAACAGTTTTTGGCATGCTCGGTGGGACTAGTTCGATGAACTTATCATCAAAATACTGAGATATTTGGTGTTTCTCTCAGTATTATCAACCTTTGGAGGCAGTACACACAACACCATGATGACTCTAATTAAATATCAACTGGTTTTAGCAGTCTAGATACATGCAACTAATGAGGTTGGTGCTACTTGCTATCATTTGGAAGTATTTTCTTAGCATCTAGCGACTCTTTTTGGTTTCCCAACTCACATCCTAGTGTTACAAGACCTTGTTGTCTATATACATTCCAAATATGTTATCTAGACTTGCCTATGCTTCATGTTTTACCCTTGCAATGTATAGTTATCAACACCACAATGGTTATTCTCCTCCATTCCATGAAAATTTAGGATTTTGGCCTCCAAACAACCCTTCTTCTCATTGCAATCATCATTACCAGTAGGAGAATTTTAAAACATATCTTTCTTATCCCTTTTTTTAGCCTATTCCTGCCTATAGTTAGCCTTGTGAAACCCATTATGCTCCAAATCAAACATGCAACCTCCCTATTCAGTCCCAAAATGATTCTGATTTGTGTAGTATTAAGAGTTTGATGTTGGATTTCCAAAGGAAAATTTCAAAAATAGATAGAGAAGAACAATATAATATGTAGTAGGAAGAGCTTGCTCATCAAGCTCATATTCATCAGAGGGAGGTGGAGGCACAAAGATATGAAGAGGAATTTCTTGCTAGACAAGTTGCAGCCAAAGAAGAAAAAATAAAGCACTTGCTTGCACAAGTATAGAGGTATGAAACCCAATCAACTCCTTGCATTCCTAGTTTAAAAATACCAAATCTTGTTGAGGCCTTTCCTCTCATATCAGTCCAAAACTAGGAAGAGGAAAAGGTTGTAGAATCTAATCCAATTAAAATTCCAAGTTTCAAGCAAGATAAAATTCTTAACTCTTCAAATCAGCCCCTTAAGCTTGAAATTCCAAGTTTCACAAGCCTTCATCCTTTGCAAGTGGAGGAAAGTAATTAGGTACAACCTAGTATAGTTACAGAGTAGCCCATTGATCAGGATAACTCACTCATCATGGAGAAGATTAGAAATATAAATCCATTGCATTTAGCTGTAGAGTATTACCAATTATAACTTAAAAGGATTGAACAAGAAAATACCTTTCAAGATGAATCCTTGAATGTTCTAACTAATCAACTTCGTTGTTTGGTAAAAGATGATGAAATTTTTTCAATAATTTAGCTAGGATAGCAGGAGGAGTTTTCTAAGGTAAGAGAAGAACACCTTGCACCCAATACACTTGCACATGAGGTGGATGAGAAGAAATTAGACTTGTTTCAAGTGGGTGATGAAAATAATCAAATAGGACAACAGGTTGAAAAGGAAGTAACAGGGGCTGAATGTGAAGTGTTGACTATTTTGTTTGATGAAATCCCATCTTTTGATAAATATTAGAATGATTCTATGTCAATAAATCATATGAGACAACAAAATGAGAAGCAAGAAGGAGGTGGTGAGAAGAAAGAATCTACCTTCTAGTTTGATGGGCTGCCTTATTTGGTTGAACAAGATGAAGGCTTGCACATGTTGACAAACATCAATTTTGGAACAATTGAAAGACACAAATAATCTTAACAAGATGTTGGTATACCAAGAGAAAAGTGAGGATAATGTTATTTTTAAGCCTGTGAATGTTGACATGCATGAGGAGAACAAACTACAAGTTGGGGAAGACATGTTTTCTAGCATCATTAAGGATTTTTGCTAAAATATTGATGCCAAGATAAAACTTTCTAAATCAAGAAATTGTGAACAACACAAAATAAAAGATGAACAACTTTGTTTCCATTTGAACAACATGAACTAAAACATGCCAATCTGCATGATGTTAAGGAAGCATTCGAAGAAAAGGAAACCAACATTGAGAGTTCTGAATTCACTCTTTCTAGAGGATTCCCAATTAGGCATCTAGCCAGAATGGAGGCCAACAAGAATATTCATGTCTTGCTTGCACCCAAGCATGAAGGTACAACTAAGGAAGAGCATATTCAAGTCACTTTTCTACCTCAAGACATGAATGTTTATATTCCATATGAAAAGGTTAGTGAGCTTGTGTATGTTCTTCAAGAGGTATTGCAACTCTTTATTGAATTTGTATCCATGTTTCATCTCTTTCTAACTATCCTCAAGCATGGAGAACAGTGTAAATTCTATAGAAAAGGAAGCTACTACACCCAACTAGTAAATGGTTTTGTTTGAGTTAGTGTCTTTCTTGGTTAGCATAGAGTAGGGTTAGTTTTCCATTCCTCCAAGTGCAAGTTGGAATAAGGTTTGAAGGTGTTATACACTATTTTGATGAGTTACAATAGTAGGCAAGACTATTTCTCAAGTCTTGTCAAGTTCCTATTTGACTCATGTGCCCAATGGATAAGTTCAAGCAACTAGTCAGGATGTTTAGCAAGAAAACATATCACAAATGTCACCGAAAATGTTACCCACTTTAGCGTCCAACTCAATCAAGTAGAGTTGAGATAGTTTTTTACAAAATAAACATAAAGGTACACATTCAATTCTCCTAAGTTCCATTCATATGCTCAAAAGTAGTTATCAAATTAATTACAGTTCATTATGTAAATGTATACAAGAGAAAGATTGCACAAATTTTGCACAAATGCTATCTTTTATTGATAATTACAAATGTATGGTGTCCCACACAAGCCGTCGAAATAACTATTTCAATACAACATAAGATATAAACTATACATTTGAAGATATACAAATAAAAGAGCATATGGAAAGAGTATGGATCCGTCATTTCCTAAATGACAAAACCCAAGTTGAACTACTGCATCCTCATTTCAGTTCCTCTCATTTGGTTGCTCCAGAAGTTGCTTTGCTATACTTGAAATGCTTGTAATGGATGAAGAAAGTTGCATTAGATGTTAGGACCCATATTCTCTACATATGCTACATCAACAAACATATAGTTTATTCTCCCAAGACATTGAAATAGTTTTGCAACATCACAAATATCAAAGAAGTAGAAGATCATCATCAATAATCATCATGTTTCAAGTTTCATTATTTTATCTAACATGTTTGTTCACTATGTAGTTATAGGTGAAATTTTATTGATGAATCATTTCCATTTGACATCATAGCATGTGGAGTAAAATGGGCTCCCACAAGGGTTGATCCCAACATGTTTCCCTCTTGTGTTTTAAGAGGGATAAGAATGCTACTCATCTCACTTGTCAACATTGAGCAAGTATTCATCACTCATGAGAGTGAGTTAGTAGATCACTGTCCTAAATGACATATATCTACTCAATTGATTCACCATGAGTAAGGAAGCATTTTTACAAAGCCAAAAATGACTAATCATTATGTGGATACATCTCCATCATGGAGCAACAATTCATAGAGTCTTGCACTTGCATTCACATCAAGGGTTAGCTTCATCATTTTATTAAACAGTCATAGTAGCAAAGGTATTCATGATTGAATGCTTTCTAAAGACATGAAATATTTGAAAAGTATCCATATGTATGTAGTCATGAGAACAAACATGGTGTCACTTGAGATAAAAGAAATACAGGAACTGATGGCAGTTGAACAAGTTACATGCCACTACTGTCCAAAGACAGTCATAATGTCACTGAAAAATCAATACTGTAGGGGATTGTCAAGTGCATAAACAGTCATAGCGAAGGAATTTAACATCAAATGATGGAAACAATGCATTTTTTGTAAAGAACATTTATAAAATGCAATTATATTCAAAGGACAATTAATGCCATGCATAGAGAAACAATGTATTTAACTATTGACAATACTTGCAAAAGAGCACAAAACATTGCATGGTCTTGTTTTTAGCTGAGGAAATGAACATCACAAATGGGAAGTAAAAAATATGAGTACATGTCTTTATGGCTGCCTATACATGTCAACTACAAAAAGAAATGACCTATCTAATCTTTGATAAAATCAGTGGTAAAGAAAGGGATTTACTCTATTTAAAACTTGGAGCTAGACAAAGAGTAAAATATGCCATGCTATCACCATGAGAAACTTGTTATTGCATTTGGGATTATGAACAAACCCTTGAAAAACCCATTTGATAATATGTTATTCATGTTGCTTTCAAATTGCTTGGATAAAATGTATTGTTGGAGATTATTTTGTTATTTCCATCATTCAAATTATGGCATTTGTTCTTGTTGGAAGTATTGATTAAATTGGCACAAATGGGCCATCATGGGTTACTATGTTGATTTTTTTTTTTAATATCCCAACAAGATGTGCATATCTACCACTCTTTCTTATTAGGAAGATAATTTGTAGAATGCAATATATTAAATAGTGTGCAAATGATAGATTTGGTTATGAGAAAGGGGAGAGGAAAGTGCAAAAGAAAATGAAACCCAGATTGTTCATGCATTGAGAACAAAAGGAACAAAATTCACAGAAGCCATGAATGAAGTAAAGAAAAATACATAGGAAAGGAAAGTAGCTCATCCTTTTCTATGCAATAAAAGATAGAATATAAAATTTCATTTCAGGCCGAGTATATGAGTTTGAGTTTACACAAAATGCATGAGAAACATACAGTAAATACAAACTTTCACCATTTCTTCTATACAAGACTAAGCATGAAGAGAAAGAGATTTGCATATGAAAGCTACATGAAAACCTTCAATAGCTTAACCATGGTAGCACTCAAAAGCTCAATGAAATGAAAGATTGCAAATGAAAGAGAAGATGGCTTACCCACACGAAATTTGTATGCTTTTGCATTGAAATCTCTAGAAAAACCTCTAGACACATGAAAAACATGGTGACACCCTCATTTTTTTTGCAGACCAAAGTTTCCAAAGATTGCAAGTATAAAATGAAATGAAAATGTGTGGCTTGAGTTTCTCTTAACCCTAATTTTGGTCAATGGAGAAAAAGGTTTTTTTTTCCTTTGTTTTTAATATTTCATTTCATAAACTAATGCAATGCCTTTGCATTATATATGCCTTAGTCTCCCTTTTCATAATTTTTGAATTCAAACCAAATGATACCCCTTTAAGACTTGTATTATTTCACTTTGTTTTCCAAGACATGGCTGAGGTTTTTATTTTGTATATTTGAAACTGATTTGAAAATAAACATTATTGAAGTGATAATATATAAATCACTTTGTTAATGCTATATAAATGCAAGATAAGAAGCATTGGAATTCAAGAATAAATCAGGGGGATATAGTTGAGGATTATGAGCAATTCCAAGAATCTAGGAAGAGGTTTGAGAAGTTATCCAACAAGTGGAGGGAACATAGGAGTGGTTTGACTCAGTTTTGAAGGTCTTTGAGAGCATCTTGGAGCATTTTTAGGTGCCTTTATGATAGGTGAGGTCAAGGCTTGAACTTTTCTTCATCCACGAGCTTTTTTGGAGTGGGTTTAGAGGATATATTTTAGGATTTTTGGTTATGCACGACCAAGGAAGTTTCTAGTCCCTATCTTTGTGCAACTTCTTTGCAAGCATAAAGTAACTTCAAACAACAATTTGGAGTTAGTTCATTCTTCTTTTTCAACATGTATTATAGCTTATTTTGGAGCTCTTTTTGGGAAAATACAACATTGTAACTCAATTTTAGACATGTACAATAGTATGTAACACCTTTTTATCAATGAAATTCAATGTTTTTACCTTCTTAGAAGCTGTCTCATTGTGTACAATATGTTATTGATGAATATTCTTGTGAGTTTTGATAATTCCTTTAATGTTTGTCTCATTTTAGCACCTTTAAGCAAAAGAAACATATATTTTTGTAGGTTGTAAGCTGTGTAGTGGTTCAAATAGCTATTTTAGTTGTGAAAGAACTCCTTTCCTTCAAAATTGTTAAGAGAACCAAGCCTCCTTGCAAAACACTTATTCATTAACATATAAAAAGTATTTGAGTTTAATTAAGTTAAGCTGAGCTATTGAGAAAATTGTGTGTTAAAGAAACTTTACAGGTTATAGATAACATTTTGGTGCATCATCGTAAGAATTAATTTTTAGTTTGTGTATCATTCTTACCCTCTTCCCAATAAGAAGTTTTTAGGTGAGTACCATAAGAGCCAGCTAACTCTGGAGGTTCTTTTTTGCTTTAGGTAACCCACAACCTAGAAAATTTCTAATGTTTCACCAATAGGCTAAGTTTACTCAAGAAGGATGCACTATTAGGAGACAACACAAAAAAGAGCGAAAAGATGATATTACGACTGGAAATCCCATATTACCACCTCCTATGTGGCAATAGATATCCTCTTTTCAAAGACATTTGAACTCCATACTTTTGTTTGTATTCATGATCTCCCATAAAATAAAAATGTCCAAACGAAGGACTACATTCCTCCATTTCAAACATAGACATCATAGTTTAAGGTTTATTAGAAAATGAGCCTTAAAAATTTACATTGGGACATCTTGTTAGAAATTTTTTTATTCTCATCCTTTGCTGGGTGATCCAAATTTATATGTCTGAATTTTCCTTCTCATTTAAGTAAAACATTGGTCAATTTACTCATAGGGTAAAGCATTTTTCTCTCTACCTTGGTCTTCTAACATAAAGGTTCACTCTAGGTTAACATCATTGGGTCAAAACATTTCATCCACCCTCTATCATATTTCACATCTCATTGCACCAAATAAACTTTGAATTTTTTTTTGGACTCACCAACACTTTTTTGAATTAGACATCATCAAACCAATCCCCTAATTTAGCTATGATGTATGTGAAATCAAGCTTTTTCCATGCACTTAGTTAAGTTAGTTATCAAATTTATGGACTTTTTTTTATCTTGAAAGTCACAAGTCTACCTTCAATATTTACAAGTTCATTATCATCTTTATCCATGTCGAAACAATCAAGCCTCTTTTTCTTAAAAAGTGTTATCCAATTTTTTTTTCAAAGATCACTCCCCATATCATTCACCCATTTCAAATTCACTTCACATCATTGTTCCAAAATGGCTTCGAGTGTTCCTCTTACCAAAATTTGAGTCAACTAGAGAGTTTAAACATTACAAATCTCAACATAACCCTCACATAGGTGATCCAAAATTTATGGTAACAACAAGATCACAACATAAGAGAATCATGGAGAAGACCAAAGTCACATCCACCACAAGTGATACCAATCCACAAGAGTTTGATCCATGGAGTCATTCTACCCCCTCGCAATAACCCCAAGATTTGGTGACACCATATGAGGTAGAAGATGTAAAAAACAACCCATTCGAGCTTACTAAAGAGGAAATCCTTGAGTAGAAACAAGAATGTCAAGCCTTAGAAAATATGACTTCAATTCCACCATAGTTTTTAGCAAAAATCTTGACACAAGGCTTGACTTCATCCATGCTTCAATCAAATCCATCACTAGGGCCAAGTCAAACTCAAACCTCTAGTCTTGCAACAAGTCTTGGTAAGGACTTTGGTCACACTCTTCTTTTGGAAAGCAACACATTTGTGGGTACTTTAAACACCAATCCACCCCAAAAAACTACTTGGACACCTACATTTGGTGCTCCTACTATTCCTGAACATCCCCTACATCCCTATAGACCACTTACACTCCATGACTCCACAATGATCTTGACATTTTTGAGGGCAACCATCCTCATCCATCCCCACAAGAATCACAAGTGAGCCTAATGTCACACAAGCTAGTATGGATCAAGTGTCTTAAATGGACCTAGAATGGAATGTCAACACCATTACTCACAATCATCCCTTAATGCAACAAGGGGCATCTTCATCTAACCACCCCTTTGCTTGATCCATCCCATTGGTTTCACAAAACACATCCATCCCATCCATCACCAACCCAAATCAAAACAACATCTTGGTCACAAACCTCATCAACCAAGGTAATACCTTGATCCCACCTCAAATACAACCAGGGAACCCCCTACTCATTGGTCAAGGGAACCCTTTCAATCAATTAATTCAAGGTCTGAGTGTGCCATTATCATCACAATACCAAATGGCAGCATCATCATCATTACGATTGGTCCCCCATGTCATGTAAAATTAAATGGGACCTCAAACTTACATTCCTCCATCCCAATCAACCATCCTACAAGGAATGTTAACCAAGGTAACCCCCAACTACTCATCATCAACCCACAAAAAAATCAAATCATGAACACCCAAAACCCATCACCAATGTCCCAAAAACCAAATGATCCTACATTACAAGCACATGCTTTAGCTTTACAACAAGCACAATAGGCTTATCTAAAAGCTGTGCAATAGTAGCAAGCCCAACAAGTAGCCCTAGCAGCACAAAAACAACAAGAAGCATCCCTAGAAGCATAACAAAAACAACAAGTAGCCTTAGCAACACAACAAAAATAACAAGCCCAACAAGTAGCCTTAGCAGCCCAACAACAACAACAAGCCTAGTAAGAAGCCTTAGCAATACAACAACAAAAAATAGTACAACAAAAATCCTTAGTGGCACAACAAGAATAGCAAACCCAACAACTGCTACGCCCTTAATATTATTGTACATCGGGTTATGAATAGTTGGCTTGTGGCTATCTTAACTCTCTATTAAGTCATATTATCATTAATATATTGTTATTTAGTTGTTTAGGTCAGCCTAAGTCTTATATAGGTGTGTCTAAGTCGGCCTAGGTGATATCCTTGGCATAAATAGGTATATATAGGAGGTTGTGAGTCTTATTTCATCATCAAGTGTGAAGTGTGTTCTCATTAGAGATATTTGGAGGTTTTCCCCCTTGAAGTGGCTTGTTATTCTCAGTTATTATCAAGTATTTGCAGCATATTTCATATCATATCCTTCTATTGTACAAGTTATTTCATAACAACAACAAGCCCTCATGGGCCAACAACACCAACTAACCTTAGTCGCACAACAACAACAACAAGCACAACAAGCATCCCTAGTGGCCCAACAATAGCAACAAGCCTTGATAGCCTAGCAATATGCCCAACAACAACAACAACAACAACAAAAAATAGGGTTTATACTATAAGCCTCAATAAAACATCACCAACAAAAACACATTAGGAACATATATTCCTTCACCACCATCACCTTCACAATATCCTACACCACCATACACACCATACAACACCCCATCATAGCAAAATCCTATGTACAATCCATCCACCATCCCACCATACACAACATATGTTCCTCCACCAAACCTACAAGATGATGTAGCATCCCAACTCAAGTCACTAATGTAACAAACGTAGGACATGAAAATAGGAAAAATGAAGAAGCCCCATACACAAAAAAACCTATGTCCATATCCATTCGATCAAAACATTGCAATGGTACCTTTCGCTTCTTGTTTTGAGGTTCCCAAATTTGATAAATACAAAGGGAGAGGAAATCCTATGGACCATGTCAAAGAATTTAACGTCATATGTGTGGAGGTCTCCTACAATGATTCCTATTTGATGCACCTCTTTCCATGGAGCTTGATAGGAAAAACCATCAAATGGTTTTCTCAATTTCCTCTGAGTATCAAGACCTTCCAAGAAATCACTGATAAATTCATCAATCACTTCTCCTTTAATCTTGAGATGGATGTAAGATTAGAAGAGTTGTATACTCTCAAACAAAAAAAGGAGACTCCTTCACCAATTTCTTACAACGATGGAGAAAAAGAGCTAGTAAGAGCAAATGGCCCATTCCTGATGAACAACAAGTAGGGATTATCATAGCGAATGTTGATCTAGAACTATCCTTCCACTTAAAGATGCAGTGAATTACCACCTATGATGAACTCTTCCCTAAATCCCTTAACATTGAGCGCGCTCTAATCTCACAGGGAAATACCCAAGCATATAAAGATAACTACCCATCAACTAGTTCAAATGACAAGCCTCGTGTCTTGGCTAAAAATAAGAATGTGATGAATGATGGTATGGTCAATGCTAAGGTGGTCCTAAGTTCCCCTAGGCCAAACAACAATCAAATGGCTAACGCTCAACCAAACATACAACAAAACACACCATCATAAACCAATCAGATCAATAACATTGAAACACAACAAAGATGAACCCCCAACAAGAACAACTATCCAAAATGAAAATACACACAGTTGTCAAAACCTATTGAGACTATCATGAATAAATTAGTAGAGTTAAACTTGATAACGCTTCCCAATTTCCAAAACTACCAAGAATCATAGGATAAACCACCCTAGTACAATGAAAAGGATCTTTGTGACTTTCACAAAATCAAAGGACAAAAAACATCTAACTACATGAAACTGAAGAATGTTATCCAAGATCTTATTGAGAATGGAGACATATTTGTTAAGTACTAGCTAGTAACCAGGATCTCAAGATATACAAGAACCCTATGCCATATCACAACAAAGGGAATGACAATGGAAAAGGGAAGACCTAAAATAACATGCAACATGCATATTCCAATGTAATCACCTCCTGTGATAATGTTGTCTCCATTGCTACCATCAAAGGACCTAGTGCAGAGTCTTGAGCCACCACGCGATGTGGAAAAGTCACCATCCAAGGAGCTCCATCTCAACCTTGGGAACAACCTAATTTTACAATATCAAACCCTAGAAAATACAGTCTCCTAGATCAAATTAAGAAGACCCCTACATAGATCTCAATCTTGGAACTATTGAGGCTATCCCTCACACATAGGGAAATCTTACAAAAAGCTTTATTCACATCATCCGTCCCTAAAGATATTGATACAAAGTAGTTTCAATCTATGGTAGGCTATATCACTATCCCTCATCTTCTCACCTTCTTAGAACAAGACCTACCATCACAACGATCTCATAACCATGCTTTGCACCTTGAGGTCATTGTTCATAAGAACAAGGTTAAGAGAGTCTTAGTAGATGGAGGTGTTGGTCTAAACATTTGCACCCTTCAGTTGGTCAAGAACTTTGGTTATTTAGAGGATACTATTGAGAAAGTAAAGAGAATAACCATTAGAGCATATGATGATCAAGAATGGGTATCGCAAGACATCATCACGCTACCCATCCAAGTGGGACCTATCATTGCTAAGACCACGGGCCAAGTATTAGACCTTGATCTCTCCTATAACATCTTTCTTGGTCAACCATGGATTCATGCCCTCAAAGCTATAGCTTTGACCTATCATCAATGTGTAAATTTTCCTTTTGAGGACAAAGAAGTTACCATCTATGGAGATCTTGAGCCCTTTTACTACTGCAAGAACCTTGAGGCCAAGTTTCAAAAAATACCCCAAATCCCTAAAAACTATGAAGGGCCTACACCCTCCTCATTTTTTGACCCATCATCCCTTGCATCTACCTCAAAACCAAAAAATTCCCATTGTGTAGAACATTCCCAACATCATAGCATTGATCTAGGATGATGGTTGTGGAAATTCTAAACTACAGAAAGACACTTTTATGTTGGGAGAGTTACCTCTTTCTCCCAAATCTCATGGGAAACCCACACCTATCAACAAAGTAGCCAAAATAATAAAGATGGCATCTACTACCTTCACCAAGTGGGGGGATTTTAACAAAGAATATTTCAATGAGGAGGATGTCTCTAAACTACTCTATCAAGATGACTGACTCATGCCCGTCCTTCCCATGGAAGATGACAATAAAGGCTTGTAGCTAATGAAGGGATGGGGATAAAACAAGAATGATAAATTGGGACAAAATGACAATGGTTTTCTAGAACCCTTCGTTCCTAAGAGACATCTGAAGAATCTTGGCTTAGGATGTACTACTACCAAGGTTACCCTTATTGGAAAAGGTACTTCCACTAAATAGGCCGAGGCTTCCTCTTGGTTACCAACATCGTGTGATACTACCCTAGATGACTTCCCCCTCAATGTTGTTGAACTATTTGAGAATAACTCTCTTCATGATATCCACAACATCTTTCACCCCAAATGACCAAACCACTAAAATAATCCTAGTATACCACCAACTCATTGACTAGAACCAACAAGGATCACTGATTCTAGATTTATTCAAATATGATGAAGCATTCTTAGACTTCATGGAACTCTATGACAACCTACCATGGGGTGATCATAAAGTTGGTTTTGATATAGATTTGGACACATAGGCATGCTCTGGGGAGATGATTGAATCCTTCATTCACAAAATTGATGACATGAAAATAACATATAGATCTTTGAGTGAAAACCACACTGTGACAATTTCTGATCCTAAAATAGTAAAAAGAAAGGACACATCCAAGGGTGAAAACCTCTCTGAGGTGCCCAAGGATGAGAGATTCAATCTCCCCCTTAGTGTAATGCATCCAAAAAAGTTAGTAGTGCTAGCAGAGAAGGCTACTCCAATAAATGTAGGCATAGAAGAAGCACCCAAGATAAATTTCTATGCTGAATCCTTGTTGGATGAAGAACAAGAAAACTTGGTAGCATTCCTAAAAGAATGAAGAGCCAACTTTTCATGGTCATAAACAGATATTCCAGGCCTTGATCCATAAGTGGTTGTGCATCATTTAGTAGTCTATCTTGAAGCCGAACCAGTCAAGCAAAAATTGAGAAAGATGCACCCTCAAATAACACTCTTGGTGAAACTTGAGTTACAAAAGCTTCTTGATGTTGGATTTATCCAACTGATTGACTATCTTGAGTGGGTTTCCAACCTGGTACTAGTCTCCAAACCCACTTGGGGCATCAAAATATGCACAAATTTTAGAGAATTAAACAAAGCATGTTCGAAGGATGATTTCCCTCTTCCTAACATCAACATCATAATGGATTTAATAGCTAGACATGAAATAATATAACTCATGGACGATTTTTTAGGCTATAATCAAATCATGATTGCCAAGGAGGATCAACACAAAAATGCATTCACCTGTCCATGGGGAACATATTGTTGGAACATGATGCCCTTTGGGCTGAAGAACATAGGAGTGACCTATCAAAGAGCAATGCCCTCATCTTTCATGATATGATCCAAAAAAAATCAAAGACTATGTGGATGATATTTTGACCAAATCAAAGAAACAGAGTGAGCACTTAGAGGTATTAGGACCCATGTTCGACAGGCTTGAAGAGTATAAGGTATGGCTAAACCTAAAAAAGTGTGTCTTTGGGGTTACATTAGGAAAGCTTCTTGGATACATCATGTCACAAAGAGGGATAGAGATAGATCTAGAAAAAGTAAAAGCCATCCTAGACATGGAACCTCCACAAACATTGAAGCAAATGAGAGGGTTACAAGGAAGGTTGCAGCCCATTAGAAGATTCATAGTACAATTATAAAAAAAAATTCACCATTTCTCACATCTTCTCCATAAAGGAATAACTTATAAGTGGGATGAGAAGTGTGATAAATCCTTCCAACAGATCAAGAACTACCTATTGAAGCTTCTAGTGCTCATGCCTCCAATACCAAACAAATTATTAATCATGTATATCTTAGCAACATCAACAACACTAGGTGCTCTTCTAGCACAAAATGATGAAAATGGAAAGGAAGGAACCATATATTACTCATCCATTGAGAAAGAATGCTTAGCGGTGGTTTTTGCTTCAAAAAAATTTAGACATTACATGCTGTCGTATCAAATCAACCTTATTGCAAAGATCAATCCATTGAAATACCTGATATCCAAAGCAACTCCCACTGGGTGAATAGCCAAATGGGTAATGATCTTGACTAAATTTGACATAGAGTACATAGAGCTCAAGTCAATCACAAGACATGTGATTGTAGACCAATTGGAAGAAGCACCTGTCTATGCAGAGAATCCTTTGATATTTGAATTTCTTGATGAATCAGTGTCCCTTGTCAATACAGTAGATTAATGGAAAATGTACTTTGATGGATAATTTATCCAACATGGATTAGGGGCGGGTATTATTTTTATCACCCCTCAAGGTGATTGCATTCCAAAGTCACACTGGCTATCATTTCCATGTACTAACAATATCACTGAGTATGAAGCCCTATAATAGGTTTAAGGATAGCAGTGCAGTGGAAAATACAAGAGTTGAAAGTCTATGGGGACTCACAACTAGTTGTTAATCAAGTCAATGATGACTACCAAACCGAGGATGATAAGCTTACTCCTTATAAGAGGATGGTAGAAAGTATTAAAGATATTTTCATTGATATAACTTTTGAGAAAATTCCTCATTTCAACAATCGGGCAATAGATGCTATGGCAACAATTGGATCATTGTTATACATGCCACACAGTGTCCTATAATGCAAATTTTTGGTAGAACAACTTCTTGTACTAGCTTTCAAAATCCCAAAATCTAAATTTTCTTGTGTAATCATTGGTCCTGGTTCCCCATGGTATCATGATATATTCACCTATCTTAGTAGAGGAACCCTCCCATCTGATATCAAATCCAACCTTAAAAAGACCTTTGTTAAGAAGGAATCTCAATTCATGATCCTAGGTGATACCGTTTACCACAGAAGCATCGAGGGGACATTAATACGATGTCTCAACCAAGAGGAAGCTTTGACTACCTTAATAGAAGTACATGATGACATATGTGGTTCCCATTCTAGTGGTACGACTTTAGCTAAGAAACTATTAAGTATAGGGTATTACTAGCCAACCATGGAAAGAGAAGCCCATTAGTACATGCAAAAGTGTGTCTAGTGTTAACAACATGGAGATCTTATTCATGCTCTAGCTCAGGAGTTGAAACTGATGGTCACACCTTGGCCTTTCTCATAGTGGGGGCTTGACCTCATAGGAAAGATTACTCCAACCCCATCTAATGGCCATGAATTCATCATCACAACCACTAAGTACTTTACCAAGTGGGTGGAAGCTATAAGAGAGGAGCACTAACCATGCCAAGTTCCCAGGTCATGAAGAAACAAGAGTGGAAGGCTACCCTAAATTCTCTCACTCTAAAGGGGTGTTTGAAATGAGGGACAAGAATGACGAGGACTATAAAGTCCTTAGATCACTCTGCAGACTTGAACTTGAGTTTGGGCTAGATGAGCTTGCTTTTTGGAGTCGATTCTATGCCTCAGGAAACTCCCTATTTGAGTATGACAGTGCAGTTTTGGGATGTCAGCACAGTGTGCTGGTGTCTTTTGAGCATGCTGACATCCATACAACCAGAAAATAGTGAACACAGTAAAACTTCCAAAATACCTACTAATAACGTAGCTACTTTGGTCTAGATGGTAAAAACAAAATGATGAAGTATGCAAAATAGATATTGAAATGATAAAGTAAATAGACTAGAACTAAGGTGATGAAAATAACCTCACAAAAGTGCCTATTCACCAGTTTGCTCCAAATGCACGTCCACCTACACACAAGAAAGAGGGGAAATTTGTTGGGGCTATATAGGGGTCTGCCTCAGTCAAACCCTCATTTTGGTGTTTCCATGTCCACAGACAACTAAATAGCAATGATAGAGAAATGTATGATAAAGAAGTAAGGAAATAAAGCACATGAATAACACTACCAAATAATATATATCTACTCAACCAAATCATAAAGGAGAGGAGTGAAAACCTTACCACCTCCACCAAGAGCTCACTAGCTAAAGATGGAGAAAGGGAGCTTGAAAAATTACCACAACCTTGACTGCGATGAAGGGAGGTGTTGCAAAATCTCAAGCCCCTGCTACAATGGCTTGCTTCACACTTGCTTAACGAAGTTGATGGAGTGTTGTTGCTACTACAATGGAGTGCTAAAATACTGATGAGAGTGGAGAATCCGAGAGAATAAGGTTGAATGCTTGAAGATTGTAAAAGGAGATGAGTTGAATGAAGAATGGAATAATTTGAAAGAGAAGAGGGAAAAATCTGCCATTTTTGGGGTCAGTTGGTCGAAGAGGGACGTTACAAACCTTTCCCAATTAGGAAGTGTAATGCCTCTGCCACCTTTAGACACAAGAATTCGTTAGGGATGTAAGTGTGTTGCACAGGCATCCCTGATAAATACTCTTCTAGCAACACAACAGACAGATGCCAAGTGGAGGAAAGCCAACAAGCTGATGTGGAATTTTTCCTTCGAATTTGGTTTTATAAGGTGAGGATGTACAAAAGGGGAATTTGCATAAGGGGTGCAAATTTTCTCATATATAGAAGAAAACTGCAAAATTTATCTTAAATTACCTTATCTGCCACTATGGTGTTGCGCAAACCCTTATTTTTGATAATGAAACACCCTTCAAGAATCAGGATGTGAGAGAGCTATGCCAATATTTTAACATTCAACATTGATTCTCTACCCCGTATTACCCTCAGGGCAATGGTCAAGTTGAGGCTACAAATAAGACCATTATGAAAATCCTAAAGAAAATGGTCAATGAAGTTTGTTGTGACTAGCATTTGTAGTTAAATATTGCCCTCTAGAACTATTGAACTAGTATCCACACATCTATAGGTGCAACCCCATTCTCCTTGATCTACAAATGAAAATCCATTCTACCTATCCAAGTCAAGCTTCCTTCACTGTGAGTGTCACTTGGTGTAGGGGCACCTTGATGCACTTTTTGAGGAAAATGTTGTCATGATGGATAAACTTTGGTTCTTGATTTGGATGGAGCCAATAAAGTAATTCTAGACCATTTTGAGTCATTTGGAGTCATTTTAGGATGTTCTATGATGTTTTGGGGTCATATTGTAAAAGTTGCTAAAAGTTGTCAAACATGTCAAAAATTGCAAATGATGTCATTTGAGTTAGCAAAAGGTTGTTGGTCAATTTTTTTAGTTTTAAATCATTGGAACATGTTAAATGTGTCCTATAACATTGACCTTAGGGGTTGGATGAAGTTTGACTGAGAAGAACATCATTTTTCCACATTTTATATTGCATTTTTCTATGAACAATGACTGCAATTCATGTGGTATAGCCTAGTACAGATAGGTACAGTCTTGAAATCACTTGGAGAAGTTGAAGGATGGTCTTATATTTCAAATGCTTTTTTCTAAGATATTTTCATCAAGTTTTGGGTGAGACATTGCATTTTTGGTGATTGCAGGTCAAAACCCTACCTAGGATTTCCAAAAAGAAAAATTTAATCATGGGTATAGTTTCCACCATCCAAAACCCATGAAAATTTGTGGAAAGCTTTGCCCCATACCCAACCACATTCCTGAAAAGTGACAATCCATAGTTTACATGTGTGAAAGAGATATGTTTGATATAAAATTTAGATTTGTAGTGAAACTGTCCTAAAGAATCCCAGTTCTTGGTTGTTTTGAATGATTTATGCATTGTTTATTAGTGGATGGGTGTAGACCCATAATGGCATGTTTATGGAAAGAATAAGTTTTAGAATCCATATGATAAACATTATTCCCTTTTGTTTGAAGTCTTTTCCAAGAAGGCACTTGGGGGCAACAATACTTGATTTGCATAAATCATTGTGTTGACCACTTGCTTGGGTCATGATGCTTAGAAACCACATAAAAGGTGTTGTAATAGGTCTGCACAAGTCAAAAACATCATGTTGGATGCTTTCCCTTTGTTGTTTTTCCTTTGTTGTGTACCATTAGGCTTTATGGGTAGGTTGCCAAGAATGTACAAAGGTGCATATTTGCATTGAGGCCTTATTTGGAATGTGTCAAGGGTGTTTGTGAGTGAGTCTTTATCTACATCATTTTGGTATCAAAGCCTAAAGATTTAGGAAAGGGAAGATTTTACATATTATTGGTGAGGTCAAGTATTTGATGTTTTGCTAAATTTTATTTGGTCTAATGAAAATTGTTCCAGATTGTTTGAAGGCATTGAGAAGAAGCAAGGTGAAAGAGACTTGCTAGAAAAAGGAGAAACACCACATTGAGAATGGAAGTGTTGAAGAGAATAGTCCATGGAGACTTGAAGAGTAAGGAGTTTCCAAGTGTAAGGAAAGTAGAGGTGCGGAAGTAACTTTCCTAATGTCAAAACCACAGGGAAGAATGCATACAATACTTTTGATTTCCAAATTACAATCTAATTAAGACACATGGAATATTTACAGAAATAGAGAAGATACTCAAAGACAAATGAACACTAGATTTACGTGGGAAACCCTTTCGGGAAAAAACCCACCACACCAAGTTGAATCTCTTTGTATTTCAATAATCAACAAATTACATACAATGTAGAGACACAACTCTCTAGTATCAATTTTACTATTCTTCCTCTCTTATAGAAATTCTCTCAACAATCCGATGATTTTAAACTTAGAATTGATCTCTTAAATCTTATCACATTCTAATTTTTATCTTCTGTTCATCCTTATCCACCATTACCCATCATAGACAATTTCCTTTTGAGCGATTGATTTTTCCTTGCATGCAATTCAGCTCCAACGTCACAACTGTTGCAAAAATCTAACTACCAACCATTTGAATTTTTCTACCTCTGATTGGTCCATGAGATTCCACATAGGATAGTCATCAAATGGTCAAGGGAATTCAACTTGTGTTGGCATGTCGGTGAGACACTAACCGTGTCTCCTTGATGCCAACACAACCAACATTTGATATTAGCGTAGGTTCCAATAGTCAGCAAGAGATATCGCGAATGTCATGACTCATACCGAAACCACCGACATCCATTTCATTCCTATTGGAAAGAGTTTCCTCATCAGAAAGACTCATACCGATGCTCACAAGTCATATCGATCTCAAAATTGCCATCGGCAAGACTACTGCAGTTCGCCAAGACTTCATACCGAAGTCTTCAAGTCATGCCAAAAGGAACACTCATCAGCAAGACTTACCGCTCTTGCCAAGACATCCCACTGAGCCTTCATGTTATTCTGAAGTGTTCACCAGTCGGCGAGACTTACTATTTTCGCTGAGATGTCACGCCAAGCCTTCATGTGTTACTCCAAGTGCATACTGTCAGCAAGACTTATCTTCATCGCTAAGAGTTCTTATCAAACCCTTAGTGTTACCTTGATGACCATATACAATCGGCGAGACATCACATATTAGTAAGACTTCTTACTGAGCCACCATAGGTTATCCCGAAGACCTTTTACTATCCGCAAGACTGTCCAAGTCACCAAGACTTCATACCGAAGTCTTTTATCACCGCGAAGACACCAAGTATATCCCCATCGGTGAGACCTTCATCAATCACTAGGAGTTCTTCCTGAGACCTTTGTGTTTCGCCAGTGACCATATGCTATTGGTGAGACTCTCTTCAGTTGCTAAGATTTCATAGCAAAGTCTTGTGTTACACTGATGACTCTTGTCAGTATAGGTCTCCCTGACATCCGCTAGGCACCCGATAACAAACACTTATCTTCATCGGTGAGACATTCCATATCGGTGAGGTTACATACCAACAATAGACCCTTTGGCCAAGTCTCCCCAATAATTGCGAGTGAATAACCATTCCTGAGAGAAACAACAGTTGGCAAGAGATCTTACCGAGTCTCCATGTCATAGTGATAGGTCTATTTGGCAAGATTTTAGCAAAGTCACAATGACTAGGACATTTCAAAAGGATTCAGAACAGCTAGTCGGCCAAACATGAATAATGTCACAGTGACTTTTCCCTTCAGGAGTTACATGCCAGTAAGAATTGAAGCACCTATTCCAACAATCACCCACTTGACGAAGATCTTACTGACACCTCTAGGGCATAATAAAACTACTGAAATTCATGGGCCTTGAGGCCCATCGAACTAGCACACCACCTGTATTTTTTTGTGGTCATAGGCTTTGTCAATGCATCTACAACATTCTCTAGAGTATCCACTTTCTCCAAAGAGACCTTCCCATCCTCCACCATATCTCTTACAAAGTGATACTGTACATCTATATGTTTCGTCTTGGGATGGAAAGTAGGATTTTTTGCCAAACATATAGCACTCTGATTGTCACAGTAAATAGTAATTTTTCCTGCATCAAAACCAATGTTAGAACACAAACGTTTTAACCAGATTGCTTCTTTATAGGCATGTGTAGCTACCATGTATTCTGCCTTTGTAGTGAACAAAGCGACTATAGCCTGCCGCTTGCTCATCCAACTCATTGCACCACCATTCATCATGAAAATATATCCACTGGTGGATCTCTTGCTATCAATGTCCCCTGCCCAATCAGAATCCACATAACCTTGAATACTGAGAGTCTTCTATGATTCAACCAAGTTTCCATGGTAACACAAAGCATAGTCTAAAGTTCCCTTCAAATATCTAACCACTCTCTTCACAACATCCCAATGTGTCCTTCTAGGATGAGCCATAAACCGACTAAGTACTCCCACTGCTTGGGCAATGTTTGGCCTTGTACAGACCATTGCATACATAAGGCTACCAACTATACTAGAATTAGGTACACTGGTCATGTGCTCCATCTCAGTAGGAGATTTTGGACATTTTTCAATAGATAGCTTCGTTCCTTGCAAGACTGGAACAACTAGCTGCTTGCAATTAGTCATATAAAATCTCTCTAGAACAGTCATGATGTACTTACTCTGACTAAGCCAAAGTTCTATATTTTTCCTATCCCTGGTTATTTCCATTCCTAGAATATACCTTGCTGCACCAAGTTCTTTCATTTCAAACTTTGTAGACAACTGAGACTTAAGATAAAAAATAATTAGCTTACTATTGCCTATGAACAACATATCATCAACATAGAGAGAAATAATAAGAACTTGATCACTTTCAACTTCGTAATACACACAATGATTAGATTTTGATTTTACAAATCCCAATGACAAAACAAATGTGTCAAAATTTTGGTACCACATTCTAGGAGACTGTTTTAACCCATACAGAGATTTCTTCAACTTGCAAACTAGTCTTTCTTTACCTTTTTCCACAAAGTGCTCCGGCTGGGACATATAAATTTATTCTTCAAGATCACCATGAAGGAATGCTTTCTTCACATCCATCTGTTCAATTTCTAAGTCATATGCTGCTACAAGTGATAAAATAAATCTAATAGATGCCAGCTTAGCTACAGGAGAAAATATTTCTCCATAATCAATTCCCTCTACCTGGGAATAACCTTTTGCAACCAGCCTCACTTTATATTTTTCTACATTGCTGTCCAGACCAATTTTATTTTTAAATACCCATTTGTAGCCCACAACTTTTCTACCTTTAGGCAATGGCACCAAACTCCAGGTATCATTCTTTTCTAATGATGCCATTTCTTCATTCATGGCTTCCAACCAAGAGTTTGAATCAGACATTTTAAATGCCTCTTTCACAGTCCTAGGTTCATCAATGCTAGAAATTAAAGCATAGGAACAAGTAGACTCTATTAAAGAAAACCCATACCTATCAGGTTGCTTTCTTTCATGAGTTGACCTCCTCACTGGTTGAGGCTGAGGTGGTTCTTCATCTTCTTTAGAACTTTCAGAGCTACTTGAACTTTCCTCAGTATCAGGTACATTTTGATTTTTCAATTCCTCTTTATCTAGTGTCAGAGGAATATCTGCTACATCCTTTTCATTTTCTGATTTCTTCTCTGACTGCGGATCCAGTGTAGAAGGCTTTAGCTCATGAAAGATAACACTTTTGCTGTACAAAACATTCTTAGTCTCAGGATTCCAAAGCTTGTATCCTTTTATGCTAGCGCTATAGCCAATAAAAATACACTTTACAACTTTGTTTTCTAACTTAGATCTTTTTTCAAATTGCACATATGCATATGCCTCACAACCAAAGACACGAATATGTCTCAGAGAGGGATTCTTTCTAGACCATGCTTCCAAAGGCATCTTCTCAACAAGAGGAGAGTTAGGAGAATGATTTACCAAGTAACATGCTGTAGAGACTGCTTCAGCGCATAACTTCTCCTCCAAGCTAGCACTTCTCAGCATACTTCGTGATCTTTCCATTACTGTTATGTTGAACCCTTTAGCAACTCCATTTTGCTGTGGAGTGTAAGGTGTAGTCTTATGTATTTTAATCCCATGATCTTTACAATACCTTTCAAATTCATCTGAACAAAACTCACCACCATTGTTAGTCCTTAAACATTTTATTTTCCTACCAGTCTAATTTTCAACAAGGTTTTTAAATTCTTTAAGCCAACTGAACACTTATGATTTACTTCTCAGAAAATATACAAATGTTCTTCTTGAATAATCATCAATAAACGACACATAGTATCTTGATTTAGATAGAGAAGGAACATTCACTAGACAAAAAACATTAGAATGAATATAATCAAGCAAACCAGAAGATTTGTGAGGACTGGAATAAAATGAAACACGGTGTTGTTTACCATATATACAATGTTCACAAAACTCGAATTCGAGGTTACAATCTTCAAGCCCCTCAACCAGGTTTTTATTCTTCAAGGTTTTTAAACCTTTCTCACCAATGTGGCCTAGCCTATGATGCCAGAGCATAGTCTTTTCTGCTGGAAGTTTAACCTCCATGGAGTTTACACCATCAGGAATGTTTCCCTCTTTTCCTCCATGTGTAGCTTTCTGTGACTTCGCAGAGACACTATTGCATTGAATAGCTTATGCATCCAGCTTATACAAGGTACCAATACAAGCACATCTTCCAGCCATTTCCAGAGAACATGACATGCACTCCAATATCATTTAGCTTACTTACAAAAAGTAAATTTCAAGCCAAACTTGGTATATGCATCACATCATTGATTCCCTTCACTCTTCCATCAGGGAATTGAATTATGACTCTTCCATGACCAACAATTTCCAAAGATGAATCATTTGCAAAATACACCTTTCCACCATCATAGTTTTCATACTTCGTGAACCAATATCTATGAGATGTCATGTGGAAAGATGCTCCAGAATCAATCAGCCAGACATCATTAGATGCCTGCATAGCCAAGGCTGCAATGAAAGCGTCTGCATCACTCTGAGAAGAATCATTTTTAGAAGAGGTCTTCTTCTTCTTCTTTTTCTCCTCCTTGCAATCCTTTCGTACATGACTAGGTTGCCCACAATTCTAGCATTTCACCTTGGACTTCTTGCTAGGAGACTTTGATCTCCTTTTTGATTTCGATCTGGATTTCTTGTCCTTCTTCTTGCCTTTTTCTTTCCATTTGCCTCTAACAACAAGAGCCTCCTTCGCCATCTCAGAAGATTTCCTTCTCATCTTTTCTCACAACAAAGAAGCAACAACATCTTCCATCTTGAAAGTGGATGTCGTACACCCAATAGCCATCACTAGGTGATCCCATGAATCTGGAAAAGAACACAATAAGAGCATACAACGATCTTCATCTTCAACTTTCACACCAACAGATGTTAACTAAGCAATCAACATATTGAAAGCATTCAAGTGATCAGCAACAGATCCTCCCTCCTACATTCTTAAAGAGTACAACTTCTTCCTCAAGAACAATATGTTTACCAAGGACTTGCCCTGATAAATAGATGCCAGTCTTTTCCACAAGGAAGATGCAGTCTTTTCTTCATGAATGTTCAGAAGAACAGAGTTTTCCAAATAGAGCCTTATCATCCCCTTAGACTTTCTATCTGCAAGGTCCCAATCCTCTTGCTTCATGCCTTGAGGCATTGTTCCAAACACAACAAGCCATAGATCATGATCCACTAACATATCTTCCATTTTGAGTTTCCACAACTCAAAATTGCTACCATTGAATTTCTCTATTTCCATCTTCTCATATGTGCTCACCATCTTAATCTATAATTAAATTATCAGACCTCTATCAAACTCCCACTGAAAAAAGAATTGACATAAAAAACCAACACACTCACAAGGATAACACAATTGGCCAGGCTCTGATACCACTTTTAAGGAAAGTAGAGGTGTGGAAGAAACTTTCCTAATGTCAAAATCCCAGGGAAGAATGCATACAGTACTTTTGATTTCCAAATTATAATCTAATTAAGACACACATGAAAGATTTACAGAAACAAAGAAGATACTCAAAGACAAATGAACACCAGATTTACGTGGGAAACCCTTTTAGGAAAAAACCCACCACACCAAGTTGAATCTCTTTGTATTTCAATAATCAACAAATTACATACAATGCAAAGACACAACTCTTTGGTATCAGTTTTACATTTTCTTCATTCACTATTCTTCCTCTCTTACATAAATGCTCTCAACAATCCAATGATTTCAAACCCAGAATCGATCCCTTAAATCTTATCACATTTTGATTTTGATCTTATGTTCATCCTTATCCGCCATTACCCATCATAGACAATTTCCTTTCGAGCGATTGATTTTTCCTTGCATGTAGTTCAGCTCTAGCGTTACAACTGTTGCACAAATCCAACTGCCAACCATTTGAATTTTGCTACCTCTGATTGGTCCATGAGATTCCACATAGGATAGTCATCAAATAGTCAAGGGCGTTCAACCTATGTTGGCATGTCAATGAGACACTAACCGTGTCTCCCCAATGCCAACACAACCAGCATTTGATATCAGCATAGGTTCCAACAGTCGGCAAGAGATATAGCGAATGCCATGAGTCATACCGAAACAACCAAAATCCATTTCATTCCTGTCGGCAAGAGTTTCCTCATTGGCAAGACTCATACCGATGCTCACAAGTCACATCGATCTCAAAATTTCCATCGACAAGACTATCGCAATTCGCCAAGACTTCATACCGAAGTCTTCAAGTCATGTCAAAAGGAACACTCGTTGGCAAGACTTACCACTCTTGCCAAGACATCCCACTGAGCCTTCATGTTATTCCGAAGTGTTCACCAGTCGGCAAGACTTATCATTTTTGCTAAGACATCACTCCAAGCCTTCATGTGTTACTCCAAGTGCATATTGTTGGCAAGACTTATCTTCATTGCTAAGAGTTCTTACCAAACCCTTAGTGTTACCCCGATGACCATAAACAATCGGCGAGACATCACACATTAGTAAGACTTCTTACCAAGCCACCATAGGTTATCCTGAAGACCTTTTACTATCGGCGAGACTCTCCAAGTCGCCAAGACTTCATACCGAAGTCTTTTGTCACCTCGAAGACACCAAGTATATCCCCATCGGCGAGACCTTCATCAATCACTAGGAGTTCTTCCCGAGACCTTTGTGTTTCGCCGATGACCATATGCTATCGGTGAGACTCTCTTCAGTCACTAAGAATTCATAGCGAAGTCTTGTGTTACACCGATGACTCCTGTCGGTATAGGTCTCCCTGACATCTGCTAGGCACCCGATAACAAACACTTGCCTCCGTCGGTGAGACATTCCATATCGATGAGATTACATACCAACAATAGACCCTTTGGCCAAGTCTCCCCAATAACTGTGAGTGAAGAACCATTGGTGAGAGAAATAACTATCGGCAAGAGATCTTACTGAGTCTCCATGTCATAGTGATAGGTCTATTCGGCAAGACTGTAACAAAGTCACAATGACCAGGACATTTCAAAAGGATTCAGAACAGCTAGTCGGCTAGACATGAATAATGTCACAGTGACTTTTCCCTTTAGGAGTTACATGCCAGTAAGAATTGAGGTACCTATTCCAACACCAAGAAAGCAACAAGAGATGAGACAAGAGAGAAGTGGGATGAAGAAAAAAGATGAGAAGGAAAAATAAGTAAATATTTAGTAAGAGATAATAGGGTTGAGACAAGCCTTGGAACAAGTGCAAAGTTTTGAAGAAAGAATATGGAGTATAGTAACAAGTGTGCGAAGTTGGAACATCACCATTAACAAAATTTTCAAGTGGCCAATAAAGGAAATTTTAGAAAGGAGAAAGAGGAAACAATTGAGAAGAAAGATAAAAAAAGTAATCAAGATGATGGAAGAGCCAAAGCCATCCAAGGAAGAGGAAAAAGATGAAGACTATGAGTCCATTGAGACTCAAATTTTCTTTCTAACAATATTTGTGAGTATATGTTTATAGGTGTAGTAGATGAAGTGGTTGAAGTAATGAGCCAAAAAAATGATATGTTTACTGAGGAAATATAAATGATTGAAAAAGATAGAAATAAAAGGATTCAAAAGAAGAAGATAATAAAGAATATTTTGTAACAAACTATAAAGAAGCAACAAAAGCATGAGGGGAAGCAAATCCAAATTGTGAATATTGCAACTGAACAAGGCACAGGTGGAAGCAATCTTTTTTCAACTTTGATTTATGATTAGAAAAAGCGGAAGAAATATTTGAGCAGGATCATCAAAATTTTCTCTCCAGGGAGTATGGTGAAGGGGCACCCTGATGCACCTTTTGAGGCAATTGTTTTCATGATGGATAAACTTTGGTTCTTGGTTTGGATGGAGTCAATAAGGTCATTCAAGACCATTTTGAGTCATTTGGAGTCATTTTAGGATGTTCTATGATGCTTGGGAGTCATATTGTAAAAGTTGCAAATGATGTCATTTGAGTAAACAAAAGGTTGTTGGTTGGTTTTTTTAGTTTTAAATCATTGGAACATGTTGAATATGTCTTGTAACATTGACCTAAAGGGTTGGATGAAGTTTGAATGAGAAGAACATCATTTTGCCACATTTTATATTGCATTTTTATGTGAATAGCGACTATAATTCACATGGTAGGGACTAGTACAGATAGGTACAGTCTTGAAAAAAATTGGAGAAGTTGAAGGATGGTCTTAGTTGTCAAATGATTTTTTTTTGAGATATTTTCATCAAGTTTTGGATGAGATATTGCATTTTTGGTGATTGCAGGTCAAAACCCTGCTTAGGGCTTCCAGAAAGCAAAATTTAATCATGGGCAGAGTTTCCACCATCCAAAACCCATGAAAATTTGTGGAAAGCTCTATCCAATGCCCAAACACATTCTTGAAAAGTGAAAACCCATAGTTTTCATTTGTGAAGGAAATATGTTTGACAAAAAAAATAGAATTGCAGTGAAACTATCCTTAAGAACCCTAGTTCTTGGTTTTGAATCATCTATGCATTGTTTATCAGTGGAGGGGTGTAGAACCATAATGGAATGTTGTTAAGGGATTTCATAAGTTTTAGAATCCATATGATAATAATTTTTCCCTTTTTTTGGAAGTCTTTTCCAAAAAGGCACTAGGGGCAACAATATTTGATTTGCATAAATCATTGCATTGACCACTTGCTTGGGTCATGAATGCTTAGAAACCCCATAAAAGGTGTTGTAATAGGTTTGCACAAGTCAAATACATCATGTTGGATGTTGTCCCTTTTTTTTTCCTTTTTTGTGTACCATTAGGATTTAGGGGTAAGTTGCCAAGAATGCACAAAGGTGTTGATTTGCATTATTTGCATTGAGGCCTTATTTGGAATGTGTGAAGGGTGTTTGTGAGTGAGTCTCTCTCTCCATCATCACTAAAGAATCTGATCACTAATGAAGAGTATAGAGTATCTTGGCTAAATGAGTTAGAATTCTTGGATGAGCATCGCTTTGATGCACTTAATCATTTGCAAGAATACCAAAACCAACTAAAATGGAGCTATAACAAGAAGATCAAGAGTCAACCTTTCTAGGTAGGGGATCTTGTTCTCAAGAAGAATAATTTTTTTTTTTTAGATCAGGATAGTAAAGGAAATTTTGAACCTAATTGGTTAGATCCATTTATCGTCACAACAAGCTATGTATCAAGAGCATACCAATTATCAACACCTAAAGGTGAACCCTTGTAGGAACCAACCAATAGTCTGCATCTTAATTTTTTTTTTGCCTAGGCTTGAAGGGTGCAAAATCTGAAAATTCAAAAAATGATCAAGAAATCCAAAAAATAAAAAAAGGATTGAAAATATTAAAAAAAAATTGTATTCTAGTGAAAACCACTTCGGTGGTGCTTTGGGCAAGTACCTTGGTAAAAGCCTATCAAACATGTGCCTTGTGTAAATAAGGAACCTCCATCTATCTCTGGCTCTTTATCCTATCATTATTTTCATCACATTCATCCATCACATCATTCATCCTATTTATTCCATCACCCATCCTCGTCTATCTCATAACTAGATATTGCAAAGTATTACATCTCTTTTAGTACTACTTGGAATATTCCTAAGGTCAGCTTGTCCCACCTATATCGAGGTAGTCTATTGCATCACACTAGGAGAAATTTGTTATGGATTGGATTGGTTTCTTGTATATCTTAAGGTTATTTGAAGTATCATCAAAAATCCCAAAAACATTCATAAAACATTCATCAAAAATCCAAAAACACTCAAAATAATGTACAAATAAAATCCAAAAACATCAAAATCCTATATAGCTAAAATCCAAAAACATTCAAAAAGTAGTAAATTTAAAATATAAAATAGCCAAAACATTTCAAAATCTCTAAATAGGTCAAAACATCAAAAATCCAAAAAAATAGTACCTTGTCAAACTATGAGTATCTGAGCTTGAACATAGGCAAGGCCATCATTGATGTTCCCCTGAGACACCCTAGGTCAGTCCTTTAGGAGCTGTCATAATAAGCTGACAATCCATCATGTGTTCATTCCTCATCAACAGTAGGTCAAGTCAATCGAACTACATTGTCTCTGCATGTATAACATAGGTAAGGCTCATATTTGATAAGCATAGTCTTTTAGGTTAGGTTCTTGGTCAAA
This sequence comes from Sequoia sempervirens, assembly GCA_007258455.2. Classification (NCBI taxonomy): domain Eukaryota; kingdom Viridiplantae; phylum Streptophyta; class Pinopsida; order Cupressales; family Cupressaceae; genus Sequoia; species Sequoia sempervirens. The sequence continues at coordinate 67,760,171 of VDFB02049217.1, forward strand.
AATTCAAAAAACACAAAAACATTTGAAAACTTAGAAAACACAAAAAAAATTTGAAAGTTGAAAAACCCAAAAACATTGGAAAAACTTGAAAAACCCTAAACAACCTCAAATAATCAAAAACTGAAACATTCACATAAACTTTCAAAAAGAATGTAAACAATTTAAAAACATTTCAAAATACCAAAAAAATTGAAATATTGTAGAAAACCTAAAACCATCCATCCCATTTCACTTTCACCTACAATAAACTTCATCCATAATAATTCAACATCATCTTCAAAGTTTGGCAAAACAAATAGAAAACAAGTGTCGCAAGTCATAAAGTGAGAACTTAAGTGTTAAAATCTAAAGTCTATATCATAGGTAAATAAGTCAGTGGAATTTCTATCAATGGCCTATCACACACCTAGTCCTAATCAAAACATTTGATAAATTGTCCTAGAATGCATCCTTCTGAAAATGGGCATCAACATCAGAAATCACCATTAGCTATGTTAAATTGGAAAAAGATATAGATAAAACTGACTATTTTTCTTTGATATTTTCTCATGATTTATCTTATTGACCCATTCAGAGGACCTCTCAATGATGTCTAAATGATTTAGAGAGAAAGGAATGGGGTATCGATCATTATATTTCATTTATTGTGCTTATGGGTATTCTTGTAAAAATTCTTGAGGGATACTTGCTTAGTTGTGTGTAGGGAGGTTGTTTGGAGTATATTGTTGACTATTGTGTATGCTTTGGTCTGATATATTCTAAACTTCTAAACTACATTCCAATGAGGTTTCTATATGTCAAGGTGTGAACAAGAACTATCCTATCTATTTTCAAAGTCAAAGTCCATTGCACTAGATACAATGCCATCCTGGTTATCAATACCATGATGAATCATGTCTATGTGTTATATCAAACATAAGGAATGATGGAAAATCCCAATCCCAGATATGAGCAAAATCATCCATCTCATCACCATATCTAATAAAGTCTTGATGGATCATGGACTTGTTGGAATTTTGAATCAATCTTAAAATCAATGATCAACTCATTCACCTTGTTCTTCTATCCTCTTTCCATGCTAACTTGGTATCATGAAAGTCAACAAAAAATCATCATGCATCCATCTTGCATCATCACAACATACCATAATAATGGAAAACATAATTTGTTGCATCATCATTATCATTTAAGTTGCTTTGAATAATATGGATTTGTTATTCTAAGCATCTTAAATCCATTGCATAGTCATTCATAACATCCATATCATATGCATGAACATGTGTATCATCCATATACATCCATATACATACATACATCATGACATCATAGATCACATGGAAAAAGTACACAAAATGAAATGCATCCATCCATACATCCTACATACGCATTATCATATCATAATCATATCATGTCATGTCATCACATATCATCAAAAGATAATGAAGAAGAAGATAAAAAATCCATTACATTGCATTGTATCCATCACATAAACATTGTGTATCATAAAAATTACATCATAAATAACTCATATCACATACACATAAATAAGCACATGGATGCATCACATCCATACATGATGATAACATAGAATAAATATCACATCATATCATCTGCATCCATACATCCATAATGCATGAAATAAAGAACATCACATCATAACATCTAAATCATCTCATATATATCAAAAAATGACTGCCATGGTACAATATATGAATTAATATGTATCATATCATCAAGAATACAATATACAAGAGGCTATAAAAAATGAGCCTATGAATGTGTATCTTGATAAATAATTAGGAAAGAAATAAAAAAAAGTGTCTATGAGGAGGCTATCCATGGTGGTTGCTTGATTCCCTAGGTCTGACTGATGGTTGATCCTCAGTTGCCCTCTATGCTAGCCCACTCCTCTGAGAATAGTCCAGCTATCACATCTCCTAGAGGACATCTCTATGGTAGTGCATCCAATAATAAGCAACCTCTATGATTATCTCCCTATATAATTTGGCTTATACCACCTGTCCTTGTGAGGCCATTATCATGGCCTCAAGCTGCTACATATACCCAATCTCCTTGGCCAGTTGTAGGTCTAGTTGCTACCACAATTGGACCTCTTTATCTCTCTCAATAGTCATCACCTAAAATTGCTGATGCAGTTGATCCCTCTCTAATGTAAGGGAAACAATATTCCCATCCCATGGATATGGCTACTGAGGTGGTGGTGGTGGTGGGGCCCCTAGAACCTGTCCATCTTGTTGATCAGGTTGATGCCTTGGGTCTTGATGACCTTGATCCTACTATCTATCTCCATCCCCTGGCACATGAACCCTATGGTAATCTAGCTGTTACTTGGGCTACTATCTGCCTCCATCCCTACCTCTGCCTCTACCTCTGCCTCTCCCATCGATGTATAAACCCACTGGTTTTGTCAAGCGAATAGGTGGTTTGAACCATGCATCATATCTAGGGGTAGTCCCTATCAAACCCCAATCCTAACACCTACAAAACAACATAAAAAAACACATTAGATGGTGAAATGCAAGCAAGAACAAGGATTCTCCATGAAATCCAATAGCATAGTTTAAATTAGGAAAAGAGATGAAGAACACAATAAGAAAACAATAAAAGAGAGATTGAATCCTAATTAAACAAGAAAACTCTTGATCCCATGGGGGAATTAGTGCCAATTTGATGTGAAAATTGGCCCTTTCCCAACTCCTATGATGCAAGCTTGATGAATGTTGATGAATGATCCACTTTGTTGATGCTTGATGAGTGCTCCAATGGAAAAATTTGCATAACCTAGCTAAGATTCAATGATAATGTATGGAATTTGCTAAAGATTTGAGCATAGTAAGTTTACTCAAATTGTGGATGCTAAAATGAGGAATGAAGCCTCTTATTTATAGAATCCAAAGATGGATGAATGTCCAAAATAGAGCAATGTGGGACTAACATTCATCCAATAGCAAGATGCCACTTGTCAACCTATGAGTGGATGGAGGATGTGCAAGTTTTGAGGATTGTGCCAATAAATGCCTATTTTTGAATTTTGAATTTGTTGAAATGACATGCAAGAGGGAAGAAAGAATACATTGAATGCCACTTAGCTCAAGGCAAAGGACATGTAAGAGAGAGTAAATGCATTGTTGGATGTACATGCCAACTTGGATTTTGAATTCAAACTTGGAGAATATTCCCAAAAGATGCCTTGTTGAGGAAAATAGAGATTTAATCAATCAATTAAATCTATTTTCATGTGCAAGTGGTAAAAGCTAGAGGATGGGACATGAGAAGAGATTAAATTAATCAAAGTTAATTAATTTAATGAAGGGGGTTAAATGATGTGACCTATTTGACCTAAATTTGTGGATTTATTTAAATCAAATATGAGATGAATGTGATAAGAGATTAATTAAATAAAGATTCACGATTTATTTAATTAAAAGAGATGATTGTTGGATTAAACTAAATAAGGTTTTAATTTATTTAATTTAATAGATAGAATATAAGAGATTTAATCAAATAAAATTAATTATTTAATTAAATTAGATAATTAGATCAAAATAGTTAATTTAATTATCAAGAGGAGGTGACTTAATTAGATAACTAGTTTATTCAATTAAGAGAGGAATATTGATGAATTTAATCAGATAAGGGTATTTGATTAAATGGTTAGACTGAAGGATGATTCAAGATGAAATGATGTTAGTAGTCAGGATTAGATGCACAATGTCAATCAGTACATTTTATGTGTTTACATTTTTCCCTTCTTTGAAGTGATGCACTTGTTGCGTTGGTTCAAAGAATAAACAATTTCGATCAAAGCCAAAAATTTTCATTATTTAAAATCTTGCCCCACTACTGCCCAGTGAGAGAAAACATGCCAATATATTTCCCCCTCGAGAGATTAGATGAAAATTTCAATTTTTGGGTGATCTCGCAAAAAAGAGGACAAGGTGCTCGACATGTCCAAAAAGGCTCTAGGAGGACAAAAGTGTGTCTAAATGTGATAAAATGATGTAAACCAGGCCTTAGCTGAACAAAAACAAGTTCAAGGGTCCAAAACCCTAGCAGGATAGCCAATTAGGGTGAAAAGACCCTAATTTTCAAGCTTAAAAAGGCTCCGAGGGATCACTTTCAATTCATTTTCACACATAGCCATCTAGCAACCTTAAGATTTGAGCTCTGACCTCCTGATGATATGGCACAACGATAGCTCCCGATGCACATTTCTGACCAAGTCCAGACATCCCAGTAGCCACCCGACACTGGGGCACTGGTAAGTGATCCTTACTTGAGCTTTATGTTTTGTTTTTAGCATTCATTTATTGCTTTCAAAGTTAGTCATTCTACAGTGGTGCTATATAGCACCGCTCAAAAATCAAACTGCATTGCTTTATGTTAGATTGCACCATGGTGGTGGAGTTTGGAGTTTGGAAATAAACTCCAAACTCCAATGCTGAGCTCATGGCCCATGAGGTCATTTCCAAAATGCGATGCAACGGTGCCCTATAAACACGAATCTTCACAAATTGCACCGCTCGGAAGGAAATTGCACCGCGATAGTGCACTTTTTGGCATTTTGTGCCCTAGTGTCATAGTTTGATAAAAATAAACTATGACACCTTCACAAAAAGTGACAAGGGAGTAGCTTCTTGGACACTTGGAATGAAATTTTCCAAAATTTTTAACATGGTGACCTTCCTTGATGTAGGATGTGGCGAGGGAGCTGTATTCCTGGGAGCACAGATCTCGAGAGATCTTTGGTTACTTGCGAGACCTCAGTGATAGAGATTAGGATTGATTATGAGACATGGGGTTGTGGTACATTGCCTACGTAGCACCTGTGTGCACCCACCTTGGGATGATTTCAACGCTTACCGAGAGATGGCACAATGAGACCTTGTCCTTCCACCTTCCCACCGGTGAGGCCACCGTCACATTGGAGGACGTTTGGCGTATCTTGAGATTGCTAATTCATGGTTGGTGCATTATTTTTGATATAGATGAGGGGCATAATGCCTATCACACAGTCCTTGCCATAGAGGACATTATCATTTGCGAGGGGAAAATCGAGCTTGAGTGTCATAGGGCTCTGGCCTCTCCCTTCTACTTGGTTGTTGTGACCATTATTTCAAGTCTTGTTTCCCCAAATCGATGAGGCCGGTACTTTAGTCCTAGTTGGGGACTTTGCTGGAAGCACATGGTGATGCGTGATGGGCCTACTCATTTTGCTTGGGGGCCGGTTCTTCTTGCATCACTGTACAAAGATCTTCATGAGTACATCTACTTGGATGGCAGAGCACTTGGAGCAGGTGTCACACTCCTCCACGTATGGGCATCTAAGCACATTGCTATCTTTCAGCTGCGAGTTGTTGCAGTATCGATGGGGCCTGATGATCCCCTCATATGGCACTATAGAGGTGGTGTGTCCTTCACACACATGGGTGAGCACAAGATTCCCTATTGGAGGAGGGTCCTAGATGAGATGTAGGTGTTTATATGGCATTCGTACCTTGGTATGCCCAGATGGGCCAAAAATGCAGATCAAATTTCCTTTTCTCGCCAGGACTGCTTCATGTAGGGTTAAAAGCACACAATGATAGAGAGATATCTACCCAGGTGTGTTCAGCGCCAGTTCGGTGAGCCTTAGGATCAGCCATATGATGATTATGTGGCCGTATTTTCCCACACCATGTCATAGGTTTCATGGGGGTGATACATTCTTGCTTCCGAGGTTGTGGACAACTTTAGACATTCTGTAGCTCAACCATGGGCTTATGATTAGGGGCCTGTGGATCCAAGCATCACACATGCATACATGGATTGGTTCTTAGCTCCCCTACATTTGAAAGTTCTAGGAGCAGTCCCCGATCAGTAGAGGATGAGAGGTAGAGGGGGAGGATGAGGACGAAGAGATGGTGCATGACAGGACCAGCCAGGTCAAGTTGATGTTCTGATGCCGGATCAGGAGCAGGTTGTAGGCTAGCATCAGATTCAGGTGGATGTACCACCACCAGCTGGAGGTGAGGATCAGCCTCACGTGTAGCCCCAGGTGCAGCTCCCACCAGTACAGCCAACAGGGCAGGTGGACCCTTGGGATACATTGATTGTGTAGCTGTAGGCCTAGGTGTAAACTTTGACAAGGGAGAGAGATTAGGTGCGGACCGAGAGGGACCAAGCCAGGGCCGAGAGGGATCATGCCATACTATAGAGACAGGCTGCAGAGTTACAGGCAGCCATAGAGATGGGCTGGAGACAGCAGTTGGAGAGCATGGTAGCCTCCTCCTCTCAGAGTACAGTGTCCATTCGGTCTTACAAGTAGGCCATTCGAGAGGCCGATTATTACTATATGCATTATCACCAGGCCGTACCTAGAGCAACATGGGTCCCATAGTACTCGCAGTAGACCAATTTCAAAATAGCAGAAGGTCATGGTGACAGGGGCAAGGGCATCAGATAGGAGGGTTAGGTCTCCTTTTGATCGAGATGATATCATTTTTTTCTACCTTATGGGCTCCTTTTTGATAGCCTAATGGGCCTTTTTGTACTGATTGACATGCATGTACAGTGATCCGATTATTTTGTACTATGACAGTTACTCGATGATGGTATATATATGAGATGATTATTTTGATATGATGTTATGTGTACCATTTTTTTATGCATGTATGGATGATTCTACTTCTATATGTTGTGCAATGATGTTATGGTGTTATATGATGTATTTATAGATGCATTTATTTCCGATGATATATGCATTATGTAATGATTATGACTAACAGATCTATATTATGTTGTTGACTTATGATATGAAAATGTATTTATGTGATATGTAATGATTCTGCAGTCTATATGATGATTTGAAATAATATGATATGTAATATACAATATGCAAAATGATATGGAAATGATCTATGGTGTATATGCGAAATGATGTGAATCATGCTTATATATGAAATGATTATGGATGGATGTACACTTTGTATGTAATGGATTTTTATGTTTCTATTTATGCTTATAATGATGTGGAATGATTTATGCAATGATTGTGATTCTATTTATGAGATGATATGGATGATTAATGGATGGATGTACGCTTTGTATGTAATGGATTTTTATGTTTCTATTTATGCTTATAATGATGTGGAATTATTTATGCAATGATTGTGATGCTATTTATGAGATGATATGGATGATTAATGGATGATATAATGCAATGTAAATTCAATGGTCGTGTTTTATATGATGTGTATTGATGATGCAAATGAGATGGTTTTACTATGCTTAGAATAACAAATATTTATATCGTAAACATGTTAAATGATAATGAAATGTATGTGATGCATTTACTGTGATGTACTATGTGTAATGATATGATGATGTTTTATGCAAAATGGTATGATAATGCTTAATGTAAAATGAATGTAATATGGGAGATGACTTTATGATGTTATGTGAGTATGTATGCAATGGATTATCTATAATGCTTATGTACCTATTATGTATGATTATGCAGTAAATGAAAATATGAAGTGACTATGAAATGTCTATGCATATGAGTATTATGCAATGATTTATGTGATGAATGCAATGTGATGCAAAAAATAGATGCCATGTAATGAGAAAGGGATGTGTTAAATTATTTAAAATGCTTATAATACCATGTTTATATGATGATGAAAATGCAATGCGTATGTTTCCTATATGATATGTTTATGCAATATGCTAATGATTTGTGGATGCAGAATTGATGACGATGATGATGATAATGATGATCAACTATCATAGTACTTTGTTAGTGCGACGAGCAAGAAGGAATGAAAGAGAAGAAGTCATTTCAATAAGACATAAGATGATGAAATATGCAAATGATGACAATTACTTGCCGAGGAGTTGAGATTTTCAACGGGCCAATTTCTTTATGTTTGATGACACACGTGGTATGATGCATCAAGGTATAGAGAAACGGGATGGCATTGTACTTAGTGTGATGGACTGTGACTTGACCAATAGATAGGAGTATCCTTATTCACACCTGACATACAAAAAACTTGCTAGGATTCATTTTAGAAGTTTCAAACACCTCAGACCAAAACATGGAAAGGTATAATCTATCAATGCAATAGTCAACAAGTTGCCCAAAACTTCCTCCATACATACCTAACAAAGCAAGTATTCGCCAAGGTTATATTACAAGAACATCCAACAAGCACAACAGTCAAAAGATAATGATCATTACTCCATTCCTATTTCTCTAAATCCTCTACTTGGATATCATCGAGAGGTCCTTAGAATGGGTGCAATAAGATAAGTCAAAAGATAAAGATAAAGTAAACAAACAAGTTGATGTTCTTCAATACCGCTAACCAAAAGGGGATGTGTTTTTTTTTTAAGGATAAGAACCAAAACTATTGCCAAAAGATAATTCCCATTGTAGGAAGGATACATCCTAGGACATGTTAGTGGATGGTGGCACATCATTTTGTTTATCCTAAGTTTTCTTTCAAATGATTGATATGGGACTAATTGGATGATGGGTTATCGAAACAAAGAGTTTGACCAACTTGTTTACGTACTGACTTAGACCTAAGACTTGATGATTTGAGTTTTGACTTTTCACTTGCTAGACTTGTTTCTGAATGTCTTACCAAATATTGAGGATGACGATCATTTATTATGAGTGGGGTTATTGCAGGTGCAAGCGAGATGAAACAAATGGATTTTTTTCAAATATTTGGATGTTTTTGGAGTTTTGCAATGTTTTGAGGCTATTTTTGGTATTTTCAAGTTTTTTACAAATGTTTTGTTTTTTGATGTTTTGGGGTTTTCCAAGATTTTGACCAAGAGACTAGCCTAAAGACCTATCCTAGGGGCCTCGGGGGCTGATCTACAGATTAGCCTTGCCTACGTTATATACGCAGAGACCACGTAGTTTGACTGATGAATTGATTGATTTACAAATGATGATAAACATGGTGAGATGTCAATTTATTATGATAAACACCTAAAGGACTGACCTAAGTGTCTTGGGGGATGATCAAAGATCAACCTTGCCTATGTTCAAGGATTAGAGACTCGTAGTTCGACAAAACGACTTTGTTTTTGACTTTTTGATTGACTTTTGACTTATTTTTTGGGATTTTGATATATTTTGATGTTTTTGGATTTTGGTGATTTTTTGATGTTTTTGGATTTTTTGATGTTTTGATGTTTTTGGATTTTTTGATGTTTAGGACTTTAAGAATATACATGAATCTGATCCGATGAGAACATGCCCCCAGCATGATGCAATAGACTACTCTGATAAAGGCAAGACAAGATAACCTTGAGAATGGGCCAAGTAGTACTAGGAGGGATCATGATACGAACACAGGACCAAGCTATGATGTAGATGTGGGTGGATGAGTGATGGATGGAGATCTGAATGCGATGGATGATGCAGAACAAGCTGTAAAGATCTGGTGGATGGAAAGTGCTTATTTACACAAGGTGCCAGTTTGCCAGGTTTTCACCAAGGTACTTGTCTAAAGTGCCACCAAAGTGGTTTTCACTAGAAGATGATTTTTCTCTTTACTATTTTTGATCCTTTTTCTAATTTTTTTGGATTTTTTGCTTTTTTTGATTTTTTTGTTGTCACCAAGATGCCTGTTTGCTAGGTTTTCACCAAAGTAACCATTTTTTCAGGACATTTTCTAATTTTTTTTTTGGATTTTTTGGTTCTATACCTTGAAAGATTTAGGCATAAAACTTTTTGAGATGAGAGTTATTCATGGGTTCTTGCAAAAGTTCCCCTTCGGGTGTTGATAACTGATATGCCCTTGACTTATAACTTGTTGTGATAATGAATGGTCCCAACCAATTGGGTTCAAATTTTCCTTTGCTGGTTAGGTTTGGGACATTCTTCTGATTCTCCTTTGATACTAGTTCTCTGACTTGGAAAGTCTTGCTTCTGATTTTCTTATTGTAGCTCTATTTGAGTTTATTCTGATAGACTTGCAAATGATTCAAAGCATCTATACATCACTCATCCAATAGCTCCAACTCATTCAATCTTGATAGTCGGTACTCTTCATCCATGATGAGGTTTTGTAGTGATATCCTAAGTAATGGGAGCTCAATCTCAATGGGGAGTACTGCTTTTGATCCGTAGACCAAGGAAAAAGGGGTGGCGCCAGTGGGTGTGTGGATACTGGTTTGATAGGCCTAGAGGGCAGGATTAAGCTACAGATGCCAGTCATGACCTGCATTATTGATTGTTTTCTTAAGGATTTTCAAAATGGTCTTGTTAGTAGCTTCTGCTTGGCCATTGCCTTGGGGATAGTATGGGGTGGAGAAGCGATGTTGGATTTTGAATTTTTTGCATAAGTTGCAAACCTCTTGATTCTTAAATGGTGTCCCATTATCTGAGATAATGGATTGTAGAACACCATAATGGAAAATGAGATAGTTCAAGATGAACTTTGATATCTACTTCCTAGTTATATACGTCATGGGTATGGATTCCTCCCACTTAGTAAAGTACTCTGTGGTGGTTATGATGAATTTGAGGCCATTAGATGAAGTGGGAGTGATTTTTCCAATGAGATTGAGTCCCCACTACGAAAAGGGCCATGGTGTGATGATGGTATGAAGATCTTGAGTTGGAGCATGGATGAGGTCCCCATGCTACTGACATTGTAGACACCTTTTGGCATAGTCATGTGCTTCTCTTTCCATTGTGGGCCAATAATACCCCATCCTCAGCAATTTCTTGGCTATAGTCATTCTACTCGAGTGTGAACCATAGATACCATTATGTACTTTAGTTAGAGTAGTCAATGCCTCCTCAATGTTTAAGCAGCGTAGTAGGGTTCCTTCTATGCTCCTACGATATAGGGTATCTCCTAAGATGAAGAATTTGGATGCCTTTTTTACAAAGGTTCATTTTAGGTTTGAGGGTAAGTTAGCGGGTATGACTCCTATTCGAAGGTATGTATAAATGTCGTGGTACCAAGGATCATCAGGACCAATGATTTCACACACGAATTCTAATTCTAGTACCTCAAATGCAGGCATGAGAAGCTTCTCTATCAGGAATTCATATTTTGGAACATTGTGGGGGATATCTAATAAGGATCCAATTGTTACCATGGCATCTGCTGCTCTATTGTTGGCTCTAGGAATCTACTCAAATGTGATCTCAATGAATGATTCTTTGAGAGTATCCACCAATTTCTTGTGTGGAGTGAGCTTTTCATCCTTGGTTTGGTATTCATAATTTACTTGATTTATTATCAATTGGGAGTCTCCGTATACTTTGAGATCCATAATGTTCCACTGCACTGCTATTTTGAGACGTATGGTTAAAGCCTCATATTCTGCAATGTTATTAGTGCAGGGAAATGCCAGTTTGTAGGATCTTGGTATGTAGTCCCCTTGTGGGGTGATAAAGAAGATGCCATCTCCTAATCCATGCTGTGTGTATGAGCCATCAAAGTACAATTTCTAGTGGTCAACTGTGTTGAGATTGAAAATAGATTCATCTGGAAACTCTGAGATGAGAGGATTCTCTGAATAGATTGGTGCTTCTACAAGTTGATCTGTGATGACTTGACCTTTGATTGCTTTCTGCTCTACATATTCAATGTCATATTATGATAGTATCATCACCCATTTGGCCATTCTCCGTGTGAGAATTTCCTTTGATAGTAAGTACTTGAGGGGGTCAATTTTGGCGATGAGTTTTATTTTGTGTGCCAACAGTAATGTTTGAATTTCTGTGATGCAAACACTACTGCTAGGCATGCTTTCTCTATAAATGAGTAGTTTAGCTTATGCCCAACCATTGTTCTACTGATGTAATAGATAGCCCTTTTTGTTCCATTTTTGTCATGCTAAGCTAGGAGAGCTCCAAGGGCTACTGTTGTTGCTTATATGTAGAGAATTAATGGTTTTCTTGGGATTGGTGGCATTAAGACCGGTGGTGTCAGTAAATATTCTTTGATTTTATTGAATGCCTCTTCACACTTGGTATCCCATTTGTACACTAATCCCTTGTGGAGTAGGTGAGAGTATGGGTTCTTTTTGTCAGCCAACTGTGCTATGAACCTTCAAATGGATTGAAGCCTGCCTTGGAGACCTCTTAATTGCTTTAATGTTTTTGGTGCTTCCATCTCAAGGATTGCTTTTACCTTTGCTAGGTATACCTCGATGCCTCTTATTGAAAATATATATCCTAACAACTTTCCTGATTGTAAAATGAAGACACACTTCTTTGGGTTTAATCTGACCTTGTACTCTTCCAGCCTATCAAAAATGGCACTTAGGGTTGCTATGTGATCTTTTCTCTTTCTGGATCATGTCATGGAATATCAATGTCATGGCCCTTTGGTATGTTGCTCCTGCATTCTTTAAGCTGTATGACATCATATTCTAGTAATAAGTCCCCAATGGACAAGTGAAAGCTATCTTATGTTGGTCCTCTTTAGCTATCATGATTTGATTATACCCTGAAAATCCATCCATTAGTGATAGCATTTCATGTCCAGCCATCATATCTACTATCATGTCAATGTTTGGAAGTGGGAAGTCATCTTTCAGACATGCTTTATTCAAGTCTTTGAAGTCTATGTAGATTCTGATGCACCCATCAGGTTTTGAAATAGGCACCAAGTTTGACACCCATTCTGGATAATCTATCAGTTGAATGAATCCTGCATCTAGTAGCTTTTTTAATTCTGTAGACACGCAAAATTAGCATTATGCATTTGATCAAAATCACACTCATCCATTCATCAAGGTAAATTCATCAACTTAAATCAAATAAATCAAACTTGATCCTATCATCATCTCTTTGATTAAATAAATCAATCATTTATTTAATTAAATCTCAGATCATCATTCATCTCCCTTTGATTTGATTTAAATCCCTAAATCAAGTCAAATTGGTCAAATCGGCCTAATCATCATCCTAGCTAATTAATCCTGATTTAATCTAATGCTAATCTCATCCCACTTGCATTCTCTAGATTTGGCCACTTGCACATGAAATTGCATTTATTTGATTTATCAAAATCTTTATTTTCAACTTGGCATAAAGGAAGAATATTCTCCAAGTTTGAAATCTCCCCCCAAGTGGACATGTACACCCAACAGAGCATTTATGAGGCCTTACATGTCTCTTACATGTCCCCTTCCAAAAGTCAAACTCAGCATTCATTGCAAATTTGAATTCAAATTCTCCCTCTCATGGGCACTCTTCCCAAATCTTGCACATGCATCAACCAATCACATGCTAACAAGTGTCCTTTCATTGATCCAATCTTTAGTCCCACATTGGTCTCTCTTCAACACTTAGCATTTTGAAAATCTATAAAGTAGAGGCTTCATCTCTTATCAAATCCTCCACAATCTCTTCACAATTTTATGCAAGGTCACTCTCTTTCTTTGAGAAATAATCTTGTTTTCATCTCCATTTGCATTTCATCATCTTAGCTATTGATCAAGGGTTGGGAAAGGGTCACTAGCACATGTGACACCAATCCACTATGGAATAGAGTTTTGACTATGCTTTTATATGCTTACATTTGATCATCTTTGTTTATCTAATTTGCATGTTTCATTATAGTCAAGTATTTCATAGGGATTTCAAATTTAATGTGTTTGAAATGACTAAAGCATGATGTTATTATGTTAAGATTTCTGACCATTTGCAGATTTGATGTCCACAAAATCAAAGGCAAGTGAAAGGTACCAAAAGCGAACAAAGGCAAGTGAACAAGGTACAAGAAAAGTGAAAAGTCAACAAGGAGGAGGCTAGCAAACGAAGACGAAAGGAGGGTTTTTTTTGAAAACACAATGTGTTTTTTAACACTTTAAGTGTTTGATCAACACTACTTCACGAAGTTGTTTATCATTTCGTTTTAGAACACTAATTTTCATTTGGGTCTAAAACGAACAATTTGATTTTCATTGCAAAGGGCTTAAAATGAATCTTAGATCAAACTCACTAGAGTTCATTTTGGGTTAAAAATTGAACAAGCAATCTTCATATTTCATTTGGTGCTTAAAACAAACTCACAATTGCTTTGAAGGGTATAAAACAAACAAGTGTTTAAATTGTGTGACTTTGTATTTTGAGTGCGTATCCTCTCCCCTTGCGCTTCGTGCGATCTAGGGTGCAAGAGAAACACTCAAAATACATTTTATTGCTTTGAAACACTTCAATTTGGGCTTAAAAAATTGAACATCTTGTGCGAGTGTGAGTAGGGGCATTTTCGCGTACATTCTCTTTCTTTGTGCCATCAAAGATCGATTGAGTTACGGATTGTGTCTTTGCTCACTTTTGTTTATCTTAGAGGGCCTGCCTTGGGGAAAAAGTACTCACCCAAGGGACGACTCAACCGGTAACACTTTGAACCCGAGAGTATTTCCAGCCAGGATATAAATGTGGATATTGGAAGAAACGCCAATATCACGCGGTTGACTCCGACAAGATGGATCTGAAAGGGGACTCTTGCCACATTGGGTCAACTCCTACGAACGGAAAGTCCGAACTAGAACCCTTGTTTTGTAGTGGCCTATTTATCTATTGAGCGAGTTTATCAAGGTGGTGCATTGGAACTTAGATTCCAAGAAGTTACTTGCCATGTCCGATCTTGGTTGAAATATAGAGGTTAGGATTTCATCATACCTCTATATTTTTCCTTGGTTGCATGTAAAATCATCTCTTCTTTGAAGGGCATGAGGCAAGCCCACTAAGAAAAACGTACCCATTAGCATAGGATGTTACATTGCTTGTTTGAAAACACAGTGCATTTATTGAAAACATTGCAAAACCAACATTCAACATCATCATCAAGATTTCAAACCCCTTAGTTAGAGCAAATACCTTTGAAAAATCCTAAGAACTATTGCTTACCCTTGGGACTATGTCCTTAGAGGTTCCTAAGTAATTGGGTTTACATCTTAATTTGCTCTTACAAAGGTCAACATTAGGCAACCCTTGTCCTAATTTCTTGGAACTTCCACATAGCACTTTGTGGGACGAAAAGAAGTTAAGACATTGGAAATATTAGTTTGAAACTTTAATCAAAGAGTGTGTTTGTGGTAAAAAGTACTCATTAAGCAAAGATAACAAATTGGACCCCACACATGTGCTTGATATCTTTTGGTCATATTGGTCTTTTGATTGCTCTTAGAGAAAAGTGTGTTCTTCAATACCTTGGCCTAGTAAACAAAGTCTCTCTAAGTCTCTTAGGATCAAATCAAACATTTCATCCAGCTCAACCATTTATCAAAATTCATCCATCCAAACAACTTTAGAGTTTTTGAAAACATCATTCTAGACTTGGGTACATCCTTAAATCATCATCAAATTTACCTTGTTTAGTTAGGTGTATGGGAATGCATACTTTCTCATACCTCTAGTTAAATAAGCAATCCTTTGAACAAGTTAATCCTAAGATCACATCCAAACATCTTAGGGTTTACAAGTTCATCATCCACATCAAACAATCAAAATCAAAATCCCTAAGTCTAGCATTGATCCAAAGTCCCTAAACGTTCGACACTCATATCATTCACCTTTCATCCTTCATCTCGTCATTGATCCTAAGAACCTTAGAGGTCAATTTTGTAACAAGGTCAAAACACAAGGATAACATGGAATATAAACTTGATCCATACATCTTGGGTAATCCAAATCAGTTGAATCTTCAAAGCCTTGCAATGCCTATCAATTATCAAAGTCCATGCATGGGATCATTGCCTTCGACAAATGTCAATGGTACAACAAATGTGAGTATGCCCAAGTCAAAGTTTGGAATACATTTCCCAATGATAAATCCAAGTCCAAACCTACAAGTCTATCAACCGAACAATCAAAGCATGAGCCTTCAAATGAACAACATCATCCCATCAAATCCCTACAAGCCAAATGAGAATTTACCAAGCACAAGTATTCCAAACATGAGCAATGGTCAATTTCAACCCATCATCACAAATCAGAATGTTGTCCAAAATCAAACACAACTACACATCCCAAATCCACTTAAACAAAAGCCAAATCAAGGGAGTCAAATTCAACATCAAGATCAAATTTCACTAGAGAAACTTGCTTCACATGCCAAACTAATTGAAATATTGGGAAAAGAGATATCTTCACTCCAAAATCAATACAATCTTCCATTGGTTAATTCATGTCATCAAAGCATTGAGTTGTGTCCACAACCACAACAATATCTCCAAGGTCAAGAAGTTAGA
This sequence comes from Sequoia sempervirens, assembly GCA_007258455.2. Classification (NCBI taxonomy): domain Eukaryota; kingdom Viridiplantae; phylum Streptophyta; class Pinopsida; order Cupressales; family Cupressaceae; genus Sequoia; species Sequoia sempervirens. The sequence continues at coordinate 67,776,419 of VDFB02049217.1, forward strand.
TATCAAGGTCAACCACATCAACAAATCCAACCCCATGTGTCGAAGATCAATCACCACATCTCCAAAATCAATCACCACAAGGTCAACTTAAAGTGCAAATCTCACAAAGAAACAAGCGACAATACACACCACTTGGGAGACCAATCGAATCAGTCTTGCAACAATTGGTACAAGAGAATCTCATCAAGCTCCCCATCTATGGGAACTATCAAGAACCCCTAGTTAAACCACCAGGGTATAATGAGGAGCACCATTGTGATTATCACAAAACAAAGGGACACACAACATTAAGTTGTATTCGACTAAAAAATATCATCCAAGACCTAATTGATCAAAAGATAATTGCTATTGGGGACAATGATAGCATTGTCAATCTCTCCACCACAATTGTTGAAAACAATGATCAAGATCTATCCGTCAATAAAGATGTTTTTCATCTCATCCAATGAAGCATCGACCAATGATTATGTCAAAAATGTCTCTACATCACCTAATGAGTTAGAGGATATATCTCGAGAATTTATTCCAAAACATAATCAAAATCCTTCACCAAAGTCTAGCAATGGTCCTTCCCAAGACATATTGACATCCTTCGACCTCATGGCTACAGATACTAAAGGAACCCTAAACTCGACACTTGAGGATGTTGAACCACTTACCATGTTTAATGAAGATATCCAAGCACCATTTGTAAGCGATCCATCCTTTGAAACCGACCCATGTCAAGAGCTTGATCCAAAGCATATCGAAAGCAATCCCAAAATAAATCAAGATCAAAAATTTGTCTCTCCAAGATACTACAGTGATCTAATGAATATTCTCCTATCCACACAAGATGATCACATCCACATAGCACATACTCCTCCATCTACCCATGAAATGCTTTCTACAGATGGGCACGTAGATGATCTTCATTTAGAACAAGATTTTGTTACACAAAAAGAGCAGATTCTTAACTCCTACAATCAAAAGGAGTTGTCAACATCAGGATTGAATGTCCCAAACTCAGATTGAGGACATCATGAATAAAGATATCCATCATTATCCGCTCAACAAAACAAGTCAAATAGAACATCCAGAGTTAGCAGAGCAGCAAATTGAAAGAACATCAACTACGATGGTCATTTGTTAGAGCATGTTTATTGAACAAGATATCTCAAAACGAGCAGAATCAAAGCATGAAGGTACTACTACCACCATACTGGGGGAAACTTCATCTCAAGCAAATGTCAACATAGGGAGCATGAAGAATCTTTATGGTGCAACCATTGCCAATACTACAACTAGCCACGCCATGAATCTTCATCCACCCATCACCCCATCCACGAGTTGGGACCAACATCAAAGGAAATATTCGAATCAAAGTAAGAAGAACGTTATCAAAGCAAAAGAAGCTAAGAAGCATAATGGACAAATCAAATACAAATGGATACCAAAGAATACAAAGAAAGATAATCCCTATCAAACTCCATCAGTCAAAGAAAATGTGGGGAAAAATAAAAGAGGGAAAAGTATCCATCAAAGATGTCTGCAAAATCAAAAGTAGGCTTTTCAAGCGACATATAAAGTATATCAAGCAGTTGGTCCTAATTCCATGCACACTTCTGTATCCACCCATCATTGCTCATCTTCCCAAGTTTGGAGAGTCAAAAGTTCCAAACTGTCAACCAATCCATCTCTTATCCCTAAACGCACTCCATCCATGCCTCCACGCATGATATCCAATTCTCATATTGACCATGTATTTGCAACGACCCTTCATCATAAGGATTCAAAAGGAACTTTATCACGATGTACGTACAGAGATAGAGTTAACCCTAGTATCAATGAAGCAGATCAAGAATCCCAAAAGTTGCATTCAAGTGCACGTATCTTAGCAAAGCAGCTCCTTCAGGTAGGATATCAATGGCACATTATGACAGAGGCATCTACGTCAACACCACCAGGTGGTTCAACATGAATCTTTCAAAAAAATACAAAAAAGTCAAGAAATATGAAAATCCAAAAAAATCAAAAAAATGATTGAAAATAGTAAAGAAAAAAAATCATCCTCTAGTGAAAACCGCATGGGCGGCGCTGTGGGAAAGACCATGATGAAAACCTGGCAAATAGGCGTCATGTGTAGAATCGAGCATCTACGTGCCCCACTTAGGTGAAAGCATCTCATCTCATCCCATCCATAATAAATTGAGCATTCCATCCATCTTATCCATAATAAATCCATCCATCCATGAACCATTTATCCAATCCATTCGCATATATTTGCATCCATCATCTTAGTTATCTTGATCTTGATGAAATTTTGGGGCACACTTTACGCTTGCTTATGGTAAACATCTTGACATGGTCTATTTTCATTGATCCTATCCTATGCAGCATTATCTGAGCCATGAAGCATTATCCAAATGAGCATTCATTATCTGAACACCTTATCTTATTGCAAGATAATCCTTGGCGTCCTTTCCATATCCATCCATCCATACACTTATCTGAGCATCCACCCATGACACTCCATACATTGCTAGACATTGGGGGCAAATATATACATCTTGCTTCGAGAATAAATCTTGGTCTATGTCCTCTGACTTATGAGGTGATCCGAACATTGGAAAACATGAAACCAAATTGGTCAAAGTAGTTGTGATCCAAAATCCAAATCATTAGCCCATGGCACATTTTGACAAGAAGACATTCCTTATCAGTCTTCATCTTTCATCAAACATCAATCGATATCAGTTGCATCTAAGCTGCACGTTAAATGTCACATCAAATCATCCAAACATCTTTTGTTCAAAACCAAGCTTCATCAAACATGATCAATCAAATCCAATCAAAAAATCATCATCTTGGGATATCCTTGTGTTGCTTAACACTATCCTTACATTGCCATGTATCCTCGACAATGTTATTATTATCAATCCTGATCAATCCAGTCCTTGCATTGTTGTGTATCCTCAACAATGTTATCATCATCAATCCTATCAAATCCTTGTGTTGCATAACACTATCATTGCATTGTTGTGCATCCTCAACAATGTTATCATCATCATCATCAATCTATCGATCTGATCAATCAACCTTAGCTTGATTTTCAACAAAATTCTCAAAAAAAGCACTGATATCATCATACACATCCATATCCAAATCTTCAAAATCATGCGAAAAATCCAAAAACATCCAAAACATATCAAAAATCCAAAAAAACACTCAAAAAGCAGAAAACATCAAAAACATTGAAATCCAAACTACATTGTCTCTGAGCTTAAACGTAGGCAAGGCTAATCTTTGATCAGCCCCTGAGACATCAAAATCCAAAAACATTCGAAAAACATCAAAATCCAAAAACATTCAAAAAACATCAAAATCCAAAAATATTCAAAAAACATCAAAATCCAAAAACATAAGAAAATTGAAAAATCAAAAACATCGCAAAATCCAAAAACACCAAAAACAACCTCAAAACATTCCAAAACGTCAAAAACATCCAAATATTTGAAAAAAATCCATCTGTTTCATCTCGCTTGCACCCACAATAATCAATTATCCATAATAAATTGATCATCACCTTCATCCTTTGGCAACACAAATAGAAACAATCATAGCAGGCAACAAAATCAAGCTTCAATCGTAAAATCAAAATCGAAGCAACGAACCATTGAACACAAAATCAAACTCTTGATCAGTCGCAAACATGTCAGTCGACCTTGTATCAACAACCTATCAATCAATTTATCAAACCATCATCATCCTATACAATGCATGTCCTAGGATATATCGTTCCAACAATGGGCATCATTTTGGATATCACTTGGATTCCTATCCTATCAAAACACATCCCTTTGGCTAAAGGTATGAAGAACATTGGCTTGTTTGTGTACTTGATCTTTTCTTTTGATTTATCTTATTGCGCTCATTCCAAGGACCTCTCGATGATATCCGAACGAAGGATTTAGAGAGATAGGAATGGGGGCGATCATTATCTTTTGTCTATTGTGCTTGTTGGACATTCTTGTAAAATAACTTGGTGAATACTTGCTTTGTTAGGTACCCTAAAGGTTTCCGTATGTCAAGTGTGAACAAGAATACTCCTATCTGCTTGAGTCAAAGTCCATCACACTAAGTACAACGTCATCCTGGTCCTTTATACCTTGATGCATCATACTTAGGCGTGTTATCAAACATAAAGTAAGTGACCCTTTGAAAATACCAATCCTTGATAAGCAAATCATCATCATTTATCATCATCATCATCTATCATCATCATCTCTAATAAAGTCTCGACCAATCATGGACTTGTTGGACCCTCTTGTCATCATCTCATTTCTGCGCTAACATCATCATCACCAATGCATCCATCATGCATCCATCTTGCATCCACAAAACTATCAACATACCACATATCATCCATATCATACATCATAGGAAACATCGATAATTTCACATGCATTGCATAATCATCATCATAATATAGATCTGTTAGTCTAAGCATCTCATAAATAATCCATTGCATAATCATAGCATATCACATCATCCATCTCATCCATCTCACATCATATAATCATTTAAGTTGTTTAGGATAATATAGATTTTTATTCTAAGCATCTTAAAACCATCTCATTTGCATCATCATCCATAACCATCCATTTTGAACCTCTTTATCGCGAGATCGACCCTCAAATCGAATCTTTTCGCTTGATCTCTCGAGGGCAATGTACCAGTATACTTCTTTTTGGGGCATCCAAAAAATCAGAATTTTTTAGATTTTTATTAGACAAGTTTATTCTTTGAACCAACGCAACAAGTACATTGCTTCAAAGAGGGGCAAAATGTGACACAAAATTAGCATTATGCATTTGATCAAAATCACACTCATCCATTCATCAGGGTAAATTCATCAACTTAAATCAAATAAATCAAACTTGATCCTATCATCATCTCTTTGATTAAATAAATCAATCATTTATTTAATTAAATAAATCATTTATTTAATTAAATCTCAGATCATCATTCATCTCCCTTTGATTTGCTTTAAATCCCTAAATCAAGTCAAATTGGTCAAATTAGCCTAATCATCATCCTAGCTAATTAATCCTAATTTAATCTAATGCTAATCTCATCCCACTTGCATTCTCTAGATTTGGCCACTTGCACATGAAATTGCATTTATTTGATTTATCAAAATCTTTATTTTCAACTTGGCATAAAGGAAGAATATTCTCCAAGTTTGAAATCTCCCCCCAAGTGGACATGTATACCCAACAGAGCATTTATGAGGCCCTACATGTCTCTTACATGTCCCCTTCCAAAGGTCAAACTCAACATTCATTGCAAATTTGAATTCAAATTCTCCCTCTCATGGGCACTCTTCCCAAATCTTGCACATGCATCAACCAATCACACGCTGACAAGTGTCCTTCTTTCATTGATCCAATCTTTAGTCCCACATTGGTCTCTCTTCAACACTTAGCATTTTGAAAATCTATAAAGTAGAGGCTTCATCTCTTATCAAATCCTCCACAATCTCTTCACAATTTTATGCAAGGTTACTCTCTTCATTTGAGATTTGATCTTGTCCATTTCACTCCATCATCTCCATCATTTACACAATTTAAGCTTTGATCAAGGGTTGGGAAAGGGTCACTAGCACATGTGACACCAATCCACTATAAGATGCTAGTTTGATTCATTAGGACGAGGCCCTTCTATGTTTGCTTGTTTCTTTGGCATCATTCTTGTGATTAAATGAATCTTATAGGGGATCTTTTGGTTTGCTTTGGTTTACTAACAATACAAATGGTTTTTGTTTTTGATCCAATGCAGATTTAGGGTCCCACAAATTCCATTTTGACTAATAAGGCAATCTGAGGGTGCATTTTTTGAAGCTTTTATTTAATAGGCTTTGCTTCTAGATATACTACTAAGTGGTCAACAATGATTTCTGGATCATGTCCTAGCATGTCAGCATAGCTCCATGCAAAGTTTATCTATCTCTCTCTTAGGAAGGCTGCTAGGAGCTCTTGTTATTCTGATAGTAATGATGCCATAGAGAATGTAATGTGTGGGGTTTCCTCTATTCCTAGATTGACTGGATTGCACCTGTCTACCAAGATTGCTGATTTTTCTTGATGAAGAGCTCTAAAAGGAAGATTTAATCCCCCATCCTCGAGTGCCTCAGAGAGGTTTTCACCATTGGATGCATCCTTTCTTTTTACTTTTTTCTGGTCGAAGAGTGCCACAGTGTGGTTTTCACTCAAGGACTTAGATATTATTCTTAATTTTTCACTTTTGCGACTAAGGGATTCAATCATTTCCCCATAATAGGCATGTGTATCTAGCTCCATTATGAACCCTGCTTTGTGATCCCCACATAGAATGTTATCCCGTAGTCCCATGAATTCTGAGAGTGCCTCATCATTTTTAAATGTATCGAGAATTGGTGCTCCTTGTTGGTCATAGTCGATGAGTTGGGGATATACTAGGTGGATTTCATGATTTTGATGGTTTGATTCAAAAGACAGGGTGCTAATCATGAAAAAATTGGTATCCTCAAATATCCTAGGTAGATTGCATGTGGGATCCTCATCATCACTACTACTACAAATGTTGGTTATATCAAACGTATAGTTATCTAAGACGCGACCTGTGGATATTGGTAAGCGCAGTTTAGCTATGTTTGGCTAAGAAGGATTATTAACCATTCTAACTGGAGGACCTCGACCACGTATGGTTATACTCGGAGGGGTACATCCAAGGCCAAGATTTGTCATTCACGTCTCCGAAATGATAGGTATTATCAGCCCATTGTTGTTTTTCCCAAGTCTTTGATTTTTGTCATAGCCCATTGCGAGCATCATTTGCAAACTCTTGCTTTTGTCATCCATGGGTAAATCAGGTACTAGTCTCTCATCTTGGTATAGCATATGAGATGGATCTGCATAACTTCTTGGCCAAGATCTCCCCAACTTGTAAAGTTGGTATAGTCTTCAAGAGATGTTTGGGATGTGAAGGCTTCATTTATTTGTGGACGTCCCCATGATATAGGAGATTGTGGTAACTCTCCTACCAAATTTTTTTTTTTAGGGATCATGTAGTTTCCACAACCATTATCTTGGATGATGACCTTAATGTCAGAAATGGTGGGAATGGCGGGAGTGACGGGTGTCTTTCTCGCAGAAGTGGATGCAAGAGTGGCAGGATCAATGTATGGTGTAGATGGACCCTCATCATTTTTTGGTACTTGGGGGATTTTATAGTACTTTGCTTCAAGGCTTTTGCAATAGGAGAAGGGTTTGAGATCTCCATGGATAGTGACTTCTTGTCCCTCATGTGTGAACTTCACACATTGATGGAAAATTGATGCTACTACTTTCATCGCATGAATCCATGGGCATCCTAGGAGGATGTTATATGGTAGGTCGAGGTCCAGGACTTGACAAGTGGTTTCCATGATAGATGGCCCTACTTGAATAAGGATTTTGATTATGCCCTGGGATACTCTTTCTTGATCATCATATGCTCTTATTGTGATACCCTTTCCTTTGTCAATTGAATCCTCTAAGATTTTTAATTGTTTGATGAGCTTGAGAGAACATATATTCAAGCCTACACCTCCATCCATCAATACTTGTTTGACTTTTCTTTTGTGCACTAGGACCTCTAAGTGGAGTGCACAGTTGTGAGATGGTTGAGTGGGGAAATCCTAGTCAAAGAATGTGAGGAGATTTGGTGTAATGATATTTCCGACCATAGCTTGAAATTGTTTCGCATCAAGATCTGCGGGGAGAGTGGATGAAGCCAACACTTCTTCTAGGATTCTCTTATGGGTAGATGATATTTTTAGTAACTCCATGATGGAGATTTGCACTGGCATTCTTTTGAGCTGATCTAGGACATTGTAGCCATTAGGGATAGATCTAGGTGTAGGGACTCTATATTGCTGGGATGATCCTGCGATGGTAACTTTTCCACCTCTTGTGGTGACTCCACAATCGGCATGGGCTCCTTTGATGGTGATGGTAGCACAATGTTCCTCTAGGGAAGAAATGATAGTTTCATATACATGATTTACGTTTGTGAAGGTTTCTTTCCCCTTATCCGTGTTAATATTCCCTTTAGTGCCATGGTTAGGCATCAAATTTGTGTATATCTTAAGGTTTTGGTTTCCTGTTGGCTGTTCCATGTTTATAATTCTTTGATCAATGAGATCTTGAATTATTTTTTTTAACCTCACACAACTATTCATGGTATGCCCTTTGATTTTATGGAAGTCACAAAGTTGATTCTCATTATACCAAGGAGGTTTCACATCCGGTTCTTGGTAATTCTCATAGGTGGGCGCTTTGATGAGTTTTTCATTTATTAGCTTCTTCATGATGACTTCAAGTGGTTCCCCCAGAGCGGTGTATTTTCACTTAGGGTAATTCTTGTTCCATTGGGGTGGTCCCCTTTGATCATTGAGATTGTTAATTGCTTGATTGTTGTTTGGTTGTTGTGTTGTCTGATGATTGTTTTGGTGTTGGATTTGGATTTTTGGTGTGGGTGTATTTTGGCACGAGGCACTGATAACCACTTTGGCGTCGACGAAACCATCATTGGTAACATTTTTATTCCTTTCCCATGTGCGAGGTTTATCATTGTAATTGGTGGGTGGGCAGTTGTTTTGTTGTTCAGGGTATGAAGTTGATTCTGCGGGTTGTGTCATAAGGGCTCATTTCGATGTTGAGCGCCTTGGAGATCAACTGGTCATATGTGGTGATCTCTTGTACCTTGAGATGAAATTCCAAGAGGTTGTCAAGGTTGGATATAATGGTGCAAACTTGTTGTTCCTCGGGCATGGTCCATTTGCTCCGATTGGCCTTGGATCACCATCATTGTAGGAATGAAGCGAATGATTCATTCTTTCCTTGTTTCAGAGCTGAGAGTTCTTCTAGACTGACATTCATTGTAATATTGCATGCGTAGTTTTTAATGAATGCATCTATTATTTCTTGGAATGTTTTGATTCCTATTGGTAGGAAAGAGAACCATTCCATAGTGTGGCTAGCCAAACTCCTAGGGAATAGCCACATCAGATAAGTATTGTTATATGTGACTTCCATACAATGAACTTGGAATTCCCTGATGTGATCTTCAAGGTTTCCCGTCCCACAATATTTTTCAAACTTGGGGATTTCAAATCCCTTGGGGAAGGGTTTCATCACAAGACTCCTATCAAATGGATAGGGACACAAGTTGCTTGGTGTTTTTGTGGTTCACCCTGATTGAAAATAGAGCACTTGTTGTGAGAGCAACCTGATTTGTGTCATTACGTCATTTTGTGGATCAGGTGTGGGATGAAGGTGTTCTGGGGTGTTTCAATTATGGGTTGGATGGGTGGGTTGGTTGGTGTGTTATTTGATGGTATTTGCACATTTTTCTGAGCTAGGTATGCTTGCACTTGCTGCTATATAAACAACGCTTGTTGTTGATCTTATTGTTGCTGCACTAGGATTGATTGCTGTTGAGCTTGCTATTGTGCTTGTTGTTGTTGTGCTAGGATTACCTATTGTTGAGCTTGTTGTTGTGCTTGTTGTTGTTCCAACAATTCTTGTTGTTGGTCTGCCAATTGGGCTACTTCTTGTTGCTCTTGATATTGTTATATTGCTTGCTGATATGCCTATAGTTGTGCTACTTGTTTTTGTGCAAGAAGTTGTGCATGTGCTTTTTCTTGTTGTGCTTGATATTGGGCGTGCGCTTGAGCTTGGGCTTGGAATTGTGCCACTTGTGTTTGCAATAGAATTTGGGCTTGGGCAGCCTTTTGTGCTTGTAATGTGGCTTGGGCTGCTTGAATGGCTTGAGTGGCTTGTTGTTGTTGCAATAAGGCTTGGGCTTGTACGACCTGTTGCACTTGTTGTGCAATTTGGGTGGCTTGAGAATTTTGTGCTACTTGTGTAGCTTGTTGGGAAGCTATTTGTGCAGATTTTTGCTTTTGCACTTGCAGGAATGAATTTTGATAAGTAGCTTGGTGAGCGGCTTCCAATGCCATGCTGTATTAGATTGATAAATTGAAATTTGGTGGTGGTTGGGGTGGTGGTGGATTCAAAATGGCATTTGTGGTGGTGGTGAGCAGTGATGTCATGTTGATGATTTGAGTGGTGAATGGTACTGTTGATGTGGTTGGTCCTTGAGAGACTATGCTTTGAGATGTTGGGGGGTGGTTGATGATGTCATGATTGCTTGTGTAGTTGTCATTTGTTGTTGCGATATCGATAACAAGTTTTGAGAGTTTGGCGTGATGTTTTGATTGGTGTTCGGAATGTTGGTTTGATTGATATTTGGTAAAGGTGGAAGCCCCAAGCCAAGTAGAGGTGTGGATAATGGTGGTAATGGTGGAAGGGGTGAAAATGTGAGTTCTTGAGAAAATGATGTGGTGTCAAAAATGCACCTAGGTACGAACATGTCACCTTCCTCTTGCGAATTTGTGAGGAGAGAAGTTTGAGGTGTTGCGTGGAAGGATGATGATGATGGATCATTATGGAAAGTGAGAGGGACATTCTTATGTAATGGATTTTGGGGTATGTTTTGTTACAAGATGGTGTTTACATCCAAGTCATTATTATTAATAGGGGGTGTGTTTGAATAGCATTAAGAAATGAATTTCCCTTATTGACGTTAGGTTGATTTGGAGCAAAATACATGATTTGTAGAATGTTTTGAGTGATGTTTTGGGATGGGGGTGTAGATGAGATGGGGAGTGTGGATGAAATTAGAGGCATAACCTCCAAAGATGGTTCCACTATAGAGCTCACATTGAAATCATAAGGTAATTTGGCCCCTTGTTTTGTTAGTTTAAGCATGTATAGTGAAGGGTTAAGCCTCATCATGATGTTGATGATCTTATGGTTTTCTGGATTTTGGAGCATTTCGGTTATTTCTTCATGCGACATCCCAAAGGTAAGATCTTATTCTTGAATTCCTTCTTGTGGGTTTTGTGATGATGAGATAGTCAAAGGATTGCTTGATTTGACAAGATTTATTTCAATGTTTGTTTGGCTTAAGTCACTTGAAGTGGGTGTTTCTTTCTCGGCTTCCATGTTCTTGTATTGAGATCTAGTTTGCACCATAAAACAAGGATCAATTTTCAAGAATATGGGAGATGAATCTCTTAATTTTTTGGATTGATCCTTATTTTATGCACAAAAGAGAAAATTTTGGGATATCTTGAGGATCAAAAGGTGATATCACGATGATGCAAGAGATGGATGATGTGGATGTTTGATCATTTGATAAATCTTTAGGGGGATGCTAGACTTTTGGGACCTTTAGGTATGTTTTGGATTTTGGTTTTTGATTTTCTTTTGGGATTGTCCTTGATTGATTGATTTTGGTTTGCTTTGTTTGAACAAATAGACCCTAAGATGTTGGATGATTATCTAAGGGTAGATTAGGTCAAAGGATGATAATTTGAATATGTGTATGGAGAAGGATGCATCTACCCACACCTATTCAAACAAGATGATAATTTAACCAAGCATATGAAGAAGGATGCATCTACATATACCTAGCTAAACAAGATGGTTTGATAATTTTGATTAAGCATGTGCAAAAGGATGCATCTACACATAGCTAGTCAAAGATGATTTGATAAAGATTTCAAGGATTTTGTCCCAAGGGTTTGATGATTTTGATTTTTTCCAAAAAGCCTAGCATGAAGGATAATTTCAAAATTTCTCAAAAGATGATGATGAGATGATTTTTGGTTTGATGTTTGAAGGATGGGTGAAAAAATATTTTAATTTCTTTTGATCCTAGGATGAACCTAAAAAAGACAATTTGTTTACCTAGACCTTGGTATTGAAGAACATGCAATGCTTCTATAGACCTTCATAACCAAGAAGTAGTTCAATTTGAGCATACATTTTCAGATTTTTGAACCAAAGACTTTCGTTTTGGGATTTGAATTTATTGGAAATTGTGAGGTTTCAACACATGTGAGAGTCCATTTTATTATCTTTGCTTAGTGACTTTATTTTACCACAAACACTTCTTTGATTAGGTTTCCAAACTAGATGTCTAATGTCTCAATTTCCTTGAATCCCACAAAGTATGTTATGTGGAAATTTGATGAATTCAAGGCAAGAGTTACCTATTGTTTAACTTTAGTAGACAAATTGAGATGTCATCCAAGTGTTTAGAAACCTCTAAGGATAGAATCCCAAGGGAAAGCAATAACACATGAATTGGGTCAATTGTTTTTGTCTCCTAAAGGGTTTGAAATTTTGATGATGATGCTTAAGTGTTTGTTTCCAAGATGTTTTCGAACAAGCAAAGCATTTCATAACCAAGAATAAGTACAAACCTATTGGTATGGAAAACAATATTTGTTGAGTCCCCACTTGGACAAGTCCATCTACGCTTATCTTTAGCGAATGGTTAGATGCTTAACCCCACTGGCTTCCCTCCACGAAACTCACTTATACTGGGCAGCCAAGCATCAACACCCATGAAACTCCCATGGCATGCTTTCCATTTCTACTAAAAGACCGTAAAAGTGTGGGGTGGGTTCAGAATGACCGTTCTTGCACCAACAAATAGATCAAAGATTTTGACAATTCTAAACATGGGTTTTAATTAGGACTTTCTATTCGTGGAGATTGACCCATACAACGAGAGTCCCCTTTCAGATCCATCTCGTCAGAGCCAACCACGTGATATTGGCATTTATTCCAATACCCACATTTATATCTTGGCTAGAAATACTCTTGGCTTTAGCGTGTTACCAGTTGAGTCGTTCCCTTGGGTGAGTAATTTTTCCCCAAGGAAGGCCCTTTGAGATAAACAAAAGCAAGTAAAGACAATATCCATAACTTGATCAATCTTTTTTCGCAAAAAATAGAGATAGAATGTACACAATAATGCTCTACTCACACTCGCACAATGTTTTATTCAATTTTAAACCCAAAATGAAATGTGGATGTAATTGCTTTATCTCAACCTAAAATCACAAAAAAGGGCTTTTGATTCTCAAGATCACTATAAAGTGCGAGAGAAGTGCATACGTCCTTTTTCAATGAAGGTAGTTTAAGTAAGCCATCACGAAGAAAAAGTTGCACTTGTTTATTTTAGAGCCACAAAGCAATTGTGAGTTCTTTTTAAAGCACCAAAGGACAAATGAGAGTTGTTTTGTTCAATTGTTAACCAAAAAACAAACTCTAGTAAGTTGTAGTCCTAATGTTCATTTTAAGCCTTTGCAAAAAATTGAAAAGGTTCTTTTTAAAAGCCCAAAGGAAATTAGTATCCTAAGAAAGAAGAGATAACAGTTTCCTAAGAGTGTTAAACAAACACTAAAGTGTTTAAAAACACTTTGATTTTATGAAATACCATCATCATGTTTCTCTTTCTTTTGTTTTTAATTGATCCAACCTACAAGAAAGAAAATCAATCAGATTCTACAAAACACAGAGGTTAAAAAGCAAAACATAGAAGATAAACTTATCATTTAACAAAAGACACGTGCTAAAATGAAATTCCAATTTTTTACTCCCTACTAGTGGTGCAACCCATGACTGCATCGCAGATTGATTTCTCCAACGGTGCTATATAGCGCCGCTTACCATTCAATGGTGCTATGTACCTGAACTAGTGAGCTCAAATGTGTCACCCTTTTCACTAGCATCGTTGTTTAAAATTCAAATTAAAAAATTTTAGGCAGGAAGTCTAAAGCATCGCAGTTTGGACTTTCCAGCAGTGCTATATGGCGACGCTAGAGAGCCAACAGTGCTATACGGCAATGTTGAGCTTCTAGCATTGGAATTTTCTTGTGCACAAAAAAAATGTGAATTTTTTTAGAAAAACATGATTAAAAATGAGATGATGCCCTCCTTCTAGTGCCAAAATGTTGAACCCCAATCCTAACACCTGCAAAACAACATAAACAAACACATTAGATGGTAAAATGCAAGAAAGAACAAGGATTCCCCATGAAATCCATTAGCATAGTTTAAATTAGGAAAAGAGATGAAGAAAACAATAAGAAAACAATAAAAGAGAGATTGAATCCTAATTAAACAAGCAAACTCTTGATCCCATGGGGGAATTGGTGCCAATTTGATGTGAAAATTGGCCCTTTCCCAACTCTTATGCTGCAAGCTTGATGAATTTTGATGAATGATCCACTTTGTTGATGCTTGATGAGTGCTCCAATGGAAAAATCTGCATAACCTAGCTAAGATTCAATGATAATGTATGGAATTTGCTAAGGATTTGAGCATAGTAAGTTTACTTAAATTGTGGATGCTAAAATGAGGAATGAAGCCTCTTATTTATAGAATGCCAAGATGGATGAATGTCCAAAATAGAGCAATGTGGGACTAACATTCATCCAATAGAAAGATGCCACTTGTCAACCTATGAGTGGATGGAGGATGTGCAAGTTTTGAGGATTGTGCCAATAAATGCCTATTTTTGAATTTTGAATTTGTTAAAATGACATGCAAGAGGGAAGAAAGAATGCATTGAATGCCACTTGGCTCAAGGAAAAGGACATGTAAGAGAGAGTAAATGCATTGTTGGATGTACATGTCAACTTGGATTTTGAATTCAAACTTGGAGAATATTCCCAAAAGATGCCTTGTTGAGGAAAATAGAGATTTAATAAATCAATTAAATCTATTTTCATGTGCAAGTGGTAAAAGCTAGAGGATGGGACATGAGAGGAGATTAAATTAATCAAAGTGAATTAATTTAATGAAGGGGGTTAAATGATGTGACCTATTTGACTTAAATTTGTGGATTTATTTTAATCAAATATGAGAGGAATGTGATAAGAGATTAATTAAATAAAGATTCATGATTTATTTAATTAAAAGAGATGATTGTTAGATTAAACTAAATAAGGTTTTAATTTATTTAATTTAATAGATAGACTATAAGAGATTTAATCAAATAAAATTAATTATTTAATTAAATCAGATAATTAGATCAAAATGGTTAATTTAATTATCGAGAAGAGGTGACTTAATTAGATAACTGATTTATTCAATTAAGAGAGGAGTATTGCTGAATTTAATCAGATAAGGGTATTTGATTAAATGGTTAGATTGAAGGATGATTCAAGATGAAATGATGTTAGTAGTTAGGATCAGATGCACAATGTCAATCAGTACATTTTATGTGTCTACAATCCCCACATCTAAAAAACCCTAATCATATGGCCAAGGTTGGGTAACCAGCTGTTGAAAGTCATTGACCGCTACTACAGGGTTAATTTGTTGTCCCCACTTGACACCTCTTTGAGATCTTGCAAAAACAACTATGTAACCATCAGGAGGCACATCTTGTACCTCCCCAAACTATCGAGCTATGTGTTCTAGGAGATACTTCTCAATGATGGTATGCTCTCACCCTTGGATGTAGTGGGTTTGTTGAGCAAAATATAATTGTTGCTGGTTATCATACCACGCAAGAACCTACAACCACAACCCCTATTTGAATATGGTCATGTCATCTATGACACAATGCCAATATGGGATACCTATCGGGATGGTGTGCTGCAATGTCATGGGGAGTCTCTATTTGAACATGATAGGATCCTCATGTACATCTACTAAAACAATGAGAGGCCTCAAAACTACAATGTGCTCATAAGCCCATATGTGTAAAATTGTCACACTAGCTCCAATACTCTAGCATTGGCAATATACGACCTGATGTATATCATGATACAAGGAAGCAAGTAGAACTAGCCCCTAGGAATACATAGTGGTACGCTAGATCATCCTAAGCTATGCTAGCCCTAGCCCAGACTAAAACCTCTACCTTGTCAGTCTAGGGAAATTACACTAGCAATTAGAGTAGTAGCAAATAATTTGAAATAGGTACTTGAGTTCTATATAGGTCCAAGTCTATATGTGAACTAAGAAAAATAATGTTATCTATGCACAAAAGTGAGTAGCATGCATCTCTCCCGATATCTGTATTGTAGATAACACACTCCCCATGAATGGGAAGCTAAAGGATTCACCACACATCCTTGAGTGTGACATTAGCCTCATTGGTGGGAAAATGGAAAGAATATCTCTCACTATTCCACCTCTCAATGAGTGTTGTCGTCATGGCTAAATGGGTGAAGACCTCTGGCATGAATGCAATAAACCCTAATCCAAGCATCCCTAGCCACTCCACCTCTAGGTCATTGAAATCTTGTGCCACTTCCAAAATCTCAGAATGATGCTCCCATGACATCAAAGGTTGAGTATCCTCCTACACGCATCACACATACATCGTAAATTTTCCTAAAAGTTAGAAAATTGGTCAAAATCAAAGGGTTTTTGCATCCTAAAACATCAATTGGTCACTGAAATAAATAGTGTCACTCTTTATGGGGTGCAAAATTGTATAAATATTAGGAGTGCATCACCAATTTGGCGATGCACGTCGCAATACTCAATTGCACATCGAAATTGAGGTGTGTCACTATTTTCTTAGTGCATCGCCAAATAATTTTGCAAATCACTAAACTAAAAAACCTATGCATCACCATTTTAACCACACGACACCCTAGTCAAATGCGTTGCCAGAATAAAAAATCCCATGAATCACTAAAATATCAATAGCAATGCTGTTGATGCTTCTTTTGCATTGCTATATAGTGACACCCCAAAAAACCTAATTTAGATGCGCTAATAAATGAACCAAAATTCAAAAATTGAGGCAAATTTTGAGTCACATACCTAGGGTCCTATGTCTACTCAGTGCTAATACTCTCGAACCCGCTTGGAAAGATGAACTGGAAGTGCATGGTGGGTTAACTCATTAGAGTATCAAAGCTCAAAATGTACAAATGAATTGGAAGTGCACCCTTCTCACATATTTATGCCAAAAAAATAGGGTTTTTTACCCTAATTTGAGCCAAAATCTAGGGTTTTAGCCTATTTTACCTATTTTTGCACTTTGCAACCTATTTTGAGTCATTTTTTACATTTCTAAGGCCATTTTTGCATCTTGGGGCATGTTTTGGCACCTAAAATAATATTTTACCTTTGTCAAGAGATCAACCCAAAATTCAAAATTTCTACCTGATCTCTCGAGGGGGTAGGGAACCAGCTTATTCCTTCCATTGGGGCAACATTGGGGCATCCAAAAATTTAGATTTTTTTTTATCTGAGAGTAGTTTTAATCTAAAAAGTGTTAGTCTTTAAACCAATGTAACAAATACCTCACTTCAAAGAGGGGAAAAATGTAGACACTTAAAAATGTCTTGAATGATATCACACACTCAAATTTGATATATTAACATCATTTCATCCTAAAATCCATCTTGTTTTCGCTTATTTGATTAAACTAACCTAGTTAATTAATCAAAGGCTTCATTTTCACCTATTAATCCAATTAATCTAATTAGGTTAATTGACTTTCTATCATATTCACCTTTCATCCTATCTAATCAAATAATGAAAATTATTTAATTAGACTTCTTATGTCTTCTTATTTAATTAAATAAATCCTAGATATTTAATTAAATATCCTAATCCCTTCCCTTTCATTAAATAAATTAATTATTTAATGTTAAAATCCTAAATTCCTCCAAAACAGAATATTCCTATGGAATATCCCTCCCCTTTGCACATTAAAACTTTGTTTTAATTAAATAAATACTAATTTTCCTCATCCACTTGCATGAGAATATTCTCCTCTTTTACTCATTAAAAATTTGGAATATTCTTCCCTGTAGAAAACTCTCAACAAACTTCTTGAGAAATTTTTGAAAGTGTGCTTCTTTGCATGATTGTGAGCCCTTGATTAAATATCAACTTTCATTCTCAACCTTTGATGGGAATCCATGATCTATGCCTCCATATTCATTCCATCCTAACCATTGATTGATTCTTTCAATATTGACCATCGATTTTTTTTCCTATTCTATAAATAGACCTTGCATTTATTGAATAGGGATCCACCTTTTTAGAGAAAACTTATGATCTTGAAAATAACATCCATTTGCATCCAAGTTTCATGTTCAAAAGAATTTTAGATTAATTTACATGCATTGTTAGCTTAGAGCATCCATTAATGGCTTCCATGGTAACTTAGTTGCATCCATTTAGTATATTTTGAATCCAGGGCTTTCATATTTTGAATCTTGCATACATTTAGCATAGATTGCATAAACTTACATAAAACATCTTATATTTTTTCATGTTAATCTAGATTTTATCATGTTTTTGTTCATCTTTTCCATTAGTTTCCATTGATTTTAATCAACAAAATTGATTGGAAAGTCTCATATTATCCAAGGGATTGGGAAAGGGATGCCATTCCACATAAATGCAACACCACTCCCCCAATAGGATAAGTTTCAATGTCTTAGAATAGATGTTTGTTAAGCTTTTGTATTTTAGCATGTTAGTTTTAATGGCTTCTTCACTTTGTTTACATTGAATATCTTATTGGGCTTGATGCTTAGTGGATTAAATATTCCTCGAATCCATATGGATCATGTGTAGTTAACCTATACTATGTCATTGGTCACATCGGGTAAAGAAGAATGAACCAGTACAAAAGATTGATTCGAAAAAAATAAAGAAGATGGACAAGATTTAGAGAAAGAAGGAAGAGACCAAGGTTAAGGATGAATCTATACCAACATCTGGTGTATATTTTTCCTCTAAAAACTAAGTTGGATTCTTTGGCTCAAGGGGAGCTCTAATGGAAATATTTTATCCCCTGCCAAAGAAAATGGTGCTGATGCTTCAACACAAAGATATGTGTAGGTCAACAAGCTTGATCTTTTGGAGAAAATTTTGATAGAAAATGTTGAAATGTAGAAGATTGTGGATCATTTGAAGGTAAATGTGCAAATAGTAAAAGGTTTAGAAACTTTATTGTTTGAAGCATTCAATGCAAAATTAGGTCAATTTTAAGGGTAATAAAGATATTTTACTTAGAAAAATTCATTCACAATGAGCATTGAGGATCAGAGCAACAAAGAAAATATTTGGAGTCATCAAGGTGATTTGTGATTTGGTGTGTTCAAACCCTAATCAGAAAAGTGAAGGAAAAGGTATTTACAAATCTTTTTTTTTCCTATTTTCATAGATAACTTGTCAAAAGAAATTTGAATTCATTTTGAAATGGATACACTGAGGGTTATTGAGGTTATTGATAGGCCACAACCTAAGTTTGAGAAACATCCCATTAAATCCACAGAGGTCGACCCCTTAGGTGCATTTTGTAAGGTTCCATATGGCATGTTGCATATGAAATACATAAGGATTCACATTCATTGCAAGTTGGAAGAACATAATTATTATAAGTTAGGAGAGGTATGGGTGAATGAACTTACTAGAGATGACTTTTCCATGAAACTAGAATATCAAAACCTAGTTACAAAGAAACATAATGTGTGGGAAAGGTTTCAAAATTTTTATTCGATGAAAAAGAGGTTAGAATTGCATTAAGAAAAATTCATGATAGATTTTTCTAGATTGAAATGCTTGGGTTAATCACAAATGATGTGATTAGAGAAGCTACTAGTTTTTTCTCCACTGAACCCATTTTGGTACTTAAATTAGTGAAAAATAAAATGGTCATAGAATTAATTGGTGCCACATATGTCAAAGGGATTTGATAGTGAATAACATTAGAAATCTAGCTATGAAGTGTGCGGATATGATGATTAGTTACAAGCTTTACTTCACAAACAAAGATAATTTTGTATCTACCACCATAGTAAACACTGCATATGAAATGGTGGAAAAAGGAATCGACTATGATCTTTGTGAGTTGTTGAGACAACTGATGGAAAATTTGGAGAAGAAAAAGGAAAAGAAACACTCATTTAAGTATGGTGCCCTAATTTTTTGTCTACTTTTCTACTTCTTGAGAGAACTACCCAGTACTAAAAGTGTTGTATGGTTAAAAGGAAGACTAGTTTCACATCAGATTAGAGATTATTTGAGAGGTCTTGGTGATGTAGAGACACAAGATGAAGCTCTTGAAGATTTCTTTGTAGTGTTTCAAAAGAGGATGCAAGAAAGAGAAAGAATCCCCTAGAAGATGGTGGGAAAATACAAGGATGAAATTATATTCATTGTATCAACAAATGAATGCATCATTCAAGTAGTTGAACCAAGGACAACGTGGATCCCAACAATGTGATATGAGATTATTGAACAAGAGATTATTTCCTCAGCTGATTTTATGCTTAGCAAGCCTAAGAACACCATAGAAGGAATATATGGCACCTATGAAGAAAAATCAATGGAGGTGCATATGAAGTAGAAGAAACTAGTAATAAAGAAGAAGATTGAAAATATGGTTGCACAATTTGTAGAGGAAATAAGCTTATTAAAGGAGAAAGTGGAGCAAGCAAGAGCAAGGGTTGGAGCTCTAGGAAGCTCATTAGGCACTAAAATATCTAGTAGAACAACTACCACACCTCTTGCTATTCAAAACTCTTCTAGTACTAAGCCTCCTATAGGTGATAAGAGGAAAACAACTAAAATTCCTTTAGTAAAGGAGAATTCCCCTTCGGTTGTGTAGAGTACAAGGCTTAAGAAGAAGAAGGCTACATTGGAAATACCACTTACAGACCTTTCCAAGAAGAGAAAAAATAGAAAGCAGTAAGAGAAAAGGTCACAAGTGTAAATGTTGAAGAGGATGAATAAGAAGAAGAGGAGGAAGAAGGACCATAGTTGGTCTGCAAAAGGAAAAGTGAAGCTTCACAAGGTGAAGCAAGTGTTAAAAGCTGACAGTGAAGAAGAAATAGAGAAGGAAAAGAAAGCTTTTGTAGTCCACATGTGAGAGAAAAGGAAAGAAGCAACCAAGAAAGTGTCTCTAATAAAGTAGAAAGTAGACACAAGTCAAAAGAAGTCGTCACTAGAAAAGAAACAAAAGAAGAAAGATCTGATAAGAACTCACATTCCCATGAAGCTAGAAGCACTTTTCAATTATATAGTACAAAGTGAGATATTAGTAGAAACTACAACCCTATATAATGAAGCAAAAGAGATATCACAAAGGTTGGGAATGACCCTTGCTTTGGAAGAAAATTTTGAAGGAAATGTGTAGATGGATGATGCTCAACATGAGAATGAGGAAACTAAAGAAGTTGAATAAGATAATACATCTTTGGAAGTGGAAGAAATGATAGAGAAAAATGTTGAGGAAGCAGTGATTGGAGAAGACATTGCAAAGGAGGATATTCCTCCTCCAGTATCTAAAGAAAATGTTGAGAATACACAAGGAAAAATAGAAACATCTCATTTGAATACCACAAACTAGTTTTTTGGTGAAGAAAAATTAATAAGGATTGTGAAAAGAGGAATGGTGATGTAGAGAAGAAGGATGACCAAGAAAATAAGAAGGAAGACACCTCTAGGAATGAGGAAAGGAAAGAAGCAACACCATTTAATACTAGTCATAATCAGAAGGAGAAGGTGTTGGAAGAGAAGACTACAAAGAGTGTGAAGGCTATTGGTGAATCCTACGACACCTTTGGAGATTCATTAAAAACCTTACTAAGCATGCAACTCAATTTCTAGCCCCTTGTATCAGTACAACTACTACAATTACCTATGTAACAAGGGAATGTGGATCTTGATAAGATTTCCTCACTCCAAAAGCTTTATTTGGGAGATGTATTCCATGCATTTTCCCAAAAGGAGATTATAGAGACCCATCAAAAGGGTAGATATCTAATGGATGAAGCTGTAAAGTATCTTTAAGAGGCCATACCTAGTGCAAACATTAACACTTCACTTTCTGGTATGGAGAATTTGAAATTATTAATTGATTATTGTAAAGAATATGTTCTTGGTCTTAAGGGACGAGTTGAAAATGAGGTTGAAAAGAAGATAAATTACAAGAAGATGATGAATATTATTGAGAAGTGTGCACTTTCACACAATAAGTTTCAAGAAAACCTCAAGGGTGCACAAGATTTTGTGAATGAAGAAAAGGCCCTATTTTAGTATTGTATGAAGTGGTTGAGAGCCACAAAAAGAATCAAAGATTAAATGTACTCAATTGAGTCCCAAAAAAAGAGAGTTTATAGTGCATTTGATCCTACACAAGACTTAGATAAAAGCATAAAATCAATGATTGAGGACTTGCATGAAAAGTATTTCCAATTGCAAGGAAAAAAGGAAAAGATCATCTTGCAGTTTGGGAACATTAGGGGATTGTAATTCCAAATTCATTTCTATTTCAAATGCCCTTTTGAGTGCTAACAAGGCTACATAGATCAATCTAGTACCTAGGATTTTGTAAGAAGGAGAAAAAGTTCTAATGGACCTAGAGACACAATGCATGATTCTTGGGACATAAAAGAAGATTTGGGAAGAAAGTAAACAGGTCTAGAAAACACATGTGCAAAAGATTCAAGAGACAATTTCCTTCGGTCAAAAATATTCCTTATTCTTTATGCATTTCCATTTTTTAGTTTTAGATTCTTTGTACATATGTTGAGTATATAGAGTGGTTTCCAATACAAGTTTTTGGTTTTTCTTTGGTACATAACTTAAGGGGAGTCAATTCAATTTTTCAATCTATACATGTGCATATATTTCTTAGGGGGAGATCCAATATATGTTAGAAAAATTGTTGTATGCACCCTTTATCCTGATGTCAAAGAGGGAGAGTATTTTGGAGATGTTTTAGCATGCTTCCATTAATGACAAAGGGGGATATTGTTGGAAGAATGAGGAGATGTCATTGATTCTATTGTTGGAAACATGCACATGTCGAATAAGCACAAGGTACATACAACAATGCATTGCATTGTTTTCATTGATTTCAACATTGCATCTTGCTTTGGAAATCATGGTGTAGATCATTTTGGTTGGCTCTAACATGTTTTATAATGTTGGTACAAGAAATTTCTACAAGGGTTGATCTGGTGAAGGCATCTATAATGAAAATGACTAAGTGTTTATACTAGTGTTTTTGGGTCCGCATTGGCCCACTATTCAGGGCTTTTCTTTTTAGTTCTAGTATAATGTTTGTGGTTGATATAAGCATTTAATTCCAAATTTTCATCTCATTTTTACTTTTGGTGTGAAAGTTATTGAAACAACAAAAAATAGGTTCACCAAAATGGAACAGAGAAAAATAGGGTTATGATGGATCTATTTCTCACTATTTCATTAGGAAATGAGATCCTCACAAAATATTGACTAAAAAACCTTAGGTGAATCAACTCAATGTGATAATCTTCATGTGTCCTTATCCTTTGAAGATTGGGGTAAAGTTCAAACAACACTTTTGGGAGAAAAAAATAAAAATAATAAATCAACCTAATTATGCCAATTCAAACTTGAAACAATAATATAAAAAACAATATTGATAGAAACAATTTTTTTTTTTTGCATATCTAAGAAGGGAAAAATGATGTTTACTAGTCACCAAAAGTCACTTTTAGGAGGTTGTCAGGGACTCATTTTCCCATGGGTGAATGGGTCTTTTGTTAGGGTTTTCCAAAAAAAACATAGAAGCCTTTGATTTTGATATGTAGCTTCTAATTTTCCTAGGCTTCAGTGTTGGAAAGTTGAAAATAAGATCTGTAGGTTAGATTTCATGATTTGAAAACTTTGACAACTTTTGTAATTTTGAAATTTTTTCCAATCTTGCACTTCAAGAGGTCTTCAATCCTTCTTCAACCTAAATTTGCAACACAAGCACAAAAGATAAAAATTATTTGTTTTTGGTGAATTGGGATTTGCCTTGGTTAAACCCCATTTAGGTAATTAAACCTTGAAGTGAAATAAAGCATGAAAGAAGGAACGATGAATGAACAATGTTATGTTACCACTCAACAAACCCTTGTATAAACCTTTGAATGTAGATCGTAGAAGGTCTACAACTTGAATGAAATTGATTCAATGGATTTGGAACTTGATGCTTGAGATAATGATTTGAATTCTTGAACTTGATCTTGAAACCTACATCACAATGTTAGCTCCAAAAACATGCATGATGCAAGAAAAATTTGACATAATGATTAGATCTTGAATGTTGCAATAAATCTTTGATAATTATGCTCTTGAATGCTCTTCATCATTAAATTTTCCATAGGAATCATTGTATAAAAGCTCTAGCTTCTTAGATGTCTTCTATGATTTGAATTTGTAGACACGTAAAATATACTGATTGATCTCATGCACCTAATCTTGATTTAATAACACCAATTATGCCTAAATCATCTCTCTACTAACCATTTAATCGAATAATATTTATTTGATTAAATTATCATATTCTCCTCTTTAATTAAATAAATCGATTTTATTGAATTAAGTCATCAATTATCCTAAAGTCATCTCTTTTAAATTAAATAAATTAATCTTTATTTGATTTAAGTCTAACATCATCCCCTTTTAATTAAATAAATCAAACTTTATTTAATTAAGTCAAATATTCATTATTCCTCTCATTTTGATTTATTTAAATCCTAAAATCTAAGTCAAAGTGTCAAATTAGCTAAACTCCATCTAAGTTAATCAAATCATGATTAATCCTAACACTAATCCATCAAATCCTCTAGATTTTGTAACTTGTGCAAGTAAATCAATCTCATTGATTTATTAAATCTTCTATTTCATTCAAAAGGGCATCAAGTTGGAATATTCCTCAAATTTGAAAACCTCCCTCCCAAAGGACTTGTCCATCCAACAAGGCATTAATGGCCTCTTACATGTCCTTTTTCTTGAGCCAAGTGGCATTAACTCACCTTTCATCCCCTCTTGCACAAGCCATCTTTCAAATTTCAAATATCCACCTAATGGCATTTATGTGCACATTCATCAAAATGTGCTCCACCTCTATCCACTCACATGTTGACAAGTGGCATCTTGCTATTGGTTGATGTTTTGTTCCACATTCATCCTTTGGCTCATTCTTCATAGAAGGCTCGTTTACTAATTTGGGATCCATAATCTTAGGAATTTGATCCACAACTTTATGCAACATCATTATCTTCATGTTTTGGGCAATTTCATCCATTCTCATCCAAGTTTCATAGTTTTCATCAATTTCATAGCTAGGCTATGGGAATTTTTATCAAGGAGCACCATTGATCATCTTCAAGCTTGCAAGGAATTGGGAAAGGGCTATTTTCCACATCAAAATAGCACCAATTCCCCCATGGGATAAAGAGTTTGAGCATTTGAATAGGATTTAGATTGTTTTATTTGTGTTCTTCATGTTATTTCTTGCTCTTTATGTTTCAAATGAATCTTATGGGGAATGATGGTTTTGATTTACATAATGGAATAATATTTTGTTGTTTGTTCGTGTTTGTGCAAGTCTAGAGCCACCATTCACATTTTGGTGCTAGAAGGAGGGAGAATCTTGAAGAATTAACACATTTTTTAACCAAAATTCTACTATTTTTTTTGGTTTTTGTGTGTCTATAGGAAATTGCACCGCTACCAGG
This sequence comes from Sequoia sempervirens, assembly GCA_007258455.2. Taxonomy (NCBI): domain Eukaryota; kingdom Viridiplantae; phylum Streptophyta; class Pinopsida; order Cupressales; family Cupressaceae; genus Sequoia; species Sequoia sempervirens. The sequence continues at coordinate 67,801,827 of VDFB02049217.1, forward strand.
GTCAAACAAGTGTTGCTATCAACCTAGCGGTGCTATTTAGCGATGCTATCAAACTTCAAACTGTGATGTTGAAGTCATTTTCCACCCAGCCTGGGTCAAGTAAATTCCAAACTGCATTGCTTGGTGAAACAACGGCGTAATCACAGTCTCTAGTTCTCCACAAAGTGCTGCTAGTTTCACCAGAGTTCCATTGACCTCTCTCAAACTATGTTACCTTTGTAGATTGCACCATTGGGGTGGGGTAAAAGTCAGATTTCAAGTTTTAATTTGACATGTGTGTTTTAGTTTTGATCACCTTTGACTTCTAACTGGTTTTTGGCCTCTTTTTCCTATAGTTTTAACCAATTTTTGTAGGTTGGAGTGATTCAAAGGGAAGGAGGAAATGAAAAAAAGACTTCTTATGGTATCTCCATTTTATTGTATCAAGTGTTTTTAAACACTTTAGGGAGCAATTATAATCCCATTTCTAAGGACTTTGTCATCTTCAAGCTTTTTAGGACTCAATAAATTTCATTTGGGCTTAAAAAGAACAAATCAAATGGATTTAAAAGAACTTTAGGAACTTACTAGAGTTGGTTTTGGGATTTTAAAATTGAACAAGCAAATTTCACATTTCCTCTTGTTGCTTAAAAAGAATCCATTCTTGCTTTGAAGGTTAAAATGAATATGTGTAGTTTGTGCTTTGTAAGCATTTCTACAAAATAATATCATTTAAAATGCATATGCACTTCTCTCGTGCTTCACGGGGATCTTGAGAATCAAAAACCTTTTGGTGATATTAAGTTAAATAAAATATTGCCTCCACACTTCAATTTGGATTCTTAAAATTGAACAAAATCTTGCTAGTGTCAGTGGAGTATATCTTGTGTGTTCTCTCTTTGTTCATGCAAACAAAGATCGATTGAACTACATATGTGTTTGCTCGCTTTTTTTTACCCTTAGAGGGGCCTACCTAAGAGATACATCCAAAAGGAGAACTCAAAGGTGACTCTAACTGGTTTTTCACTTGGACCAGTATATAAAAGGATAAGACTAAATTGTCAAGTCCAATGGTATGTAGGCCTTAGCCGTACAATTTCTTTCAGAACAGGGTACTGCCTTAAAAAGTATAAGAGCCCCTAGTAGGATTGATTAAATCCTTTAGAGGCTTGCTGGATGCTTGCAAAGTGCCATGTCCCCGATCACCCTGACTAAGAACCAATTTGTTTAAAAGCCAAATCCCTGTCTATTTGTTGGTGCAAGAGGTCGGACCTCTAAAGCCACCCCACATTTTTGTGGTTCTTGGTAGAGATGAGAATTATTCCATGGGAGTTTCATGGGTACTAAATATTGGTTGACCCATAAAAGTGAGTGCAGTGGAGGGGAGCTAGTGTGGTCAAGCTTTTAATCATCTTCCAAGAATAAGTGCAACTAGATTTATCCAAGTGGGGATTCAAAAAATATTGTCTCTTGACTATCCATAGGGTTGTGCATTTTATTGGAATAAAAAACATTGGAAAACAAACATTCAACTATGATCATCAAATTTCAAACCCTTTAGAGGAAGAAAATATCTTTGAAAAAATCTAAGTTCTATTGCTTGCCCTAGGGATTCTATCTTTAGAGGATTCTAAACATTTGAATTTATATCACAATTTTCTCTCACTAAAGACAACATTAGGTAACTATTGCCTTGATTTTCTCAATTTCCACATAATGAACTTTATGGGATGAAAATAAATTTGGACATTAGACATTTAGTTTGAAAAGCTAAAGCAAAATAGTTTTTGTGTAAAAGCAATTCATTAATCAAGATAAATCAATTGAACCCCACACATGTGCTTGGTTATCTTTTGTCTTATGGTATTTTGAACAAACATTGATCTTTTTGTTTGAAAGTACTCTTAGGGAAAAGCATGTTCTTTAAAACCTTGGTCTTGTAAACAAGTCTCTCTTAGGTTCATTTAGGATCAAAACAACCAATCATTTCGTCCATCCCATGTTGGCAAAACAAGGACATACAACTAAGAGGGGTGGGATGAATCAATTGTCATAGAATATTTAAACTTTTCAACTTAACTTAATCTCATATTTGATGAGTGAACAATAAACCATAAACAATCAACACATCAAAAACATATATAATACCAAGATTTTCTTATGTGGAAACCCTATTAGGGGAAAAACCACGGTGGATGTTAGTCCACAATATTACACCCTGTTAAAAGTATAATGCAAAATAATGAGAATGCACATGCATTCAGGCACACTGCCTAGAGCTCATTGCTCAAATACAAGAGGGCTCACTTCCAAAAGAATACACAAAAAATTGGATTAGATCCGTAGGGTATGAACTGAGAAAATAGCTTCTACAAAAGCTTGATTATAGTTCTAATTAAGCACATAAATACTTCTTCACACTTCATTCAAACTTCTTCGCACTCTACTCTGCAATCAAATGAAGAGATCAATATTCACACACTTGCACTTTCTTTGGCTCTTCCTCACTTCACACAAACAACCATTCTTATATATCTGCAACCTAGATTTACATCAACAACTTCATCGGTGAAAATATAAAACATATTTACAATGTTGGCACCAAATATACAAATAAATTTTTAATGTGAATCAAACACCATTGGATAATATTATGATGCGACCCAAAACACTATCCTTGAGCATTCCAAAGATTCAAATTTCAATCTTCAAGGATCCATAACATGTTACAACCATCATGTCGGCCAAGAACATGAAAACCTGAACACACATGAGAAAATTCTTTGACCACGAGCAAACCGATCAACGCGGACATACAACAAGGATAGAGAATGATCTAGAAGCATCCATAAACAAAAATAACTAATAGAGAAGCATCCACAACAACTAAAATTATCAGAATCACATAAACTTCAATCAAGAACACTGACAAAGACCACAAAAACACTTTTAGAACACAACTGATCATAACACAATCAAATCTTCACACAAACCTCTAAAAATTACAGTAGATGAGCTGGATACTCTTAGCAATAAAAACTTTAGACCACAATAACTGATCTTCAATGTATTGAACAAGACACCTTCATGACCTTCACTGTTCCATTGGCAACCTGCAACTTTAACAATTTTCTCAATATCCCCGACATATACAACCTTCAATACAACAATGCTAATAGTGCTGACATCAATGACAACCACATATCAACAAAAAAATCACAACATCCAACATACAAAACATCAATCAAATTTCATCCCACAAACAACTTTTGAACCATTGGAAAAATTATTCATACTAGACTTTGGTAAAATCCTTCAAATCAACATCAAAATCAAATTGTTTGGCTAAGTGTGTGTGGATGAATTCTTCCTCATACATCTAGTTAAATTATCATCCTTGTGGACAATTTTATTCCAAGATAACATCCAACATCTTGGGGTTTACAAGTACATTATCCAAATCAAAGAACCCAAAGAATCCTAAATTGTAGTATTCCTCCAATGGTATTAAAAGTTCAACACCCATATCATTCACCTCTTTCATCCTTCATCTCATCATTTTTCCTAAATCCTATAGAGGTCAACAAGGTCAAAACACAAGAAGAACATAGAATATAAACTTGATTCATACACCATGAGTGATTTAAGTCAACCAAACTTTCAAAGCTTTACAAAACCAATGGATTATCAAAACTCAAATTTATACAATCCATACATGGGATCATTATCTCCTACAAATCTCAATGGTACAACAAATGTGAGTATGCCTAATATAAATTTTGGAACACCTTTCACTATGGTAGATTCAAATCAAAGTCCAAACCTACAAATCTACCAACCAAACAATCAATGCATGAGTCTTCAACAAAACAAAATTATCTCACCAAATACATGCATGCCAAATGTGAATATACCAAGCGCAAGTTTACCAAACATGAAAATTTCAAATCCACACTTGGTAAAATTTGGGATAGATAAGTTTAGGAATCATACATATGTTGTTCAAAGTCCAAACAATATGTTAACAACTCCATGTATTGATCCAAGTCAAGGTAACACCATGCAAAATCAAAGTTACCTAAATCAAGGCAATGTGATTCCCAACCGCAAAAATGTTCAATTTCAACTTATAATGCCAAATATCAACATAATCCCAAATCAAAACATTTTCTAAACTCAGTTTTTCCATGATCGCATACAAACACAACAAGTGTACATTCCAAATTTGCTTGAACAAAAACCAAATCAGCTATATCAAGGGTTTCAAGGTCAAAATAAAGATCAAATTTTGTGAGATCAAATTGATACACTGGTGCAGGAGCACCTATTTGATCACATGCCTCCATGAGGCCATATTGAGTCATTTTTTCTATTTTTATGTTTTGATGTTGTAATAAGCCCAAGAGGCCACCTTTGTGGTGTTATAGGTCCTAGGATGTTGTTCATTTCTCATATATTGTAAAAATTGTCAAAAGTGCAAAATTAGGTAGATGAAATGTCATTAAGGTGTTTTGTCAACACACTAATCAAAAGGTGGTTGCAAATAGTTGGTTTGGGTTTAAAATGTATAAATAAACCCTCCAAAACTCGAATTGGGGGTTGGAGACATTATTGTTGAAGTTAAATGAATGGCAACCTCAAGTTTGGTATGCATTTTCTGATTTTTACATTGTTACTAGATTGAAGTTGTGATTTGTACGGCCTGGTATGGATTCAAATGATAGAGTATCATATATTGATGGAAAGATCTGTGTTTCTAGTTTCCAATTATTTTTGTCTCATTAAATTTCATCGAGTTTTATGGAAGATATGATTATTTTGGTGAGACTGCCTATTCTAACAATATTGTGCAGAATTTACAGTCTGAAAAGTGTGATGGTACGGAATATGAAGTCTATATTTTGGATTTTAAACCAAATATATTTTGTTACCATGTGAATATACTTTCATTTTCTTCAAGTCTCATCAAATTTTATTAAGATTTGAATGAGTTATGACCATTTTTGTGAGGGCAGGTCTGAACCCTACCTAGGGTTTGCAGTTTTGGGAAAAATACATTAACTTTCATTTCAACCGTTGGATCTTCATAAGAATTGGAGGAAAAGACTATAACTATGTTTTCTTCAATCTCACAAGAGGGATTTGCTTCATAATTTGTTTTGTAGAAGTTATTAATGACTGTTCATGGCAATAAATTGTGGGCTGCCATAGTTATGTTTCCAATGTGATATGCAATGCCTAATAGCATGTGTTATACAAATATTGATTTGGATTATTATTGAAAGTTTGTGAGATATTTTGTGAATCCTCCTAGCTCTGCATCAAATTGGTATCAGAACCTAGAAAAGATATGGGCTGGTGAAGTTTGTTGGTTTGGTGTTTGTGGTTGTGTGTTGTGCAGGTTGAGGAAGGAACCTAATTGCCTAGGTGTGGCAAAGTGAAGTGGAAGCAAGGAGAGACTTGCTTGTGGAGATGGATTTGTTGAGAAGATTGGAAAGATATTTGCAGGCTGAGGATTCAAGAAAGAATGAAAGAGAGGAAAAAGAGATGAGAAAGAAGGAAAGAAAGAAAAGGATAAGGCAAGAGAAGATGGACAAAGAGATTGTTGAGTTGAAGGGAGAATTGAAAAGACTTGAAGAAGAGTTCCAAGAATCCATGATGAAGATGGAACAAATGATGAAACAAGATACAAGTTGGCATTTGACATTGAAAAGGAAGATGGTTTGGCCTATAAAGAAGATTATGAAGAAGCAAATAAAACAAAAGAAGGCAGCAAATTCAGTCAAAGATGAAGAAGAAGATTTATGGGCACAATATGTAGCTATTGAAGAAGAATGGAATAGTAAGGTTGGTGATGGAAAATTCAAACAAGAGGAAGAAGAACTCATCAAGGTAGAAGAAAGCAAGGAAATTGAGGTTGCAAGTGAATTGGTGTCAAGATTGGATAAGTTGGTTATGGGTGAAGAGGAATTTGAAGTACAAGAAGACAAAGAGGAGACCTCAAGGTCTCTATATTTTGTTTCTAATTTTTCCTTGGACTATGTATGTGCAGGTTATGAAGGACAAAGTGAAGTGTTTGATGATATGATAGAGTTTTGGGACTTCCAAGTTGCAGGGATGCTTGATAGAAGAACAAAAGGAATAAAGGACAAAATCTGATTGAAAAGACAAAGGACAAGGTGCAACCTAACTGGAAGACTAGGAAGAAGACAATTCAAAGGGGCTTGAATTCTTTTGCCCTCGGGAGTTTGGTGCAGGAGCACCTATTTGATCACATGCCTCCATGAGGCCATATTGAGTCATTTTTTCCATTTTTATGTTTTGATGTTGTAATAATCCCAAGAGGCCACCTTTGTGGTATTATAGGTCCTAGGATGTTGTTCATTTCTCATATATTGTAAAAATTGTCAAAAGTGCAAAATTAGGTAGATGAAATGTCATTAAGGTGTTTTGTGAACACACTAATCAAAAGGTGGTTGCAAATAGTTGGTTTGGGTTTAAAATGTATAAATAAACCCTCCAAAACTCGAATTGGGGGTTGGAGACATTATTGTTGAAGTTAAATGAATGGCAACCTCAAGTTTGGTATGCATTTTCTGATTTTTACATTGTTACTAGATTGAAGTTGTGATTTGTAAGGCCTGGTATGGATTCAAATGATAGAGTATCATATATTGATGGAAAGATCTGTGTTTCTAGTTTCCAATTATTTTTGTCTCATTAAATTTCATAAGTTTTATGGAAGATATGATTATTTTGGTGAGACTGCCTATTCTAACAATATTGTGCAGAATTTACAGTCTGAAAAGTGTGATGGTACGGAATATGAAGTCTATATTTTGGATTTAAACCAAATATATTTTGTTACCATGTGAATCTACTTTCATTTTCTTCAAGTCTCATCAAATTTTATTAAGATTTGAATGAGTTTGGCATGACCATTTTTGTTTTGGGAAAAATACATTAACTTTCATTTCAAGGGGAGGAAAAGACTATAACTATGTTTTCTTCAATCTCACAAGAGGGATTTGCTTCATAATTTGTTTTGTAGTAGTTATTAATGACTGTTCATGGCAATAAATTGTGGGCTGCCATAGTTATGTTTCCAATGTGATATGCAATGCCTAATAGCATGTGTTATACAAATATTGATTTGGATTATTATTGAAAGTTTGTGAGATGTTTTGTGAATCCTCCTAGCTCTGCATCAAATTGGTATCAGAGCCTAGAAAAGATATGGGCTGGTGAAGTTTTTTGGTTTGGTGTTTGTGGTTGTGTGTTGTGCAGGTTGAGGAAGGAACCTAATTGCCTAGGTGTGGCAAAGTGAAGTGGAAGCAAGGAGAGACTTGCTTGTGGAGATGGATTTGTTGAGAAGATTGGAAAGATATTTGCAGGCTGAGGATTCAAGAAAGAATGAAAGAGAGGAAAAAGAGATGAGAAAGAAGGAAAGAAAGAAAAGGATAAGGCAAGAGAAGATGGACAAAGAGATTGTTGAGTTGAAGGGAGAATTGAAAAGACTTGAAGAAGAGTTCCAAGAATCCATGATGAAGATGGAACAAATGATGAAACAAGATACAAGTTGGCATTTGACATTGAAAAGGAAGATGGTTTGGCCTATAAAGAAGATTATGAAGAAGCAAAGAAAACAAAAGAAGGCAGCAAATTCAGTCAAAGATGAAGAAGAAGATTTATGGGCACAATATGTAGCTATTGAAGAAGAATGGAATAGTAAGGTTGGTGATGGAAAATTCAAACAAGAGGAAGAAGAACTCATCAAGGTAGAAGAAAGCAAGGAAATTGAGGTTGCAAGTGAATTGGTGTCAAGATTGGATAAGTTGGTTATGGGTGAAGAGGAATTTGAAGTACAAGAAGACAAAGAGGAGACCTCAAGGTCTCTATATTTTGTTTCTAATTTTTCCTTGGACTATGTATGTGCAGGTTATGAAGGACAAAGTGAAGTGTTTGATGATATGATAAAGTTTTGGGACTTCCAAGTTACAGGGATGCTTGATAGAAGAAGGCATAAGAAGAAAAAAAGGAATAAAGGACAAAATCTAATTGAAAAGACAAAGGACAAGGTGCAACCTAACTGGAAGACTAGGAAGAAGACAATTCAAAGGGGCTTGAATTCTTTTGCCCTCGGGAGTTTGGTGCAGGAGCACCTATTTGATCACATGCCTCCATGAGGCCATATTGAGTCATTTTTTCCATTTTTATGTTTTTATGTTGTAATAAGCCCAAGAGGCCACCTTTGTGGTGTTATAGGTCCTAGGATGTTGTTCATTTCTCATATATTGTAAAAATTGTCAAAAGTGCAAAATTAGGTAGATGAAATGTCATTAAGGTGTTTTGTCAACACACTAATCAAAAGGTGGTTGCAAATAGTTGGTTTGGGTTTAAAATGTATAAATAAACCCTCCAAAACTCGAATTGGGGGTTGGAGACATTATTGTTGAAGTTAAATGAATGGCAACCTCAAGTTTGGTATGCATTTTCTGATTTTTACATTGTTACTAGATTGAAGTTGTGATTTGTACGGCCTGGTATGGATTCAAATGATAGAGTATCATATATTGATGGAAATATCTCTGTTTCTAGTTTCCAATTATTTTTGTCTCATTAAATTTCATCGAGTTTTATGGAAGATATGATTATTTTGGTGAGACTGCCTATTCTAACAATATTGTGCAGAATTTACAGTCTGAAAAGTGTGATGGTACGGAATATGAAGTCTATATTTTGGATTTTAAACCAAATATATTTTGTTACCATGTGAATCTACTTTCATTTGCTTCAAGTCTCATCAAATTTTATTAAGATTTGAATGAGTTATGGCCATTTTTGTGAGGGCAGGTCTGAACCCTACCTAGGGTTTGCAGTTTTGGAAAAAATACATTAACTTTCATTTCAACCGTTGGATCTTCATAAGAATTGGAGGAAAAGACTATAGCTATGTTTTCTTCAATCTCACAAGAGGGATTTTCTTCATAATTTGTTTTGTAGAAGTTATTAATGACTGTTCATGGCAATAAATTGTGGGCTGCCATAGTTATGTTTCCAATGTGATATGCAATGCCTAATAGCATGTGTTATACAAATATTGATTTGGATTATTATTGAAAGTTTGTGAGATGTTTTGTGAATCCTCCTAGCTCTGCATCAAATTGGTATCAGAGCCTAGAAAAGATATGGGCTGGTGAAGTTTGTTGGTTTGGTGTTTGTGGTTGTGTGTTGTGCAGGTTGAGGAAGGAACCTAATTGCCTAGGTGTGGCAAAGTGAAGTGGAAGCAAGGAGAGACTTGCTTGTGGAGATGGATTTGTTGAGAAGATTGGAAAGATATTTGTAGGCTGAGGATTCAAGAAAGAATGAAAGAGAGGAAAAAGAGATGAGAAAGAAGGAAAGAAAGAAAAGGATAAGGCAAGAGAAGATGGACAAAGAGATTGTTGAGTTGAAGGGAGAATTGAAAAGACTTGAAGAAGAGTTCCAAGAATCCATGATGAAGATGGAACAAATGATGAAACAAGATACAAGTTGGCATTTGACATTGAAAAGGAAGATGGTTTGGCCTATAAAGAAGATTATGAAGAAGCAAAGAAAACAAAAGAAGGCAGCAAATTCAGTCAAAGATGAAGAAGAAGATTTATGGGCACAATATGCAGCCATTGAAGAAGAATGGAATAGTAAGGTTGGTGATGGAAAATTCAAACAAGAGGAAGAAGAACTCATCAAGGTAGAAGAAAACAAGGAATTGAGGTTGAAAGTGAATTGGTGTCAAGATTGGATAAGTTGGTTATGGGTGAAGAGGAATTTGAAGTACAAGAAGACAAGGAGGAGACCTCAAGGTCTCTATATTTTGTTTCTAATTTTTCCTTGGACTATGTATGTGCAGGTTATGAAGGACAAAGTGAAGTGTTTGATGATATGATAGAGTTTTGGGACTTCCAAGTTGCAGGGATGCTTGATAGAAGAACAAAAGGAATAAAGGACAAAATCTGATTGAAAAGACAAAGGACAAGGTGCAACCTAACTGGAAGACTAGGAAGAAGACAATTCAAAGGGGCTTGAATTCTTTTGCCCTCGGGAGTTTGGTGCAGGAGCACCTATTTGATCACATGCCTCCATGAGGCCATATTGAGTCATATTTTTCCATTTTTATGTTTTGATGTTGTAATAAGCCCAAGAGGCCACCTTTGTGGTGTTATAGGTCCTAGGATGTTGTTCATTTCTCATATATTGTAAAAATTGTCAAAAGTGCAAAATTAGGTAGATGAAATGTCATTAAGGTGTTTTGTCAACACACTAATCAAAAGGTGGTTGAAAATAGTTGGTTTGGGTTTAAAATGTATAAATAAACCCTCCAAAACTCGAATTGGGGGTTGGAGACATTATTGTTGAAGTTAAATGAATGGCAACCTCAAGTTTGGTATGCATTTTCTGATTTTTACATTGTTACTAGATTGAAGTTGTGATTTGTACGGCCTGGTATGGATTCAAATGATAGAGTATCATATATTGATGGAAAGATCTCTGTTTCTAGTTTCCAATTATTTTTGTCTCATTGAATTTCATCGAGTTTTATGGAAGATATGATTATTTTGGTGAGACTGCCTATTCTAACAATATTGTGCAGAATTTACAGTCTGAAAAGTGTGATGGTACGGAATATGAAGTCTATATTTTGGATTTTAAACCAAATATATTTTGTTACCATGTGAATCTACTTTCATTTGCTTCAAGTCTCATCAAATTTTATTAAGATTTGAATGAGTTATGGCCATTTTTGTGAGGGCAGGTCTGAACCCTACCTAGGGTTTGCAGTTTTGGAAAAAATACATTAACTTTCATTTCAACCGTTGGATCTTCATAAGAATTGGAGGAAAAGACTATAGCTATGTTTTCTTCAATCTCACAAGAGGGATTTTCTTCATAATTTGTTTTGTAGAAGATATTAATGACTGTTCATGGCAATAAATTGTGGGCTGCCATAGTTATGTTTCCAATGTGATATGCAATGCCTAATAGCATGTGTTATACAAATATTGATTTGGATTATTATTGAAAGTTTGTGAGATGTTTTGTGAATCCTCCTAGCTCTGCATCAAATTGGTATCAGAGCCTAGAAAAGATATGGGCTGGTGAAGTTTGTTGGTTTGGTGTTTGTGGTTGTGTGTTGTGCAGGTTGAGGAAGGAACCTAATTGCCTAGGTGTGGCAAAGTGAAGTGGAAGCAAGGAGAGACTTGCTTGTGGAGATGGATTTGTTGAGAAGATTGGAAAGATATTTGCAGGCTGAGGATTCAAGAAAGAATGAAAGAGAGGAAAAAGAGATGAGAAAGAAGGAAAGAAAGAAAAGGATAAGGCAAGAGAAGATGGACAAAGAGATTGTTGAGTTGAAGGGAGAATTGAAAAGACTTGAAGAAGAGTTCCAAGAATCCATAATGAAGATGGAACAAATGATGAAACAAGATACAAGTTGGCATTTGACATTGAAAAGGAAGATGGTTTGGCCTATAAAGAAGATTATGAAGAAGCAAAGAAAACAAAAGAAGGCAGCAAATTCAGTCAAAGATGAAGAAGAAGATTTATGGGCACAATATGTAGCTATTGAAGAAGAATGGAATAGTAAGGTTGGTGATGGAAAATTCAAACAAGAGGAAGAAGAACTCATCAAGGTAGAAGAAAGCAAGGAAATTGAGGTTGCAAGTGAATTGGTGTCAAGATTGGATAAGTTGGTTATGGGTGAAGAGGAATTTGAAGTACAAGAAGACAAAGAGGAGACCTCAAGGTCTCTATATTTTGTTTCTAATTTTTCCTTGGAGTATGTATGTGCAGGTTATGAAGGAAAAAGTGAAGTGTTTGATGATATGATAGAGTTTTGGGACTTCCAAGTTGTAGGGATTCTTGATAGAAGAACAAAAGGAATAAAGGACAAAATCTGATTGAAAAGACAAAGGACAAGGTGCAACCTAACTGGAAGACTAGGAAGAAGACAATTCAAAGGGGCTTGAATTCTTTTTCCCTCAGGAGTTTGGTGCAGGAGCACCTATTTGATCACATGCCTCCATGAGGCCATATTGAGTCATTTTTTCCATTTTTATGTTTTGATGTTGTAATAAGCCCAAGAGGCCACCTTTGTGGTGTTATAGGTCCTAGGATGTTGTTCATTTCTCATATATTGTAAAAATTGTCAAAAGTGCAAAATTAGGTAGATGAAATGTCGTTAAGGTGTTTTGTCAACACACTAATCAAAAGGTGGTTGCAAATAGTTGGTTTGGGTTTAAAATGTATAAATAAACCCTCCAAAACTCGAATTGGAGGTTGGAGACATTATTGTTGAAGTTAAATGAATGGCAACCTCAAGTTTGGTATGCATTTTCTGATTTTTACATTGTTACTAGATTGAAGTTGTGATTTGTACGGCCTGGTATGGATTCAAATGATAGAGTATCATATATTTATGGAAATATCTCTGTTTCTAGTTTCCAATTATTTTTGTCTCATTGAATTTCATCGAGTTTTATGGAAGATATGATTATTTTGGTGAGACTACCTATTCTAACAATATTGTGCAGAATTTACAGTCTGAAAAGTGTGATGGTACGGAATATGAAGTTTATATTTTTGATTTTAAACTAGATATATTTTGTTACCATGTGAATCTACTTTCATTTTCTTCAAGTCTCATCAAATTTTATTAAGATTTGAATGAGTTATGACCATTTTTGTGAGAGCAGGTCTGAACCCTACCTAGGGTTTGTAGTTTTGGGGAAAATACATTAACTTTCATTTCAACCGTTGGATCTTCATAAGAATTGGAGGAAAAGACTATAACTATGTTTTCTTCAATCTCACAAGAGGGATTTGCTTCATAATTTTTTTTGTAGAAGTTATTAATGACTGTTTATGGCAATAAATTGTGGGCTGCCATAGTTATGTTTCCAATGTGATATGCAATGCCTAATAGCATGTGTTATACAAATATTGATTTGGATTATTATTGAAAGTTTGTGAGATGTTTTGTGAATCCTCCTAGCTCTGCATCATACACTTACAAAAATAGTTGATTCATTGTGCCAAGAGACAGCTCCATCCCAAAATAAATACACTCTTCCATTGGTCAAACCATGTCATCAAAGCATTGTGTCCACAATCACATCAAGAACAATATCTTCAATGTCAAGAGGTTGGATATCAAGTTCAACAAAATAAAAAACAAACCCAATCACCACATCTCCAAAATCAATCACCACAAGCTCAATTTAAAGTACAAATCTCACAAAGTAACAAATGAAAATAAACACCACTTGGGGGATCAATTGAATCAGTCATGTAACAATTGGTACAAGAAAATCTCATTAAAATCCCCTTTTATGAAAATTATCAAGATCCTCAAGTTAAACCACCAGGGTATAACGAGAAGCACCCTTGTAATTATCACAAAATAAAGGGACACACAACAAAAAATTGTATTTGACTCAAAAATCTCATCCAAGACCTTATTGATCAAAAATAATAACTATTGGGGACAATGATCAGGATTCAACCACTAGCGATAGCAGTGACAATATCTCCACCACAATTGTTGAAAATAATGATCACGATCTATCCATCAATGAGCACCTTGAAGATGATTCTACCTCATTTGGAGATCAACTCAGCATACATGAAGTTTCACTTTTTAGTAAAGATCAAAATCTCTCAACAATATTTGACAACGATCTATTTCAAGGAGTGTTAGAATTATTTGATCCTATTGACATAATCCATGATCCATTGACCAATGATCATGTTGAAAATTTACCTACATCACCTAATGAGTTAGAGGACATATCTCAAGAATTCATTCTAAAGCATGATCAACATCTTTCACCAATGTCTAGCAATGGTCATTTCCAAGACATATTGACATCCTTTGGCCTCATGGTTACAGATACTGAAGAAATCCTCAACTCAACATTTGATCCAAATCCACTCAAAGATCAAGAGGATATTAAACCACTTCCCATGCCTAATGAAGATATCCAAGAACACTTTATAAGCAATCTATTCTTTGAAATTGACCCATATCAAGAACTTGATCCAAAGCATGTCAACAACAATTCCAAAATCATTCAAGATCAAGAATTCGTAACTCCAAGATACTACAATGATCTAATGTACACTCTCATATCTATACAAGATGATCATATCCACATAGCCCATACTCATCCATCTACCCATGAGATGCTATTCATGGATGCACATGTAGATGATCTTCATTTAGAACCAGATTCCTTTGCTCCTAACATTATTACGGAAAAAGAGTAGGTTATTGATTCCTATAGTCAAACTGAGTTGTCAACATATGGATTAGATATATCCCAAATCCAAACCGAGGACATCATTTATGAAGATATCCAACATTATCCACTCAAGGAAGTAGGTTAGACCAAATAGGATATTCTGAAGTCAGAAGAGCAACAAATTGAAATAACATCATCTGCAATAGCCATTTATCAGAGAATACATTCTAAACAGGAACTCTTGAAACAAGCAAAATCAAAGAACAAAGATGCTAATACCACCATACTAGAGGCAAATATGTCTCAAACAAATATCAACATAGGGAGAATGAAGAATCCTTATGATAAAACCGATGTCAATATTACAACTAGTCTTGTAATGAATCTTTATCCACCCATCACCCCATCCATGGATTGGGACCAACATCAAAAGAAAGATTTCAATAAAAGAAAAAGAAGCTTAGGAGCATAATGGAAAAATCAAATACACATGGATACCAAATATTACAAAGAAATATTATCCTTATCAAGCAGTTGGTCTTAATTCTATGCACAATTTTGTATCCATGCATCATTACTCATCTTCCCAAGTTTGGAGAGTCAAAGGTTCCAAACTATAAACTAATCCATCTTTTCATTCCTAAACACACTCCATCCATGCCTCCATGCATGATATACAATTCTCACATTGACCATGTATTGGTAGCCACCCTTCATCATAAGGATTCAGAAGACACTCTATCGTGATGTGCGCACAAAGACAAAGTCAACTCTGGTATCAACAAAGCAGACCAACAATCTCAAAAGTTGTATTCAAGTGCACTTATCTTGGAAAGGAAACTTCTTCAGGTAGGATATCGATGAAAAATTATGACAAAAGCATCTACATCAACACCACCAGGTGATTCAAAATGAGCTTAAAAATATTTCATAAAGAAATACAAAAAAAAATATAGAAATCCAAAAAAATAAAAAAAAAGGATTAAAAATAGTAAAGAGAAAAATCATCCTCCAGTGAAAACCACTATGGTGACACTTTGGATAGGTACCATGATGAAAAGTTGGCAAACATGCATTGTGTGTAGAATCGAGCATCTACGCGCACTAGCTCAAGTGGAAGCATCTCATCCCATCCATAATAAATCCAACATTCCATCCATCTAATCCATAATAAATTCATTCATCCATAAACCATTTATCCAACCCATTTTCATCCATCTACATCCATAGTCCAAATTATCTTGATCTTGACAAATTTTGGTGTACACTTTACACTTGCTTATGGTAAACATCTTGACATGAGTCATTTTCATTGATCCTATCCTAGCATTAGCTGAGCCATGAAGTATTATCCAAATGAGCATTCTTTATTCAAACACCTTATCTTATTGCAAGATAAACCATATCCATCCATCCATTCATCCTATCCAAGCATCCACCCATGGAATTCCATACATTGCTAGACATTGCGGGTAGATATTTACATCTTGCTTTGGGAATAATTCTTGATCTATATCTTCTAGCTTATGTGGTGATCCGAACATTGGAAAACGTAAAATCAAATTGGTCAAAGTATTTGTGAGCCAAAAAATTCAAATCACTAGCCCATGGAACATTTTTACAAGAAGATGTTCTTTATCAAGCTTTATCTTTCATCAAAAATCAATCCAAATAGTCAATATTAGTTGCATCTAATTGGTACTTCAATGTCACACCAAATCATCCAACACCAACTTTTGTTCCAAGCTGAGCTTCACCAATCCTGATTAATAAAATCCATTCAATCCATCATCATCTCAGGATATCCTTCCCAGTCCTCATGTTGCTTAACACTATCCTTGCATTGTTGTGTATCATCAACAATGTTATCATCATCAATCCATGAATGAAATCCAATCAATCCCTCATGATCTTGGGATATCCATCCTAATCCTTGTGTTGCTTAACACTATCCTTGCATTGTTGGGTATCCTCAACAATGTTATCATCATCAATTCATTAATTTGATCAATCAAACATAGCTTGGTTTTCAAAAAAATCCAAAAAAATATCACTGATATCATCACACATATCCATATCCAAATCATCAAAATCATGCAAAAATCCAAAAAAATCCAAAACATATCAAAATCCCCAAATAGGTCAAAAAATCAAAAAAACATAAAAAAATATGTTGTCCAAACTACATCGTCTTTGAGCTTAAATGTAGGCAAGGCTAATCTTTGTTCAGTCCCCATGACACAAAAACATAAAAAAATTCAAAAAACACAAAATCCAAAAACATTTATAAAATCTCATAAAACACAAAAACATTGGAAAATTTGAAAATTAAAACATTTGTAAAATCTCGAAAATAACCAAAAATAGCCTCAAAACATTTCAAAAACACCAAAAACATCCAAATATTTAAAAAAATCCATCCATACCTTCATCCTTTGGCAATACAAACATAAACAACCACAAAAATCAACAAAAACAAACTTCAAACACAAAATCAAAATTGAAACAACAAAATTTTAAATGCAAAATCAAACTATTGATTATTCACAAACATGTCAATCAACCTTATATCAATCTAGCCTTTCAAACAACCTATCAACCTACCACCATCCACTAACATGTTCTAGGATGCATCCCTCCTACAATGGGCATTATCTTTGGCAATCACTTTGGATTCTTATCCTCAAAACACATCCCTTTGGTTAGAGGTATGAAAAACATTGACTTGTTTGTGTACTTGATATTTTCTTTTGATTTATCTTATTGCACTCATTCCAATGACCTCTCAATGTCTAATCAAAATAATTTAGAGAGAAAGGAATGGGGTATTGATCATTATCTTTTTTCTATTGTGATTGTTGGACGTTCTTGTAATATAACTTGGTGAATACTTGCTTTGTTAGGTATGTATGGAAGGTGTTTTGGGCAGCTTGTTGACTATTGCATTGATAGGCTATACCTTTCAGTGTTTTGGTTTGAGATGTTTGAAACTTCTGAAGTGCATACTAGCAATGTTTCTATATGTCAAGTGTGAACAAGAATATTCCTATCTAATTGTCAAGTCAAAGTCCATCACACTAGGTGCAGCGCCATCTTGGTTCTTTATACCTTGATGCATCGTGCCTATGTGTGTTCTCAAACATAAGGTAAATAGCCCTTTTAAAATACCAATTCCTAATAAGCATTGCATCATCATTACCATCTTCATCTAATAAAGTCTTGTAGATCTTGGACTTGTTGGATCCTCTTGTCATCCATCACATTTCTTCTTATTCATCTATCTTTACTAACATTTCTACCCAAGTATCAAGTGTATGTAATATATCAAAATATACATGAGGCTACCCATGGCCAATGAACTGTCTACATCAAAAATTTGAGCTAAATTGATCTTGAACCTCTTTGTTGTGAGGTCGACCCTCAAATCAAACTTTTCACTCGATATCTCAAGAGGGTAGTATACTAGCATAATTCTTCCACTAGGGCAGCAGTGGAGCATCTGAAAGAATAAAGAAATATTTAAATTTTGATCTCAGCAAGCTTATTCTTTGAACCAATGCAACAGGTACATTGCTTCAAAGAGAGGAAAAATGTAGACACGTAAAATATACTAATTGATCTCATGCACCTGATCCTGATTTACTACCATGAATTTTGACTAAATCATCTCTCTACTAACCATTTAATCAAATAATCTTTAATTGATTAAATCATCATATTCTCCTCTTTAATTAAATAAATCAATTTTATTTAATTAAGTCATCAATCATCCTAAAGTCATCTCCTTTAAATTAAATAAATTAATCTTTATTTGATTTAAGTTTAACATCATCCCCTTTTAATTAAATAAATCAAACTTTATTTAATTAAGTCAAATATTTATTATTCCTCTCATTTTGATTTATTTAAATCCTAAAATCTAAGTCAAAGAGGCAAATCAGCTAAAGTCCATCTAAGGTAATCAAACCATGATTAATCCTAACACTAATCCATCAAATCCTCTAGATTTTGCAACTTGTGCAAGTAAATCAATTTAATTGATTTATTAAATCTTCTATTTCATTCAAAAATGGCATCAAGTTGGAATATTCTTCAAATTTGAAAATCTCCCTCACAAAGGACTTGTCCATCCAACAAGGCATTAAAAGCATCTTACATGTCCTTTTTCTTGAGCCAAGTGGCATTAACTCATCTTTCATCCCCTCTTGCACAAGCCATCTTTCAAATTTCAAATATCCACCTAATGGCATTTATGTGCACATTCATTAAAATGTGCTCCACCTCTATCCACTCACATGCTGAGAAGTGACATCTTGCAATTGGTTGATGTTTTGTCCCACATTCATCCTTTTGGCTCATTCTTCCATCCTTCTCTTCTATAAATAGAAGGCTCTTTTACTAATTTGGAATCCACAATCTTAGGAATTTGATCCACAACTTTATGCAACATCATTATCTCTATGTTTGGAGCAATTTCATCCATTC
Organism: Sequoia sempervirens; assembly: GCA_007258455.2. Taxonomy (NCBI): domain Eukaryota; kingdom Viridiplantae; phylum Streptophyta; class Pinopsida; order Cupressales; family Cupressaceae; genus Sequoia; species Sequoia sempervirens. Next base: position 67,820,570 of record VDFB02049217.1, read on the forward strand.
TCATCCAAGTTTCATAGTTTTCATCAATTTCATAGCCTTGTTATGGAAAATTTTATCAAGGAGCACCATTGATCATCTTCAAGCTTGCAAGGAATTGGGAAAAGGGATATTTTCCACATCAAAATAACACCAATTTCCCCATGGGATTAAGAGTTTGATCATTTGAATAGGATTTAGATTGTTTTATTTGTGTTCTTCATGTTATTTCTTATTCTTTATGTTTCAAATGAATCTTATGGGGAATGATGGTTTTGATTTGCATAATGGACTAATATTGTGTTGTTTGTTCGTGTTTGTGTAGGTCTAGATCCATCATTCACATTTTGGCACTAGGAGGGAAAATCTTGAAGAATTAACACATTTTTTTACCAGAATTTCGTTGTATTTTGGGTTTTTATGTGTCTACAGGAAATTGCACTACTACTAGGGTCAAACAAGTGCTGCTATTAGCTTAGTGACACTATTTAGTGATGTTGTCAAACTTCAAACTGTGCGTTGAAGTCATTTTCCACCCAGCCCGAGTCAACCAAATTCCAAACTGTGCTGCTTGGTGAAACAACGATGTAATCATAGTCTCTATTTCTCCATAGAGTGTCGTTGGTTTCACCATAACACTGTTGACCTCTCTTAAACTGCATTGCCTTTGCAGATTGCACAACTAGGGTAGGGTAAAAGTCAGATTTCAAGTTTTAATTTGACATGTGTTTTTTAGTTTTGATCACCTTTGAATTGTAACTGGTTTTTGGCCTCTTTTTTCTGTAGTTTTAACTAGTTTTTGTAGGTTGGAGTGATTCAAAGGGAAGGAGGAAACAAAAGCAAGAATTCTTATGGTATCTTCATTTTATTGTATCAAGTATTTTTAAACACTTTGGGGAGCAATTATAATCCATTTCTATGGACTTTGTCAACTTCAAGTTTTTAAGGACTCAATAAATTTCATTTGGGCTTAAAAAGAACAAATCAAAGGGATTTAAAAGAACTTTAGGAACTTACTAGAGTTGGTTTTGGGATTTTAAAATTGAACAAGAAAATTTCACATTTCCTCTTGGTGCTTAAAAAGAATCCATTCTTGCTTTAAAGGTTAAAATGAACATGTGTACTTTGTGCTTTGTAATCTTTTATATAAAATAATATCATTTAAAAGGCGTATGCACTTCTTTCGTGCTTCATAGAGATCTTGAGAATCAAAATTATTTTGGTGATATTAAGTTACATAAAATATTGCCTCCACACTTCAATTTGGATTCTTAAAATTGAACAAAATCTTGCTAGTGTGAGTGGAGTATATCATGTGTGTTCTCTCTTTGTTCACACAAACAAAGATTGATCACACTACGGATGTGCTTGCTTGATTTTGTTTACCCTTAGAGGGGCCTACCGAAGAGATACATCTGGAAGGAGAATTTGAAGGCAAATCCAACCAGTTTTTCACTCGAACCTATATATAAAATGATAAGACTAAACTGTCAAGTCCAATGGTATGTAAGCCTTAGTTGTATAGTGTCTTTCAGAATGGGGTACTACCTTAAAAAGTACAAGAGCCCCTAGTAGGATTGATTAATGCCTTTAGTGGCTTGCTAGATGCTCGCAAGGTGCCATGTCCTTGATCACCCTAAATAAGAACCAATTTGTTTAAAAGCCAAAATCCTTTCTATTTGTTGGTGCAAGAGGTCAGACCTTTGAATCCACCCCACATTTTTGTGGTTCTTGGTAGAGATGAGAATTATTCAATGGGAGTTTCATGGGTATGAAAGCTTGCCTGATGCATAGAAGTGAGTGTCATGGATGGGAGCCAGTGTGGTCAAGCTTTTAATCATCCGCTAAGAATAAGCACAACTAGATTTATCCAAGTGGGGATTCAACAAATATTATCTCTTGACTATCCATAGGGTTGTGAATTTTCTTGGAATAAAAAAACTTTGCTTGAATCAAAAATATTGGAAAACAAACACGTTGGCATATGGATTATAGTGTTGTCATTGATGGAAATTGAAGTCATTTCCATGGTCTATAGATTAGTATCTAGTCATACTGGCATATAAAGTGAAATACTATGTGTTACTGGTAGAACACTTGAAGAACAGGGTATCTGGTCAGTCAGTTAATCTGTCTACTTCACCAGATCATCGTTTTGAGTTGTGGATCCTTGGGATTACTTTTTGAGCATGTATGTTATCTTATTATTGAATTTTGTGGTGTTGCATTAGTTGCAATATGAGCTTGGAGGTTTGATAGGATGTTTTATGTCTATTTTCTCATTGTAGCCAACTCAGTGAATGTAGCGTGTTGTGGATGTGTAAGGAAAAATTATTTAATTTTTTTTATGTTGAAATGTTTAATAATGGGTCCCAGCTATAGTCTAGCTGACTTGGATGGGTACGCATTCATGATGCATTTTTATGCACTTCTCAACACAGGAAGTGCGTAGGTGCACTACCTGTCTTGAAAGACAATCTTCCACAATTAGATTGCAGAACACTATCCCAAGGTATCTAATGTCAGGTCTTGATAGTGCTTGGAATATGTTAGTTGTTTGATGTGATTTGCTGCAATCACTAGGTGGTCTTACAGATGAGTTACAAAGCATGGGAAGTTGGGTTTGTAAATGCAATTTCAAAGTGCTACAAGTGAATGAACAATAGCTATCCACTCAAAACAACAAGCTAAAACTCATCAAGTTCATCTGATTTAGCTTCATGGTGATGCTTGGATCCTACTCTAACCAAGGACTAAAAGAAATAGAAAAAGGAGAAGGGTTAAGAAAGCTTTTCTAATCCTAAGCTACAAATGAACAGTAACAATGGTGGCTACTACAGTAGACAAACTCCCTAAACTGGGTTTTGTGTGGCCAAGAGAAACCTACAGTTGCACAAAACCAGTGCAATCTTCTAAGGACTGTAGATTTTCATATTACATACAAACAACATGTACATGCAATCAAACTAAGTTGCAGCAATAAAGAAAGGAGGCTCAAACTAGCTTTGCAAAGTGATTCATCATCAATGAGCCAAAAAAAGCATGAGCTAAAAATTCATGAAATACTGAAACAAAAAAGACCATCACCACTTCCATTCAAGAAACTAACACCTAAAATAACAGGGAAGTTGAACCACACATACATAAAGAGAAAAATCAAAAGGAACACCCATAAATCATGCAATACTGCTTTCTATTGCTATAGAATGTCTTTACATCAGTTCTCCAACCCTTTTCAAATGAGGGGAAAGACCCTATTTATAGTTTTCCAAAGCCCAAATGAATGGCTAGGATTGAATTTCCAATAAATGGCCCAGATTTGTTTATAATAGGGTTTCACCTACCCCCCATTATCCAACAATTTAAAATACATCCTTGTCTTTTCCCTTTTTTGTCACCTAGTGCTAGTCACTGTAGCAATTTCATCATTTAGCTGATTGCCCTTTTACTATAGTTGAAATTGCCTAAAAGTTGTATTATTACTTGATGTGTTTGCAGTGTTATTCCTTGGATCAAACGAGCCCATCGACGATTGGAATCAATAGATTGGTTGCCCCTGATTTAGGTGGACAACTACCTTATGCTTTCTTCAAGGCCACCCCCTTACATTTTTGTACTTGATTTCCTTGGCACATGTCTTCTTCTAACGCTGACCCTGTTGGTGGGTGCTAGGGGGAGAGGTGAACATGAAATGAATGGTAATAGGAGCTATGTGCATTCCTTGTTCAACTTTCTCAATGGGTCTCCTTGATAGACCCAGGGTAGGCTTCTTGGATCCTGCATACATGAAGTATCATAAGTGCTTTTATACAAAAATCAAGGAAAACATTAGTCAAATCTTGCAAAATACTTGTTAGATCCATCAATGCATCATCAAAAGATCATAATATTCATATTTGGAGCTCATTTGGGTCATAAAAATTAATGTGGGCCCAAGGGGATGAGCAACGAATGAGGGACAACAAACCAGAAGGGAAGTTCCCAGACCTCACAAAACATAGCAAAACCAAGATTTTTCAATTATAGCCAATGGGAAAAGGGGAAGGAAGAGTTCCTAGAGAAACTTCCTCAAGATTGGACCCCTTTCAAAAAAAGCAGAAGTTCAAAACGACCACAGAGGGATGAAGTCTCAAAAATGGCCATGGAGGGGCCGGGTCGCCGGGGCCCTATGGATGTTCAAAATGACCAAAGAGGGACGAAGTCCCGGAAATGGCCACGGAGGAGCCGGGCTCTAGAGGCTAGGTCTCTGGGGCTCTACGAATGTTGAAAATGGCCAAAGAGGGATGGAGTCCCAGAAATGGCCACGGAGGGGCCGAGCTCCGGAGGCCGGGTTGCTAGGGCTCCATGGATGTTCCAAAATAGCCAAAGAGGGACAAAGTTTTGGAACCCCCAAAACTTAACCAAACCCTGAAAAAACTTTGAAAGTTCACTTAGGCACCCAAACACATCCCAAATCCACCAAAAAGTTGGCCCAAAAGTCAAAAATGTGGAAACGGACCGACAAGGGTCAACAGATGTTTCCAAAATAGCCAAAGAGGAAGGGAATTCCAGAGGGAAAGTTCTGAAACCACAAAAACTTTACGAGACATTGATGAAACTTTGGAAGTTTACTTAGGCACCCCAAACACATCTCAAATCCACCAAAAAGTTGGCCCCAAAGTCAAAAATGTGGAAACTGAACTGGCAGGGGTCCATAGATATTTCCAAAACAGCCAAAGAGGAAGGGAATTCCAGAGGGAAAGTTCTGAAACCACTGAAAATTTATGGGACATTGACGAAACTTTGGAAGTTCACTTAGGCACCCCAAACACATCTCAAATCCACCAAAAAGTTGGCCCCAATGTCAAAAATGTGGGAATCAGACTGGCAGGGGTCCATAGATGTTTCTAAAATAGCCAAAGAGGAAGGGAATTCTGAAGGGAAAGTTTTGAAACCACCGAAACTTTATGGGACATTAATGAAACTTTGGTAGTTCACTTAAGCACCCCAAACACATCCCAAATCCACCAAAAATTTGGCCCCAAAGTCAAAAATGTGGAAACCGGACCTGGAGGGGTCCACGGATCTTTTCAAAACAGCCAAAGAGGAAGGGAATTCTAGAGGGAAAGTTTTGAAACCATCGAAACTTAATGGAACATTGAAGAAACTTTGGTAGTTCACTTAGGCACCTCAAACACATCCCAAATCCACCAGAAAGTTTTCCCAAAGTCAAAAATGTTGAAAAAAGTGAATCAAGTGATCAGGGTCCAAGTCAGCAGAAACACGACAATGGGCAGAAAAGGGATGGGGGACTTCATTTCTTTGCAGATTTGAATACCCTAAGTAGGTGAATTTGGTCAGGGGGATTTGATCATTTGAAGGCACATGACCAATTTGGGCTTGGAAAATAGGGAACACAAAACAAGATAGGAGAAAAGTAGCCTATCAGGAGTGAAAAAAAGGGGGTCCCTGCCTACGGTAGGGTGTGTGTGCAAAACATGCACAACAAATGGTGACTCACTGGGGAAATGCTATAGAGAATTTTGATGACAAACTAGAATCATGAACCCAAAATATTTGGTTTCAACCTTCACACTAGGGAAAACAAACCAGATGCTCAATTAAGGGATCAAAACCACTAGCCAACCCAACTTTTAGTATGCTGAAAATCCAAGTGTGTGCAATTGCATTAATTCCCATCCTTCAGTTGCTATAGGAACCCAAGCTCCGTCAAGTTAAGCTGTGTAGTTTATTCTAACTCCAAAACCATCCGAGACATTGCCTCGCTGCCAATCAGGCATCCATAGCCCTGATGAGGTTGTCACTGTGATTCTCCTGATCATTGCTCTACTACCAGCCAGGCATCCATAGCCCCAGCAGAGTTGCTCAGATACCCCTGAAAAGTTGAATTTTCTCTTTCTTTTAATTTTTAATGTTTTCTTTCTTTCTTTCTTTTCTCTTTTCATCTCTTTTATTTCAACCTGCAAGCATTGAAGCTCGCACTCAGGGTTGAGAATCATAGTGGCGCTAGAGTGGAATTTTAGATTTTTCACTTAACTAGACTTCACAAAAGGCCCTATAGTGACCATCAAATTCTTAAGATGTGTAAGAGCTATAAGATTTCAAAATACGTTAGAGAGAGACTGAACCAACTTATCCTCTTTGAATCAAACACCTAGATCACTTGACACTAACATAAGACCTTCACCATCCACTCTGAAGACTTGATTAGAGTTTGACAAAGAAATACATAGAACAACCCCAAGTGATAAGTATGGTTGTTGTGTGCACATAGGTGCCTAGTTAAAAGCAGATAGAGCCCGAGCAAAGTAGCAGCAAAGTGAAAGCAAACAAAAAGCAAACATCCAATAAAACAAGCAACCTACACACACCAACTAACCTAAGGAAAGCAGGAAAGCAAAGTATTTACAGAAAACCTATACTACTTGAAATGGGCTATGTACAAAGATATTTATAAAGCACTATGTTCAGGCAGGGCGAGCTAACATTAACAGTCATTGGATTTTGTAGTGCATGCACAAGCAAATAGGGGATCATTATCATTCTTAACCATGCAAACTTGTCTTTATATTCTAAAAAAATAAATTCAATGTTGCAACACTCAAGTTCAATCACGTCATCATGAAAAATCAGCAATTGAGGAGGCTCGTTGAACCCATGGTTAATCCATAAACATGTTCATTTTCCCTCATTCCCATAATCAAAATAATAAGTGCAGTTATGAGAAATAATAGGGGCAAGGAAGGATAGAACCTGGATGTCATCACATGGAGGTTGTAGTGTTGGACAGTCGAGAGCAAGCACATCATCGTTGATCATTGCATCGGTAGCCTCGAGCAGGCGTGGTGGAGGGTGCAACACTTCGGACATTAAGCTTGCATAAGGCTGGGAGGACAGGGCAGCAAACAACTCTTCCAATCTACCAATGGGATCTATAGCCCCAGTTGATAGTTCTTCAAAAAGAAATACTTCTCCACATTGATCATCTACAAACTTGGGATTCACTTGGTTGCTGTCCTCAAATGACAGTATGTTGTCTTGTCTCCTTCCCCAAGTATTAACCTCCTTTTTATGATGTTTAATGTCATGGGATAATGACATGGACAAATATGTCCTATTGCAACTCCCTGAATGTGAAGGAGGATCAATAATGATCATGGCGGAAGGGCTCCAAGTTGCATCTTGTAGTTGGTCAATTATGTCATACTTATTAGAAGCCATCAAAACGCCCCCACCTTTGTCTTCTTCCCTTTGCTATTCATGCATCTCATTATAATTTTCACTCATTTCCTCTTGCTCACTATCAGTGTAAATGGAGAAAGAGCTCCTCTCCCAATCTAGAAACTCTAGTGCATCACTGTTCATGGGCTCAAGGAGTATGTATTCATTGCCACTATCTTCTAGGATGTGCTCTTCCTTGGCATGAGCATACCTCCGTAGTTCAACTCCCAATGGAAATAAGTCATCAATTGATGGCACCTCATCAAGGGGGCCAAAGTCTACTACACAATTTCCCTCCAAAGACTCACCAAAAGGCCCACCATCCATGGCACATAACTGCTCTTCAAGAGGAAGAACTTCTTGATGACTGGTGGACAACATTCCCACTTGATCTACTTCATCACTCAGAAGTCCGAGATTGTATTGCTGTCCTTCTTTTGTTGCTGCCCCAAAATCCTCTTGAGGCCTACCTTTAGCTGAGTCATCACTCAGTTCAGGCTCTTGGTCTTCACGTTCCATCCTTGAAGCAACTGCAGGAAGTGGTATGCTTGGCTGCCTCACTTGTCCCTTGACTTGCTTAATGGCTTCTTGGCATAGTTTGCATGTGAACTCTGAGTGTGATGAATCATGAAGTCTGCACCAATTTGGCAGCAACAACACCTCCAAATCCACTTGACATCTTAGTTTTGACAAATCCTTTGCTAATCTGGAGATGAGCTGGTCATATCTTTCTGTTATTGGGTTTTTATTATCACTTGAAGAAGAAGCTTGATGGTAGACAGCCGTGGCGAGTGGTTGTTCCCACTCCTCCAAATCTGCATTTTCAGATTCTTGATCGCTGTCATTTATGAAGGAGAGGTCTTCTAGTCTGATTTCACTTATGTCTTCATCATCATTTTCTATTTTTTCAAGGTTGTCATCCCTTTCCTCTTTCTAATTTTCAGCATTTGAGTTGGTTGTCCTAATATCCACGGCTGCAAACTTCATTGGTTCATCATCACCTACCAATTTCTCTTCTTCTGGAGTGGAGGACTACCTTTGATTGGTGGATGGAAGGCCTTCTAAATTAGTTTTAGATATTCACCAAGGCACCTTGCTGTCCTAATGAAATCTGCTTCTTCCTCTTGGTTTTCAACTTTGATGTCTGCTGCTCCGACATCAACTTGTATCAAATTTCTTGGTTCATCCTTATTTTTCTGTCCTCCGGATGTTGACAGCTCTTCTACCTCATTGGATAACTTCTCTTCATTGGGAGTTGGTTGCTCCAACTTGCTCGAACAAAACTTGGCCTGAATGATGATGTTTGTGCATGACAAGCAATTGAATTCAGAGTGGGGTGCATTGTGAAATCTGCACCAACTTTCCATTAGTACTTCCTCCAATCTTGGTCCATCCTTGTTGCTCAAATTTTACTGTATCAACTCCTTGAATGCCTTGGCTGCCATGGTTGTCAATTCTTCCTCTGGGTCTGCAAGGGCTAAAGGCTGGTAGATTTTCCAAAAGGGAATATCTCCTAGCAAGACCCTTTTGATTTTGCTCAAGAAGGTCAAACATCCCAATTCGTTGTGCCTGCGAGTATAATGGATCTGACATCTATCCATCAACGTGAATTGTTGCAATGGCTTCTTCAATCTCTTGTTCAAATATGCATTTAGCTAAGTGATGTCAATTTGTGCATGCTGCTCTATTTTGACTCAACTTCTACTTGCCTTCAGAATTTTCTGATTTTTAGCATTAAAAGAGATCTCCCTATTCTAGATTTCTTCTTTGAAAGTGCTATTTTCAAAGTGCCAACTTTCAGCTTTGTAGCCTCAACATGTCAGGCCCTCCTAGTGCCAGTTCTGTTGATGTGTTTTTTATGCACTTCTCAACACAGGCAGCGTGTAGGTGCACTACCTCTCTTGAAAGACAATCTTCCACAATTAGATTGCAGAAAACTATCCCAAGGTCTCTAATGTCAGGTCTTGACAGTGCTTGGAATATCTTAGTTGTTTGATGTGATTTTTTGGAATCACAAGGCAGTCTTACAGATGAGTTACAAAGTATGGGAAGTTGGCTTTGCAAATGCAGTTTCAAATTGCTAGAAGTGAATGAACAGTGGCTGTCCACTCAAAATAGCAAGCTGAAACTCATCAAGTTCATCTGATTTAGCTCCATGGTGATGCTTGAGATCCTACTCTAACCAAGGACTAAAAGAAATAGCAAAAGGAGAAGGGTTAAGAAAGCTGTTCTAATCTTAAGCTATGAATGAACAGTAACAATGGTGGCTGCTACAATAGACAAACTCCCTAAAATGGGTTTTGCTTGGCCAAGAGAAACCTATAGTTGCACAAAACTAGTGCAATCTTCTAAGGACTGTAGATTTTCATATTACATACACACATCATGTACATGTAATCGAACTAAGTTGCAACAATAAAGGAAGGAGGCTTAGACTAGCTTTGCAAAGTGATTCATCATCAATGAACCACAAAAAACATGAGCTAGAAATTCATCAAATACTGAAATAGAAAAAACCATCACCACTTCCATTCAAGAAACTAACACCTAAACTAATAGGGAAGTTGAACCATGCATACATAAAGAGAAAACTCAAAAGGAACACCCATAAATCATGCAATGCTGCTTTCTATTGTTGTGGAATGTCTGTACATCCATTCTCCAACCCTTTTCAAATGAGGGTCAAACCCCTATTTATAGTTTTCCATAGCCCAAATGAATGGCTAGGATTGAATTTCCAATGAATGACCCAGATTTGTTTATAATAGGGTTTCACCTACCCCCCATTATCTAGCAATTTAAAATACATCCTTGTCTTTTCCCTCTTTTGTCACCTAGTGCCAGTCACTGTAGCAATTTTGTCATTTAGCTGATTGCCCTTTTACTGTAGCTGAAACTACCTAAAAGCTGTCTTATTACTTGATGTGTTTGCAGTGTTCTTCCTTGGATCAAATGAGCACATCGACGATTGGAATCAATAGATTGGTTGCCCCTGATTCAAGTGGACAACTACCTTATGCTTTCTTCCAGGCCACCCCCTTACATTTTTGTCATTGATTTCCTTGGCACATGCCTTCTTCTAACACTGAACCTGTTGGTGGGTGCTAGGGGGAGAGGTGAACGTGAAATGAATGGTAATAGGAGCTATGTGCATTCCTTGTTCAACTTTCTCAATGGGTCTCCTTGATGGACCCAGGGTAGGCTTCTTGGATCTTGCATACATGAAGTATTATAAATGCTTTTATACAAAAATCAAGGAAAACATTAGTCAAATCTTTCAAAATCCTTGTTAGATCCATCCATGCATCATCAAAAGATCATATATATTTATATTTGGAGCTCATTTGGATCATAAACATTAATGTGGACCTAAGGGGATGAGCAACGAATGAGGGACAACAAATCAGAAGGGAAGTTCCCGGACCTCACAAAACATAGCAAAACTAAGATTTTTCAATTATAGCGCATTGGAAAAGGGGAAGGAAAAGTGCCCAAAAAAAATTCCTCAAGATTGGACCCCTTTCAAACAAAGTGGAAGTTCAAAATGGCCACAAAGGGATGGAGTCCTGGAAATGGCCACAGAGGGGCTAGGCTCCAGAGGTCGGGTCGCCAAGGCCCCATGGATGTTCAAAATGGCCAAAGAGGGACGAAGTCTCAGAAATGGCCATGGAGGAGCCGGGCTCTGGAGGCCGGGTCATCGGGGCTCCACGAATGTTCAAAATGGCCAAAGAGGGATGGAGTCCCAGAAACCGCCACAGAGGGGCTGGGCTCCGGAGGTCGGGTCACTAGGGCTCCACAGATGTTCTAAAACAGCCAAAGAGGGACAAAGTTTTGGAACCCCCAAAACTTAACCAAACCCTGACGAAACTTTGGCAGTTCACTTAGGCACCCCAAACACATCCCAAATCCACCAAAAAGTTGGCACCAAAGTCAAAAAAGTGGAAACTGGACCAGCAGGGGTCCACAGATGTTTCCAAAATAGCTAAAAAGGAAGGGAATTCTGGAGGGAAAGTTCTGAAACCACCAAAACTTTATGGGACATTAACAAAACTTTGGCAGTTCACTTAAGCACCCCAAACACATCCCAAATCCACCAAAAAGTTGGCCCCAAAGTCAAAAATGTGGAAACCGGACCCGTAGGGGTTCACAGATGTTTCCAAAACAACCAAAGAGGAAGGGAATTCTATAGGGAAAGTTCTAAAATCACCGAAACTTTACGGGACATTGATGAAACTTTGGAAGTTCACTTAGACACCCCAAACACATCCCAAATCCACCAAAAAGTTGGCCCCAAAGTCAAAAATGTGGAAACTGGACTGGTGGGGGTCCACGGATGTTTCCAAAATAGCCAAAGAGAAAGGGAATTCCATGTGAAAGTTCTAAAACCATCAAAACTTAATAGAACGTTGATGAAACTTTGGTAGTTCACTTAGGCACCTCAAACACATCCCAAATCCACTAGAAAGTTTTCCCCAAAGTCAAAAATGTTGAAAAAGTGAATAGAGCGATCAGGGACCAAGTCAGTAGAAACAAGAAAATGGGCAGAAAAGGGATGGGGGACTTCATTTCTCTGCAGATTTGAATGCCCTAAGTAGGTGAATTTGGTCAGGGGGATTTGTTCATTTGAAGGCACATGACCAATTTGGGCTTGAAAAATGGGGCACACAAAACAAGACAGGAGCAAAGCAACCTATTAGGAGCAAAAAAAATTGGGTCCCTTCCTACGGTGGGGCATGTGTGCAAAACATGCACAACATGCATCAAAATTGTTCATGATTTGGGCTGACAGTTGATAATATTTCCAAGTTTTATTAAGGGCAACCTATAGCGACTTGATTTCTAGATGCACATATATATAAGAGATTCAATATATCATTTGGAATGTGAAGAAAGAAGTGTGGTGGTATGTTTCAATCATCAGGAAGAGCGATTAGGCGATTATGCATAGTTTCACTTATGCATCAAGATTTTTTCAGTATTAATTGTGCAAAGCAGAGCAAAATTGTTGAATCAGTCAGAAGGACAAAAGATTATCTATAGAGCTTAACAAGAACTGTAATCAAACATAGTAGATGCTATTTCATCAGTTCACTCTTTTAGATCTATTCCAAATCATTTTAGGGTAGTGAGCCCATCCATTTGAGTAGTGAGCTCTAGGCAGTGAGCCTGAATGCAAGTGCATTCCCATTTTGTACTTTTCATTTTGGGTATACTCATATTATATTGTGGATTGACCATCTACCATGGTTTCCCTTAATAAGGTTTCCACATAAAAATTTTGGTGTTATGGGGTTGTGCTTGTTTACTCTCTGTTGATGCATGTTTCTTTTGTTGAATGGTTAAGTAAGTTAAATGATAAAATAATAAAATTGAATTTTTGCACAATACTGATTCACCCCCCCTTTCAGTGTTGCTTGTTTCCAACAATTAGTATCAAAGCTAGTTCCTCGAAAGAATTCTTATAGCTTGAGGAGATCTTGGAAAGTGTTTTTCAGTGGATATAGGCAATCTTCAACAACAACTTATGGTGGCCCTAGATGATCTAGACCAGTCAAAATATGAGAAATGGGAACTGCAAGAAAATTTTAAGAATGAAGAAAAGTTCATTCATTCCTTAAAAGACAAAATCAATGAATCAAGGGAGAAAAGAAAGGAATTATATGGTCAACTCAAATAGAAGAACAAAAGCATGGAAGATGAACAACTCAGTCTGGCTCTGAAAGAGAAAATGGAAGAATGTGAATTTTTTTCCAAAGAGAATGCTGCCTTGAAGCGAGAGATGAAATCTATCATGATAAAAATGATGAAGGAGATTTAGGATAGAAAGAAGAATGAAGAAAAGTTTGCACAATATTTGAAAGAAAAATCTGAACAATGTAGCTAACTATATAATGAATTGGAGCAATCCAAGAACAATGAAGAAGTGCTTGAAAAGAAGCTCGATGATCTTAGAGATGAACTTGCTATTGCAAATGAGTATAAGGAGAAATTCAAAGCAAGCTCAACCAAACTTGATGAACTAATCAAAGGACAAAGGACTGATGGTGACATACGCGGTCTTGGATATGAAGGAGGAGAAGGTTCTAGATCTAGACATAGGAGCTCTAAACAAAGGAATTTTGGACAAGGAAGATTCAAACAAGGAAATCAGATGAAAGAAGGCAAAATAAATCTAGTAAGGCAACCAAATGCTCAAAGATTTAATGGCTATTGTTGTGTTTGCAACAAATTTGGCCATATGGCTTCTCATTGTAGGAGTAGAATGAATACAAGTAGACCATCATTCTAAGGTTAGTTTTTTAATTGCTATAAGTATGGTCATAAGTCAAGTGAATGCAGAATCATGATGAATAACTTTCATAGAGATGTTAGATGCTATGCATGCAATAGATTTGGACATATTGCTAACCAATTTAGATCAAGACAAAGTTAGTGGAATAGTTGGCCTAGATAGAGAAATGTTGTGCGCTACAATTGCAACGAATTTGGCCACATTGCCAGATTCTGTTGGAACATAAGAGGTCCAGTAAAAAAAACATGCAACAGGATGCCAAAGGAAAAATAAAAATCACTACTAATGTGATTAAAAATTAAATGCAGAAGAAAAAGGTGAATAAGAATCCCTCTATAGAAGGAAATGTGGCTGCACTAGAAGCAACTTCTAGTAATTCCTTAGGGAATTAATTTTAGGTCTCTGGCATAGGGGAAGCTATCAAGAAAAACTCTTAAATCCCCTCTTGTAGGTGAATGATACTGGAATCTAGATGTGCCTAGTAGGAGAGTTGATTCTTTTTAGATGTTGTTTGACCAGTTAGAAGCATTAGTAAAGAATATTTGAGATCCGCATAAGAGTCATCTATCTCAGTGCCTAAAAGGAAGGAGACTGGATGAGTTAGGGAAAGGGAATTTATTGCAAACTAAAAGAGTTAGGTATGTGGGCAATAAAAGAATGTCTTCAACCCTCATTTTTCATATTGCATTTGGAGAAAATGAGTTTGAGAGCTCTAAAGTGATCATTGCAAATTTGTGGAAAGATTCAACCATAAAGGAGAATTTGCGATCAAATTCCATTTCATCCCCAAAAGGTATTTATTGAAAAACTTGTAAATATGTGTGATTACAATCATGTATACTCTTCTTATAGTCGAAGTTAAGGATAGGCCAGGCCCAAAATTTAAATGGAATCCATATAAGTCCATAGATAGAGAGCCCTTAGGTGCATTTTCATCAATGTCGTACAAAGTCTTGCATATTAAGGATATTAGAGCTTATGTGCATGCAAACATTGAAGATTTGGGAACCTCTCATTTGATAGATTTGTACGCTCATCATATAATTCAAGAAGATCTTACTGTGAAACTGGAATTCAAAACCCTAGAGGATAAGAAATTTGTGCAATTTGAAAAATTTCCCATATTTAAAGAGGATGAATGGGTTCAATATGTGTTGAATCGTGTCCATGATGAATTCATGTGGTTAGATGTGTCATTCAAAATCATAAAAGAAGCTATATGTCCAGTTACAAGATTAAATTCCACTGGTAGACTTCTAGTTTTGAAGTCTGTGAAGAATGATAAGGTTACCGATGCGAGAGGCTCACGATGGGACAAAAGGGAAATGACGATAGATGATATTGCCACAGTGGATGCAAAATCTACATCAATGGTTATTAGCTATAAAATTTATCACTCAAGTTGAGAGAATTTAGTATCTGGCATAACTATCTATGTAGCATATGAGATGGTCAAAAAAAATGTAGACTATGATTTGTGTGAATTGCTTAGAAGCCAGTTATTGGAAAATTTGGGAAAAATCAAGAAGGATAAGAAGAACATATTCAAATACGGTAACCTACTAATATGGTTGTTTTTCTACTTCTCAAGTGAGGTTCTGGGAGTTGGTAAAGTTCAATGGCATAATGATGAACCAATAGTTGTTCAGATAAGGAATATACTATTTGGACTAGGTGATCGACAGACCCACAATACAATCCTATGGGGTTACTTTAAAAGCTTTTAGAATTTAATGCATGCCAAAGAGAGAATTCTTGCCACAATAGTGGAACATTACAAAGACACTATTTGCTTCATGGTAGACATTGATCAATGCAATGTGGAAGTTGCTGACCCTAGAATAGTTTGGATCATGCCTATGGGTTATGAAGTAGATGAGAAATTTTTGAAGATGTATGCATAACACTTGTTGAATTCTCCATTGGATTAGGGAGAAAAAATGTTTGGTACTTATGCAGAGAAAATCTTGTAGGTTCATTTAGAATTGAAAAAGCCCATGATTGTCAGAAGGGTAAGAAAAGAGATAGAAGCTCTTGTTGTAGAGAGTATGGGCATTCCTGTGGAGAAACTAAAAGAAGCGAGAAGGAAAAGAGATGAAGTTGAAGCAGCTCAAAAGGAAGAAAATGTAGAATTAGCTGGTCCAGGAACATCTCCTACTCACACTAGATCTACTAGGAGTTCCCTTGCAGCTCAGTCAAATCAAGCCGAGGCTTCCAAAAAAGGAAGAAGAATAAAAGCACAATATCTTACAAAGTTGTGTCTGCAGATGAAGACTAAGAAACTAACTCAGAAGAACTAGTAAGAGAGATAAAGGCTATTGGTACTCAGGTTGTCAAATTGAACAAGAGAAAACCTTCCAACAAAGGAGAAGAAGCAAAGAAAAAGGCCAAAGTTGACAAGCCTAGTATTTCTATTGAGGAAGTTGAAAATGTAGTGGTGAAAGATGGAAATATCAAGCCACTCAGTGATTGGTATGATACCTTTGATGAATCTGGTAAGAGAACTCTTGAAGAAGCTACAATAAAGAATATGAATTCTTTTAATAAAACTCTTGTTGAAATCATGTTTGGTTTTCTTACAAGTCTATATAATGCCTTGGAATCTAGGAGGGTGAGTGCTAGAATAGAAGAAGAAAATATGAGGAAGAGAGTTCTTGTCGATCTGTGCCTAGAAATGACAATTAGAGAAATGGATTTACACCTTGAAAAAGCTAAAAAGGAATTTAAGAGCAAGACAAGAGTAAATAAATTCATGATTGGTGAAACTGACGTTGTTGTCAGTAAAACTAAGGAAATTTTGGAAGAATCTTTGTCAAGGAATAAGATTAAAATTGAGGAAATTAATACTGAAAATGTTCAAGGGAATGAGGAAGTGAAAGTGGAGGTAAATGAAAATAGAAAGAGAATGTGAATGAGGAGAACATGAATGTGTCTGATCTTCTAGAATTTGAGGATATTCTAACTTCTCCTAATGTGGAAAATAGAGAGACACCTGTGGTAACTAAGGTCCCTTTTGAGGTGTTTGTTAAAGAAAAAGAGGTGCATATTGAAGAAGATGAAATGCCTAAAGTCAATCCTGAATCAGAATCCAAGGTTGAAAAAGAAAAGGATCAATAAATTAGAATAGAAGTGAAGAGATCTCTATTGGAGCAACAGGAAGAATTAGATCTCGAGTTAGATGAAAGCTCAATTAACCTATCCATTCTATCTCCAATTC